>CAWUHX010000217.1:0-641249 GCA_963922205.1 Romanomermis culicivorax | reverse complement strand
TGGATTTTCTTCGCGGCGTGGAGGGTTTGCACCACGTCTCATGTTCCGACGCCTAACCCCAATTTGTCTATTGTTGCGTCGCCGACGTTGTTGTCCTCGTCACGCTGCACATTCATTGGAAAAAAAATTAAGGACAATTATTAACTTTCAATGTATCTCCTTTATACAGCATAATTATCTTTCTGTTTACATAATGATCGTCCTTTTTCATATTTTTCAAATGATTATGGTTACAATGTGGAATCTATTTACCTCTTCGGGGTGCTCTTATTAGAATCAATGGCAAATCATCATCGTCAATTTCTGGAATCGGATTAGCCATATCAACGACAGGGTCTTCATTGCCGTTGAGTAGCTGTGCTTCTTGCGGGGGTTCGCGTTGGGGAAATTCCGGAATTGGATTAGCTATATCAACGACATGATCTTGATTGCCGTTGAGTAGCTGTCTGGCCCGTCTACGCAAACGACGTGGATGACGCCGGGCATTGTCCACTCTTCTTCGATGTCTCCCAATGCTTATTGATACGTGTATGCGAGGCATTTCGAGTGAAAAAAGGTTTGTAGAGTAATTCTTCTTTCAAGCAAGAATGATACGCTATTCTATTAAGGTGCATCTTAGGGGCAAAGTCCATGTTTGTGCATAAAGGTAAACATTCGTTTCCTACTGTAATGTTTACTGGTCACTCATTCCATGTGGACAAAGGACAGGAAGCAAAAATTGATTATGTGTTGCGCAATGAAGAATGTTACGAATCTCGGGTTGGATTGATGGGTCATGTATAGAATTGTACATAGGAAAACAATTTTGCAAGCTTGTGTTGTACCAGGAGAAAAATCTGGGCCTGAAAACCCTAAGAAGATCAAATGTCATTATATTGTTTATGTGAAATAAATATTGTGACTGTTAGATACAATTGTGTTCATGTTTGTACATATATTGCATTTCAAATTGCAGGTAGCTGTTTACTGTAACATTGATATTGCGCCCCATTTCTTCATCGCGCAGCGCAAGCAAAGCAACGCAACGCATTTTTGCCCGCCCGACCCGAGTCTTGCGTTTCAAAGAAACAACGAATGACACCTAAAAGTAAGATTGACAACTAATATTACTTTTTGTGTTAGCCTAATGTATTAAGTAATTTTAGTTAATGCTTATGGTATTATTGATTGTTATTTATTTTCCGTATTTTTTGCTTTAGCAAACGACGAATGAAATTGTATTTTTTCGCAATTACGTAATTGGATCCACAGCTACTCACCGTCTATGATAGAAATTAAAAATTCAACGATTTATCGCTTTTACGTCAGCTACTCACACGTCACCAACCAAATTATTCTCTGTCGATATAGACCACGACCTAGCAATTAGAATTTATAGTAAATTCGTTGTCTGTCAGCTACTCACAAAGTCAACAATAATTGACATTCACAAAGTCGCTCACAGCTACTCAAGTAATGTATTCGGACGACAACCAATACGACTCCGACGACGATTTCAAGCTAACTCCTAGTCTACCGTCGCAAGTTGATCAACCTAAAGATGATCTGCCCAAGATCGAATCAAATGCAAATGCAACATCTGCCGAAACATAAGATACGCCAGTTACTTCAGGATGTGCCATTCCCGTTATGACCAACAGACAATGCAGATTAGAATATAAGGACTTGGATAAGTTAATCGGTAAGCTAATTGTTTATTTTGGTGAAACTTACATCCAAAATTAATTACAAGTTGTTTGTATGTTTTCCAACTGTAACTAATATTTAAGGTTCGGCTAACGCAGAACGATTAATCAACAAACCGTCACCATGTCCAAAAGGAGGAGACGTTTACTTGTTTCCATACTCCAGCAAAGAAGATAGTAATATACAGGTTACATTATTTATGTTAACCTTATATAATATTTGTACTTCCTCATAGAAACCTTTCTCTGCGATTGTTTTAATTGGGTAAACGATGGAGTTCGAAAACTTCCGAGGCCTAATCCAAAGTATTCAGCTACTCACTACGCTGTCGCCTGCGATCGAAATTCCGAATCAAAGAAGAAATTTAAAAGAATGGAATATCGGCAGATAAATACACCAGTGGACGAAAAACTACACGTCGGAGTAGTCCACTACGTTGGCGATGAAAAATATGGCGTCAAGCGAAAGCATTATAATTCGAACAGTGACAGAGTCTTTATTCGAAATGCTCCAGTAATCAAGAAACTCGTAGAAGTGGAACTTAAACGAGATCCGAACCTTACCGCTTCTCAATTGTACGAAAAAATTAGAATAGACAATCCTGCTCCACCGGGACTGGAAGCTATCGTACATGGCAGAGATCGAAAACAAGTAAATATAATTAAATAAATATCTCAACTAGTACAATTTTTACAACAGTCATAGTTTTAAAGTATAAATGTGTTACAAACTAAAATTACTCTTTTAGATGTCCAACTTCAAATACGTTATTCAAAATAAATTTCGGCCGACAAAGGACGCCATATACAATTTAAACACGTTCATTCGCGAGAATGAACGCCAATTTATAATGAGCATAGAACAAACGCCTCAAGACTTTTTGGTTTCCTGTATGTTGCCGGACACGCCCGAAATAATCAACGAATTAATAACAGAATATCCAAACGAGCCATTTGTCGTTCTTTACGACACGACGTTTGAATTGGGCGAGTTTTATGCGTCAGTAGCAATTTATCGCCAAAAAAGCCTTATCGGCCAACCGGTTTTCCCACTCGCCGTACTTATACACGAGAAAAAATTCAAAGAAAACCATTGCCGCTTCATAAAAAAAATTTTTCGACAGCTACCCATTCGTATAACGAATGGGAACATCAAAACCGTTATAATTACCGATCACGAATTTGATTTCCGAAATTTGACGCCAAACACCATTCACGTTTATTGCTGGTGACATTTAATCGAAAACGTTACTCGTAAAATTACCGATTTGTGTCCCAAAAATAACGACTTGCGTGTTGCCATAGTGAGCAATTTATATTCGATTCTAAAATCGGACTCCGAGAATCTAGCAGCATTAAAAGCTGAAGAACTTAGTGAAAAATGGCCCGAAAAATTCAAACAATATTACTTTTCGTCCATTGCGCCAGCTGTTCAAACAAGCGGAAAATGGGTGTTGGAACTGATCGGATTGTACTCCAGCTTCTCAGGTATGTTAATTTTGATATTATTTCAAATATTAACAAACGTAATGTTTTCATACGTCAAAAGCCTATAGTTTTAATTTACTAAAGCAAATAATATAGTTTTCATTAATTAATTTAAATACGTATTTTAGGCATAACGACCAACGCTAGCGAAAGTTTCAACAGAGTCCTGAAGAGCTGGAATTCTTGGCGAGAAATGCCCATCGACGTGGCCGTTCTCGCTTTCCACACCCTGTTTAATTATTACAACGTCGATTATGACCGCGCCAAATATGGACTTGGGGATTTCAAGCTAAACGCCCACATTCCATTGAGGCCTGCCAACGAAATGCCGAAATGAGATATCATCGAACCGGGAAAGGTTTTACAATATTGTCGATTTGGCCAAGTATACGTACAACCGCAGAAGGAAGAGCCAAAATTAAATCACCGCGGAGATGCCGATTCAAATTTCCGAATCGGTCAATTTTTGGTCGAAAATGGAAAGGTGGTCCACGACACCCTATCAAGAGTAATAATTCATAATGTAGTTTATATTTTTTTAAATTAATTTGCAAATTTTTTTTAGTGCTTCAACGTAACCGAAAACGGCCAGGTGTATCTAGTTCGATTCAACCCCACCAGCTGCGGTTGCGGCGACAAGGCATGCGCCCACTTGATTGCCGCTCGTTTGTCGTGCAATTTACCAGTTACCGTAAAGGCAACCAGAAACATCACAACTTTGCGACATGCGGACAAACGAAAAATAAGTAAATCAAAGTTGGGACGCAAACGACCTCGCAAGGACGACTTTACGAACGTAAAGCCGAAAATTACCTATGTTGAATTTGACGACGAGGATTCCGAAACTCAAGTACAAACAGCTACTTGTGATGACGACGTCGAAATCAGGAAGCCCGCAAACACACAAGTAGCAACAGCTACTTGTTATAAGAACGTCGAAATCAGGCAGCCTGCAAACAAACACGTAGAAATAGCTACTTGTGTTGACGACGTCAAAATTCAGAAGCCTGCGACAAAAGATTTGGATTTCGACACTCAAGTAGATACAGCTACTTGTGCCTACGATTCCTACGATTCCCAAAGTGATGCCGTTGAAAAAAATAACAGCGATTTTACGAATTGCCGCGGGCATTCAGAGGAAACAACAAATTGTGCCTACGATGCCGGTCGATTGAATGCGAAACATCTTGAGTAAGTGGTTAAAATATACTTGTTATCATTGTGGTTAAAAATCAAATTTACATATTATTCAATTCAGACGCATAGAAGAAGAATGCGAATCATTATTCGATAAGATTGGTAATGCGTCTCCGCCCAATTTCAACTCCCAGGCGACAGTTTTGGTGGAATCACAATCGCAAACCACCGAAGCTCTAAATACAAAAAGGTAAACATGTAACAAATACGATCTGCACTTACATCTTCCAATAAACTTACATATTCAGACCTATTTTAATCACATTACCATTTTCTATTTAAGAGAGACTACAATTATAATTGATTCGCAAATTCCAACCTGCGATGAAATTGAAGACACGGATTTAATATCGGAAATGCAACAAAAACCACCAGTAATATTTAATTTATTTTAGAATTTTTTTTTAGCTGAACTAATTTAATTTTTGCATTCAGATGGACTTATCAATGCTAATTACTAACAACCTCTCGAATTTAGAACCCGAAGAGGATGAGGAAATAATAGACCGCCTTAGCGATGTCGACGACGATGCTTTATTGAACGTGTCATTAAAATCGAAAGATGCGAAGCCGACATTCTGCGAATGTCAAGTCGATAAAACTGTCAATCGCATGCTTGAATGCGATGCCCAAGTTGCCGAAAATTGCCGAATGTGGTACCATCCCGACTGCAAAAATATTTCCGAAGTTTATTTTTCGCTTAAAAATAATCGAAGAAAACCCGAAAACAAATTTTATTGGGAATGCGAGCACTGCTTCGTTATTCATTACTTCCGAAATTCGCCGACTGTTCAAAAATATCAACTTCAGAATACTTGTACAATCGATCCTGGCCTTACAACTTTCTATATTAAGGCAAAGTTTTGTCCAAAATTCTTGCGACAGGTAATTTACATGCTGTATTACATAACATTCATGAATTAATTTGATACTTTACAGCTACCCATCGAATTGTCAATGTTAAAAAAATCCATGACATTGGCACTTAAACATCAATTCGGGGAAGCTGCATTGGAGTGGGTGAATTACATACGCTACCAAAAAAATGCGGTACAAGAGAAAAATATAACCAAGGACGATCGATTTATACGAAGATCGATTTATACGGTGCCGCCGACGAGTTTTTCTTGAGCCATATCAGCACCTTGTACACTCTACAACGCCGCAGCGAGTGTTCCGTAGCCAAATGCCCTATGCGGATTAACACCCAAGACATAACCGGCTATGCACTGTAAGTCTTTTGTTGATTAATCTCTTAAGGTTTTCAGATACTTGTTAAAAGTATTTCCTTTTTAAAAAGTGTTTGCATACCCAATTCGAAGTGGAAACATGTTTTCATACGTTTCTGAGTACGGCGGACATTTCTATGATGAAATTAAAAAAATTTAAATTTTTTTTTTAAATTTTAAAAAATTTAAAAAAATTTTAAAATTTTAAAATTTTGATTTTAACGTGTTCCCCTGACCCTGTTTAGTATGTGGAACAAGTTGGCAAACTTTTTTCGACATTTTTGAGTCTGAAATTTAGGTGATCCGTGAGAAAATAATCCGGGTTTTAGACATGCACGTCTAAAACCCGGATCACTCGGCCACGGATCACTCAATTTTTGATGTGAAAAATTGTGTTCTGGGTTGGGGAAACATGTTTTCCTACGTTTCTGAGTACGGCGGACATTTCTATAACGATTTTAGAAAATTTTAAAATTTTAAAAAATTTAAAAAAATTTTAAAATTTTAAAATTTTGATGTTAACGTGTTCCCCTAATCCTGCTGAGTATGTGGAACAAGTTGGCAAACTTTTTTCGACATTTTTGAGTCTGAAATTTAGGTGATCCGTGAGAAAATAATCCGGGTTTTAGACATGCACGTCTAAAACCCGGATCACTCAGCCATGGATCACTCAATTATTGAAGTGAAAAATTGTGTTCCGGGTTGAGGAAACATGTTTTCCTACGTTTCTGAGTACGGCGGACATTTCTATGACGATTTTAAAAAATTTTAGAATTTTTTAAAAAATTTTAAAAAATTTAAAAAAATTTTAAAATTTTGATTTTAAAGTGTTCCCCTAATCCTGTTGAGTATGTGGAACAAGTTGGCAAACTATTTCCGACATTTTTGAGTCTGAAATTTAGGTGATCCGTACCAAGCCGTTACGGATCACTCTGTTTTAAAGTGAAAAGTTGCGTTTGAGGTTTGCGAAAATTGTTTTTCCCAATTGGACTTTACCGTTTATGTTATAGTACCATAAAACATAAAACAATCGAGAATTTGGCGAATAAACATCTTCGCAAAAATAAGCAAATTTGTGGACAAAGACATGAGAACGGGTCGACAAAATGTCCGGGTATACGAACTTTTTTTGCGCCTACCTTTACGATGCAACAGCTACTCATGTTGCCCCTAATTTATTTGTGCAACACACCATTCAATGACGTTTTTGCATTGCCGACGGAGTTGACGTTTAATCGACGACGGTAAAAACAAACTGGAGTTGTGTTTTGTTTTTTTAAATTCTACATTTTTCAGATATCATCTGTTGTCGGTTATTGTTTATAACTCCAGCCACTTCGCATGCATCGTCCTTCGACCGGGAACTTCATCAAAGGAATATTTCCTTTGCGACGATTTGCAGGAAAAAATGGTACGAGTAGCAGAAGGTAGTGGAAACGGGCATGTTTTACAATATGCCTTGTATTTTCTAGATTGTTAAATATTGTTGTTGTTTTTAATGTTGTTTTGTTAATTTTTCTCTCTTTTTTTTGTGTCTTATTTACCGGTTTTACCTCGTGCAATTTTTAAAATTTTATCTCACTTGTTATTGTTCGTTTAAGTTTTATCGCTTTATAAATTTTATCTCGTTTGTTACTGACTGTTCAAATTATATCGTTATTGTTCGTTTAAATTTTATTGCTTTATAAATTTTATCTCGTCATACTGTAAATAATTGTTAAATTGTTATTGTATTTGTGATTGTTTGTATAGTATTTCCGTATACATTTTTCCGTTTTTTTATTTTTTTTTTTCGTTTTTCTTTTTTTTAGTTTTTTTTTGTTTTTTTTAAGTACCTGTTTTTATTTTTTTATGGCTTTTTTTCTACTTTTTTTGGTTTATCCTTTTTTTGTTTATTGGTTATTCTTTTTTTTTGTTGTTTTCTTTTGTTCTGTTACTATACATAGTTGTTTGCTTAAATGTAAATAAAATTTGGTACATAATTGGTACATAACAGGAATCCTGTGATATTGACTGAAAAATAGATGATCCGTAATGCATTAATTCTCTTCCAACCCGTAGTTTTTATGTTTCATACAAAAACACCGATATATAAAAAATTTCGAATTAATTTGGTATGAGTGGTCTAACGACAGATTAATAGAATTAAACTGTTGCTAGAGCACCCCTTTTATTTTTTGCCATTTGGGTTTTTTTATCTTTTTTGGTTTTTAGGCTATTCTTACTGTACATAGTTGTTTGTTTAAATGTAAATAAAATGTAGTAATTGAATCATAACAGGAATCCTGTGATTGATTGAAAAATAGATGATCCATCTCTATTCGAACTCGTTTTATGAGGTTTCTGACTACATTCATTATTTCTCTTCCAAACCGTAGTTTTTATGTTTCAAACAAAAACACCGATATATAAAAAAGTTCGATTTAGTTTTGTATGCGTGGTTTAACAGCAGATTAATAGAATTAAACTGTTGTTAGAGCACTCTTTTATATTTTTTACATTTTTAATATGTTTGAATTATTGGAAAAATATTTTCCATTTGAATTACCATTTTATTAAAAAAAAACAAAAATAGAACAGGCTAAACATTATAGCAATGATTTAACAACTGTTCTATCGTACCTGCCAAATAGCAGTTAAGTATATATTTTCAACTTTCCTTATAAAACATAAAAGTGACGGGTTGCAAATGTATTCCAGCATTGACAACAGAATGTATCGATCTGGTGACTGCACTTGCTTACTTTTGATGTGGTTTTAGACACACGTTAAAAATTCGCGCCAACCCGTCAATTTGATGTTCCTACAGTTTCCTAATGTTTATATACATATGCCAATATTGGCTCATTAGGATTTGATTAACCAAAAGGACAAAAAATCGATGACTTAACAACTATTCTATCAAAGTTTATTTCGTGGATTATGGATAATCGATGACTTAACGACTGTTCTATCAAAATTTATTTCGTCGACTACGGAACCTTGAGGTTATTCAATCCTTTTGCAGTTGAAGTTGAATATTTACATGGCGCGAGATCAAAATGTACTGATCTGGTGACTCCACTTGCCTACTTTTGATGTGGTTTTAGACACACGTTAAAAATTCGTACCAACCCGTCAATTTGATGTTCCTACAGTTTCCTCATGTTTATATACATATGCCAATATTGGCTCTTAGGATTTGATTAACCAAAAAGGACTAAATCAATGACTTAACGACTGTTCTATCGATGTTTACTTGTTCTACTATTAAAGTTTTACTTGATAGATTATGGAATTATGGAACCTTGAGGTTATTCAATCCTTTTGCAGTTTAAGTTGCACATCCTCAAAACCCATTCATGAATGCTCATAAAAAATATTTACATGGCGCCAGATCAAAATGTACTGATCTGGTGACTCCACTTGCATACTTTTGATGTGGTTTTAGACACACGTTAAAAATTCGCATCAACCCGTCAATTTGATGTTTCTACAGTTTCATCAAATTTATATATGTGTGCCAATATGGGCTCATTAGGATTTGAACAAACCAGAAAGGCAAAAACTTAATTGATGAATTAACAACTGTTCTATCGAAATTTATTTTATCGATTTCGGCAATACCGAACCTTGAGGTTGTTCAATCCTTTTGCATTTTAAGTTAAACATAGACATATAGAAAGTATATACATGGATCCAGATCCGTAAACTTTTTTTTTCAAACCTAGGTGCAGTTTAACATAATACAAATTCAAATACATTTTCTCCTAAATTTTTTATACACAAATATATGTAAAGTCATGGAACCAATAACTAACCTGTTACTTTCCTTAATGCCCAGAAAACTATGCCGACTCTTGATTGCATAATAAAGCACAATAAATGGCTAACGAATAAAAATACTTTACGTATTCACATATAACGATACAGATCCGTACACAAAATTTAAATAAACCACTCCACGGATCCTGATTCGTAAAAAAATTTTCTGCCTAAACATATAAGGCTGGGTAAACATATATGGCTGGGAAAACATGGCTGGGTAAACATTTGGAATAAGTGATTAATGTTTGCTCAACTAGCATTATACACGGATCCAGATAAGTACACAAAATTGCAATAAAAAGAATACTAATACAATTTATTCTATGTAAAACCGGTTATACAGAATAAATACACATGCATTTATTCTCTGTCATCCCGTCGACGTTATGTTTCAATGCTTTTCTCTTCTTTATATACACCTGCAAATGTGACTTCGTTATGTAATTGAACAACCGAATAATAATCCCGTAGGGATCCAATTTTAATCGAACTACAAAACAGGAAATGGCTTAACTACTGTTCTATCAGATGCTGAGTGGAGTCGGAAATTCACTTCACTGTTGTTCAATAGTTTTACAAAATTTTCTTTTTCAAAATATTTTTAGTATTTATCCAAACCTGATCAAAAATAGTGATCCAGGTCCGTACACATAATTGCAATAAAAAAATCCTAATACACATGCATTTATTATAAAAAACCCTACTAAACCAATAAAAACACTACTAATACACATGCATTTATTCTGTGTTATCCCGTAGACGTGATGTTTCAATGCTTTTCTCTTCTTTATATACATTTGCAAAATTGACTTAGTTATGTAATTGAACCAACCGAATAAAGATCCCGTAGGGATCCGTGCAGAATGTGCCGTCATTACGGAACAACATAACCACTGAATGGTTTAACAACTGCTCTATCAGATGTTGAATAGAATTGACAAATTTAGAACAACATCACTAAACGGTTGTTCAATCGTTTTTTATTTTATTCAAAAAATGTTTTTTATTTTATTCGAATTCAAAATACAAAAAATTTACATTCCTCAAACATCGAAAATCTTTAACCCTAGGTGGAAATTTGACAAAAATTTTGATGAAATATTGATCCACATCAAAATCTGTTTATGTGACGGATCGAAATCTGATTAAGTGATGTTAATTTACTCTTAACGACGGTAAAATACGAAAAATTTTACTCTAAGTGAAAATTTGAAGAAAAAAAATTTTGATCCGGATCAAAAATCATGATCCGGATCAACATATGATCATGTGACGTTAATTTACTCATCACGACCGTAAAATACGAAAAATTTTACTCTAGGTGAAAATTTGGAAAAAAAAATTTTGATCCGGATCAAAATTTTGATCCGGATCAAATCTGATTATGTGACGTTAATTTACTCATCACGACGTTAAAATACGAAAAATTTTACTCTAGGTGAAAATTTGAAAAAAAAAATTGATCCGGATCAAAAATATTGATCTGGATCAAATTCTGATCATGTGACGTGAAAATGCTCATCACGACGAAAAAATTCGAAAAATTTTGATCTAGATCAAAAAATTTTGATCCGGATCAAAAAATTTTGATCCGGATCAAAATATCGTGATCCGGATCAAAAATTCGGGTTCCCGATCAAAAATTAGTACATACAAACCCGATCCGTGGGGGGTGATCCGTGATGAAAATCCGGGTTTTAGACGAATTTTCCACGGATCCGGATCACCGGACTGATCCGCCGTGATCCGTGATAATCCGGGTTTCAGACACCTAAAAACATGGTTTGGCGAGCCAAACCCCCGATCCGCCGATCCGTGGTGATCCGGGTTTTAGACACCCGATCCGGATCCGGATCCGTGGACATGATCCGGGCTTTAGTACTACCCGCCCGATCGGGGCATTTTCTAATAAACTAGTTCACCTCTTTTTAGTGGGCCTCAACCATGCACAAAAACTTTCATAGAAGCACATTGAAGGCTTAAATTTGGTCATCTGCACTTCAAAAAAAACTAAAAAAAACTTCAAGCAACGAATTCTCACTTCCGGCAAAAGTAAAGGATGTGTAAACCGCATAGTACTTAAAAAAGGGTGTAAAGATACTGAAAGGTGACCATATCTATTGAATTCCTCATGGTTTAGAATCCTTCAACCCAAAAAATCGCAGAAATACCTTTGTTTGCACAAATGACTTTTTTCGTGTAAACTGACTCCGTCCATTGAATTCCCCATGGTCAGAAACATCTTCCCTCAAAAATAGTAGAAATACATTTGTTTACACTCAATATGAATTAGTGTGTAAAGTGATCATTTTCATTAAATTCTCAGTGGTCGAAAACCTCTCCCACAAAAAGCTCACGAAAACAGGCTTGGTTAAATTCGGAATAATTTTTTTGTGTAAAGTGACACATGCATTGAATTCCCCGCAGTCGAAAGCCCCTTCCATAAAAAATCAGGAAAATACGCTTGTCTACACCCGCGATAGTTTTTTTTGTAAGATGATCGCATTCATCAAATTCTCCGTGATCGAAAACCCCGTTCACCAGAAAATCACGAAAGTACGTTTGTTTACAACTGGGATAAGTTTTTGTGTAAAGTGATCGCATTCATCAAATTCCCCGTGGTTGAAAACCTCTTCCAGCAAAAAATCACGAAAATACGCTTGTTTACACATGGGATAGTTTTTGGTGTAAAGTGATCACATTCATTGAATTCCTCGTTGTTGAAAATCCCCTCCACAAGAAAATTACGGCAGTACGCTTGTTTACACCGTGGATAATTTATTTTTGTAAAGTGAGGACGTCTATTGAATTCCCCGCAGTCGAAAACTCCCTCCACTAAAAAATCACGGAAATACGTTTGTTTACACCCGGGATAATTTTTTGTGTAAAGTGACCGTGTCCATCAAATTCCCAATAGTCGAACACCCTTGCAGCCCAAAAATCCCAATGAGGCTACAGGTTTATTTGAAACGGCTAAAAAATTAGTAGTGCGTTATGCTGCAAAAACAAATTTTTTTGAACCCATAAGTATTATATAACAAAATTGGGGAATTTGGCGTTTTCCGGGACTTTGGACAACCATATAATTGAATTGAGGCCATATTTCAAAAAAAAAAAAAATTCGCATTTGAGATTACACCCCCAAGTTGCTTAGGCCGAAGTATGAAGGTTGGATATGGCACACCGATTGCTGGGCATGGTGGAACTGGGGGGGGCCTAAAAAAGTGCGTTTTTTACCTGTTTTTGGGGCCCCACCGAGCACCACTTGCAGATAGACGCGAAATGACAAAAGGCACCCCATAGTTTGCCCCTATGCCCGATATTATGCAAAAAACCCGAAGGTTCTAGCTCTTACCGTTTTGGCTCTAAGCGGGGGGGGGACATGAAATTTGGGGGCCAAGTATATTATAGGTTGACGCTGTCGCGCCACCTATGATATATAAACGTACTACCATAAATACGAATAAAAAAGTGAATAACAATAACGTGAAGATTCACAATCAGGCTATTTGTTACATAGGTTGTGGAAATATAAAAATATAGCACGAAATTGGCGGGCTCAAACAAAAAAATGAGCGAAAATTGTACTAAATTTCAGGCACGAATGTTTCAAAGTTGAATTTTTCCAATAAAATTTGATTGAATAATTGCGACGATTTTTCAATCAAAATCACGTACGGCGGTGTATACAAAATATAAATATTGGAGTGGTTAAAAAACGTGAGTTTCGTCGACTAAAATGTCGCGCGATACTGCGGAGCTTATATGTATGAGGAAACCTTTTTGGATAGGAGACAAATGCATACCTTTTACACCAGTCCAGCCAACGTTCAAAAGCTTTTGACACTGACATGCAGCTCATTTATAAGTTAGAAAAGTTTGAGTACTCTTCTCGATCGGTAGTGTTCACCAAATTATAAACGAAATCGCCCGCCGTCCCGTCCTTTCTAGCATAAAAACTGTCGCGTAATTTTTCGTCGTCGTAAGCGCAATTTTGTCGCGATGGATAGAAGTTACAGCGCCACTGTTGGTCTTAGTCCAAAGCGCTATTCGACGTAGAATAAGGAGGCGGCGGCGGAAAAAAGAAAAAATAAGACGGCGTCGGTGCAGTTATTACGCGATGCTACAGGTGCCGCCAAATTAGGTGTCGAAGAAAATCGATTTTCGTACGACAAAGATTGCAGGGGCTGAACGAGCTCTGACGACGACATTTCCATGGAAGTAGTCATATTCGGATCAATAAATGATTCATTTTGAGGTTGGAAATCCTTATTGATAACGAGATTGTCTTAAAAAACCAATTAATTAGTCATCCATAGCTAGGGTCATCACCTCACATGCCATTATCGTGTCCTCAAAAAAGCCGACAGGATACTTAGACTAAAAGAAGCTGTTTCAACCTCACCCTTAAATTAATACAATCTAGAAAAAATGCCGGTTTTGAGAGCTCCACGCTAATGACCAAAATTTGCATTGGAGCGGCCGATGCTTAATTAGCGCCGCGCTAAAAAAACATTGGCCGGTGATCACTGATTCCTCAAAACTTTAGGGGAGGCCTATAGAGGAGAAAAATCAATATTTTTCATCAGAAAAGTTCGAAAAACGGTTCAAGAAATTGTAGTTTTTGTCTAAAAAACCGTAAAAATGTATTTATGGCGGAAGCGCTATGAAAATTGACGTTTTGACTATAAAATTGACATTTTTCAGTATTTTTTCGATCAGAAGTATGGGGTCCCTATGTCTACCATTATGGCCGACGATATCTGGGGAGGGGGGTTCCTAATCCTATAGCACTCATCCCAATTAGCTATTCTCATGAACTGACATAGATTACCCACTTCCATGAAGCTTTTTATTCAATTTACGTTGAGAAATTAACAAACGCTTCAAAAAGTTTAAAAAGTTGACGTGCTGAATGCTGATCTTTCTCAAAAAATCTATGAAGGAAAAAATGCAGATATCGTCATTAAATATGATGATATAATATTCAAGTGCAACCAAATTTTTTCTGCCAAGTTGCACAGTGCAACTTGAGGCCTGACTGCTCTTTTGATTAGGTTATAGGGTTTTCTGTCCGGACTCCGGAGATGCATTTTTTTTATGCGTTCTAAAATGGAAAAAAGTGAAAATTTTCCGGCGCTTCGCGCCGGGTTTCAATTCATTTATAATTTTTTATAATATTCTAGTGCACGATTAGAAAAGGTCATTCTAGTTATTCTGGTTGACTGTCTGTTCACCAATTTATGTTGATTATCTTTCTTTCCCAGACTCATTGGAAAATGAATAGACGTTTTTTATCATCATAAATGCTCACAAATTTTTAGTTTCATAATACATAGGCTCGCAGGAAATCGTAAAAAATGAAATTTGCTTCCGAATTTTATTATTTCCAAGCATTTCAAGACAAACGGACTACATCTTAATTATTTGCACTGATTAGCAAGTTGTATTATTTATTGCACAATGATCAGTGTTCCAAAAGATTTCATAATGAAAAATGTGATAATCCAAATAACGATGGAATAATCAAAACGTTTGGTGGGACAAACGATATGGTCAGTACACAAATCGTCAGTCAGCAGCGTTCGAAAATGCGATTTCATTGAAATATAAAATTTTATATTTTTATCCTGTTGCTCATTTGGACCAGGATGGATTTTTCAAGATGTTTTATGACGAGTTCATGCGGAAAGTCTTGATTTGTGTCAGTTCGATTCTCGGTTCCAACTTGTTGACCATGGCTCGGTTTTAGTTAATTTCAAGACCGCTTGTCATCGCTATACCGAGAAGCCACTATGCTTTTTTTACAAAAGTAATTTCTTCATCCAATTTACTATATAGTCGTTGAAATGATAAACGCAGCAACGACCTAAACAGAACTTTTAATTTGATGAGTGATTTTTGCATATGAAAAACTTCAGACTGCAGAAAAAATGAGTTTCTCTATAACAATTAGATGGCCAAAATTATGGAAAAACCACGATACTCATCAATTGGATAGAATTGCGTTTGGCACGTGAGTGGGTCTCGAGAAATATCGACCAACAACGAGTCTATAAGAGAAATTCTAACTGTTTTGATTATCGTCATGGACGAAAAATTTTTTCAGTTTATCAACGTAATAAGCTATATTAGTTTTCCAGTGAGCTTTCTTGCCTGGGATCGCTGCATCAATAATTTCAAAATGAATGGAGTACAGCATGCATCTACATATTATTTTGTTTTTTGCTATGAACATCGCTTCCAGTACTCAAGCTTCATGCAAACGAATTTACTTAAAATGGGATACTTTCGCGGAACATGCATATGCTAGAGATTCAATAAGTCGGCGTGTTTTTGCTTTTTCTGTTTTTTTGCAACTTGCAAAACTCATATCAGCACACATTGATCGTAAAAGCATTGTGGAGACTTTTTCATTGTCTCCGTGCGTTCTTCTATGTTGACATTGCCAAAATTTCTTAAACAAGCTTATCGAATTGAGCCTTATCACCGGCTCCCGTCACAACCTAAAGTCAATAGGGCATTGCGGGGGCACGTAATTCTGTTTTTGTTGATTGACTGATTTTCTTTCGGGTTTATCACTCTCTGACGTATCTATATAATTTCGGGTGAGACTGGCGACGTAATGTTGACTCCTAAAATTTCATCAATCAGTTATTTACGTTAAACCTCTAGCTTATAAAAGATACGACTTCCATTTAATCAAGGTTTCTCCAGCCACGGCCATTCATGAAAAATGTTCATTCAGGATAAGAAAGATAATTTTTTTGTAGACGTTTGACTATATGGACACATACAGTTTTGAGAACAATCTTCTCTTGTAAAGACTTTAATCCATTTCTCTTAAAATACTTCCAAATAATAAAACTGGAAGAAAGTAATATTTCATATTCTCACGAAATTGTGTTGAAATAAAATCCGTAAAGCTCAATTCAGAAGTGCAGTCGCTGATTGTCGGCGGCAAAAATCCTAGGATTTTTTTCACTTCTGAATTGGGCTTTCTGCAGATTGCTTATTCATTCGATACATAACGTCACCGATTGTTGCCGACAAAAATCCTTGCATTTTCACTAGGGCTTAAAGGCTGCAAATTAGTGAACATTCGAAACTAATCTTCTGCCATTTTTGAGGTAAGAATTGTAGGGTCTAAGCTTTCTGATTTTGTTAGCAGAACCATATTTTGTCATTTCCGCATTGTTCGACGTGCGAATTTATTTAGTTTTTTTTATTCTTTATTTTTCTAGAAAAGGAACTAAATCCTACAAAATATTGATAAAAAGCGAAGTAACAAAAAATAATACAAAAGTGGACGCGTTATACAAGATGGCAAAATCTGGACGCGTAAATTCGTAGTTCTGTTCTTCTTCTCAAAATCTATGCCGGAGGTGAGTCGTTTTTTCGACGAAATCGATTTCGTTGTTGTTTTTCTCCTTGCCGCAATGGCCATTAGAATAATGACCGCCGCCGTTAGTCATGGCCGGCGGTGCTCTGTAATTGTGCTTCTCCATTGCGCTCCTCGAAAGGTGTATGACGATCGAAGGCATTAAATTCAGGCACACGTAGACGTAGGTAAAATTTTTGATGACGGTGACCTGAGCAGGATAAAGTTTCGCAATATATTTTTGGGAATTCAACGTAATACAGTGCTTCAGCAGAATAATCAACATGACAAGCATAGTGAATCATCATACTCTTCATGAAGATGCGAAATTTCATCTCAGTCAGTTGTGATGAATTAGCATAAATTTATCGAAGGCAAGATACTTTAATTTCAACCTTTTTTCAATTTCGATCTGTGGCCACGAGAAGCAGATCGGGTCCAGAATGGCATAACCCCTCAAACTGGATCATGTTTTCTCTAAACTAGTCTAGAGTAAGTGTGACTGCCTAAAGCAACGTCAGAAGTTTCTGTACGACAATCTTCATAACATTATAAATGTGAGTGTTTCATAATTACATCAAAAATGATAAATGCCTTTAAATTAAGATCTTGCGATCAAGTATTCAGGCCAGAAGCTACAGTAGTTTAAAATGTCATGTAATTTTAGCAGATCTACTTTTGAGCGCGAATAAAAAATCAGTGAGTTTCGAAAATTTCAGAAAAATAAAATCTGGAAACACAAATGGGCAAAATTTCTGAATTTATTAAAATGTATTTGAATACCTCAAATTTCTCACGAAAAGTGAAATCCGATCGTGGGGATTATTGCATTCAGAATATCTGTAGAGTCGAAAAGCCTTCCATGATTTTGGGAAAAAGTTAAAGTAAAAAAACGACCTCGCTGCATCGATCATTTCAAATGAATGGAGTTAGTACGTTTTCCTTAAAATTCCTGTATTACGAGTGTGAAGAAAGTATCTTCATATTTTTATCATTTTATCATTCCATATGTCGTATCGGAATGAAAATTTGTGAACCTACTCAACTAACTCTTGCCATTTTTTGTGTACAAAATCCTACAGTAAAAGGTTTTTTAATCGATTTTGAGCGGGGTACTATTTTTTGTCATTTTACAATTTACAAGCGCACTCATCACGTTAAAATTTTTTTTGTTCCTAAACATCTTCATATTTGTTGAATTAGCTCCATAGTGTGCGACTCCTTAGCCTAATATGTAAATTTTGTCACTTACTATGTAAAAAATGTAGTAAGGCTTCGAAAAGAACGCACCGAAATTGCACGCCGTCTGCACAAACAGTATGGACAATGCCCCCAAAGCGACCCGTTCGAACAAATGATCGTGGGTCAAATGGTCACCTCGCGAAATTGTCGCCCAAGCAGCCGATCTACAGTAAAAAAAGAACGATTTTGTGCATCGGGTTACTGTATTTCGCGGAAGTTTTAAATTTTTTACTCGACTATAGATCCACAGGCGAAAATAACGGCGAAATTACGGTAGACGGCGTGCCAGGGCGTAGTGGACATTTTAACGAAAGATTTGTCGTCACAATGTTTCAAAGCCAAATGCAAGGTGCGGGTTGGGTTGATACCGAAATAGATCAAGGCGTAGTAGGTGCCGAATGCGGAAAGCAAAAGACCCAAGGCAAACGAACGATAATGTTGAGGTTGAAAGTGGTTCAACGGCAATTTGCATATTATCCAGCCGAGAAGTAAGCCTGTAAAAATTGTATGAAAAATACGCCTCAGATTATACGAGGTGACGTGATTTGGGGTTTGGGTTCCAACAAGGATTCAGTCGAATTCGAGTTCTTAATCCTAGAACACTCTTTGAAATGAGAACACTATTGAAAATTGGAGATAATTCAAAATTTCGAACCTCAAACTATAATCTGGGTTTTGTAAGACGCTTGTAAACCAAAAAATGACAAAAACTATATTTATTTCTTGAAATGCTTGTAAATATCAAGAGTGGGGAAGCAAGTACTATTTCATATTTTTAGGATTACCTGATAAACCATACGTAAGAATTTCAAGAAAAACAGACAATACTTTTCTAACTTACTATTTTTTGAGTTAAGAATCCTTGTTCCAATGGACAAGACTTTTAGAAGAGACAGACTATAGTACTGACGTCAAATCTTTCACGCAAAACTCTTACTGTACAATTATTTCCCCAAAAAAATTGCTTAAGGTTGGTTGGAGTAGCTCACTAATTCTCAGCCCTATGTGAAGCATAGTTTAACAGAAAATCGTCAAAATATGAAGCAGTATTTGCTTTCTTCTGTTACGACGGGAAATTCAAGAAAAACAGAATGTCAAACGTGGATTTATCATCATGATTCTTTCTCGAGGTCGAATTCTGATTTCTTTTCAGGATGGCATCTTGATTCTTTTCAAGATCATCTTGAAAAAAATAAGAGATATTTGAAAAAAGTTGAACATCTTGATTTTTCGCTATGCATCTCAAAAAATGTTGTATGTCATGTTTTATGGTAATGGTTTCTTTCAAGTGGCAACGAATTTTTCCAAGTAGTAACACATTTCTTCCCGAAATCTTTCCATATTTCTGGCTAATTTTGCAATATTTCCATGTCATTTGGAGTGATGGGGATAAAAGACGATAAATAGGGAAAATTTGGAAAAACGCAGAATTAACAACTGTACTAGCATAAAAGTTTCTACAGTAAGGTACGAATGTTGAATTCACAAGTGATATTTGATCAAAAAGCGTGATTTGCTATAAATTAGCAGACTTAATCGGTCGCTGTTACTGTGTGCATTGTTAGTTTAACATGAAAAATTACACAGGTAGAACTCTGTCCAAAGTCATTGATTTATGTGCAGCTTTCCTCAATCACTTTCGATAATAATTCAAACTTTGAAATAGATAATAGCCATTTTCAAGTAACAAATTCCGGTAGATTAGAAATAAGTCTTGTACGTAGCACTATTAAAATATTGATACAGCATTCGGATGAATATTTTTAGCATGAAACTCGAGAGATCTCATGGCACTTAAATCCGATGGAATAATTCCGAAAAAAGATGTCCCATCCTCAAAGTATTAGCCTCCAGCAAAAGTTTCGCCATTTTTACCGTCTGAGAATTAGCTTATTGAAATGAATAAAAAGTGCTTACCGAAAACCGTGCCCAAAAGGACTTGGTGCGGGAAATGAGTGGCTATATGCAAACGGACCAGGCTAACGACGATGGTCAAAACCAAATAGCTCACGGACAAACACCGACGTAAATTTCGCTCGTACTTGTAACCGGAATTTTTCAGCAAAGTGCAAAAGTAGGACAAAAATACGAAACCGATAGCCGAACAGAGCATAGCGTGACCGGATGGGCTTCCTGCGATGAGAATTGTAGTTTTTAGGAGACCCTGTTTCCTAGATTACGTATTGCGACTTTAAAAAAGCAGCAAAATTTTCCTCGTTTTTAGGATTTCGTGAGCTTGGGCTTATAAAAGCGAACTCAGACCTGTGATTTTTATAGCTTTTCACATGCACACAATTTCTCAATCGTATTCAAAGTATGTAATAACGCAAACACATTTCCAATGGCAAATACTATCTGCTCTTGGTGAATTTTGTAGTGAAATATTATGTTATCCTGTAGCTTGATGTGGTGGGATGATATCCTACACTAATAGTTCTTCACTGTAGGCTGTTGCATTGATGAAGTTATTGTTGGCTTGCCTAACTTGATAAATTTCTAGAAAAATAAGATTATAATTTGCTTTTTATAGAATACTTTCGAATAAAAAAGTGATAAAAATTATTACTAACTTCAAATCCTATACACAAAACATATAAAATATGTTTTTTCACTCAAAAAATTTGTAAACGTAGTTGAGTACGCTCACAAATTTGCAGTCGAGGCACTATGAACAACCAGCAAAAAAAGAAAATGTTAAAAATACTTCCCTTATTGCACTAAAGGTGCCTATGAGTTCAAGTTTCTAATATCTTTTATAAGACAAGGTTACCATTACTGATGATGATAGAGATCAAACCAAGAGGAAGCGGCGAGAATATAGCACTTATATTACTTTTGGCTACAAATCACCATGCCTCACCTTAGAATATTTATGGAAAAAACCTCCGAGTGTAGGTCACCGGTTCTACTTTTACGGTAGCTTTTGGAGAGGCAAAAATTTTCTTGATTGAGTTCAGGCTTTGAAGTATGCACCAGGTTCCACAATGTGAGGAATTCCATTCTTCCACGTTTAGTACTCTTCTATCCAATTTATGAAATATCCTACCTGGACCAGTTTCACAGGTTAGCGGGTAATGATCCAAATCCGGGACATCGTCACCTTTGTGCAACGCTTCTCGAACCCACCAGTAAGGTCTTTCGCCTTGCAAAACCCTTAAAAGTGAAAAAAATTAACTAATCATTCAAAAAGTTGATCTCTCAAAAATGAAAACTCACCATTTGATGATATTATTTATAGAATCAACCGAGCCTAGAGTCAAAATGAACCTCAAGGCCAACATTCGATCCACACATAATAGCAGCGGAAAAATCGTGGTCAACATGGTGTCTGGATCAGCCACGTATTGAGGCAAACGGGTCAATAGTTCGACGCTCGGTTTGTGGCTCCAACTTGATTGCAAAAATCTAATGAAATGTGCACCGTTGACGTGCAAAACGTCCATGTTAATCATCATTAGTCTATTAGTTTATTAGTTTTACTCCTGTCAACAAAAAGTAGAATGCGAAGAAAATGTTAGCTTGATGCTTTTATAGTCCTAGATTGGTGACGTAGAACCTGGATCTTTCCCAACAGGCATGTGATAGAAACGTGTATGGGTGTGCATAATAAGTTGAAAAATAAACTGTTGTGCCGGTACGTACCGACTCGCGCCAAAAAGTGTACTCTCTGATGTCAGTTTACTGTTGTTCTCCATTTTTTAATTAGTTAGCCAATACAAAATATAAAACGTAGTCGGTGCATAATTTTTTGACGAAATTAATGAGCACTAGTCATAAGACTATTAATCAAAGTAGAATCTACTGCCACATCTACGTGTGAAAAGTCGAGAATCCGGGATTTTCACGTGAACTTTGGCATTCTAAAAACGTGTGATTCCTCTCTCCGACTTTTTTATTAGAATTCTAGGATAAAATTATCCCGTCTTTCTAAATGGAAAGTAGTCAATCATAGGACTTGGCAGTTGTTGTCGCTTTTTATGGATGGTGCCAGAGTTTTTATTATTTCATTATAATTAACTTCTGGGAAAAGAATGGGTAGAGGTGATAACAAGAAATCACGTTGTAGACCGGGTGACGGACTGTGCCGTCTGGCCGACTGTAGCGGCTGGTCAACTGTAGTACATGGCCGACTGTACCAGGTGGCGGAATTTAAATTGAAATAGTTTATATGTATAAGTCGAACCTTATGTAAAATGTTTTTGCACGAAATAAGAATAAAATGTTACTAAATATAGGTTTCGATGTAAAAGATATCATCAAAAGATACAAGAGCAACGCAAAAATATACTTATTAAGTAAAAGCACACAAGGATACCTATTTGAATTCAAAAGTTTTTCATTTTGCAAGAAGTTTTTCCTCTCGTTCCTTTTGTTGAGTATATTTGTTATAAAAATGAATGAAAATTATTTTGGTGCTGCAGAATATCTGTTGACAGTTCATGAAAATTCGACATTGCTGGTTCGTAGTTTTGAGCACTGTAACATTTGAATTCAAAACGTTTTATAGAAACTATTTTCATTCGGTTTCGTACTTGGCACTTATATACAGGAAAATCTTAATTTTGGAGCACTTATTGTCAATTTTCATGAACAGAAAATGGAAAAAATTCATCAATATTCTTTTCAAATAAAACTACCGTGCTGATATTCCACAAATGTGAAGGCCCCATGGCTTTTACCACAGCTAAACCCATATTTCGAAAAAAGTAATGAGCCAGAGACATATTCCAGAGTACGATCTTTAGTTAATTTACTCAAGTAAAGACGAAATTCCGTTGTTGTTGTTCTATCTTTCTTGAAAATTCTATTTTTTGCTAAGTTCTAACACATTTTATTCAGTTTTTTGCAAAAAAAATATTATAAAAAGTCAATAGAATCAATCAATCTAGGCTTATGAATTAAAAAATTATGAAGGGCATATTTCTACACTTAATTAGCATATTTTTGCGTCGCTCTTGCATTTTTTGATGATATTTTGTACAGTGAAACATATTTAGCAACATTTTATTCACATTTCGAGCGAAAACGTTTTACATTAGGCTGACTTATATATAAACAGTCGGCTATGTGCTACAGTTAGCCACCCGGTACAGTCAGCCCGCCGCTACGGTCGGCCAGGCGCTACAGTCGGCCAGACGGCACAGTCGGCCATCCGCTGCACAATCAGAAATCCCACGGAAAGTAACATGGACAACGGGTCTCTGCGGTGTCTATTCTTGGAAGAAAGTCAATTATATTCTATAGTCTGTTTTTTTGAATATTTTTGGAAAGCAAGTACCATTTTATATTTCAAAATTTGCTCCTGATCCGTATGTTATACATACAGGACTGAAAATGTGTGAGCTTACTAAACTAGCCTTACTAATTTTTCGAGCAAAAAAACTTGAGCGAAGGCTCCGTGTAAACAACTTTGAGGTTAGTACAAAGTCTGGCTACGTTTCGATTCATAAGAACTTTTAAAAAACAGATCATAGATTGTCACTGTACCGTTGGCGCTGCTTTCGTGATTACTGTGAAAATGTGAACGAAATGGGAAAGTGAAATAAATTCCAAAAAAGAAATATTGCCGAAAAATTTTCAGTTCCACTTTAAAACTATGGAAAATATTTCTGCTAAGGCATAGAATCCGTAAGGCCACAAACAAAGGCAGATCGATGTTAAACGATCCTGAAACATAAACTGATGTCCTGCTTTTGTGATTGGGAATGAGCGACAATTTTTCACACATCAGAAGCCAATTACTGAATGTTACAGAATAGGCAGATAAGACTCAGAATGGTCAAAATCTATTCGATTAAGTATCAGATTCTACCATTCTGAGTTACTCGAATTGATTGATTAAATGGTCAAATAATCATTTGTTGACTGCACAAAACTAGAATATTGATGGTTATTGATTTTTGCACGAATAACTCGGCCAATTTCTCTACGTTTGTACAGAATATAACAGAATTACACAGTTGGCGAAAGTTTCAATTTCAGAGCTTCCGTAGAAAAGTAAAGCGTGGATGAGTTCACAGTCATTAGGTAATTATTCTGAAGATTGTTGCGAGTTCAAATTTCAGATATTTAGCAAGTGTGAAAGAATTTTAATAGGAACAAACAATAACGACCTTCGTTCAGGAGCAAAGGTTGATTCAAAGTCCAAAGTTTGTGATACACTCGTCGCGCGGAACAAAAAAAAATTCTTGTCTTGAACATGTTTTGACGTCAATCAATGCCAAGACAGTTCATGCTTTGGTTGGCATTATTTTCAAAACATTTTTTAGACTCAAAATTGATATTCATCCTAAATCGACCAATCTTCGAATGTTCTCAAAAATATAAGTTCATAAATTTTCATAGATATGGTTCAATCACTCATATCTCGTAAGGCTGTACAAGAAATCCATGAAAATTTACGGAAGTCCACGAAGAATTCCATATGTTCACTTGGCATAATACAATCTATAAATCAGTAGTTTTGTTTTAGCAGATCATGCCTTTCCAAAACTTACGTACTTTTCAGCACATTCCAGGTTCTGAAAATGTCCCGTTGAGTGTGGCAGAGACTAGCTGGAATAAGCACATTTCTTATGCTGAAATAAAACGTTGGTATGAAAAGTAAGGTAACAACTGTATCATAACTGTATAGCTATAGCAATACATCTAACAAATACCTCGCGGTCTGTAGTCTAGAAAAGGTCAGACTTTAAGCGTCCCAAAACGAGACACAAATATTTAGATGCATTTTTATAAGGTTTTCGAGGGAGCAATTAGATGGATGCAAAAATTACCGTTGTCCACAATAGTCCTTTGTTATTTTTAGTAGCATAAAAGAAAAGCAGAATCGAAGAAACTGGATCGAACTGGTGAAACCAGTGACGCCTTCATCACGCCAACAATTGAAGATAGTACGTACTCCATAAATGCGAGATTTTTGCCCCTGTCGAAAATGCACAAAAGATAAACTGGCTAACAAAGAACAATCAAACATTAGAAGAATAGTAACTAAGGCCATTTCTGAGCAGCCATTAGCATCTCTAACAATATCCAGGAATACTCGCAGAAATGCAAGTCTTCAGTGTTTCATCATTAATTTGAGAGTGATGTCCCTTCCTGTAATCAATAGTCGTGAATTAGGAAACTCGATGATCTTAGAAATCAAATCCGTGAGCATCATTATGAAAATTTTCTATTTCAAACAATCTTTCAATAAAAAAGCTAGAATAAAAAGCTACTACGAAATGTTTTCAGTGCTATCGTGTCATACTGGCATTATAGTATGTTTTTTATAAAATGCTTCTGGGTTAGAAATTGGCAAAATTAGTACTGTTTGCACAAAGTTTTTACCGAAAAATTAATGAGAAAGTTGTTGAAGGTATGCTCACACATTTTCAGTCCTAAGTTCTGCAAAAATCGGATAGTATAAAACAATACTTACTTTCCGGTTTATTTATGAACATTGCAAGAAAACCAGACTATAGTATGTAGTCTAACAGCGGCTCTCGATGATCAACAAAGATATATTGTGGATCAGTTGTTGGGTAAGAATGAGTTATTCGCTGTGAATTTTGCGTTTTCAGTAATTTTAAAAGTAGCATGTTCGTGAGAGTGTGCCATGATTTCTGTACATTTTTTCGGCTTTAGAATGTCAAAAAGCCTTTTTATGAGCATTTCCGTTAAAGGCTTACCCGGCTGATGACGTAGCTCCAGTGGCCTCGGCAAAGATGGTAGACTTCGGACGTTACATTTACTTTTTGCGTTGAATAACCTAGGCAGGATTTCATTATGGACGAATATACAGTATGCATTTACAAATTATTAGGCTCATTAATTTTCTTACCAATTAGATGGCCCATGTATCGTGAAAATTAAAAATTTCAAAATTTTCAAAACAAAAGCGATATTTCTATCATCCATATTGGTACAGGTAAAGAATGAAAAACATCCGTCTGGACTGATTGTTCTGTCACTCGAGGTGCTATAAAAATTTTTCACTCATTAGAATGTGGTTGCGTGGTCATTTTTATTATTTTATTACATACCTTTACTCATTGCTGACTTGTATTCACGTAGACAATCTGTAGTATTACGTTGTTTAACCATTCTTGCGGTTCCATAAAAGTGGCAAACAAAATATTTTTCACCTCGCAGAACGCCTACCGTGTTCCATTTTATCTTATTTTTTTGTCTTCGGAAAACCCTCATGAAAATAATAGCAAAACCTTTTTCAAATTTTTTGCTGTCTAGCGGATGTGACTATGGTAGCGGACGTGCACTAGGTAGCAGTCGTGCACTAGGTAGCGGATGTGCAGTACTGCTACCCAGTACCCAATCGACTTCCGAAGCCGGTGAACAGAGAGAAACATCAGCCATGCATGTGAAATGTGTAAGGGAGCATAAAATACGTCTGTATAGGTATGGTAGCGTTTCTAATCGTAAGATTTGATGTTATCAGCTTCTAAGTATGCGTTTGAATGCCGCGGAAAAGCTCATACAGATCAACGTTTAAGAAAACTCAGAAAAAGAAAACCACAGTAGACAGGTACCCCAGAAAACGAAAGCCGAGTTCATTGCCAGTCTGTCTGCCGTCTGTTCTATGGACTTTATAAATATATTTTACTTTTACAAAATTATTTTAACAACGTGGTGTCTTGAACAACTTTGAGAAAATGAACAGAAATTTATGAGATACCTATATCGTGATAGTGAAATTTTATTTTTTCTTCAGGGCTTCGTCTTGTGTATAGCCGTTTTTGGAGCTTTGACCAAAGCCATTTTTTCTTTGTGAGGCGTTTCGATCGGCGTATCTAAAGTCGATCTTAGCGCCGACGTTTCGTCCAACAATTCTTCGGGCAACAAAGTCGAGCCGCCGATGTGCATTCTCGACGTTTCGGAAGAAGCTTCCAATAAACTTTCAGTACTGAGGCTCAACAAATCCGAATGCGACAATTCGGTAGAAGCCAGTGGTATCCTGCGCAAAAAAAAATGAACGAAAAGTCATTGAATTATGCACAAAAAATGAATCTGAGAATTTGAGCTCTTTCTGTCAAAAAGTACATCAAATAATTTTATGAATGTCTGAGGACAGAACATAGAACTGGACAAAAACTTTCATTTGTGACCAAATTTGCTGATCTTGGTCAAGATTCTGAGGGGGAGGAAATTTAGTCGAAAATGCTCATGACTGATGTTTCACATGACATTTCTCTCGTGATAAATTGAGAGCTAAGCATCAATTATACTTTTGAACACTTTCAAGTTTTTGGTGGTGTTCACTGGTCAGTGATCAGTTCAACCTCATAGACAAAACTGATTTTGCAAGCATTTCTTCTGATGAACTGATTATGGTGAGGATGTAGAGTACCTGGAAAGATGCCTATATAATGGCTCCTTACAGCCGATTGAATTTTGTGAAAAATTTTAGTATGGTCTTTGGGTCTATAGTTTTTTATAAAGGGATTCTAAATTGAAGAATGACGAAATAGTCTTTTTTAATTACAAATCCTTTGCTGTAAAATTTTTTATTGGAAAAAATTTTAAGGTTAGTTGAGTATGCGTCAAAATTTCTGGCCAACTTACATGTAGCTAGGAGAAAAATCTAAAGATATGAAATATTACTTGCATTCCAGTTTTATTATTTAAAAGCATTCTAGGACAATTGGACTATAAATATATTGTGGCACCAACATAGAATTATTCCAAATGATCAGATCTCAAAATTTGTTCGTATCGGATGCCAAATTATAAAACCAGCTTCATGCTTATTCAATTTTTCATTTGGATTAAAAAACTGGATCGACAGCACGATGCAGTTTTGGTGTAATTTCCACTAATTGGTCACTTTCTTGTAGAAAAATATCGGTTTACTTCCCTTGCCTCACTGACCACATGACGTTTCCGTTTTGAATGGTTGCGGCTGTCACTTCACAAGGAATAGACTGCATAGTTCATTCATTTTTAAATTTTCAAATGTTTAAAAACATTAATTTTTAAATTTTTAAAAATATCAATTTTCAAATTTTTAAAAATATCAATTTTCTACTCACACGTCGCAAAAATTTCAAGAAGATCTACGGGCAGGTGATGATCACGTATCACAAGCCAACGTTTTATTTTTTCAAGTTGTAGTCCTCGGTACCACAATCAACCTAAGAAAAAGGTAGCCGCGTAGGCAGGTTGTTTATTATTGCCCTAGATTTCAAATGTCGTCTGCTTGATGAATCACTCCTTCTATAACAATGCAATGGAGAATAAGATTTTCAAAGATCAGATTTCTTCACCCAGAATTCAACTTCGTTTAACGTTACAAACTTTAACATAAATTCATGATGAAATGAGAGCTTTCACGTGAAATTTGTAACGAACTGCTTGAAAATGTGGAATAATTATGCATAAGATGTCACAGTATCGGATATTTTGTTGGGTGGCAAGATTACCATATATACATAACATGCATCATGTGCAAGAAGCTCCTGTTCAAAGTCCAGAAACTGGTCAAGGAGTCTAAACGTGATATCACTAATTTTGAGAAAAGTGGTCAGATTTTTAAGGACGTCAATTTGAATGAGATTCAAACTTTCAGAATTTCGAAGTGTCAAGACGTTTTCAGTTACATTTTTCGATTTTAAAGAAATTCCGAATTAAGTGGAAATAAACTTTGCCTCTAATTATTCAAAATGAGCACTACTTCTGATGATGAGAAACAGAAACTCATATGTGTGTATAACGTTTGTGGTAAACATGACAACAAAAAATTATGGTCTGCTCTAGATGAATGCAGCTCAAAGACTACAGTAGCCGTGTTATCAAATTTTTAGACAAAAAATTACAGTATCTGGCTCAGCCGAGAAACAAAACAAACATTTGGACATAATAAGTTTTTTAGACGAATCATTTTTCTGGTCAAGTCAGAAAGAACATGGAAATAATCAGGATAAAGTAATTTTTCAGGAGAGCGCTACAAAGACAGATCTTAAAAATCCTATCACTTGATCGAATCTTATCCGGGTATGGTATGTCTACAAAAGGGTAAACATACTCAGCCATAATTTCTTCGTTGGTCGTATGGCTCGTTTTAGACGTTTTCAATCCGGGTTTTTTGGTCGTTGGCAAGGCGACGACAACCGAAACAGCAACAACGGCGAAAAAGGCGACGTAAAAGTTCATGATTTACGGTTGGTTCACAAGTTAAAAATAAAAGAAAAACTAACAAAAAATTTAAAAAACGAAAAATCCGAAATTGACGCGACTTTTTAAAGACGCGATCCCGTTATAGTACCCCGATAAACTTTCACATTTATCATTTTGGTTTTGTCACGATTTGTCGGGTTATGGTTTTTCCTAGGAAATCTGGGTTATCAGAAAAGCGAAACAAAAAAGTTCACAGTTTTAGATGCACTGTAGACTGACCTTATTCCGTCTCTGAAATAGTACGAATTTTTCATGAAACTGTTTTCTGCATTTATCTTTCTCGTCGATTAAGTCTTTCGTTTTTACCTTCTTTCTTTGTTTCTTTTATTTTTGTTTCTCTTGAATTTCTTCTACTCTTTCTATATTATACAATTCGTTTGAATCTTGTCAGCATTTCACTTTCACTTCCAAGTTTTAGTATATTTAAATTCGGTATTAAAATTACTGCAGTTTTACTGTTCTGAAAAAGTTTCAAAGGGGATCAATATCCAAAAACGGATGATTTTAGATTTTCGAGACATTCAGCTCTTATTTTTCACATCAGACGTTCAGATTTTATTTTAGACATTCAGCTCTTATTTTTCACATTTAATGTGAAAGCTTTTGAAAACAGTCCATAAAATCTAGTTATTATAAAAAGTCAAAAGTAATAGAAACAACTTTTTGAAAATAAAAATTATTCACAATAATTGCCTTACATTGTTAATCTTCATCAAAATCCAAAAAGTCTGACCTGTCCGAAAATTAAAATTCGAATATTTGACAAAACTTCGGTTCGTGCAAAAAATTGCGTTTTGTCATTGCGCATTAATCTAGAGAATCCTTAGCAGTTTTACAAAGTCGTTTTAGTTGCTATAACAAAAATTTGCATACTAAATATGTTAAGTTACGTCATGAGTTCTACCTTATCTAAGGAGCAACAAAAATATGCATCAGTGTAAGAAAGTCAATTTGATAATATTCTGAGAAAAATAAAAAACTCATTATGCTTTTGGTCATACGAACACTTTGTGGGCTGTACATCAATTTTTATCATATTTCCTTTGCTTACGTGCAAGAAAAAATTTTTAAAACTAAATTTGTAGTAGATACATGAAGTCGGAACATTTGTAGCTCAAGTGGATACATTTTGAAATGAACTTTCTTTGTGAGTCGTTACTTTGGCGGACCACACTAATTTCCGAAATAACGATAAAATGTCACGAAGCGCATTCTCCATTTTTGTACCAAGAGCTCCGCTGCTAACATAAAGCTGCGACTATCTTTAGTGTACAAGAAACCTTCTATAGCCACCCAACATATAGCTCGATCGATATGTTCAAAGTCCGCACAAACAGTTACTTATCCGTACAATGCACATTGGGCGTATTTTTCCAATTTTTAGCTTGGAGAACTGTAGCACAACTCGTGAACACATTTCCGAAGATTCGCGGCAAGCTCTATTTTTGTAGATAATCGTGTCGATTTTCCGACCGAAATATGACTAGTAGATTGCATACTGAACAAGAATACAAAGATTTGTTGTCGGAAGTAAGATTTATGGCTTTTAGTTTTTTGGAGGTGTATCAAAAAAAAAATCAGTCATTCTATTCTTCATTATTTATATTTTTACTAGTTTATAAGAAAATGCCCCGATGGGGCAGAAAAAAGAAGAATATACTTGCTTGGATAGTTGCCAAGCTAGAAAAAGAAGTGGACTAGATTTTTGAGAACTTGGGTTAAAGTTGGAAAAAATTTACTTTCGTTATATTAGATTAAAATTCTTTCTCAAAAAAATTTTCCATGTCTGTGAAAAAGTATATTCTGTAGCATCGTGCATTTTGTCCTTCGCCTGGCATCAACTACAGTAAAGTTTTTCTATATGAAAATTATATGCACGTGACTTCAAATGTAAATAAATGGTAAAGCAATAGCATTCTAGCTCCCAACCGATTCAAAACTCCTGCCTCTCACACTAACGGAAAAATAGTCAAGGAGGTATATTATAGTCATTTTCACAACTATAAAGAAACCTGGGGTTGGTTGCCCTAACCCAACATGAGGATAATCTCAACATCGAGAGTAAATTGATAATCCTGAGTTTGAGCAAATCGCAATGTCGAAATTATTCTCTTCCAGTGCACAAACAATACTCACTTCAGGATTAACTAATACTGAGGTGTAAATTCGAGTTAGGAATTGTAGACATTTTTATATTTATTTGCTTTAGAGATAGGAAAATTATACGATAATGTTAGTAAAACCCGACAGCTCGAGCTGGGGATAATCTTTGAGCTCATTATAATCCCGATGAAATTCAAATTATACTGAACTTGAGATCAAACCGAGTCGCTTTTTGTTCGAGATTATTTTGAGCTCGAGCTCAGACCCCTTTAGTGCAACTGGGCCTTGGTTACAGTCATTGGGCAAATGGGAGAACAGGATAAAGCATACAAAAATGCTTCTGATTCAGCCGTGTCTATATTAGGTATGTGCGCCAAATTCCGTACCTGGTTCTCCCCGACTGTACTCGCACTCCAACGGCAACAGTACAACTTTTTTGAAAGCAGGACCGGAGCGACAGGGATGGGTGAAATTGCTTCCCGTCTGCAATCCCGCAAAAAGCGCTCTTTCTGCAAATTTCAGTTTGAATCCAAAAACTATGAATGATGCTGTTTTGTTGAATAGCTTCAACAAACACTCGTGATAACTTAATTTCGAGTACCTACATTGAGAGAATAAATTTGTTTATAGCTTGTAATCAGTAGAACTTACGGAGTGAGTTCTATACGATGTGTTATATAAAATGAGTGAATTAAACATATCTTGCACAATCGATTTAGTTCTTAGAAGACTTTGTGCTGTAGCTTTTTTCCTAAAAAGCTGAGTGGGATTTTATGTGCCACTTTCCCACAGTTAATTCCTTTTGTTGACATCAAATTCAGTAAAAAAGTTCGACACAGCTGGGAGCACACATGTGTGGCGGGACATAAGGGCGCAAACCACCCCAAAGGGTTTGAAACTGGAAAATTTGTTGAAAAATTTTTTTGGTCGACTTTTTTTGAATTTTTTATGTCAAAAAAACGCAAAGAAACCAAGGTCCATGCCTGTACCCCCCTCAAAATTTCACGGATGCACATGTTCAGTTGGAAAGTGTGTTGACGCACTCAGCTGCAGAATATACTTTTTCACAGACACGAAAAATTTTTTTTGAGAAAGAATTTTAATCCAATATAAATGAAAGTGAATTTTTTCTAACTTTAACCCAAGTTCTCAAAAATCTAGTCCACTTCTTTTTCTAGCTTGGCAACTATCCGAGCAAGTATATTCTTCTTTTTTTCTGCCCCATCGGGGCATTTTCTAATAAACTAGTTCACCTCTTTTTAGTGGGCGTCAACCATGCATGAAAACCTTCATAGAGGTACATTGAAGTTTTTAATTTGGTCATCTTCACCTCAAAAAAAAATATTCAAGCTACGAATACTTTCGGTAAAAGTAAAAGATGTGTAAACCGCATAGTAATTAAAACATTGTAAACAGAGTGAAAAGTGACGATATCTATTGAATTCCCCATGGTCAAGAATCCCTCAACCAAAAAATCGCAGAAGTACGTCTGTTTACACACATGACAATGTTTTGTGTAAAGTGACTGCGTCCATTGAATTTCACATGGTCAGAAACCTCTTCCCGTAAAAATCGCAGAAATACATTTGTTTACACTCAATATGATTTTGAGTGTAAAGTGATCACATTCATTAAATTCCCCATGATCGAAAACCTCTTCCGAAGAAAAATTTACACACAGGATAATTTTTTGCGTAAAGTGATCACATTCGTTAAATTCTCCGTGGTCGAAAACCCCTTCATCAAAAGAATCACAAAAATAAGCTTGTTTACACCCCAAATAATTTTTTTGTGTAAAGTGACGCATCCCTTAAAATCCCCACGATTAGAAACCGCTTCCCGCAAAAATCACAGAAATACATTTGTTTACACTCAATATAATTTTGTGTATAAAGCGATTGCATTCATTAAATTCTCTGTGGTCGAAAACCCCTTCCACCAAAAAATCTCGAAAATACGCTTGTTTACATCGGGGATAATTTTTTGTGTAAAGTGATGCATCCATTGAATTCTTCCCAGTCCTAAGTCCCTTCCACCAAAAAATCACACAAATACGCTTTTTTACACCATGGATAGTTTTTCATGTAAAATGACCGCGTTCATCGAATTCCCCGTGGAGCACCTCAAAAATCCCAATAAGGCTATCGGTTCAATTGAAACTGTAAAAATGGCATTATGCTGCAAAAATTTATTTTTTTGAAGCCGTAAGTATTATATAACAAAATTGGAGAATGTCGTGTTTCCTGGGACTTTGGACCACCATATAATTGAATTGAGGCCATATTTAAAAAAAATAAAAAATTGCATTTGAGATTACACCCCCAAGATGCTTAGGCCGAAGTATGGAGATTGGATATGGCACACCCATTGCTGGGCATAGTGGAACTGGGAGTGCTCAAAAAGTGCATTTTTTGCATGTTTTTGGGGCCCCACTGAGCACCATTTGCAGATAGAGGCGAAATGACAAAAGGCACCCCATAATTTGCCCCTATGCCCGAAATTATGAAAAAAACCCGAAGGTTCTAGCTCTTACCATTTTGGCTCTAGGGTGGGGGGGGGGAGATATGTAACGACCAGATTTTGTGAAGCACTTTACTTTAACCAAATGGACGTTACGGCAACGAAACGGGGCGCGGGGGAGACGGGCGATTCAATAATACGGGGGCGATATGATACTAATCGACGGCTGCTTTGAGACGTCGACAACAATACGAAAGAACGCGGTCTCGGCTTGCAAATAACGAACGGGCCTCGGTTTAAATGCTTTCATAAAAATGGCGGCTTGCAAATATAAAACGAGACGAGCGCGGTTTGAAAAACGATGAATTCAATAATTACCAATAATAATAAAATCACGCTTTGCTTCTCTTTTTATACGACGTTTTTGGCCACTCCCTGGGCGTCGCAGGAGGTCATGCTTCTGTCCATCTTCTTCCGCCAATCGTCGCTTCCTGCTTTGCTTTTCATGCTTACTTAGCCACGCCCTTTAATGCTTTTCTAGTACGATATGCTTTTCGTGTATTGCTTGCTTCCTACGGTGGGCTTAGCGACACCTCTGTGCTTCTGTGCATGCTTCCTGTATCTGTTTCTCTGAATACACATGTTTTGTGGGGCCGTCGCTACCATTACACTTGAGACTACTGTCTGGAGGGGCTTTTACTTATTTTACTGTGTGCAGGTGTTGTTTACGATTTTTACAGGGGATTACGGTAGCCGTGGAATATGTGGTTTAGTGTAGGTTCTCGGGGACCAGCTGCTGTTTGTGCAAATTAATTGGGGCATCTTAATTGGGCTACCGGGGTGTGAACGGATCAAAATAAAGTACTTCACGTAATTTTATAGGAATGTTTGGGTGTGAATCCCGGACACCCTTGAGACGGTAAAATACGAAAATGAAATATTTAATAAATGTCTATCACATACAGTATGCTACATATTTACAGTACTGCTTTAGCAGGTACGTTACATTTCCCTCCTTCCGGAGTTGAATGTCCTCGTTCAAGGCTTTCGAGGGTAGAAAGGGGTTGTCTCATTTACATGTACCGTAAATGTGATATTCTTATGGGGGTGTTTGAGTGTAATGTTGGGGTACCTGAAATTTATAACTGTATAGGGCCCGTTTTGGCGAGGGAGGAATTTGGGAGTCAGCCCTTGTTTACACAAATGATTTTTGTAAAGAATAAGATCACCTGCCTTGTAATGTATGTTCTGAGCATGCTTGTTATACTGACGGGTATAGTGGTCTTGGGCTTTTCGTAAGCTTTTCTGCATGGTTGAGAGTGCTTCTGTAAAATGCGATTTTACACGAGGGGCGTAATTGTCTAAATCAACCATGTAGGACGTGGGGAAAAAATTTAAGGCTGCGTCTGATGGCAGATTAGCTTGCCTACCGTGGAGTAATTCAAATAGGGGATACGACGTGCTTTCATTTTTATGAATGTTGATGGAAAAAACGGCATAGGGCAGATAAGTATTCCAATCAGTGTGATTTGAATTGATGTACATGCGGATATGGGTGGCTAGAGTTTGGTTGCAACGCTCAACTTCCCCATTGGCGATGGGATGGTATGGAGTGGTATGAATTTTCTGAGTATTGCATAAGCTAGTGATTCATGAAAAGAGATCGGATACAAAATCGGAGCCAGGATCACAATGGATGGTTTTTGGGGACCCATGATGGCAAACAATTTTGGTTACGAATAACTTGGCAATAGTGGCTGCAGTGATGTCAGGGGTCGGGAATGCCTCCACATGTTTGGTGAAATAATCGATGAAAACGACAATGAATCGGTTGGCGTCTTCAGTTGGGGGTAACGGCCCCATGCAATCAACACTGACTCTATCAAATGGGCCAGTCGGCTGAATTGGTACGAGATTTGCATGTATTTTGTGCCGGAGGGCTTTCTGTGTCTGGGGTGGGTGGCAAGTTTTGCAATAACGTTTGATATCACGGCTCATTTGGGGCCAAAAATATTTTTGTCTGAGCAAGTGTAAAGTTTTCCTGGCAGCAAAATGGCCTGTGAATTTGCTGTCATGATGAGAGGCAATGAGATGCTGTACTTGGGACTTGGGGATGTATAGTTTTGCTTGTTTGTTGACTATACGAAAGAGGATGTTTTGATGCACTGCGAATTTGATCATAGTAAGGGGGTGTTTTTTGGCGATTTTTGCTAAAATACTTTTGACAGTTGGATCAGTGCGTTGGAGTTCGGCAAAATTTTTCTGTTGCTCTTCTTGTTCAGTTGCTTCGGCCTCAAGAACAGAATTTATGGTTGATATTTCGAGGCGGGTTTCGATTTGCTCAATGTCAAAGGATTGCTTCGCTGTCTGTGAGGGGAATCGAAAAACAGCATCTGTGTTGCGGTTAGCAGTGCCTTTGTTAGGTCAAATGTCGAGTTGAATACTGGAGAGGGCTAATCCCCAACGGGCAATGGGAGGGGACGGGTTTTCCTTTTGTAAGACTGCCAGAACTGCTGTATGGTCAGTGTGTACAATAACATGTTCCTGGAAAAGATAGGGGCGGAAATACTTGACAAACTCAACTACTGCAAGGGTTTCCAACTCAGTTATGATGTAGTTGCGTTCTGCACGTTTCAATGTGCGGCTCCCAAAAGCGATGGGGTGATCCTGACCTTTACTGTCTAGTTGGCTGAGAATGGCGCCGATTCCAAGTTTGGAGGCATCAGTTTGCAGAATAAACGGTTTGGTGAAATCGGGATGCTGCAGTATTGGGGCATGAATTAACAATTCTTTTAGTTTAGTGAATGCGTTTTGCTGTTCAGGGCCCCAGGAAAATTCAGAATTCTTTTTGAGTAGAGCTGTGAGGGGGCTGGAAATTTGGGAGCAGTTCGGGATGAATCTACGATAATAAGAGGGTACGCCAAGGAATGACTTGACTTCTTTGGAGGTTTTGGGTGTGGGTATGTCATAAATGGACTGTACCTTATTGGGGTCTGGTGAAATGCCTTGCTGAGAAATGACGTGGCCTAAGTATTGGACTTGGGGCTGGCAGAATTTGCATTTTTGTATGTTTAGTTTAAGGCCTGCTTGTGAGAATCCGGCAGGAATGGTGTCTAAACTTTCCAGCATTTGGGCATGGGAGTCTGCCAATACCAAAAAAAAGGCATGTGTTCCATTGCAGTCCCGAGAGGATAACATCCATTAACCTTTGGAATGTGGCTGGGGCGTAGGTGAGACCGAAGGGGAGATAGTTAAACTGATATTGTCCGGCTGAGCAATTAAATGCAGTTTTTTCTCTATCTGCTTGTGCAATGGGAATAGAATAATATGCATTGGATTGATGGAGGGACGTGAAATATTTCATTCCACGCAGGGTGTCTAGAATTTTGTCTATGCGGAGCAAGGGGTAGGTATCTTTTTTGGTTACTTTATTGAGGCCTCTAAAATCAATGCATAAACGATGGCCTCCATCTTTTTTGGGAACTAAAACTGTATTGGTGCTCCAGGGAGAGTTGCTCTGGCTTATGACACCTGCTGCTGTGAGTTGCTCAACTTCTGTTTGTATGATTTGCTTCTCTTTTGGGGAGGTACGAAAGAGGTGTCTACGCACGGGTTGGGAGCCATTGGTGTCAATTGCATGTGAAACATGGGTGGTTCTACCTACGTCCATTTTGGATTTAGCATATAATGTAGGATACTTCGATAGGGCGCGTAGAAGTTGAGTTTTTTGGTTTCTGTGAGGTCACTGGAGGTTAAATTAATATTTTCTTTTAACCATGTGAATGCATCAAAACGGTTTGGCTGGTTTTGCGTGGAGAGGGTTACTTTAGTAGAAGCGTTGTGTTTTGGGATGTAACACGAGACGGTACGGATGCACGTTCCAGGGTAAAGGGTTTGGGGCGTGTCTTGTGTGTTTAGGACCGATACACATATGCGACTGTTTTGGTTTTCAGAGACACAAGCTGCAAAATGGACTTTGGGATTCTGTATGGGTTTCGGAGTAAATTCAAGCTGTTTAACTTGTAGGTACGATTTGGGCAAGGGGACAGTAAATTCGGTGACTGTACGGGGTGGTAATTCTAATTTTTTGTCTAAATAAGTTACACCACAGGTCGAAAGGGGGCTATATTCTAGGCCGTCAAAAGGTAGTATAACATTGCCAAATTTGACCTGGGATTTCTGATTGTTGATAGTATATTCCGAAAATCGACTGAGAAAGTTTTTGCCTAAAAGGATATCTGCTGTGCAATCTTTTTGGACATGGACCATTATTGTTTCCTGTATAGTTTGAGCTGTGACCGTAACAGAAGTGGTTCCTACAAAGTGGATCGGAAGGTTATTTGCTGCTTTGGCTTGGACTAGCGGGGGTTTCATGTCTAGCTGTAGAATTTGAGCGATTCACGAATCAATGAGTGAGTAGACTGCACCAGTGTCAATCATGCCTTTTGTGATTAGTTTGCCATTAAGTGTGATTGGAATGTGAGGGGTATGTTTCTCAGGTACATTCTGGGGTGGCTCATTTGATCGAGATTGATGTATTTGATTAATGAGTTCGATTGCAGGAGTTCAGGGGGTATCAAGATCGACAAGGAGGTATTTCTGCTGTGTTTGTGCCCCACGACGATTAGCTAATTCTAAGAGAGCATGGCCGAATGATGGGGGAGTGGTCTCATGTAAACGTCTGTTGTGTGATGGTATTTTGTATGCATGTTCATTTGCGGCATGATGCTTTGGGGAAGGGAAATATTTTTGAAGAATGAGAAAAGAGTAAAAGACGCCTGCAATAACTACAGTAATAACGGCTAAATTGATAATGATTTGCAGGGGCCCTTTGAGTAGATTATTTAATCTGTCTGTGAAACTTTGTGTAGTACCGGTTATTACATGTTCTATGCCTTGACCGGCGCCAGAGAGGGTATTTCTGATTGCTTGGCCAGTGCCTGAGATCATATTGTAAACTGTATCTGAGTTAAGGGACATTTGGGTGGTGTAATTGATGAGTTTTTTAACAATGTTTTCGAGTGTGTGAGTTTTGAAAATGTATTGTTTCAAAAAGAGTAAGTTTGTCGAAATTATTGGGAGTTGATCATGAAAAATTGTGGGCGTGTTAAAATGGAAAAGGGAGAAATTTTGGTTCCAGACGATTTCTAAGGGTAAATTTGTGATATGTGGGGATCTTGTTTCACTGACCCATGTATTATTCTGTTTGTAAAGGGCTACATGCATGTGATGGCAATCAACAGTTTGTGAGAAAGGGGTCAGATCGTTGCCTCGGGGGTTCGAAAACATGAGTTCGGTTCCTACCAGAATGGGTAAAAGTTTGTAGCATGTTTGGTTGATTTTATGGTTGTAAAAGACTTTAGATGCGTTTATCTGCTTACAGGGCCAGACTGTGAGGGCATCTCCTGTGAATTCTGCTATTATGTCAGTTCCCTGTAGGAATGCACGCGCCCCAAGGGTTGCATCAAGGCGTAAAATTTGCCATACGAGATCATGATGAGGCTGTGCCTGTCTGCATAATTCACTCCATACATTTTTGAAATTTTGGATTTCGAATTCCTGAATTTTGTCTGCTAGATAGTTTAGTTTTGCATTAATGGGTTCAAAATCATCAAAATCGTATAGTGTAGTATGAGTTTCGTTGGTTTTTGGGGTTAAAAAGGCGTTACAATGTGGGGTGCTTTTATCTAGCTGGACAATAATGCCTTGTTCGATAAGGATGCTGTCTTGGATTTCTGGGCAGTTGGGGTTCGAAAAGAGTGTATTTTAATGGAAAATGCACCTTGTAGCTCTTCCATTATCATGTGGGTTTGTGTGAGTTTGATGGGATGTGTATTTTTGTATTCGAAAGGGCATAAGTTTTCGAATGCTGTTTCATTCGAGATAATGGATCCGTCGGCTGTTATACAATGACCTGATGTCGGTTTGCATGACCCCAGGTCACCTAATGTACCTGTCATAGATTTTCCATTCCAAGATGCTATTTGTCCTATTTCTATGATGACGTTAGTGACCGACGTACAGTGGTCTGTACAATACTATGTGTATTCTACGCTTAGGGAGTTGTTTGTTGACCAAAATCCTGGTTGGGTTTCGTATAATTTTTGACCGTTGTGTTCTTTGTCTATAACGATTGCCTTACAAACATGTGGGGTTAGATTTTGCATTTCGGTTTGGTCGAAGACAATACCTTTTGAGCCAAAAAATCCTGTATTAGTACAAATTTTCCGTTTGCGAACACTGCATTTGTATGCATCTGTAATGTGAGGCTTAGTGGAGGGAATATAGATTTTTCCGAATGTCTGTACGGGTTTGTCTACTGTGGAAGGGGGCATGCATGATACAAGTTTTGGTATGCTGACTGAGTGACCGCTCAATGAAGTTCCACAGATCTGAAATTGGGCACTACACGATGTGGGGATTATTATACAAAGAAAAATACAAAACATCGGCCAATAGAATGTTTTAGTGGAGGCGGCGGGGCACTGTGTTTTTTCGCTCTGCTCGATTTGGCGTGGTGGTTTTTGGTGTTGTCGTTTTGCGATTTTGAGCTGGGGGGTGGCCGGTTTGAAATCTGAACGGTCTGTAAAACTTTAGAAGTTGAGTCATGGGATGGGGTTTGGACTTGCTTACTTGTGGGGGTTGGTAATAGTGTTTGGCCGGGGCAGAATTGGTATGGTTCGGGGGTCAGGATGTGGAGAAGGGACAACAAGTTGCGGCCTGCTTTCGATGGGGTTTCGGGGGTGGTGGGCGGCGTGGTGTCTTGCTTTCTGGGGATCTTGTAGCCTGCTGGGATGGTGGGCGGCAATTTTTCGACTTTAGCAGCTTCGGGCATGGGGGGTGGTGACATGGCGCACCAATCGGGTACGTCTAGGTCGAGGACGTACTCCTCCTGACTACGTCAGTGGGTAGTGGGCATAATGGTTTCTAAAGTAGTCTTAGGGCCGTTAGTTATGGCGGGTAATGCTGAGTAAAATGTGGGGTCATCAATGTCCATGAGGGGTTGGGGTTGCCTGTACTCAATGCAATTTTGAATATTACGACTTTGTTGATTCGGACAGTACCTACTTGTATGACCTCTCTGCTTGCATAGAAAACATTAAAAATTTGAGTAGGGTTTTGAAAGGCAGTTATCAGATCTATGTCCTGTTTGGGAGCAGTGTATGCATCGGCTTTTACAATCACGTGTGCTGTGATTATTACGAAAACAAATTTCACATGATTTCCGGGTGCCTACTGATTTACAATTGGGAGCTACGTGTCCGAGTTGTCCACACTGGAAACATGTGGGTTGCCTAGGGGTGGTATTGTTCCTGTAAGCATTATTCCTGCTGAAAGTTATGTTACTGAAATTGTTGTAGTTACTCTGTTGTGGGGCTTGGGGTTTTTGTTTGATCTGCAACTGTAAATCTTTTACTTGTTGTTCTAACTGATGCAAAAGGTCCTGTTGGTCTGTATTTTTGGTTAGGGAAAAGATGGGTTCGGGTTTTGGGGGTATAAATGGAAGGGCGTTGGACTTTAACTCATTTCTAAGGATTTGCTGTTCAATGTAAGCTGCTTCGTCTCACATTTCTTTTAGAGTTGCGAACCGTCTATACTTAATTGCTTCCCTGATTTCGTTTTGCATGCCTTCTACAAAGAGGGGTTTTATAATCATTTCTCATGCATCTGTGTTAAAGTTAGGGTAGGCGAGGGTTGCGAGGTGTTCTAGATCAAACAAGAATTCAGTGACTGTTTCTGATCGCTTTTGTTTTCTCTCGCGTAAAAATTGTTGATGTAGCTCATTATCTCGATTGTTTGAGAAAAATGCCTGTAATGTGACTTTATACTGCTCGTATGTGTGGGGAGGGTTTTCGGAATTGGCTAAACTTTTGAATTTTGCTAGTGCGGCTCCTCCTAAATGAATCTCTAAACATGCCAACTTTAACTGTACGTCTGTATCTTTCATGCCTTGAAGTGCCATGAACTGTTCTAAATGTTTATTCCATTCACCAAAATGTTGGGTCATGCCGCCCGTGAATACTGTAGGTTTCGCGTAAAAATTATTTGCCATGTTATTACGAATGTTTGCTGTTCTTAGATCGTCTATTAGGGTGGGGTTTACTGTATTCTGATTCAATTGTGTGCACAGAGTAGGAAAATGTTCTGAAAATAAATCATTTATCTGTTCTCTAACGATTTCTCCTAAATGATCTTGCGTTTGGTGGGTCATTCTTGGTTTACGCTGGGATTTCTGCTTAGATGCTTCAATTTTTGCTTCACGCTGTATTCGTACAAATGTATCGCTCAATGTTTCCTTGGAGGGGATTTCCAGTTTGCTTTCTACGAATACTGTCTTACTGTAGGAAATGATTACTACTGTATTATCTAATGCTTCTAAATGCCCGGATAAGAGTACACCTAATTGGGGCAGGGAGTTCCAGTGGTTAACCATACAGTATGGTCACCAAAATATGTAACGACCAGATTTTGTGAAGCACTTTACTTTAACCAAATGGACGTTACGGCAACAAAAGGGGGCGCGGGGGAGACGGGCGATTCGACAATACAAGGGCGATACGATACTAATCAACGGCTGCTTTGAGATGTTGACAACAATACGAAAGAACGTGGTCTCGGCTTGCAAATAACGAACGGGCCTCGGTTTAAATGCTTTCATAAAAATGGCCGCTTGCAAATATAAAACGAGATGAGCGCGGTTTGAAAAATGACGAATTCAATAATTACCAATAATAATAAAATCACGCTTTGCTTCTCTTTTTATATGACGTTTTTGGCCACTCCCTGGGCGTCGCGGGAGGTCGTGCTTCTGTCCATCTTCTTCCGCCAATCGTCGCTTCCTGCTCTGCTTTTCATGCTTACTTAGCCACGCCCTTTAACGCTTTTCTAGTACGGTATGCTTTTCGTGTATTGCTTGCTTCCTACGGTGGGCTTAGCCACACCTCTGTGCTTCTGTGCATGCTTCCTGTATCTGTTTCTCTGAATACACATGTTTTGTGGGGCCGTCGCTACCGTTACACTTGAGACTACTGTCTGGCGGGGCTTTTACTTATTTTACTGTGTGCAGGTGTTGTTTACGATTTTTACGGGGGATTACGGTAGCCGTGGAATGTGTGGTTTAGTGTAGGTTCTAGGGGACCAGCTGCTGTTTGTGCAAATTAATTGGGGCATCTTAATTGGGCTACCGGGGTGTGAACGGATCAAAATAAAGTACTTCACGTAATTTTATAGGAATGTTTGGGTGTGAATCCCAGACACCCTTGAGATGGTAAGATACGAAAATGAAATAATATTTAATAAATGTCTATCACATACAGTATGCTACATATTTACAGTGCTGCTTTAGCAGGTACGTTACAGACATGAAATTTGGGGGCCAAGTATATTATAGGTTGACACTATCGCGCCACCTATGATTCTTATTAGAATATATTCAACAATATATTCTCACCAGAATTAAGAACATTTCGTGTGTTGCATCAACTACAATCAAAATTCCGAAACTTTATAGGTCTTCAATGACAATTTTGAAAATAAAGTTGTGTTTCTTTTCCAATCAAATCATTACCAACGATTTCTGCTGTAAGTTCTATCAAAAAATGCATTTTTCATTGTGATATGTCAATTTTTGACAAATCTTTGGTTTGATGAGTTTGAGTTCATTTTTCGCAGAATTGATTACTTAAAAATTAAAATTGATAGAGACTAATTCAATTTAATCTAAATATTACGTTTATTAGATTTATATTTAAATTAATTTTGAATTCGGAACATATATTGAGACACTGTGAGAAGTTACTCGCTCTTCTGAGTAGCAAGATGTCATTGTTCAACTTAAAATTATGTCTACGTAAAACATCGACACTGGTGGCGATGTGGTGACTGCCACTTTTTCGGTTCTTACAGAAATAGCAGGCTGGAAAATTGTTGCCCCTTCCTATGCACTTTTACAGTTTAGTTTGACCTGTACGCTTGTGGCTGTAAAAGTGAATCAGGTTTCATTTTCCTTCTCATTTGCAAAAAATTTCTCACTTTATGCGTGAAGGTTTATAAAATCAGGGCTGTCAATGATTCTTAACAAAATCTATATTCTTGTTTTTATAAAATGCTCATAAATCGAAAAATTATAAAAAATAATAATGCCTTCAGAATCATTTATGTACCAAATCTTAAAAAAAGGTTTTACAAAAGCAGTTTTTATGAAAGTTAGGCGAGTATGCTCACAAATTTTCAGTCGTAATGTGTGATGGTCTAACAAAAGAATAGTAAATATCAAACTGTTCTTGCTTTCCACTTTTATTGTTTACAAGCGTTTCCAGAAAAATACACTGTCCTGTGCTCATCAAAGAGCAAAATATCACCAGACCAGCCCTCGGCTTTTGACAGTCTGCGTCAAAATCGAGCTTCGGCCGAAAACCGTCAATTTTTCATTTTATGCATAATTTCTGATAGATTTCGACGAAATTTATCATTTATTATCAATCACTTAGTCGAGGGTTTAAGAGACATTGTCTCAGACTAGGGAAACTTTGTCTTCAATAAGTTTTTTCATGATTAACATAAATGGATAAATCATACCGGTATCTACTTTGAAAGGGTATCTTCATTTTTGATGCTTGCACGGACTCATGCCACAAGTTGACCTTTTCTGCTGGACGTTATATGCAATGACAAAAAATAAAATTTTTCTGCTCTGATTTGTCGAGCTCAAGCTTAATCCGATGAATTTTCATTTCATCGGGAAATATTACTAACTACACATGGGCTGCCTTAAATATACAGTCTGATATAAGGTTTCAAAAATCGCTACTAGACGAACAATTGAATGTAGGACCAGAATGTCCTAACTTGACGGCATGAGGTGAAACTTGGAATTTAAATAATTCATATTCGAATTAAACATCGTACACACTTTTTTCTTCATAGCATCAAATCGTGCAAAGAAAATTAGAGCATAAAGTAGAAGCTTTGTTGAAAGTTAGCCAAGAACTGGTCGAATGTCAAAAAGAGAAACAAACTCACAAAACGCAAGCTCAAGAATACGCTGAACGGTGCAAAGCCATGAAAATGGCCATGGTAGCCCAAAAACGGGAGCGCAACCGCAAAGAATCGGCGGCCGAAGAACAGCAGCACAATTTGGTGCACGTTTTCAAATGCGTCAAAGAGGAGAATAAATCTTTGAACGAAGAAATCGAAAGTTTGAAAAGTCAGCTGGAAGAGGCTAAATGTGATATAAAGGTGAAGATTGCTTGATTTTTATTTGTTTTTTATTCTCTGTTTCTTCGCCAACTTCTAAGTTTTTGTTTTCTGTTTTTGTGTTTGCTCTGTAGCTTCATTTAACTTCTTTATTTTATTGCTCTTTGTAGTGTTTTAGTTTTTATTGGGAAATACTTTATGCAGTTTTTGTGTAGTCCAGTATAATATCTAACTACGTTTCATATAATTTCTGACGTCAAACCAGCCATCCTTATGCCAAAGAATAAAGAGACTTGATGGAAAAACTTTTGAAACTGGTTATTTGAAGGGAAGCTCATCCTTCCAAAAAAACTCACTTTCTTACTGATCAGCTAGTTTGTTAAAATGTTACAAACGTTCAGCGCCTATTGTAGGTGAAACGAAGAGCAGCAGAAACTTGAAGAGCTATGCAATGGGAAACTCTGAAAAATGAGAGATTCTTTGCCTTAATCGCTTATTGTTAAACTAAAACTTTTGGAATTCCAGAGCGTTATAATATTATACATAGGTAGTATAGATGTATGAATATACGATTCCAAATCACTTCCATGTATTCATTTATTGTTGATTTAAGCCTCCTCAGAAATAAATTTACGCAGTTGTCTCCAATCAAGGTTACAGTTTAATATCCCATCAATCATGAAATGCAGTACGTTGTCTCAAAACACTCAGCATGCCTTATAGAACCGGTGAACGTTTCAATTACGCAAAAAAATTTACTCAGCACATCACGAAAGTCTTCGCACTGATTGCACACATTAATGTTCAAAGTCATTTAACGTTGCTCGACAGTGCGTTTTGAACAAGCTTGATACGGGGAATTTTTTTATGATTATCTTGCTTCATTTTCTTCTTTTCAGCTCATGAAAGCCGAACTGAGTCGGCAGAAGCTGGAACATTTCTTACAAAATGACGATCAAAACGAGCCATCCACGTCGTCCAAACATGCACAAGGCAACGATTTTTGCCTTAGTCGAAGGAGCAGTTTGAAATCGAATAACGATATACTTCAAGAATTGGAGAAAATTAAATGCGAAGTGATCTTTAACAATGTTTTTTACAAGTATCCAAATGAGACATTGTATAATCGATCCGAGGTTCGAATCGGAAACATAAATCAAAATTATTGATCTGTTTCCCGTTCAGTTAATTCAATATTCAAGATTGAACTTTCAGCAATCTGGAAGATTTTCAAAATAGGGTTGATTTTATACCAGATTGATACAATTTTGTATAACCACAATGCTAAGATTCAAAAGTTTCGGGCTTACAGACCAATTTTCGGCTACTTCGGTTTATTTTATTTTGTTTCTATTCTGTAAAACTTTTCTTTCTTACATCCTTTCTTACCATCTGTGTTTAAAAATCTGATCGAACATTTCCTGTGGTCTAAGCACGTTGCTACGCAAATTCGGAGAACAAAAGGTCTGCCTACTCTTCATCGGAAATTTCAAGTAGAGTAGAGTAGAGCAGTGAAAATTCTATCACTGCATGCAGTTTAATGAGCTGTTTTGATCGATATACTTTTTTGCACTTTAAAGTTGAAAGTTTCGTTACCAAACATCGGCAGCAAAAAGTCTGATGGAGGACAAATCTTGACCAAACATTTAATTAAATCTCCGTCAAAAATGAAGGCCCCCATTTTCCTTCATTTTTTGAGTAGATCTCAACGTGATCTATCGATTTATACCAAATTTGTTGCATTTTGGAAGGAAAACATTCGTAGTCGCCTTGAAAATCACTCTCGGTCAAACACCTATCTGTATGACGTCGAAAACACCCAGGCCCAACGCCGATGTATGCTTTTCACAATCTAGTCATTCCCACTCTTCTATAGTACGGGCTATTGGAACGCGATCTCAAAACTTTACTTTGTGAAAAAGAAGAATTGATCGTCGAAAGGGACGCCTATAAAACGAAAACCGAGCGCCAAAACGCCGAACTAAATCTCATTTTGAATGGTGATGAACGGCGATTGATGGATATTGATTCCCTTCTGGGCGAGAATCGATATTTGAAAGAAAGGTTGCAAAATGCTCAAGAAGAAAACGGCATGACCAAAGCCGCTTTGTCCAAGTACAAAGTAAGATATTTTCAGAAAGAATCAATGGCATAAACTGCAAAATCAACTGATAATGCATGATTCAATACAACGAACTTTGTTAATACTAAAAATCACGGTAAGGTCTTTAGCTTTCAGGATTATAGCAAACTTTCAAATCAATAATATAGAATTTGAACAAATCTTTGTTTGAAAAGTTGATGACCATTTTCAGATTTCTTTTCAAATTATTTATTTTTTTACTTGTCAAAAAATACTTCCGTTTTTTTCAACTCCTTGGAATTTTTTTTTATTTTTCCTTCATTTCCATCATCGCTCGTACTTTGTGAGTGTGTCAGGGGCCAACTATACTTCGCAATACGGCACCTGATGAGTGGCTGCTATACTTCACGCCGTACGGTGGTAAATGTTGATAAGTAAATGAAAATGATAACTAGTTGCTATACTTACGTGCCGTACGGCATTGTACTTCGCCGTAAGGCGAAGTATAGTTGGCCCCTCACGTCTATGCCTTTTAACGATTTTTTGGAACTCAATGATTCCATAGAAAATGACCAACTCAAAATTATTGTGCTGTAGCAGTCGGCATGTTCTAATTTTTTCATTCTATCTCAAAATTGCTCTGGTTCAAAATTCACATCGGGGTACTTGACGTGCATACACTAATCCTTATTTGTTCATGTTTTTAAGAAGGTCATGAAAACCATTAACCCAAACCTCCAAACTTTAATCTGGATCGTTTTTATAATCAAGTACAATTATAATTACAAAGTAAAAAAGATAGCTTTACCGGCTGAAATTCAAAGAGTTGAGGAAAAGTCCATATTTTAATAAAATCACAAGGTTTCTACAAAAAATGAATACTGCGAAGAAACGGAGTTCGCTATTCAACTCACCAGGATCACACGGAGACTTGGAAGCCTACACTGGAGTAAAGTCTGTAAAACGAGACTTTTCATATTATTTATTCCGCATAATCAATAAAAATTGACTCCAAGAATCAGTGATCCAATGCAACTCACTGTAGCTGTTTGTATGAAATCTGGAAACAAATAGAATAGTGTAGCTGGGCTTTCCGTTCTTCAAATATTATTATTTTTTCCAGGGTATCCTAGAAAAATCGAAGAAAAGTAGTCTCAAAAATGATAACAGTAAAACGAGTCAAGGCTCGTCGCCAACGGCGCCAGGAATTCAGCTGATAACTGCCAAACAAGGTACAAATAAGTCAATTCTAAGCTTCTTCCTAACTCAAAAGCACTGATTTCATTACTGGGAACATGCTGTAAGATTTAACAGTTCTATTGCATCGGGAATTTTTGCTTGAATTGTAAATTATTCTGTATTCTCGTCAACCAACTTTTAATAAATCGATTTTCGCGGACCTACATTCCGAGAATTCAGAATAACAGTTTTCGATACAGTTAGTTACACTCGACACTCAAAATCAGTAAACGTCCCTCCAGTGAAACAAGCTGATAAAACGCATTGAGAATGCTATACAACTTGTCTCGAAAAAGTTCAACTATGAGGCGAATTTTAATGATTTTTTTCCAGCCAGAGCTTTCCTGGGTCAAGCGAACGACAACGACAAAGTTCACAAAAATATAGACTATCGAGCGTTAGCCACGGCTTTGTTCGAAGCCGTTGGCGACAAAACCTTAGCTTTATCTCATTTGCGGAAAGCGAACAAGTACTTATAACCTATTAACTTTTAGAAATGTCAGACGTAGCGACGACCGAAAAAGTAGCTTCAATTTGGCACACAATATTTGCGAAGTGGAAAACTTCATGCTTAAGAAAAACGCTGAAGTTCCTTATGAAAATGTGTGGCCGAATTCATACAAATAAAATCATGCTTATCCACTCCTGATTTTAATTGAACTGTGCCGACGTTTGCAGTCCTTTTTTCTTGAATTGCTGGTAAGTAACAATAGTGGAAAGGAGGTATTATTTCATACCTTTATAATTTTTTGGTAAACGGTATGTCACGAAGGACTGAAAACTTGTTAGCATACTCACAAGTTTTCCGAACAATTTTTCGAGTAAAGCTCTAGTAAAAAGCTTTGTAACAGAGATAATTTTCATCATTTTTTTATTTATTCTATAAATTCATTAAATTCTATAATCTATAAATTATAATTCTTCTATATCTATAATATATATCTATAAATTATATAAATTCATATAATTAATTCTATAGACAGCTACTGGTCTGCTTGCCGCTCATGGACCAGAAATTAATTTCTGGTCCATGTAACGACCTTACTATGTTCCCGTGTTAAAATTACTTTCATGGGATCGCTTCATCTGCCATTTCAAAATAAACATACTATAAATCGCTAATCTTAAAACACTCATAGTTTTTAGCCTTTGTTTTTTATTTTCAGGATTTTAGGAACCAGAGTAACAGAATTGGAAAATAAATTGAACGTTATGGATCGAAGCGTTAGCAAATCACCGTGTAAGATGATTAAAGTTTGTCCACTAGTCAAAATAACGTTCAAAAGTATGAACGCAAATAGCAGTGGCGGACGCATTGCGGCCGTCACCTCCGAACTCATGTTCCAAAAATATAAATTATCAAGATCATGTTCAAACACAAATTATTAGAAATCTGCAAAACTTAAATAATGTAGCCAAATTTTTTTTCCAATTGTTTCTTCTTTCGTCTATTTTCCCAGACGTTTCCACTCTTCCCCGGATACTCACAAAGATAAATGTGTTAAAATTTAGTTTCAAAATCAAGTGTAATCGCTGTTTAGATTTTTGTCACTTTACCAGTTACAACGTTTTCAGCTGAACGCTCATTTTCAACATTAAAATTTTTGAAAAGCTTTTTATGATCAACTATGAGCGAAGAAAGATTAACTGGTTCAGCATCTCTTTGTTCATCTAGAAATTCTAGCCGATGAATACGTTGTTATCAGTCATTTTGCTCAAAAAACAAACGTCGGCTTGATTTTGTGATTTAATTATTTGATATTTTTAATTGTTGACCCCCATTTTTTTAAATTTAAAAAAGAAAAAAGTCGATGCAAATAATTCAACAAAAACATAAAAATTGTAAAAAACATTTTCGCCCCGCCTCCACCCCCCCCCCAAAAAAAATTATTGCGTCCGCCACTGGCAAGTAGCCAGCTGTTTCCTCATTCTATTAGCATTTTCGTGTCACAGAAGATTATGGAATCCACATGAATTTTCCTGGGATTTGTGATTAAACTTGCCAATTTTATAAACATAAGTTCTTTTTCTTGACAAAGATTTTTCAAATTTAGCGACAATTTGATTCATTTCTGAAATACTGGCGTGAAAGCAGAAATAGGCGCTTGTAGATTTACAAGCATTTTGTAAAAATAGACTGTAAAATCATCAAGATAAGTCAAATTTTAGTAACCTAAGTGACCACCGTTATATAAATTTAGATTGCCGTCATGGAATGCAGTGATTCTATATAGACTGTTTGTATCAAATGTTAGCAAATTAAAAAAAGATAAAAACAAGTACAGCCCTCGAAGTCGTTTATACGAAACTTTTGCTGTAGGATTCTTAGTTGAAAAATCAATAATGATCGATTGACTAAGATATATGCTTTAGCGGGTAATTGCAAAAAGATTGAATAGTATTTGCTTTCCGCTTTTATCATTTACATTTCAAGAAATACAGAATATTGTCCGTTTACTTTGAAATAACACAACATTCAGCGGCCACCAAAAACGTAGGTTCCACTAGGTACACAATTTCCACGGAGTGGAAAACTTTATATACCATGGAAAACGCTCAATTTCGTCATGATAAATCATTGAAAAACCGCGATGCTTATCCACTTTTGATTTGGATCTGTGATTGACACTTGAGTGTTACTCTAGAAATTTTGGTCATGTAACAAAGTTATGGGCGGGCACTGTTTACCTCTCACGGACGAGAAACTTTCTTCATTCACTACAGTAATAAGTTTTTTTTTGTGTTTCAACTTACTTTCGTGGGATCGTTGCATCAATCGTTTCAAAATAACTGGAATATAAATGAAAACACTGCTGTTCTCTGTCACTTGCTTGTCCCAGGCGTCAGACATTTCTGGTATCAGAAGCGTTCAATTCCCTTGAATATTTCCACGCACAATACTCGGTATAGGATTGATTAATTTAGAAGAGTTTAGGAACTCTTGAGTCGAGTTTACACTTGAGCCCGAATTGTGTGCTCGGTGCTGGGCGTCATGAACAGGCTATTCGGCGAGCAAGTGATTGCGCAGTCATATTTTCACGATGTGTTGACGTTCAAAAACTATAATCGTAAGCTAGGACGGCATTTTCGAACCCCGCATAAAAATTATACCAAGAGTTATTAATTATTTGACATCCGGCGCGGAGCCCTGGAAATTTTTTAGAATTTTAAACTTTAAAACGCCTAAAAATGCATTTCTGTACAGGAAATTTAATTACCTAATCAAAAGCGCTGGCTCTTCGTTGTACTGTGCAAAATTTAGTATAGTCTGTTTTTCTTGAAATGCTTCCAAATAATGAAGTGGAAAGCAAGTAGTATTTCAGATTTTTGCGGTTTTCTGATAAAAAAATATCATGTAGGGCTGGAAATTTGTGGGCATACTGACCTAACCTTTAGCGATATTTCGAGTAAAAAATTTTACAGTAAGAACTTTATGTAAACGATTTCGACGACAGTACTGATTTGTGTCACTTTTGTATCTGGAAGCATTTTATAAAAAACAGACTATAGCACTTGGTTACTGTGTGCAAAAAACTTAGCCTGCATACCTTGATTGCACGCCCAAAACTGCCAGAATATTTAAAAAACCAATATGGCGGAATTATTTATGGTGCACTATTTTTGAGAGCAGGAGCGCGCGCAGTCGCAGTTCTCGATACTCTGGGATCCTGCGCCTGCGTCTACTCTCATTGGGCGGACATATTCTCGGTTTTACTGTAGGCAGAACTCCACATAGCCAGGGCAGGGGTCGATTTCAATTCGGAGAAAAACGTTAAATAACGTTTTCGTTCAATTTGCCAACTCCTTGCTGTTGTTATGCAATAAATATAAAATTTTCAATTACTACCGAGTTCAGTTACATACGACTGAAAATGTTCTATGCGATAGTACCGAAAAAAATTTGATGACTACTTCGTCATAAAACCTAACGTCCACTTTAACCGTATGCGTTATCCGTTTTTTAATGGAATGTCTTTTATAGGTAAAATTTCGTCGTCATGTCACGCGTTTACTCAATATGATGAACTTGACTGTTCAATGTTGTAGAAACTATCTATAAATAAAAATTTAACGGAAGATGAAACTGTGTAAGAGACAAGCTGTGTAATCGAGACTTTTTTGATCTGATGCTGAAGGGAAACACCACCCCAGGGAACTTTTTCTCCATTAGTTTTGACGCAACTTTTCCCCCGTTGCTCTGGCTTTAAAGTTGAGACGGCTGTTTTGATCACTCACCCAAATTTTCATATTTATACTAAAATACGAATGAATATGATCCAACTTAAACACCACAGCCTGTTTTTCATAAAATGATAAAAACTGAAATATGACAAAAAAGTACAGTAATCAAATACCGTTTACTCAAACCCTCTGCTACAGACTATTGTATTCTAAAAATTATTCAAGATTAGTTAAATATATGTAACGTATTCCACCTACACGCTCTTGATCTCTCCAAACTAGATCAAGTGACGGCAACTCGATCCGACAGACTTTTTTCAAAACGTGGTGACTTTGCTACTGTCTTCACACAAGCGTGCCGCGCATAACTTATGCAGCGTTGATACAGTAAGTAGAATGTTCATATACAGAAAAATTGCACAATTTTGTGTCGAAAGTTCTTTTTTCCCACCCTGAACAGTGAAACTAATAAAAGCGAATCTCAGAGGAGCGATTCTAATCTCAAAAGAGCGAAGCCCAAAAGAGTGATCCTCAAAAGAGCGAATTTCGAAAGAGAACACCCAAGATGGGTGAATCTCAAAAGAGCGATTCTTAAAAGCGCGATTCCCCAAAACACCGATTCTCAAAAAAGCCTTCTCAAAAAAGCCAATACCTAAAAGAACGATTCACAAAAGAACGAACGAAATATATCTCAAGCGTGTATGTTCTATAATGGAAAAAATTCAATAAGATTTTTGTGCAAACGAGTAAAATTTAAACTGTTTTATTGAATGCATGAGTTGGTTGACTATGGTTCGAGAAACCTATTTTTAGTTTTCCTTAATATTCACACTGGACTTTTCATTTTCCAAAAATTCATCAATCTGAATGTCACGGTCACATTGCCCTGTACGGGTGAAGTATAACTTTTTAGAGAAAGAAAGAAAGACAGAAGATAAAATGCGAAGAGCAAGAAATAAATGAGAAAAGAAAAGAGGAAAAAAGAAACAGTGAGAAAAGAAAAAGAATGAAACAAATAGAAAATCGGATAACTACAAAAACAGAACGAAAGAGCAGAAAAATAAATCTACATTGAAATCATGGCAAAAAGCAGAACACAAAAACGAAAAGTTTTGAAAAATACAAAAACTGTTGTTAAAGTGAGATACACTATAGTCTTTTCATTTCCAAAAGAGCCTCGGAAAGAAAAAATAATCCATATGCCGAGAAATCCTTTTTACTCCATTTGTTTGGCCTACCTGCTACAGTAACTCGAGAAAAAATGTGTCAGTATACGCAGGTTGTTTATTATCTGCATGGACATCTTTCTGCGCGTCGAGATTCATTTGGAAAAAATAGAGTATAGCTCAGCCAGAAATTTTTGAGACATGTTCGCAAATTAACCAAATGGATGAAGAGAAAATATGGCTTATCTATGAGAACATTATTCGTAAGTGTAGTGAAGACATGAAAATTAATTCGAGTGACAAATCAAAAACTGATTTTTGAAATACAGGCAGTTTATATTGACATTCGATATCTTAACGACCTTGAATATTGATAATAAAACATATTGATACTAGTTTATTAGAAAATGTCCCGATGGGGCAGAAAAAAGAATATACTTGCTTGGATAGTTGCCAAGCCAGAAAAAGAAGTGGACTAGATTTTCGAGAACCTGGGTTAAAGTTGGAAAAAATTACTTTCGTTATATTGGATTTTCATTCTTTTTCAAAAAAAAAATTTCACGTCCGCGAAAAAGTACATTCTGCAGCATCGTGTATTTTGTCGTTCCCCTGGCATCAACTACGGTAACATTTTTCTATATTAAAATTATATGCACATGACTTCAAATGTAAAGAAATGGCGAACCAGTAGCATTCCAACAAGTGACCGGATTCAAAACTTCTGCCTCTCAAACTAGCTGAAAAATGTGAAGGAGGCATATTATAGTCATTTTCAGAACTATAAAGAAACCTGGGGTTGGTTGCCCTAACCCAACATGAGGATAATCTCAACATCGAGAGTAAATTGATAATCCTGAGTTTGAGCAAATCGCAATGTCGAAATTATTCTCTTCCAGTGCACAAACAATACTCACTTCAGGATTAACTAATACTGAGGTGTAAATTCGAGTTAGGAATTGCACAAATCTTTATATTTATTTGCTTTAGAGATGAGAAAATTATGCGAAAATATTACTGCAACGTGACAGCTCGAGCTGGGGATAATCGCAACAGCGAGCTCGTTATAGTCCTGATGACATTCAAATTATACCGAACTTGAGATCAAACCGAGTCACATTTTTGTTCGAGATGATCTTGAGCTCGAGCTCAGACCCCTTTAGTGCAACTGGGCCTTGGTTACAGTCATTGGGCACCGATTTGCAAATGGGAGAACGGGGTAAAGCATGCCAAAATGCTCCTGGTTTAGCCATGCCTATATTAGGGGTGTGTGCCCAATCCCATACCCAGTTCTCCCCCACTATACTCGCACTCCCTCGGTAACAAAACGACTTTTTTTAAAGCAGGACGGGAGTGACAGGGATGCGATGTGAATGATGCTAAAACTGTGAATGATGCTATTTTGTTCAATAGTTAAATAGAGGAAAATAAATTTGTTTATAGCTTGTAATCAGTAGAATTTACGGAGTGAATTCTATATGATTTGTTATATAAAATGAGTGAATAGAACGTATCTTGCACAATCGAAAGACTTTGCGCTGTAGCTTTTTTTCTAAAAAAGCTGGGTAGGATTTTATGTACCACCTTCCCACAGTTGATTCCTTTTGTTGACACCAAATTCAGTAAAAATGTTTAACACAGTTGGAAGCAAACATGTGTGATGAGAGGGGACATGGGGGTACAAACTTCCACAAAATTTTGCAACTGAAAAATTTGCAGCGCAAAAAATTTTTTGGCCAACTTTTTTTGAATTTTTGTCTCAAAAAACGCCAAAAAAATCAAGGTCCACCCCTGTACCCTCCTAAAAAATTCAGAGATGTACATGTTTGGTTGGAAAGTGTGTTGATGCACTCAGCTGCAGAATATACTTTTTCACAGGCATGGAAAATTTTTGAGAAAGAATGAAAATCCAAATGAAATTGAATTTTTTCCAAGTCTGAGTCAAGTTCTCAAAAATCTAGTCCACTTCTTTTTCTGGCTTGACAACCCTCTAAACAAGTATATTCTTCTATTTTCTCCCCCATAGGGGCATTTTCTAATGAACTAGTCCACCTCTTTTTAGTGGGTCTCAGCGATGCATGAAAACCTTCGTAGAAGCACATTATAGTTTTAAATTTGGTCATTTTTACATCAAAGAAACGATAAAAAACAATCTTAAAGCCACGAATTCTGACTTTCGGTAAAAGTAAAAAATGTGTAAACTACATAAAACTTAAAACACATTGCAAACATAGTGTAAAGTGATCGTTTCCATTGAATTTTTCATGATCAAGAAACCGTCAACCCAAAAAACCTCAGAAATACCTCGGTTTACACACATTTTTTTGTGTGAAGTGACTGTGTGCATTGAATTTCCCAAGGTCAGAAATATCTTCCCGTAAAAATCGCAGAAATACATTTGTATACACTCAATATAATTTTGAGTGTAAAGCGATTGCATCCATTAAGTTCCCCGTGGTCGAAAACCCACACAAAATCACGAAAATACGATTGTTTACATCCGGGATAATTTTTTATGTAAAGTGACCGCATTTGATGAATTCCCCGTGGTCCGAACTCCTTGCCCCAAATTATCACAAAAATACGCTTGTTTGCAACCGGGATCATTTTTCGTGTAGAATGACCGCGTCCATCAAATTCCCAAAGGTCAAAAACTTTTTCCTCGAAAAAGTCATGGGAGTACCTTCATTTAAATTAATGATTTTTTTGTGTAAAGTGACCGCATCCATTGAATTCGTTTCAGTCGAAAACTCTTTCAACCAGAAGATCACAAAAATAGCTTGATTATACCAGGGATAATTTTTTGTGTAAAGTGATCGCATTCATTAAATTCCTTGTGTCGAAAACCCTTTCCTCACAATTTTCATAAAATATGTTAGTTTACACCCTAGATAATTTTTGTGTAAAGTGACGGCGTTCACTGAATTCCCAATGCTCGAAAACCCCTTCCACCAAAAAATCACGCAAATACGCTTATTTACATCCACAACAATTTTTTGTGTAAAGTGACCCCATTCATTGAATTCCCCATAGTCAAAAACCCTTCCACTAAAAAATTACGAAAATATGATTGTTTACAACCAGAATAATTTTTCGTGTAAAGTGACTGCGTCAATCAAATTCTCAATAGCCGAAAACCCATTACTCCAAAAATTCACACAATGATGATTTTTTGTGTGAAGTGACCGCGTCCATTGAACTCCTCATGATCGAAAACACTTTCACACCAAAAATCTCAATAAGACTACCGGTTCAATTGAAACTACAAAAAATTCGGGCACCGTAGTGCATAAAGCAGCAAAAAATTATTTTTTTGAAGCCGTTAAGTTTATATAACAAAATTGCCAAATTTTGCAGTTCTAGGGACTATGGACAACCATATAATCGAATTGAGGCCATATTTCAGAAAAAATAAAAATTGCATTTGAGATTGCACCCCTAAGATGCTTAGGCCGAAGTATGGGGGTTGGATATGGCACACCCATTGCTGGGCATGGTGGAACTGGGGGGCCTTAAAAAGTGCGTTTTTTGTATGTTTTTGGGGACTCACCGAGCACCACTTGCAGACAGAGGCGAAATGATAAAAGGCACCCCATAGTTTGCCCCCTATGCCCGATATTATGCAAAAAGCCCGAAGGTTCTAGCTCTTACCGTTTGGACTCTAGGGGGGGCATGAAGTTTGGGGGCCAAGTATATTATAGGTTGACGCTATCGCGCCACCTATGATATTAAACAAGGATATTATCTATCAAGCACATTGTTTTCCGACATGCGCGGCGAACTGCATCCAATAACTTGCAGTTTGCACCGTTCGACAGTTGCCAAAAATTATCGTTCTTTTGGACACCCTGTATATCTTTGATCAAATCTGTTCATTGAAAATGATGTACTCTTTTGAAAATCGCTGTTTCTGGGTTTCACTCATTCGAGAATCAGTCTTTTAGGTTTCGCTCTTTTTGAGCTTGCTCTTATTGGAACATCCCAGCTCAGTCCTCAAATGAACTCAGGCCTTCGTTTGGAAATGCTTAATTATAATCCAATAAAGCACGTGCTCTTCGAAAATTCACGTTTTAGACATGTGATTGATCAATTTTCTCAAAATTTTCAATATCATACAATATGAGACCATTAGACCAAAGAAAATTGAGAATATTAAGTTGATAGAAAAGTTCTAACCAACCTTCAATTTTTTTGAGCTTTCCAGGACGATTACATATCTTATTCAAGATTTACGAAGTTCGAGAATTTTTTGAAATGAAACTGGAAATGCAAGGAAATCGGAGTAACTTTCTATCCTACGTTCTCTTGCGAGCACCACAGTCAACTAGAGAAAAAAGGCGCTCGCATGGACATATCTCTTTCCTCCCCAGGCTCATTTAGAAAAAATAGGCTAGAAACAAAAACGCTTGGCGTCTGCTTTCTCTAAAATCAAGAGCGCGAGAAACTGAGGTCAGTAAAGAATGAAACTAGCGAAGAAGAAGACAGAAACAATGAAACTGAACAAGTTGAAAGAGGAAACTTTTATTACTATAATCAAATTTAGAATCGTTTGCTCGGAAAAATGAACAAGAAGACGAAAAATATTTTATACAGAACCGCTAAAAACCCGTACACAATGTGTCGATTACATGTTTGCCCTAAATGTAGGAAATTTAGAGTGTGCTACTACTTTTTTCCAGAATGCAAGTATCGACTTTTGGACAAAAAGCGCACGAAAAGTCTAGAGCTATTCACAGAAGAAAGTTTGCATAATCCGTGCGCAAGTTTTTACAATAACTTAAAGGTGAATATCGTTGAATTTCGACGTCGAAAAAAGTGAAAACTAGCTGTACACAATTAACGCGACTTTTTGATTAAAAAAACAAATAAAACGAAAAAAAGATCACATGACTTTTCAAATTATTATATAATTATGACGTCCTCATATTTGAGCGCGATTTTTCTTTGCATGCAATTTTAAAAGGACAGCAGCCGATAAATATACATGTTGTTATTGTATCGAAAATAATTTTTTGGCGAATTTTGGTAAAAAATGCGCGTTTCTGTCGGAAATGGGTAATTAACAGAAAAAGAAGAAACGAAATTTGAAACGATATGCGACGCCTGAATCGTTTTTATATAGTCACAAAAAATTTGAGGTCTAATTAAAAAGGACTATGGCATTCGAACGTAAAGTTTAGCATCATAAAGAAATGCTAAATGATATAGGTATAGTTGAAGAAACACGTACATGCACAGCAGACATGCACGGCAAGAATTTTCTAGGGGCAGGATTTTCCGGCTTTTCGTCGAGAGGGGGTGGGGCTGGGTTAGCAAAAAACAAAAAGATAACTCCGCAAAGATGTTTTTCAAACAAAATATACATAAAAATAATCGAAAAAAACAACTTTTCGAAAAGGTTCAGGAAGGTGTTTGACGACCTTTTTCGGGTCAGGGGGAGTGTCCAAGATCTCAGGCAGTAGACCTTACCTTTCAACCCCTCTATGTGCATGCGTGATGCACAGTATTTCTGGAATTTTTTGAAGGGTAGACTAAAAAAATAAACACAATAAATTAGATGCAACACGCACATAGGGGGTAGGGGTAAACCCGCTTACCTGGGACCCTGGCCACTCCCCTGGAATAAAAAAAATAGCCAAATATTCCCGTGAAGTTTTCCCACTACAGATTTTTTGATGATTTTTGTGCATATTTTGTATGAAAAACAAGCTTGCAAAACTTTTTTTGTTCGCCCATCCCTCTATCCCCTGGATAGAAAGTCCAAGAACCCCCCTGGAAAATTCTTGCCGTGCATGCCTGAACACGCAAAGTGACCGAAATTGTTTGATTTTGAATTTGGTTCAATAAATTTTGATGTGCCATTCATGAGAACAACCCACTCGAAATATGATGAATTATTTCAACGAAACAAAACGAATTTGAAGCGTTTCAACTTAAAATCTTAATTTCAACTGTAGAATTCAGAACTGAAAAGTTAGAACTCTAAATAATTTTTCACGTACAAAATAAGTTATATTTCGATGCACGTTCCTCTCCTAAGGTTCTGGAATTCGTGGTGGAAAGTATATGCGAGCCCCGTAAAGCTCTACCATCCTGTGCATACACGCTGAGAACCATAGAATATCTCGGTAAAACATTATCGTACTCGGTGCAATTTTAACATTATTATTGACCTTTCTTCTCTTGTTGTTTCACTTTAGTGCGAATGGGAAAAGGTCTGGCCGGAAAATAAGCAATATTGGCCAATTCACGAGCTTTTTGTTCCAATTTATTAATTTTGGTCAAATCCGGTTCGATGTATTCGTATAAAAATTCGTCAGCCGTATCTTCGTGAAAAGTTTTCAACAGTTCCAACCTTAAATTGGAGTAAATTTGGCTAAATTCACTTTTATACATTAAAATTTTGTCCGAAATTTGATCCAAATAGAACGCCGAACTATAATTGTGTCGAATATTGAAGTCCGACAGCCAGCCATGCACTTGGTAATCGTCGTACAACTGAGTTTGCAAGTTTTTTTGGCTAGAATAAAATTGTTGGATGTATTGGTAAATTTTAGCACCCGGGAATTGACAATAGCCGCCAACGCCGCCGTAAGGCAAATCTATTTCGAAATTTCCGTTACATTGCATAGCACGACCTGCTAGTTGTAAAATTTCTCTGCAAAGAAAGTTAACAATTTTCAGAATCAGAAAAGCAGAACCAGTTATATTTTCACATCTTGATATGAATGCAAATTTTGGCTGTCGAAATCAAAAAGGCGATGAAAAAAATCAAAAGATAGAAGAGAAAGTCACCATAAGAATATACAAAGAAAAATGATTTTTCTAATCTACTAAATTCCGAAGGAGTAACATTAGAGTTTAAAAAGTGCTTATCTAGCATGATATTTCGCTGTGGAAAATATGTTGCTAGATGAATAGAAGGTTTTTCTTTGATAAATTTGAAGAAAAACAAAATTCTAACCTACCTCCTTCGCTGACTGACAGCCCAAAAAATTTCAAGCGGTTCGTGAATGCTTAGAAGCAGAAAAATGACACGAATCAAACTAATTCACGATATGAGATACCAAGTTTTCCAGCACGTATGAAAATTTGTTTTTAGCGGCAGGTTACTCTTTTATGTCCTTGAGAGCATACCTGTAAAGCCCGGTTCATACTTCTGCTCGTTGCTCGGCGACCATGCTCGGAGCTGTGTTCGGCGAGCGCAGCTTCCAGCAAGCTGTTCGCCGAGCATGCTCGGCGCGCAAATATTTGCACGGCAAGCAGAACCCCGAGCACAAAAAATTTGCTCGCCGAGCGTGCTTGGGGTAGTAGAATATTTTTCTACTCTTCTGAGCATGCTCGGCGAGCAACACCATGTTATAAGTATAGGCACGTCTCAGACTGGGCTAATTTATCAAAAATTAAACAATGCGCGCATGATCAATACCAAATTATGGGCGCTCTGATCGGTCGGTAGTAGGCATGTATCCGGCCAGAAAATATCGGGTTGGGCCAGGCAGTAAAAATACCAAACCGAGTCACGGGTTGGGTCAGAGGCATCTAGCAAACCAGGTCAAGGATCAAAAAAATATGTTTAGTTTATAAAGTGTAACACAAACACCTACTCGCCATGTTACATGCTTGTTTATTATTTATTGTAAATAAGCAGTGGAAATGAAAAATGGCTCATCTTATTACTTTTAAATACTAATTTCTGTTTTGAGAAACGAGACGGGGAAATAAGAAATAAAATACTTCCTGGTTTGTTCAGAATTTAATTTTTTGCTTAATCTCAAAAACTGCTCCTTGAAAACTTTCTCTCAGGTACAAGACTTATTTTTATCTCTTTTTTATTAAGTGCTTGTAAATTAAAGAATGCCCTACATCGGTGATCACACGAAAGTTTCACTATAAAACTTTTTGAATACAATAGAAATTATAGAACACTTAATTTGAAAAAGTATTTTATCTCGAAAAATTTTGCTCTCAACATGATATTGTTGAATAATTCTTCGTGAATTAAGGAAATTGAACGATTTTTAAGCATACTTTTTCAGGATGTGAAGGCTGAAAATTTTTCATCAACCATGGTGTCATAAAGCATTGAAGGAAAAAAGCACATTGTCATTACATTCAACGTTTTTCTTATCACAATTAACCAAAAGTGACCCAAGATTTACACTTTTACGCCCAGTAAGTAATCTCATGCAGGGCTGATTAATGCAAAAATTGTCGTAGAACACAGGATATTATCGATCATAGCTCGCCCAAAAAAATACGGGAGGTAAATTAGGTTATTATACTCGTTGTAGCAACTTCTGCTTCTTGTAAATTATTCTCCGTTGCTGCTAATGTGTTTACATCATCATGGACAGTAGTTGCGTTCCAATAGGGAACTATGATGATGTTTCAAGAATTTTCGGAACCATTCTGATCCAACTGTCTCTGATTTTCCCAAAATTTTGGGTTGGTTTTTACGAATATAATCGTCGTCGACTATTGCCGAAATGTAGTCTTTTGATAGTGGCCTTCCAACAAACGTCAAGGAATGGATCAACTTCTTTGTTGGACAAATCTTGACAAACTTTTAGGGGCTACTTTGATCGCACTATAATATATATGAATTGTAGTGCGATCAACGTAACCCACATGTTGATCAAAGTCCCCCACAAACCGCTAGTTTTACTGCGGCTCTTGGGTGCATTTTTCTGCACAACCACTATGTTAGCCGTTCTCCCCGCTATCGAAAACCTATGAAGGGCTGAAAAAGTAATCCTACAATGGGTAAAATCCGACTTTTTTTCAGCTCAAAAAATCAGCTTTTCAAAATTCGACACTTTGAAAATTAATAACGGCTGTAATTTTTTTGGTATATGATTAAATTTTCTACATTATGATAGCTCACAGGAGTGGTTGTCTACACAGCAAATATAACCTGCTGATCTCAAATAGTTATCAAATCTCATTCATTTAGCAAACTCTGACAAAGTCGCCCCTGATCAAAGTCACCGCACTTTACCTTACTGATTTCATGGTTCATACATGGAAGGAAATAAGTATGCATTTTAGGAGAAAAATTTGCTCGCGAAGTATGAACGAACTCCGAGCATGCTTGGCGAGCAAGCTCGGCGAGCGTGCTTGGGGTAAATTTGCTCGCCGAGCAGAAGTATGAACCGGGCTTGAGAGGTCCGACCAGTTGGGGGGGGGGGGGTAAATCCGAAATTTTGGGGGAGGGGGTCGAAAAAAGTCGAAATTTTTCCCAAAAAGGCCAAAAACACATTTTTTTGCCAATTTTTTCCAAAGTGGGGGGTTGGGGGTTGGGTATATGGTTGGCCAAGTTGGGAGGGGGGTCCCCCCAACCCCCCTCCCAATTACAGGTATGCTTGAGATACCTGTTGAATAAGAAAACTTTGACTGTTGTCGTTGTTTTGGCGGTCGAGTTAAATTTTGTAACAATACGAAATTCAACAGTTTGTGCGGGTGTAACATTCAATTTTCTATCTTGCAACACAAATTCGAACAAAATTTGCCTAAATAGCGAATGTAGTGAACTCTGCCAGACCCGAGATTTAAAAAATTTTGGACCTGGACCCGAACCCAAAAAATTGTTACAATTCTAATTCAGGTCTAATGTATAAAATAGTCATACAGCTGAACACAAATACCTATGTTACAGAACGTGATCAAAGATCAGTTAACTATTGAAAAATGAAATGTAGCAAACACTCTATTGATTAGATCATCATCTGTGGGACTGACTTAGCACCCGGACCCGAAATTACCTACTAGTTTGGTGGACCAGGACCTTCTATTCATAAAATTTTAGACCAGGACCCGATATCCATAAAATTTTGGACACGAATCCGATATTATCAAAATATGCAAACCCGATACATCTATAGCCTGTATGAAAGTGTTAGCCAGTTGTAAAAACAAAACAAGAATATTTTTTGAACTCTTTCGGGATGATTCGGCGTACTGCATTATGGCTTCGTCGATTTATCAACTTGGGAAGACTAAAGGCCCTGTCATACTTCGCCGCGCGGTACCGCGCGGTGCCGGTTGTCCTATTCATACTAACAGGCGGCGCCGCTTTTCTACTTTTGGATTTTGCTCTTATCAAAAAATGTGTATTGGTTTAGTTGAAACCTGACGGGGCGCCGCGCGGCGCCGCAAAAATTGCAAAAACCTATTCATACTTCAAAGGCGGTACCGCGCGGTGAAGTATGACAGGGCCTTAAGAAAATAGTGTAAACAAAACTTCTCCACAGATATAATTCAAAAATCCATTGATTCGAGGTTTTGGCACAGTCCTCACAACGCCATAGATAAGCAAAATGGCTCACCCGAAAAGAAAAATATGCAGCTTTGTTTGGGTCGCTTCAAACTACCCAATATTAGAAAGAAACATTAAGAACATCAGTGAAAATGGCGTTTTCAAACACACTTTTCTCAATGCAATTACAATTTCTTAATCGATTATTACTGTTGACCACGTGACGTACACTATGAATGAACTATGAATTTCAGGCAATTCATAAAAAGTAACACATGATCAATAAAATAAAACTACAAATTATGGAAAATCTTACCCGGCGCTAGGCAATGAAAGAAGTTATTGCTGATTCAAGAATCCAAATTTTTAGTTATTCACCCGATTTTCGAAATTTGGTAGCCTGTTTTCAGCTGGTAATTGATATGGTTTCTGATATTTTAAACGAATTTACGCTGATTTCCAAATGACTTTTTTGAGTATTATATCTGGTTGACGGCATTCACTAGCTGATTGGAAAGATCAGAAACATGAGTGGAAACATTACCTATCATATTTTCCATAATTGACCGTAAGTAAATTAACAACTAGGGAAGGTATACCAACGGGCAAAAGTTCACACAAAATAGCGAAATGGTCGAAACGTTGCCAACCGGTCAATATTAACCCGCGAAATTCTTTGAAATGTTTATATTCGCGACTCATTTGCTCATTCCAAGATATATGATTTTTTAAATAATGCGGTACGTTTGAATAATATCGAGAAGGACCATCGGCGCCTAAAATGGATGAAAATTTCCGAAATTTATCGAAAATAACACAGGGAAAGTATAAATGAAAAGACCATAAAAGACAGATTTAGTAATACCTTTAAAAGCGGAAGCGCCCCAAATGTACGGAAAAGTGCTGGAAAACCGATACCAAGTATCGGGCGTTAAATAATCGTTTAAACTTTCGGCGTAAGCCCAAATGACCGGTTCGACTAATTTGTCCATACCATATTCCCGAATCACTTGCATATCGTCCATTTTGACTAACATATCGTGCCACATCAGAACGCGCTTTTTGTACTTCTTCTGAACGTGGAGTGATATATTCGCAATGTGACGGATCATCAAGCGGTCTCGACTATTCTGCAACAATCGAATGGTATCTTGGCACTTGTTGCACATCCCAACCTACGAAATTCGAAAATAAAAGTTAATTTTTGAATCACGAGAGTAAGATCTTGGAAAAGCTTAAGAAGAGGGGGAAATGTTTGAAGCATAAAAACATTCAACAATGGATTATTCTTGATCCTAGAAAAGTCAAATATAAATTTTCCTCATATTACTACAAATATTTAGTCCTTGATAGGTATTCAAATTGTCTGCAAACAAGATAACTGAATAATACTTCAGATAATATCAGTCGAGAGGCGGAAATTTAGAGGAGCGGTATGTGGTAGGTGAAATTATCTTTCTAAAAAATCAAATTTAGCAGGAAAATCTGACTTTTTGTCAATTTCTACAAAGTGAGGTGCCATTTGAGTTTCAGGTATGCGTACATACCTAATCTGTATCAAAAATCATTGTAAATTTGAACTATGATCAAAAGAGAGATCAAGTTCAAAGACAAAATGTTTCAGAATAAAGACGAAAAACAAAAAAATAAAAATTAAATGAGGGAAAAGTTAACATTGCTGAAAGTTCAGCTAACATACTTCCCGTGAGCCAAAAAACATTTATCGGAAAAATAAATATATATTTTCTTTCCTTTATATGTTAGAAGAACTCGACTTTGTATTGAATTTAGGGAGTATATCAAGTATTACTTTAACATTGATAGTTGATATTTCAGGATTAGGCTGTCTTCTAAACTTTTTTCATAAAGACAAATCTCGATTCTGAATCAATACTTGAAAAGAAGAAGCATCACATCTTTCTCTAAAATCAATTCTTCTGCCAGCGAGCCGAGCTACTTGATCTGTAATATCGATAAGAGAGAAGGATAGGCGGAGAACAGCGCTATTTGCGTCGGCTAACATGAGACAAAAAACTTTCCACAACGTTATGTATTAAGCACACTCTTACAAAGCACATATAATTTTCCTTGGAATTAAATAAACACTCGAGGGACTAGTTGGGGGTATAGTCCTAGAAACGTTAGGCTAGAAGCTTTTGCTAGCAAATTATTTGATTTGCTTGGTGCTGTCGTTGAGGGTAGCCGCGTTAGCGCGCTTTTTTGAGCATATAAATGCGTTATACAACATATTAAACAAGACAGATAACATTCCTGTCAACAATAAATCAGTTTTTTGATCATTCTAAATTTTATTTATGAGTTTTCAACAAAAACATCTTTTCGAGTTAGTGTGTTTGCACACTATAGTTACTGAAAGAAAGAGTAGTTAGTCTGTTTGCCTGCGAGTATCCAAATATATTTCGAAAAAATATAATAGAATCAGTCGAGGAAATACGCAAAAATTTATGTTGCAATGCACTTCATGGTCCCTGTACGCTATAACTGAAGCGAGTAGTTTTTTGTATCAGGCATTTGGCATCACTCAGGAAAAAACTTTTCCCGCAAATTTTTGAAAGAAAAACTTTAGGGATGTTATTATTAAGCCTCTCCTATACTCCGCTGGTCGGGGCTGGTTGGCGTGAGCCGGCGCCGGTTACATAATGTTCGCTGCCATACCTCAGCTCGTAGTGTCCGGCAAGTGGCAGGTTGGAATTGAATTTTCTTTTCTCTAATTATTCGAGTTTTGTGATTGTATTATTATTATCATTTTTATTATTCAGATTTTTTTCTGAATGTTTTGACACAAACATTGAGAATTCTTTAGAATTTTTTGGACAATGAACGAACAATAAGGTTTCGCACATAAAAATTTGTGCTTCCGGTCAAAATCCCTTCAATTATAGTCAAAATCAAGTCTAGCAATATCCTTTCTATTACCAGTTCAGTAAATTTCGACTGAGTTATGAAATTGTGAAACAGGCGCCGGTTCTGATGAGCTGTTATACTACTTTCACGGCAGGGTGAAGTATAGCAGAGCTTTTCACGATTTTTCGATTTCGATTTCATTTTTTTGGGCTTTCCTTTCGATACAGCTTTTTAAATTTTAAGGTTCATGGCATCGGTTAAACTGTTTTCAAAACTGCTGCTTCGGTTTCAATTGTTGAATAAGTGTGGTTTATTCTAATGAAAAATTATCTAAAAATGTCAAGAGGTGAGCAGAAATATATTTTTGCACACAAGACTGCTACGCGGTCAATAACCAGATAGAGTTGTTCATACTACTAATTGTGACATTAGAGCGTGTATTTGGATGTAAAAGTAAGGTCACAAAACTTTTACACAATTTCGTTTGAATTGAATTTATCTGAGAAAGTTTATTTCACGCTTATTCGTCTGAATTTCCAGCTGATTTCTTGGGTCCAAACAGTTCTTGCCCGACTGAAACTGCGACCACATTAATAAATATTGCAGCTTACACAATTCGTGCTAAACGTTTCATCTAGTCTAGTGCGTTAGTTTTGTTGGAAATGTACGCTTTGCCGTTTTTTGGTTACGACGATGCTACCAAAAATACTTTTGAATTTGCTGAATCGCATCATTCACAAGTGCGGAGATGTCATTCCTTGTCAGAAACTTTTCATTTTTTAGAACCTTTACTCAAAATTCGTCATTTGAGGTTGGGTCAAGAAAATACATATGTTTGGAAATATGAGAATACGAATTAACTCAACCGTCTTTGCGTGTGTAATTCATTAAAAAACAGATACTGATTGACACTAACATATCGAACAGAACAAATTAATCATTGGAAAATTTTTCGGCGTTTCTAATTATTTGGAAGCTCTGCTCCTTGGCTCTTAAGTATTCACAGGGCAGGGCAATGGTAATCGTTCTTGCTGGTTAAAAAATCCAATTTTTGATCTGCTTTTTATTGATTGCCTGTTTTGTGCTCAGAATCAAATTAAATTTTCAGTTTTGCCCAAATTTATCAAAAATAGTTGATTAATTCAGCGGATGGGATTTATCAGCAACCCATCTGCATTGACGAACAAATGAAAAAAATTTTTAATCGTTCAAGGTTTGTTTAAAATTTTTCCACACGACCAAAAAATGATCTTACATAAAAAGTAGAATTCATGCTCATCATGAAAATAAATTAAGCGTTAAACCTTGGTAGTTGGCACTTTGCTACTGATATCGAATAAGACTCTGAACATTTATTCAGTCTCAAAAATATTCTATAAAGGCCAGTTAAAAAGCGATTTAAAAAATCGAAAATGTCGGATGATGAACATTCAACTTCAATTCATAATTGAGATATCCGACATCCGTTGCAGTTCTTGGAATGTAATCACAGCATAGGATGCCTAACAGAAAAGATCTTCAGTTCCGAGGTTGACTTCTAGATAAAATGACGGTTTTCGCGGTTTTGATTGAATAAAAAGTGATTAAAACAAAAATTTATCAAAAACATAGCACGTGTGAGGTGCAAATAACCGTTTTGGATGAGATGTTCCGCCGACTTGTGATGCGCAAAAGTTCGAATCATGAGATTATAAACCACATATACAATAATATTGAAAAACTATGGTACGCTTAGGATTGCATATAAAAATTGTAAATCAAAAAAATCGCCACTTTGTGACTCAAAATTAACGTTTAGTATAAGCTTTTGATCCCAGGAAAAGAAAGCTTCCAATTGAACATTTTCTCTAATCTTCATTTGGATAGAACGTTATATATTTTTCAGTGGAAAAACCATTACTCAAGTCGAAATAATTAATCGCCATTGGAATTTGGAAATTGTTTTTACAAAAGTCAAAAATATTCTTTGCGATGAATTGAGAAATCTGAAATTTTGATGAAGAACTTGATTATGAAAGAAATTCCAAGTAAAAACCACATCTAACAAAAACGAAGTAAGCAGTACAAAATTAATCCTCAGCAAAAAACAAATCAATCAAAATCACGTAAAATAGTAAACGGATAACCAGAATGAAAAATAATGAACAACGAAGTAGAAACAGAAAAACTAATAAGAATAGAACGGATGAAAAAACATTGTAACAAAAATTGATCGAAATTGAACAAAATAAAATTAATACACTGATCGCGCCTAAACTACAAATAAAACCAAGCAGGTAAGTAAGACTTAGTTTTGCTATTTATAATCTACATCTGTAAGTATAATCGGGGGAGAAATGCCATAGGAATTCAATACTTTTCAATTTTTTTCATACTTTTTCAAAAGTATGAATTCAATACAAAAAATGAAAGATGTTTATTTTTTGATATGAAATATTCATATTTTAGCATTTTTTACAATGTTTGATAGATAATACGTTTTGAACTAGAAAAAAATTCATTTTTCCTTATGGGACACTCGCTATAAATATTGGTCCCCATTCATATGAAACCGCGCTGACTTCCTAGACCTTCGATTTCCATCTAATCAGACGTTACATTTTTAAAAATGACTGCAAATTTTTGGTAAATTCATTGGAATATTTTAAGTATAGACCTGTTTTCGAAATGAGTGTTTACTTACTTGAAATGCTTCATCGGCCCCAATATGAACGAACTCGCTCGTATCCTTGTGAAACTGCATCACTTGATCCAACGCGTTTTTCACCAACTCGACCGCATCCATATTGCTCAAACAAATGACTTGGGCGTAACGATTCACTTCGCGATATTTGGCGAATTTTTCGTGTTTTAGAAGCCACTCCAAATGACCGAAGGTTTGTATCAGTGGGATGACTTCCAAATTATATTTCGCCGCCCAGGTCAGAATTTGGCGCACGTCAGCATCCGAATATGCGTTGCCGGCCCTAAAAGGCGCCAAAACGCCAGTATAGGGGAACATGTCTTCGTATTCAATCAATATACCAGTAGCGCCCAAATTAGCGATCAAGTCGAAAAATTTTTCGAAATAATCGACTTTTGGCGCGGCGCCTTTCAAATCCAAATGTACAATGCGGCGCGAAGGGATGAATTTATTATCAGGCGTCAAAATCGGGTATTTAGGCGCGGCGGCAGGGTCGTTAGCCGCATTCGGACGTAAATAATTTGGAACAAAAACGTTCGACGGAGCGAAGTGGTGAAAACTTTTCTCCTGCTGTTGGTTGTTCTTGACTTCCAAATTATTGTTGTTGCTATCGAAATCAAATTGTTTCGGAAGCATGGGGTTTTTATAATTTTCATTTGGAACGAGATTTTCGTTTATTTTCATGGAATTCGATGTTACGGGGAAATTTGCGGCCAAATTATTTTCGTCGACTGATTTGCCTACTGATTGAATTTGTCTGAAAATAAACAACAGAATTCAATTTTTTGGGTTCAAAACATCTCGAATTCCAAAAAAATGAAATGATGGTCAAATAACCGTCAATTTGAAGTCAAAACTGACTGTACACTACACAACAAACTTTTCGACTAACACTGACTTCGGCGACTAAAATGAGGTTTCGTGCTTTTAAAAAAAAGTGCATATGGCATAGATATGATGAACGAACGAGACAAAACAAAAAAGTGCAGTTGAGCAGGTATATTCCTCTTTCCCCTTTCGCAAAAAGTAAAGTCAGAGATGATTTCAAGATGAATTCAGTTGGAAAGCTGAATCTAATATGGCTTTTTGCTTTTTGGGATTTGAAAACGTTCGGTCGATTTGAAGCTACTAGAATTCACGGTTCTAATTTTTCGGTTTGGGAAATGCCGATTTCGATTTTGATTTGCACAGTTTCAGTTTTAATTAAAAAACTGACACCAAAAGGCAGAAACTATAAAAGAACTATTTTAAGCATCAATTTAAAAAACGAATAAAATTTGCAATCTTGTCGCGATCAGAATAATGCTACATCTACAAAACAATGTAAGAATCAACTTTACCACGACTGGTGCTTGCGTATTTCATGTCATACAAGCATTTAGCATTTATGTAAAAAGCTAAATCAACATTTTTTTGAAAATGCTCACAGATCCGCGTTTCTAGGAAGAAATGTTGTTCTCTCAATTCGATATTCTGACTTTTTTGCTTGATGACGATATTGACCATACTTGGTAGAAAGTAAAGCTAATAAAACCGAATCAATTTACTGTTTCTTATCAAGAGTATTGAACGGGCCTCATAAAATAAAACCATACAAATTGTAAAAAACATTACAAATATAATGAAATATGAAAAATTATAACATTAACAGGTGATGCTGATTAAACAAAATAAAACGCAAAAGCGCAAAGTTCATGAAATTTTGAGGTGAACTGGTGTGGAATAAAAGGAAATATGAAGAAAAGTTGATAGAAACGGAGATAAAAAAATTGAATGAGTTAGAATTGTTTTGGAAAACGTTTATAACTTCGACTAATCTTTTGGAATTATAATTTTCAAAAGGTTATGTGCTTCATTTGACAAAAAGCGCACTTTTCATAATAGCGGTAAATTACTAAAAGACTTACCCATCTTTCTGCTCGACAAATTCGAAAGCTTTCTTATTATTCGAGTCCTGCTGTTGCTCGTTATCACCGCTTACTTTCGCGTCGCCAGTTTTATCATAAAAATTGTCTTTATTTCTAGATTCAATTTTTGATCCGACATCTTTCCGACCAGAGTTTTTTTTGAGCATATCGAGTCTACGATCTTGATCACTAAAAAATGAACAACATTTTTTCCCATAAGGGAAAGCTTGAAGGAAACCAGCCAATATGAGGAAATGGGATCGAACATGCTACTTTAGACGCCCAATTAAAAGCTTTTTTGAAATTTGAATAATTTGAAATCTTTTGCCAGATTACAAATCTTTGTCTTTTTTCGGAATTTAAATCCTTCCATATACGGTATATACAGTTTATTTTTTAATTCTTGTAGATAGAAAAATGACAAAAACATGTTTCGAAGTCGCTTATTTTTTCCATGGCTTTAGTTCGGATATATTTAAAAATATAGGTCGTATTGCAAAATGAGCAATATTTAATGCCTTGAAAAGGACTTAAAAATTAAGTCCGTGAAGATAACGAAAATATAAAAATCGCCCGCTTTTGACTTGATTTAGTATCCCTATATTGAAGCAGAATTTTCGAACTCCGAATCAAGTCTATATATATATATATTTACAGTCAGGCTGGAACATACATGTAACGGAGCTCCGAGGTCTGGGGGGGGGGGTTGGAGCACTTTTTTGGGGCCGGGGGTCAGTAATTCCCAACATTTTGGGGGGAGGGGTCCGGAAGGAAAAAAATTCGATTTTTTTCCATGAAAAATGTCCGAAAAACGGTTTAAAAAGTAGTAATTTTTGTCTAAAAAATGATAAAATATGTACTTATGGCGCGAAGCGCCGAGAAAATTGACGTTTTTGACCATTTTTTATTCAAAAATTGACATTTTTTCATGGAAAAAATGACATTTTCAGTATTATTCCGACTAAAACTATGGGGGTCCCTAGGGCTACCATATGGCTAGCCATAGGATTGGAAAATCCTGGGGGGGGGTCGCCATATGGCTAGCCATATGGTCGACGATTTCTGGGGGGGTTACCATAGCACTTCCCCCCCAATTACATGTATGGGCTGGAAGCTGAAAACCACAAAACAAAGACAAAGACGTGTAGGTAGTAGATTTTACAATAACTGCACAACAATCGATTTTAACGACCTTTCGACAGTTTCTTTGCAAGTTTGTTTGCAAATTGTTCGAAATTCATCTTTGAGAAGAGTCCGCACAGTAAAAAACAGTAAATTTCCTGGAAAATTGCCATTTTAGAGTGACTAATTGAGCTGACAAAAATTTGTGAGTGAATAATCAAGCTGACAAACATAAGTGCTCTACAAATGCAGGCCGTCAGAACTGAGCACACTAACCCAACTGTTTTAACTTCTTGAAGCAATGAGATCCTCTATCCAAGTCAAAATCCTTACCGTATAAGCGTTTTGTCCATAATTTCTTGCGGTATTTTTCTCAAATGTAGATCGTCGTTACCTGACGCAACGTTACGCATTTGTTCGTTTTCGTTGTTATTATTTTTATTGTTATTATTATTATTATCGCTATCGATTAAAAAATTCGACGTTCTAATTAGCAATACTAAACAAACTGCGCTAACGGCGGCGGCGGCCAAAAGTGTTCGCGCTCGAAAACGAACAATTTTCATAATCTGCGATGTCGTCGAGCGCAAAAAATTTGGCTTTTTTCCGATTTTCTGATAAAATTATATTTTTCGGAGTGAAAAGACCTTAAAATGAAGAATCAAGTATATAATAGAGGCCAAAAAGGTTTAAAAAACAAAAACTAAACTAAAACAAAAACATCCAAATAAATTAAATAGAAATTGAGACAGTTCAGCTTAAACTTACTCCACTAAAATTGAGAAATTTGAATGGTTCGAGCGGCCAAACCTGGATTTACAGACCTATTAACTTCCCTTCCTCCACGTTGAAAAGAAACAGTGACAATAGAAAAATGGGAAGGCATAACATTTTGCCTAACAACGTACAACAGTGTCTCAGTGGATAATTATACAATGTTCATTTGCAAGGTCATTCCTATCGACAAAGTAAATTGTGGATCGTGACTCTAGTCCGGGGAGGCGAAGGTAACTTTTAGCAACAATAATAAACTAAAACGTGTATCTATAGCGATTTTGGTATATGTGGTATTATTGCAATTTTTACCTCGTGAATTTAGTCCTATTTTGTTGCATTGAATCAACATCATGCTTAAAGAGGAAATAGTACAAATACAGACCTACTCAAGTTAGAGGGTCGGCGGATATAGCAGATTTGGGGGAGGAGATGTAAGCGATGGAGAAAGAGGAATTCAAGGCTCAAAATGTAATAAAAATTGAGGTCCATAATCTCAAAAATTCCATGTGATGACTTCGTGGAGCGCAGCGTCAATAAAACGAGACATTTTAGTCGAAATTTGGACAGACGTAGAGTTCGATCAAGACGCAGGTGTCGACGATACCGTGGTGTGTGACGACCCTAGGCTATGGGTCCTTGTAACAGTTCACACCCCAACTTGCATGTATGGGTCTCAGAGCACCCCATGGGGGGAGTATGGGGGGTATTACCCCCGTCTTAGATTTGAAAATTCATTTACTACCCCATAAAAACAGCTCACTATACCAAAAAATTTTGGTAGACTTCATCCTCTCCCCAGTAGGTTATACTAATTCGAGAAAAATTGCAGAATGTGTGATTCTGAGGAATTACTCACTGCTCTTTTTGACACATTTACTGAGCAAATGATAATGGGAAAGTATGCAACTTCTGTGCCATATATGGGGGGTGACTTGCACAGAGGGGGTGACTTGCACACTTCCGGCAGTATTTTGTTTGTCACGCGCTTCACAGGATGAAACATTCATGCTGTATATTTTTATTGTTTTATAATACTACAGTTTTTATTGCTCTTTCAGAATTGCTATATTGTGATTTAATATATTTTATATTCATCGAGCTACATCCATTAGCGTAAAGTCAGCTTCAAGTTGAGTGAAAAGTAAATTGTCAAACTTTTAATATTATCTAGCTTAATAATTGAAGTTGAGATGCGAATTTTTTTTTGTTGAATAGTATATTTAATGACTATTAATGTGCTGTAAAGGTTTTTAAAAATATTTCGTGTTAGTGGGTCAAAGGTCAAACGTGCATTTCGCCCCGCTTTTTTCATAATTATGGGGTGACTTGCACATAATCGCAAAAATGTAAAATTCAAATGGTTTTTTTCTAGAGCATGCGAGATATAAATGTAAATTGTATCATTTTTGTCAGGTGGTTCTTGGAGATAACCTCTCCAGTCACTTAAGCGAAAATGTGCTCCAGTTGGCTGAAGAAAATCAAATCCGTTTTGCCTGCTTGCCTCCCAATTCGACGCACATTTGCCAACCACTAGATGTGGCCTTTTTTCGGCCACTAAAAATTGCATGGCGGCAGACCTTGAGTGAATTCAAAGATGCAAATCGTCGCATGGCTGCTGTTCCAAAAGACGTCTTCCCATCATTGCTCAAAAAGTTATGCGACAAGATACGCCCTAATGCGTCCCAAAATTTGCAAAATGGATTCGCCACTTGTGGCATTTACCCTTTCGATCCAAATGCAGTCATGAAAAAGTTGCCCTCTGAATCTCCAGAGCTCAATTCTACAGGTTATTTTTTGACAGATCACTTGCATAATGAAAAAAATAAAAAATATAGCAGCAATACCAGTGCAAAATAAGCACTGGTATTGCTGCTATATTTTTTAAAACATTTTTAGGTGTGCATCTGACCCCTACATAAGCGTTAATTGCACAGTACTATTGAAAAACATAACTTTTTGTGCATGGTGTGCAAGTCGCCCCATCGCGGGGCGACTTGCACACCTGAACAAATTTTATAAAAACTCAATTTGCATGAAAGTTGGCTGTTTCAAAAATTAGGGCCTTATAGCCGAACCTTTGTTCTATATTTTTGCCAACTTTCATACAAATTGAGACATATAGTCAAAAATGCCACACATAAATGTAAACATTTTTCACGAAATCGCGTGCATGTCACCCCCCACGACGGTAGCGATTTTTAGGAAAGGATATCAGCACATTAACATATAATACTTGTAGGAAATCATTATAAATATAATTGGGAGATGAAATAATGACTTATGTATATGTGATTAATCAAAAAATCGCCCCTTGGGAAGAAAAACATTATGTTCTTAAAATTCTGCCTCTTCATGCTCTCCTTTCCTTTTCCCCGCTTCTGCGTTGGGTCTTCTGTGCGCATATGGTTACCCAAGCTGTGGCATACTTTCCTGCTATGAGTTGAGACATGTGAGGTCTGTTGACGTGGATCAGGAGTGGTACTTGGTTTCAAACTCGTAGTTCATAGTCTAATGGGATTAATAATACTAAAGTCACATTCAGCATCAGGACTTTCAATTGGAAGCACTGCTCCAAGCCTAATCAGCGATGGGATAAGCCCATACTGCTGCAGATGCTGGTTCAAATAATGTTTCCAAAAGTATGTTGTGTCCGATTCTTGAAATGTGCAGGAATCAGTTGGCTTGACAATCTTCAAAGTGTGACAATTCTGTACGTATAATTAGTGCATTAAAGTTGCATGATTGGGAGCTGGGAAATGGAGTTGAAATAGTAAATGTTTTTTGAGTGTAAAAAGCATAAAGTAGGGGCATTATTCATTTATGTAAGTTCTATGTGGTTAGAGTACTACAACTCCCCCTTCCTTGGCAAAAAGTTGGGAGCAAAAAAAAAGGTCACGGTATATTTCAAGTACTACCCTTAAAATTTACGATTTTACCCCTACCTAAATTTTCGACCTTGTTTTGGATCACAAAAATCGAAATTGCTCGAAAACGAAAATATTGCTATTGTTATAATAGATTTCCTATAACAAAAAGTCACTTATGATAAAATTAGTACTTCTAGCTGCCATTTATTGACTTTTCAACTAGTCTGAGATGATAGATGAAGCTTCCAGCAGTTTTTTTATAGTTATTTTGATGTATTTAACATTCTAAACAATTCGAAACAAAGAAATCAGAAACCAAGAATTGGCGAAAATTTGAATTTTTGGAGTCATTGTTGACAGAAGAAAATGGGTACCCCTACTCACGAATTTTGGGTTTGTCCTCCAATCGACTCGAGGTCTTACAGGTATGATTACGACTACCAGATATGTTAGGAGACATGTGAATCTGCTTGTCCACTAGAGATGTATCGGGTACCCGAACCCGAAATAGGACCCGAAATTACCCGACTATTTTGCTGGACCCGGACCCGATATTCTCAAAATTTTGGACCCGGACCCGATATTCTTAAAATTTTGGACCCGGACCCGGACCCGATTTTTGTAAAATTTTGGACCCGATACATCTCTATTGTCCACTATCCAGGTATCAGTATTAGTGTTATAATACGCGAATATTTGGTTCAAGAATAGTGTGCAATTAGATAAGCTATTCCGTTTTTACGGAAATAGCTCTTTTCCTATACTCTAAAACACATAAAATATGTTTTCCGATGGTCTTCAATATATAATTAATCATCCTCTTTCATATTGGGGGTACGACAAGAAATTAAATGAAATTTTCCAAGATGGCGATAGAACGCAAATACAAGCGAAGATGTATTGATAAAATTAAAAACAAACTCCAAGATGATCTACTACCATGAAGTACATTGGTTTATTCATGGTTAGTGAAAATAAGTTCGCTAAATTTTCTCATTCTTTATAACTAAGGAAGAAACGGTAAACGAACGATAAAGAGAACAACCAGGCGTACAAAAATCGAAGTAAGTCAAAAAATGCAATACCAGAACTATACGTTAAAGAGTTTATCCTGATGAAAACTGGTTCAATGCGTAGATAAATTGCCACCTTCACATCAAACGTGTTAACGCAACAGGATTGAACGAACCTTTATAATTGAGGATATGGAATGTATATTAATTAACTTCTATCGAATGTTTGACAAAATTCATATTTCAGTTGATAAGAAAAGAATCAGTTATTGGCATACATGTAACGGAGCTCCGATGTCTGGGGGGGGGTCGGAGCACTTTTTTGGGGCCGGGGGTCAGTAATTCCCAAAATTTTGGGGGGAGGGGTCCCTGAAGGAAAAAAAATTCGATTTTTTTCCATGAAAAATGTCCGAAAAACGGTTTAAAAAGTAGTAATTTCTGTCTAAAAAATGATAAAATATGTACTTATGGCGCGAGGCGCCGAGAAAATTGACGTTTTTGACCAATTTTTGTTCAAAAATTGACAATTTTCATGGAAAAAATGACATTTTTCAGTATTTTTCCGACTAAAACTATAGGGGTCCCTAGGGCTACCATATGGCTAGCCATAGGATTGGAAAATCCTGGGGGGGGTCGCCCAATGGCTAGCCATATGGTCGACGATTTCTGGGGGGGGGGGGTTCCCATAGCACTTCCCCCCAATTACATGTATGGTTATTGGTATAACTGCGCCTGTTGTCCACTTGTCTTATAATATTAGCATGTTATCGGATCAATTACACTGGACTATATCGCTACATACAGTAATAAGTTCTTGAGCTTAGACTTGAACCTGAACGCAACGTAACGTTATAACATGTGTGAACGCCAGCCACAGGAATATCTGTCAGGGATGGACATAGTCTATCTCAAAGTTGTGAAGAAATAGCCGAAGTCGACGCGTTTTGCGTCGACGCCGATTTGCATAGACACCGTGCATAAATATGCCGGTCGTCTATGTTTTTGGTCATTCAGTGATTATTGTTTTGTTTTTTATTGAAAAGAAAATATCGGCGGCCCAGTAGGGCATAAATTTATATTATTTGTTATTTTATTGTGGTGGAGCACGTCCGCCGTAAATACAACGACCCCCGGCCGACAGCCTTGGAATTACTCGCAGCGGAGGGAACGCAGGTTAGACCCCGGATTTCTGGAGAGCCACCCAGCGTGCAAGTCTACATTTACAACTCAGTTCTCGGCCTGACTTCTGATTTTGCCCCTGGTTTGAAGTTACTTGAGCTCAGGGTGTTATCATTTCTTCTGCAGTTCTTCGGGACGAAAGCAGGAGATCTTTGTTGATTTAGAGACTGACCGAACTGTTGCAATCTGATTCTACCTAAGGTTTCGGCCTGATTAGGTGAATTAGCTAGTGACTGATTAGGTCTATTTTTGGTGTCAAATCCTTTCTTTATATTTCTCAATCTATCCCCAGTCTCATTTCAACATATCTCAGCTGTTACATGGTGTATGACGAAGAGGAAATCTGACCTGAGAGGGATTCAATGTTCATTAATTCACAGGGACTGGGAATCAGTTTTTTTGCTTTGAAAATCATTGAAAATCCTAGGCCTAAATTTTTAGCAGCCAAATTTACATTTTGGGAGCCAAAAATTTTAATTGAAGAATATCGGAAAATAGGTTTGCAACACACTGTGGAATGTATATAATTCAATTATATCGATATTAATCAGTTGACACGTGCTCACAAAAATTACTGCTCAAAATTTTATTACCAACTAGCGTTTGTCTGGTATATACAGGCCTCTTTCTACATATACAAGGATCGGCCGAGAAATCTTTTTCCAAAGAAAATTTTTTTTTGTATGGAAAACAAACAATGTTTCGTGTATTTTTGCACAAAACTTTCAGGATTGCACTTGATTTAAGTCTTTCTGGCACAAAATTAAAATGCAGCTTCCGTTCCTATTCCATGTGTTGTTTCTTGTGTTCCCGGTGCGAAGCACCGAATTTTTTTTTCAAATTCTGACATTCTAAAATGCTGAAAATCAATTTAAGGATAACTAAAATAATAAGGATAACACCATATAGAACACAAACGCTTCATATAGTGGTAAGTAGGGTTGTCCCAGGCCCCGGCCCCGGGCCGGGGCTAGGGTTGCCCCGGTTCGGGGCAAGGCTACAAAAAATTAGTATTTTTGATAGTATAACAAGCTCAATTTATAATAAAATTGAAGTTTAGACTGTGACAAGTAAATATTCAGTAGTTAGTTTTGCAGTAATACTTTTAGGAATCACTAAATTCATGTTCTATTTGGATAAAAGTTTAAAAGTTTTCATTATATCCGGAACTGCACTTCAACTTCAATTGATTTTTTCAGAAAACGTACAATTATATTAGCTTCATTATCACTGATTTGCCTCAACTTCAACATACATGTCAAAACATGTTTTCAAATTACCTAAGTAGTGTCCAAGAAGTTAGAGCTGAAGCGAATTCAGATTCGCGCCACAGTCATTCACTATGCAAAAGTGACAAAGAGAATGAGGATGTTGACAAAGTTGTTATTTGGGAAAATGGTGATTTTTGATTTTTCACCACAATTTTGTGATATCTCCAACTTTCTTCTCGAGCATTTTTCAAAAGTTTCTTCCTTCCAGTCAGGGCTTTTTTCCGTACCAGACGGAGTTTTTTGGGCTGGTACGGATCCCTACTGTACAGATTTCTTGATGCACAGTGCAACCTAAAGCCTGACGATTCTTTTGATTACGTCATAGGATTTCCTGTCTGGAAAGACATTTTCATGCATTTTAAAACAAAAACTCCTGAAAATTTTCCGGCGCTTTGCGCTGGATTGAAATGGTTTATAATTTTGAATGTTAGTTCTGGTTCACGGTTGAAAAATGTCGTCCTATCTCGTGGATGATGTTCAATCTTGTATTGTTTCTTGACATAGTTGAAAAAAATCAAGATTTTTCTCGATCCTTTTGCAGTGTTTGAATATTTTACTGTTTTGTGAACATAAACTTCCCATTTGAAATATGATTCAAACATCATCACAGCAGAAAAATGACAGATATTTCATCTGTTTGGGGAATCTAAACTATCGGGTGCGTGCATAATTTTTGTATTAAACATGTTGAGAAAGATACATTTTCCTGCATTCTAGAACATTGGAATTTGAAAAATTTTCGACTAAAAGATTGAAAGCTGCTGCCGAATTTTTTGCAACCTTAGTTCTCGTGGTTTCATTGATCTGAAAAGACCGTTTATTATTATGATTACCTATGCTAATAAACGGTGATTACGATCGATAGCACCATGCTAAAATACCCTGCAGATGAATCGATACAAGTTCATGTATGTAATGCAGTTTCTTCGGGAAAAGAATGAGTTTCCTAATTTTTAGTAATGACAATTATCTTAAAAATTTAATTTTTTTGTCTGCATCAGACCCTATCTAACCTATCAATCAATGCTGTATCTTAGCTGACATGAAATAAAAAGAAAAAGAATCACCTCAAAATTTTTTCGATGTGATACATGAAGTACGATACCACTAGTGACGTATATGTTAATATGTTATATGTCTGCCCCGGCCCCGGCTAAAATGTCTGCCCCGGGACAACCCTAGTGGTAAGTGAAAGTAACTACTATGAAGTGCAGACTGGTGTAGTGATTTTGATCAAAATTTTATCAAAGAAAACCAGAAACGCAATTTTCTCCTATCAAATATCGAGTCGTGAAAAAGTACAGGCAATAAAAATACAGTTTTAAAACTCAGATTTTGTGCACTGGATTAACCGAGAGGTTTTATCATACGCCCACACGTTTTAATATAAACAAAATAGCATATCTAGACTATTAGCATATCGACTAGCTGCAACTAGGACAAAAATATACATTTTCTAGAGTTAAACTGTTAGAGGGATTCTTATAGCGTCTATTTTCCATTCTAGCTAAAAACATGGAAGCTTATGTACAAACAAATCAATCGACTTGAACGACGTAGAAAACCAATACTTTGACACCAACTACTTTCGCGGGGTACTTATTTACAGAGAAAGTCGATGTATAGAATGCCAATCAGCGAAAAAAGATGCTAGACGGACTCGCATAACTTATCCAACACGTACGCAGGCTCACTAGTATAACATAAAGACTAATAAGCCTCAAGTGAGATTTGGAAGTTGGTGGTATGTTCCCTTCCTAGAAATTTTAGGATCAAACATTTTCAGCCGGTTGTATAAGAACCGCCATATAGGGGAACGGGCGGGAACTTACTGCTAGAATAGAAACGAGATAAGAAAAGAAAAGATGGACTTTTCTAAGCTTCTATAAATGCGTTACGTGGGAAAAAGTTGAAGCTCCATGGAAGCGGAAAAATGGTAAAAAGATAATCACAATATTTGAGAGTGGTCATATCGGCATTTGATCTCCTGAATGTGGATTAAGGTATCGACAAAAAATTTTTCATGAACGAACAGTCAGTTTGCTAGAACTTGAACAAAATGATTTAAGAAATCGAGGTAATCCCAGAAAGGAAGAAAATAATTCCTTTACAAGTCCAACTCAACAGTCGGAAAAAAAGTAAAAAATACCTTACAATTTTCGTTTATTTTACGCCTTTTTAAAATAATTTTCACTTGCTTCTGACTGTTTGAAAAACCGAGGTCAAAATAACCAGGAACAACTGGGAATTTGATTTCGTCGAAATAGCGACCACCCTGTAGGACAAAACAACAATATGCAGGACTGTTCATGCTAACCAAGTTCTATGTAAATTGACTGTATATTGCTACATTATGCAGCACCCATATCCAAAACGGAATGAATTGGGTTCACTTTTTTCGAACCGAACTCGATCTTTTGAAAATTTAGGACCCGGACCCGATATTTCGAAAATTCTAAACCCCGGTGCAACCCTACTAAAAATAGTCAATTTCTACAAGAACGTAGAAAAAGTCATATTTCTTGGGCTTGGCGCCATGAAGAGTCAAATATTGTTTTTTGGGACTTGAACACTTATTTTCGTATCATTTTCGGTAATGTTTCATGTCAAAAACCCACTTTTTTCGATCATCCTTGGCCTGTTCACAAATGACCGTATCGGCCGAGCCGACCCACTAGCTGTTACATGTATGCCTGTTTATCAGCATATGCAATATTCACAGTTCAATCGTCCTTAGAATGCACATTTAATTTTGCATTAGCCTTATAAATTTCAGTTCTCAGATTCAGATTCAGAGTAAGATGTCAGGAAATTTCTTTTATATTTCTACATATAATGAACATTTGAAGATTTATATTTCCAAACTCGCATAGAGACTGAAAAATGCCAAAAAATGTAAAACCTCCAACGTTTGGAGTACTGTAGGTATGCCAATTTTGACTTATGCGCCGAATATATGCTGTCACAATACTCAGCATATAAAACCACTCAAAATATCTCATTTTCAGATATTATTAATTTCCAACTTATCATAGGTCAATCGAACAGTAGGTCAAATCTCTCAGAAATCGTTTCTGAATAATGTCACACATTATAGCATGTTGAAAAATATAATGGAACCGGACCCGAAATGAGACCCGAAATTACCCGACTATTTTGCCGGACCCGCGCCCGTACCTGATATTCTCAAAATTTTGGACTCGGACCCGTACCCGATATTCCTAAAATTTTGGAACCGGACCCGAACCCGATATTCTTAAAAATTTGGACCCGATACATCTGTACTCAAGATCAGGTAAAAACGATCAATGCAACACAACGGAAATTTGCATTAGACAAATGAAGGCACTAACACGTTTAGTTTTATATTGTAATTTCTAATTGGAAAAGTTTCCTCGCCTAATCACTTCAGGACATGTCTTCAAACTCACATGTTATCTTGAACATACATTTATCAGTAAATACATTTATAACGCATTGAGTGTGCACATAGATAACTTAAGCATGATAAGAACAAAGATTGTGTAAAAATTAGCTGAAAGAAGACAAACGACATTTGCACCACATTAAAAGTAAAATTTTGGGAGCAAGGTCGCGACAGAAATTCGGAATGCGAAAGAAACTTTTTTGAAGAAAGAAAAAGTTGTTCTATGTTATTTAAAAATTTTTTTCGATCAGTAATTAAGGATAAAAAATGGAAAATGAAAACATTTTTCAACGCCGGGCTAAAAAATCGCAAGAAGTTTTCCATAAAAAAGTGGTATCTAGAAAATATCTACGTTTCTGCAAGAATAAATGTGTTGTTTCCTTAATAAAAAACTAAGAAGTCTAGGTGAGGTTGGTTATACTAGCCGAAATACATAAAAAATTGATAAACTAGTCGATATAGCTAGTAGAACCTCTTTGATCAGAACAATTAGTGAAGACTGATTATAAAAAAATATTCCAGATTCCCTTTAAATACAGTAATTAAAATATTTTTTCACGCATGACAACGAAAAAGCGATATCTTAGACATTTTACCACAAAGATCACGTATTCCGGTAGGTTTAGAGAATGCACTTTCTCCCAAGCCAGACTTACCCAACCTTTATGTGTGAAAATGGTTGACAAATTGAAAATGTTCCAAATTCAAACACAGTTGGCAGTTCACATAATATTAGTTGATATCAAAGTGTATAACTGAATATCGCAAAAAAGGGTATGAAGAAACAAAACAAGAAAAGTGAGGTCAGAAAAATAAATCAGCAGTGCATGCTATCAAATGAACGAATTACCAAAGCAACACGATGATTTTCCAACAAGAATAAAGATTTTCTGTAGGATATAAATTATTTCTTTCCTAGTTAATGAAAAGATAAAGAAATCAAGATTTTCGATCACAAAAACCCGATTCCTGGTTTTGCGTAGTAGCCAAACAACAAAACGGAAAGCATAACGAACGACAACGTGTTCATAAAGCATGGTAGCCCATTCACGGGCAAGAATACCATGAAAGAGCATTTTCGCTAAAATAATTCATGATTTAGAGGTTTCGTACCTAAAACTTAAATAAACATCGACTAAATTGACTATGACGTTTGCTTAAGTGATAAAGAAAAAGCTAAAGAAGAAATGATGCTGCAGGAAAAATCGAAAGCTATTAACTGAAATTTTTACAAAACTAGATATGATAATCCAGTTGTGGCAGAGCGTAAGAACTAACATAGTAGCACAACGTAACTAGGAAGAACTTTCGCCGATCAAAATGATAAGTGATGAACCAGAAAAATAAAAAATCAAACTGACCGAAAATCTCTTGAAATATGCACTCCTGTTCTAATGTAATATAAGAACTTTATAGTAGCGTATCTATTCGATGAAACATATACCGCAATGATACTTCTCGAAATTTATCGGTAACGACAAGGAAAAAACTTTTTGAACGATGAAGACTGTAATAGCCAACAATTTCAGGTACTCAGAATGTCAAATTTGCGTTAAAATATCCTTAGGTAATTTTTATCTAATGAATTCCAAGAAACTTCTGATTTTTCGAAATTGTAGGATTTTTTCATTTCTGATTCACAGACCATTCGGTTCGGCTTAGGCCAAAATTTTCACGGGCGAAAGCCAAAATTTTCCAAATCAAAAGTTGAAAATGTGACACTTACAGGCACGATGTTACCCGATATTATCTACCCCAATTCCACGGGGTAAAAAGTTCCTCACTCGACCATATGTGAGAATCCTGGAATTACTGTAAGTGGCCATTACTGTAGTTTCACTGGTTCTCCTCCTCACCTCATTTAAAGTTTCAGTTCTCTGATCATTTTGCATTGATTTTCATTATTTTCTCTTTATTTCTACTGTTTTTATCATACTTCTACTTTTTCGTCTTATCAATTCTTTCCATCTTGCCAAATATTTTCATGCCTAAAACTTTCTAAAAACATTCTTCTTTCTTAATTCTACTTTTTCATCATTATATTTTCGGAATCATAATCGTCCAACCTCTTTCTTTCACTATTCTATCTAGCCGCCTCCGCCCCAACCTACTAGCTTTCATTGCATCACGTGACTAGTTTTTATGTATCTTTTTTCATATATAAACCACAGTTCTTGTTCATTGTTCAGTCAGTTTTCGTTCCCTTCTCCTTTCCCATTATTACCCCGACCGACCACTGTCTTTCCCTTTCACTATCCCATCTGTCCACCTATAATTTCTGCCCAATCCAATATTTTCTGCTCATTTTGCGTCATTATTCTGTTGCATATTCTACCGTCTTCTTACATTTCGCCTACAAAGCTACTCTGTATGTTTTACGTACGTACAAATACATTTTTTACGAGTTTCTAAGATAAAAATTACCATGTTTCGAACCGTTTTCGGAACTTTTTGGCGAAAAAAATCGTATTTTGTACTTTAGGGACTCCTGACCCCCGGATCCAAAAAGTCGCCGGACCACCTCAGACCACGTAGCTCCCTTACATGTATGAACCCGACCGGTCGTACCACTCATACCTTATTGTATTACGGTTAATTTTTATAGATAGAGTAGTACGGTTAATATGCATATTTTGGGGAGTTTTTCTCAACTTGTTATTTTCCTTGATGTTTCTGTGTTTAAAATCAGATAATTGCGTACAGCATTTATTTCAATTCTGGATGAAATAAAGTTATCTATAATATGATGAGCAAATGTCAATGATTGAATTTTCTAGAAGAATTTTTCCGCTAATAAGAGCCGAATCTAGAGTGAAAATAACAAATGAATTTTGATTGAGCGTCTTCAATTTTCTCTGTAATTTTGATGTCAATGCAAACTTTCCTTGATAAGCACAGGGATAGATCTTATCCTGATCTAGAGAAAATTTGATAACAATCAAGATACCAACACGATACAAAATGTCCCATTAAAATCTTCGGGGTTCTGACAATAACTTCTTAGAAGACTTGACATGACTTCTTCGATGAGGCACGCCAATTTATTCTGAAAAGCTGTGACCTGTCGGCCTGTCGAATGACAACTGGGCAAAATTAATAAAATTCCATTTATTTCTTCTGTTGTGGAACATAGCGTATGATGCGACTTTGGGGCCTTTTCCAGGCGCCAAAAAGGCCCTGAGGTTTAGTCTAAGAATAATTTTTACCAAGTGTTATTTTCGTTCAGTCCAAAATTTTTTGTTCCAGTGAATTCCTATTTATATCAAATACCATTGCGGACACAATGAGCGTACATGAGCCATTGTGATTTGAGTCATTTAATAAATTATTCGAAATTGACTGATGAATCTACCTGTAGGTATGCACTTTTACTGTATAAAATAAAATAAGTGCTTATCTGATAATGACCCTGCTGTCTAATCTAAGAACTTCAAAACAAAGCGTGTATAATGTTGGCCAGTCCTCTTCTAGAATAGCCCTAGAAAAGACATTCAGAATTTTACAACGCCATTTCCATCCTTAACAGAATGCTTCAACTTCAATTCAGAAAAATGTTCGGCCATAATCCTAGCTTATGTTGCGTTGTACAATTTTGCATAAATGAATGACGATTTTGTAGATAAAGATACTGAAAATCAAAATTATGAAGATCAGGTTCAAGAAAATGATAATGCGCCAGGAGTAGCCAAAATACGTACTGTTATAGTTAAATACTTCGGCTAATGTGGAATGCCATTGTACCAGTACTTTAAAACATACCTGTAAGAGGTCCGACTAGTTGGGGGAAGGGTAAACCACAATCTTGGGGTGGGTCCCAACATTTTCAACATTTTGGGAAGGGGGGTCGAAAAACCCCAAAAAAAGTCAAAAAAATTTCGAAAATTTCTCCAGAAAAGGCCAAAAAACCCATTTTTTCTAATTTTTTCGAGTTTGGGGGGCGGGGTTGGGTTTAGGGTTGACCAAGTTGGGGGTGGGGGTCCCGACATTTGGGTACAGGGTTCGACCGAGTTGTAGGTGGGGATCCCCCAAACCTCCACTCCAATTACAGGTATGCTTTAAAATTTTCCAACTTTTCATTGGTACCAAATTGTAGTGTCCAGTGTAAATGCAAGCGAACACCTTAATTGGCATAATTTTTGTATTATTTTCAGAGTTGAGTTGTGGCGGCAGCACTTAAACATACCTGTAAGAGGTCCGACCAGTTGGGGGGGGGTAAACTCAAAATTTGGGTATGGAGGGGGGTCCCGAAATTCCTAAAATTTTTTTTGGGGGGTGGGGTCGCAGAAAAATTGAAAAAATTTCGAAAATTCCTCCAAAAAAGGCACTTTTTTCCCCCAATATTTCCGAGTTTGGGGGGATTACTTGGGTATTAGGTTGACCAAGTTGTGGGGGAGGGTCGCGACATTTGGGTATAGGCCATAGTTTTTTTTAAGCATTTTACAAGCCATGGCTTGTTGGACTGACAAAATGGCTTGTAGAATTTTAGTCCAACAAGCCAAAATGGCTTGTCAGAATTTTTTAATTCATGTGTTTGATCATATCGGATACAGGAAAGATGCATTTTGGTGCATTTTCGAAGGTCATAATCTCGAAATTTTCCGGCGCTTCGCGCCGGTTAACTTAAATAAGCATTATTATTTATTTCCTAGCTCAGGTACTGCTTCTAACATGTCTACCTTCACTTATCATTCAATCTTTAATAGTTTTAATCATTTTAAACGTATTATCTCATGTTTTAATTGATAATCTTCAATATTTCATCTTGATATTTAATGAAGATTCAAGTTTTTACCTTGACACATTTTTTGAGAAAGATCAATACGTCAAGTCTGTAAACTTTTTGTAGCGATTATTCCTTTCTTAACCTAAAATCAATCCAAAAGCTTCATGGAAGTTGTTTTCGGAAATTTCTACTCTTCTTACTAATATCTTTTCGGCCAAGTTTATGAGAGTGTGTGAATAAATTAATGGTTTTAAAATTTTTCAAACATAAAATTCTAGAAATTACGACTTTTGAACAGAAAATTCGAATCTAATTCTTCAAATAAGTGTTTGGAAAATTGATTTTCCAGCATCGCAGAATGTCAATACCCAAAAAAATTTTCCGGCATTTCAAGCAGGAAAGATTAATAGCTTTTTTGGGCTCTCACTTGTCATCATAGAGGACTTAACTGTCGATTTCTCATGTAATTCAAAGTCATTATGTTCTTGGATAGTTTGCTGGAAAATTTTTTCCACAATTCTTGTAGATTAGACTTCGATCAAACTCAAAAATTTCAAATGTTTCCTGAATATTTATGAATTAATGGCTCTAAAATTTTTTTGAATAATGTTGAATGACATCTCTTTTTTGATCGATTGCCGTGATGCTCAATATATACATTTCTTTAAAAAATAACCTAGCATTGGAATTTATTCACGTATACTGATATTATAAAATTGGCTTGTAAAAATTTGGAATGGCTTGTAAAATTTTAGGTCAACAAGCCACTTGGCTTGTGACTCGTAGGTCAAAAAAAACCCTGGTATAGGCTTCGACCAAGTTGGGGGCGACCTTCCCCAACCCCACCAATTACAGATATGCATTGAACTGATGAGCATGGTGACAAAGTGCCAATTCAAATTCAAAGGCTTTCATAATCCTTAATAATAAGTTTAAAGGATTCAAGCCATAATGGTTTGAACATTTGAGTTTAATTCTTTCTTGAGGCCATGCAACCCGATGTTATAAACAGAATGGACAAAAATAACAGTCGAGAACCATACATGTAATTGGGGGGAGTGCTATAGGAACACCCCCAGAAAGCGTCGGCCATATGGCTAGCCATTGGGCGACCCGCCCAGATTTTCCAATTCTATGGCTAGCCATGTGGTAGTCATAGGGACCCCATACTTTTGGTTGGAAAAATACTGCAAAATGTAAATTTTTTAATGAAAAATGACAATTTTAAAATAAAAAATGGTCAAAAATGTCAGTTTTCTCGGCGCTCCTCGCCGTGAATACATTTTTTACAGCCTTGTGGACAAAAATTACTATTTTTCAGACTCTTTTGGTGATAAAATCAATTTTTTACTTCAGAGACCTCTCCCCCCAAAATTTTGGGAATTAGTGACCCCCGGCCTCAAAAAAGTCGTCCGACCTCCCCCAGACCTCCGGGTCCCGTTACATGTCTGTCGAGAACCTACAAGAACAAGATGGCCAACGAAACGAATCGAAAGAAATTCGAAAAACAAAGTATTTTACTTCTATCGTACAACAAATTTTGGCAAAATACTGAAATGCAAAGCAAAAAAAACACTTGATTTTCGAAAAATACCAGAATTCTGCCAAAAATCAGGTCATTATGCCAGATCATTGCAAATAGTGTCAGATCTAGCATCGAAAATGCCTGCATGCAATTGTAGGGAAGCGTGCTGTTTTTTCATTCAATTTTTCAATTCATAATTAAAGTTTTTATTTTGAAAATTTAAATGACCTGTAATGAACATTACACGGTGACTATATGCAAGCCTGTAGACAGGGAGGTTGGGAAGTCATGGCTCTCCCGAAATGTTTCAAGTGTTAAAAAAGCAAAGGTACCTTTGGTTTTTTGTTCAACAAAAAGTCAAGTCAATGCCAATTTTACAGTAAATTGAGTGAGTGTACGCCCCTGCGAAAAAAATTCCTGGCTACAGGCCTGACTCTATGTATAGCTATTCTCATTAGATCTATCGCTAATTAAAAAAAGTTTTTTGACAATTAAAATTTTATTACAAGATTATTATAAAATGCAGATGATTAGACTTTTTCAAATCATTCTAAAGGCCCTGTCATACTTCGCCGCGAGGTACCGCGCGGCGCTGGTTGTCCTATTCATACTAACAAGCGGCACCGCGCGGTGACTTGTCATACTTCGCCGCCGCTTTTTTTACTTTTGGATTTTGCTCTTCTCAAAAAAATTGTACTGCTCGTCTCGACAAATGCGAAATATGAAATAGATGAAAAATACGAAAAAAATCGAAAAATAAAAAGCGCAAAAGAAAAAAAAATCAATCATTCCTGCACGGTGCAGATAGAAGCCTGCAAAAAAGCCAAGTCTAAAGATTTTGTGCTCTTGCTTCAATTTGCTTCTGATTCCAAGGATTAATAGCTCTTGAATTGCTGAGAAATATCAATTTATATAAATTGATTTTGAAAAATTGAATATATATACACGATAATTCATTCACATCACCGTTTTTTTTGTACTCTACAAAGATTTTTTCCCTTGTACAAAGAAAAATTTTGACAATCTTTGTGCATGTACAAAGATTTTTTTCTCCAGGAGGAACGATGTACGTCAGTCTCGAGCTATTGCCAATATTGTCGTCGTAGCTGCATAAAAAATTGAATCCTGATGTTCGAAATTCCAAAATTCAGAAAATTGAGTTTTGAAAGTTGAAAACCGACGTGAATCAAATGAGGTTTAAGAAAGCTAGCACCTGACAGCTTATTTATTGATTTTAGAGCGAGCGACCAAATATCTATCTGTGCCACTAAAATTTTTCCACAAGTTGCACATGGCAACCTGGCCTGTACAAAAAAACCTGAATGCATCCAAGCATACCTAGAAATAAATTGAGATCAGAACATAATTTTTTTAAGCATTTTACAAGCCATGGCTTGTTGGACTGACAAAATGGCTTGTAGAATTTTAGTCCAACAAGCCAAAATGGCTTGTTGGAATTTTTTGAGACATGTGTTTGATCATATCCGATGCAGAAAAGATTCATTTTGGTGCATTTTAGAAGGTCATAATCTCAACATTTTCCGGCGCTTCGCGCCGGTTATAACTTAAATAAGCATTATTGTTTCCTAGCTCAGGCGCTGCTTCTAACATGTCTACCTTCATTTATCATTTAATCTTTAATAGTTTTAATCATCTTAAACATATTATCTCATGTTTTAATTGGTAATCTTCAATATTTCATCCTGATATTTAATGAAGATTCACATTTTCCCTTGACACATTTTTTGAGAAAGATCAATACGTCAAGTCTGTAAACTTTTTGGAGCGATTATTCTTTTCTTAACGTAAAATCAATCCAAAAGCTTCATGGAAGTAGTTTTCGGAAATTTCTACTCTTCTTACTCATATCATTTCGGCCAAGTTCATGAGAGTATGTGAATGTGTGAATAAATTAATGGTTTTAAAATTTTTCAAACATAAAATTCCAGAAATTACGATTTTTGAACAGAAAATTCGAAACCTAATTTTTCAAATAAGTGGTTGGAAAATTGATTTTCCAGCATCGCAGAATGTCAATACCCAAAAAAAATTTTCCGGCGTTTCAGGCAGGAAAGATTAATAGCTTTTTTGGGCTCTCACTTGTCATCATAGAGGACTTAACCGTCGATTTCCCATGTAATTCAAAGTCATTATGTTCTTGCATAGTTTGCTGGAAAATTTTTTCCACAATGCTTGTAGATTAGACTTCGATCAAACTCAAAAATTTCAAATGTTTCGTGAATTTTAATGAATCAACGGCTCTAAAATGTTATTGAATAAATGTTGAATGACATCTCTTTTTTGATCGATTGCCATGATGCTCAATATACACATTTCTTTAAAAAATGACCTAGCATTGGAATTTATACACGTATACTGATATTATAAAATTGGCTAGTAAAAATTTGAAATGGCTTGTAAAATTTTAGGTCAACAAGCCACTTGGCTTGTGACTCGTAGGTCAAAAAAAACCCTGGATCAGAAACTAAAAGACATCAAATAATGAAAGAGATGAATCTTGTTGAAGCTGGAGAGTTACACCAATTTTATCAGTATGTGAATAGTAAACTTTCTGCATCTAGGTATTCCTGATCTTAAATATAGAGACATAATTGCCATCAGTCCTATTAATAAACAAATAACTGATTTGCTAAATGATTATTTTTCCTCTATTTCTACCAAACCTGAAAATATTCCTGATCCTAACCTTACTTCTGATAAAAAATTTGAACATAAATTCTCTTGTAGTTTTGATTTCCTCCCTGTCCTTTCAGTGCTCAAAAATCTCAAACCAACGTTATCACTGGGTTCAGGATTACTAAAAAGTATTTACGAAACGAAAATTTTTTTGTAAAGAAAAATTAAAATTTACAAAGACTTTTGACTTCAATCTTTGTACAAGTACAAAGGGGTGTTGTACAAAAAAAAAACAGCAGTGATTCACATATGTGCTATATACAGGATCCAGATCTGATCTGGGTCCGGTCATACCAGCTGTTTAGGACCCAGATTCAAAGTGGATCCATCCTTTCCCAAGTATTCGGGAAATCGGGACGTTCAGGGAATAGGGACTAATGCATTTTTCGGGGAAATAGGAAATCTATTCATTATTCGGGAAATCGGGACCTATGGGGAATATGAACTTTCGGACAATCGGGATATTTGCAGAAAAGGGACGTTGAGGAAATAAAGACACCGTCAAAATGTGCGAGTACACTTGCTGTAGGAACATGTTTACACCTACTTTGCATATTCATAATTTTTACACATTAATGTCTTCATTGCAAATTAAATGATCAACTTCTTAATAAATCTTCATTGAAAATTAAGTAATCAATTTAGTAAAATAATTTGACAAGTGTCAGAATTCACCATTCAAGTGAAAAATATGATTCAACTACGTGTACAGATGTCACAGTATGCAACAATATGTTACAACAACAGTATGCTGCAACTTTACAACACATAGCTTGTTCGAAAATTTCGTTTCAGTTGAAACTTGCCGCAAAAATTTAAAGGTGGTACCGCGCACCGCCGGCCGGCGCCGTTTTTTAATATGGATAGAACAACCGGCGCCGCGCGGTACCGCGCGGTGAAGTATAACAGGGCCTTTAAGAAAGTTTTTATTGCACAAAACTTCGTCCATTTTTGCATCCCTTTGTTACCCACCAACTTATAGTCCATCCACTTCTCTTTGCTTTGCACTAAACTGCAAGATTGTAGAGCGCACAGTTCAAAAGATTACAATATTCAGAACCATACACAAAAAATGATTTTTTCAGTTTGCGCTGTAATGTTAATGTAAAAAATACATATGATGTAAAAAATATAGAAAACGATTTTACAATGCAATGTTCATCAGATTTACGTTTAGTAGATGTCGACATAGAATAAAAATTAACCTAAGAAGTAGAATTATTTTATTTCTACAGATTAAAAAGAGGGAAAAAATGAAAAATTGAAAAATTTGGCACAATTATCAGAATACAAATCACTGTTTTTTCGCACAGAATGTGCTTTATTTATTTATTTTTGAGTTTTTCTGAACTCACTCATGCCTCTGAAGTCAGTAATATAGAAAGAAAGAAGAAAAAACAAAAATTTTCGATTTTCAGGTCAGATTATAAGAATTTATCAAAATTCGAAGTAACAGAAACTAAAAACTAAAGTCGACGGCTGACATATCTGTGCTTAGCCAAAATGAGGAATCATGGACTGCATATAAATCATTTTTGCTTTCGGCACCAAGCGCCTGAAAAAATTTCAGATTCCGACACTCTATAGAACGTTGGAAGATGAATTTTTAAAGACTGATTTTATGATTTAAAATTTGATTTTCCGGTCTAATTATGTTCATGCTTTAACAGTGTGCGGATATTTTCAACCTTCTAACCAACCAAATAAAAATTTGGATTATTCAATCAGCAATATCTGTCATTGTCTCAAACTGATGATGTTTCAATCATTTGCCGAATGCAAAAAAATATATTTAAAAAATTCAAAAATAAAAGACCGCAGAAAAATTTTGTGAAAAAATCGAAAAAATCTTTATTCCGTCAAATTGCTAAGACGCAATATTAAAGATAAAGTGATTAAACCACGAGATGAGATCATACCTGTAATTGGGGAGTGGTTGGGGGGCCCACTTCTAACTTGGTCGAACCCTACACCGAAATGTCGGAACCCCCAGCCCCAACTTGGTCAACCCAATATCCAACCCTCCCCCAAACTCGAAAAAATTGGGAAAAAACGGCTTTTTTGGCCTTTTTCGGGAAAATTTTCGAAATTTTTTCGACTTTTTTAGGGTTTTTCTCGACCCCCACCCCAAAATTTTGGGTTTACCCTCCCACCAACTGGTCGGACCTCTTACATTAATGGGTAACAACCATTGAATGCAACTAAGTAAAGTAGACATACTTACGGTCGCCCTTGAGCTAGATTATATCAAGCAATGGTCAAAATAATCATTACCGGTGCGATGCGCCAGATAATTTTGGGGTTTTGACCTTTCAAAATGCATCTTCCCGATTTTAAAATCCCAAATTATTTCTCGCATTTCCAGATTTTTTCGCCAAAAATATCCATTTGGCGAAAAGACGGTGATAAAAACCGGCCACCTGGTAATCAGTTTTTTTAGCCAAAACATGGTTTTTGGCACAAAAAATTTTGAGCGTTTGTGCCAATTGACACAAAATTTGTAAGCGGTCAAATACTAAATTGTCTTGACTTTCAGACATTTTAGGGGCTGACAACGCAAAATTTGTTCGGCTCTTCGCGCCGAGTCAATCATTACAATATTGACTACTTTCATTTGTCTCGAACACGAGTGGATTCTATTCGAATAGCATATTTGTATTATCGCAACAAACTTTGAGACTGTCAATGACTGATGTATGAGTAGAAATTCTCAACTTACTCTGTTCATTTAGTGGGATTGATAGCTGAAAGCTTATTTATGGTGTTTAATTCAACTAAAAAAACTGACATTGTTGGCACAATTTTTCGACCAAGAATTCACATAACTTTTGACTCAGTTTTCTTCAGGAGAAAGGAATTTTAGATATACTTAATTTAATTTTACATCGTTTTCAGAAAGAAATTCGTAGTCGAAAATTGAAAAATATATAAACTTCCTGTCCAATTCTATAGAAATATTTGAATTCTCACAGAATTCGATTTCTTTTCGAATCGTATGAACCGTTTTCTCGATCAGTTTTCCTTATCCATTGACGCGGTCAGACAAAAATAGAGTAGGCACGAGTTTACTTGATTTACAATTAGTGCGATAGAAAAATCTCTAATTACGTTTCTATCATACTTACGGCATGGCATAAAACTTTTTATAAGATTGGTAATGGTTTTAAAGAGAAAAAAATTTTTTGTGCCGTTGGCACAAGTTTTTTTGGCCTTTTGTACCAATTGGCACAAATGTCTGTGCACGAAAAAAACACTACTGGTAACGCTGACTGACAACGAACGACCCTAGGGCCTAGGCAGTGTTTTTTTGTGCCAAAACATGGTTTTTGGCACAAAAAATTTGGAATGGCACAAAAAATTTTGAGCGTTTGTGCCAATTGGCAAAAATTTTTTAACTGATCCAAGGCTAAATTTCGTCGATTTTTAGTCATTTTAGGGGCTGAAAACGCAAAATTTTCTCGATGAGTTGAATATTGACTAAGTACTTTCCTTTGTCTCGAACGCGAGCGGATTCTGTTCGAATAGTATATTTGTAGTATCGCAACAGACTTTGAGATCGTCAATGACCGGCTAAAGGAAGTTAATTATCATATTTTTCTTTTAGGTGATTTCAACTACCCTAAAATTTTTTGGCAAAGTTCTACCGCTCCCGTCGACCGTCATTCTAAACTTTTTTGGGAAACAACTACGTATGAGACTTGGTCTTAAACAGTTAGTTACTGAGCCAACAAGGGATAAAAATATTATCGATTTAATATTTTGCGATACTGAAAATTTATGCTATGATATTAATGTTCGTCATGTTCGGCTGGTCCTGACAATATACCTAGTATTATTTTTTTTAAATTGTCTAACCCACTCGTAGAACCTTTACGTAAAATATTTACTGTTTCATTCTTATCTGGTACTGTTCCTAATATTTAGAAAATCCCTAGTAACCATCGTCCTGTATCATTAACTTGTGTTGCTTGCCGTATTATGGAAAGCATATTAAAAATCAATATTTTGAAACATTTAACGGCTGATAAATTATTAAACTCATCTCAGTTTGGATTTATTTCTACAGAGTCTTGTGTATCTCAGTTATTACTATACTTAAATGACTTGACTAAAAACTTGGATGCAGGCATTCCGACAGATGCTATCTACCTTGACTTTGCCAAAGCTTTCGATTCTGTACCTCATCCAAAATTATTGTTTAAGTTACAAAACTATGGTATTTCTGGTTTATTACTCTCATGGATCAAAGAATACTTAACAGGTCGCACACAGTGTGTAAAAATTAATCAATGTTTTTCTGATGCCAGAGACATCATAAGCGGCGTTCCACAGGGAAGTGTTTTAGGTCCTGTTTTATTTTTGATCTTCATAAACGACCTAGCTTCCATTAAAAATAATGAAAACGTGAAACTTCTTTTATTTGCTGATGATGTTAAGCTGTATGCTGCTTCAACATTTTCTCTGGCAACTCAAGACTTATTAAGTAAAATATATGAATGGTCTGTCATATGGCAATTACCTCTTTCTATTTCAAAATGTACAACTATTCATTTTGGCAGGAATAATCCTAGAAATAAGTATTATCTTAACGATGTGCAACTAACACTTGACGTAAAAGTTAAAGATTTAGGTGTTTTAATATGTGACAACCTTAAGTTTTCTGATCATATTTCAGGTATGATTAGAAAAGCTTATTATGTTATCGCCTTACTTTTTAAGGTTTTCAAGTCTGGATGTACTGATCTGATTCTCAAGGCTTATAAAGTATACGTTAGACCTGTTTTAGAATACATGCCAGCTGCGTTTGGTCACCTCATCTTGTAAAGAACATGAAGAACGTCGAAAAAGTACAGAAATATTTCACAAAGAAACTTTTTTTCCCAAGGATATGAATTTTCCCAAGGATATGAACTATGATGATAGACTTCAATTTTTAAATCTTGAATCATCAGAATACCGCTGACTTTTATTTGATTTATGCCATGTGTGCAAAATTATTCATGGTTTCATAGATATGCCAACCAAGACATTATTTTCTTTCTCAAATGTTATCAAAACAAGACATCCTCACGAATATAAACTTTCCATTTCAAAATGTAAAACAGATATTCGTAAAAATTTTTTTACGCTTCAGGTTATACAAATTTGGAACAAGCTTTCTCAGTCTGTTATCACGTCATCTTATGTAACATCCTTCATGCATCGTCTGAAAAATATGGACAAACAAACTTTACTGGGTAATTAATTAGGCGTCTGTGTCAGTGCGTTTTTTTCGCCTTCAGTCGCCTGTATAGTCAATTATTACACTACGTTATCCGTATTACATTTTTTTCTCTATTGACTATTTTTTGCTAATCGTTTTTTGTATTCTTTTTTACAATCGACTATCGAATAAAATATTATAATATTATTATTATAACTTTCTCTGTTCATTCAGTTGGATTGAGAACCGAAACTTATATTTTTGGTGTTTGATCCAAACAAAAAAATTGACATTTTTGGCACAATTATTCAACCAAAAATTTACGCGAAGCGACTTTCGACTTGGCTTTTTCAGGAGAGAGCATTTATAGACAAGACATCCTAATCTAATCTTTAAAAGTTGTTAGGAAGGAAACCGAAAAGTAAAGGAAAACTTCATGACAAAAAGTATAAAAAATTTCTGAATTTTCGCAGCATTTAATTTCTTTTCGGATCGCAGAAACCGTTTTCTGGATCAGTTTTTTTTATCTCACTGCTGACGTGGTTAGAGAAAATAGAGCAGGCACGATTTTTATGCACATTAATGCGGCGAAAGCAGCGTTTTTTGTGCACGGACATTTGTGCCAATTGGCACAAGAGGCCACAAAAATTTGTGCCAATGGCACAAAAAATTTTTTTCTACTAAGAGACATGCTAAAAACTGCGGAAAGGTTTTAGGTCAAATCAAAAGTTCCATATAAAGTTAACGTTCACTTAACGCGTTTATTTTTTTTAAATCGTACCCAACGTATTTTTAGCTAACCATGTCAGTGAGATGAGAAAAAACTTTGCAAAAGAACAGTTCACGACGACTCAAAAAGAAATGGACTGCTGAGAAAATTCAAATAACTCTAGAATTGTTCAGGGAGTTCAAATTATAATTCAATTTTCGACATTTAACAACACTGTAAAGACTAGAATGTAAAGACTTTTCATTCATTAGTCATTGGCAGCCTATAAAGATTACTGCAACGATACTAATACACTGTTCGAACAGAAATTGTTCGCGTTCGGGTCAAATATAGGCGAGTAGGAAATATTATATTCATTGACTCGGGGTGAAGCACCGAAAGATTTTTGCATTTTCAACCCCTAAAACGTCTAAAAATCAAGGAAATTTAACGTTTGATCTGCTAAAAATTTTGTGTCCATTGGCACAAACGCTCATAACTTTTTGTGCCATTCCAAATTTTCTTGTGCCAAAAACCATGTTTTGGCACACAAAAAACACTATTTAATTTTTATCAAACTTTTGGCACAAAACTTTTTGAAGGTTTTCAGTATACATTTTTAAGAGTTAAAAATTTTTTTGCGCTATTGGCACGAATTTTTTGGCCCTTTATGCAAATTAGCACAAATGTCCGTTCCGTGTACAAAAAAAACCTGAAGGACGTTTTTGTTTAGGTGTCCGATATGCCTACAGTAAAGTCAATCTTAAAAAGACGTGATGCCTAAAACTAATAAAATGCTAACGTGTTCGCAAGAATAACACTACACAAAAACCGTCCATATATTTTTTTTAAAATGATGGTCGCCCAGATGACCAATGGAATTTCCTCCATACAGGATTAAAACGTGAGACGAACGAAGTAAGGTTATCTGAGCGACTCGGCATGACCAGCAGCTGCTCATATGACATTTTCATCAAAAATCGTGCAATTGGCCACCAAAAGATGTCGATGATCATCTGACGTCATTCGGAGTTCTCGTAGTGACCATTGAGTCTGAGTAAAGCTGTTTTCAATAATTTTTAGTTCGCGAATAGTTAGTTCAAAGTCAAGTAGAAATCGGAACCCAGATGATTGTGATTTTCACAACACAACGGCTGAATGATGTGAGCGATAAGATCATCCAAGTGACCTCACACTGATAACATGACGACTTCAAAAATCGTCGAAATGTCCACCAGAACTTCTCTGTGGTCTCAAGCCGTAATCCGAGGTCATTCGGAAAACAATTTCCGCGATTTTCTACAGAATGGTTATTTGAGTGACCATCGATCACTCGAATGACGTCATGACACCGTAAAAAATTTTGCCGACAATCTTCGCGATTTTCGATGAATAAGCTATAAGAGCGACCTCACCACATAATAAAAGTTCTGATGAACATTCCTGCGATTTACGTAAACCGTTATCCAAGTGACCAGTGGAGTCACTTGGATGGCCTTAAATCTTTTCACGTGGTCCTTTGTTCCAAATATAAACAGCCTGAAGGTGAGGGGGGGTGCGAAAAAAATCTTTTACAGTGAATTTTCTATAAGGTTGACTCGTGACACTCCTCTGCAAATGTAATACGTGAGAAAAGAGCTCCGGCTAATAAATGGCTGTAATATTTGTTCAAGAAAATCACGTTTTATTAACTAATAGAATGAAGCAAACAATGGTAATTTAACGAAAAATCGAAGGTAATCTTTTTCAGTGATTTAAATTCCGCTAGATATCATCATTTCTTCTCTTCGTTTTTGCATTTTTCTTTTTCTTTCTATAAAAAAATATTGTATAATTTATTGTCAAAAAGCATACGGTAATTTTGGCCGCATTAATACAATCAGATTTCCGAAAATTGAAGAAAAAACATTTATTTAGAAATGAGATATGCGACAGTACATTATGTTTGGATTCAGATATCTATCACAAAAGACACATGCTATTGGGGGAAAATGCTATGGAAACCCCAAAAATTGTCGACCAGCCCAAGAGTAATCCTTAACATTTGCCAATCATATGGCTGAAATTGGCCAGGTGTAGGAACCCCATTGTTTTTGACTAGAAAAAATTTTAAAATGTAAATTTCTCTACCATGAATACATATTTTTATGGCTTTTTAGATAAAAGTTACAATTTTTTTCAAAATTAATCGGACCATTTAGACTAAAAATTAGGAACTTTTCAATAACCTCCTAAAATTTCGCGTAACCGATGAGTGACCCCCAGTCCCACCCATAAAAAGACGCCTGACCCTCTAGACCTCGGAGCTCCGTTACACGTGTGATGTTTCAGGATATTAGATCTTCAGATTTTTACAAGATAACACAATCAACTATCAATGACTGTTGGAAATATGTTTTTCTATTCTATGGTCTATTTTTCCAACTAAGCATCACAATAAAGAAATCAGGAGCCAATCTGTCCCTTGGTTGACTGGATGTCTTTAAACATCAGTGTAACTTCTAAACTCAACATAGCTTTTAGAAAATGAACCTTAGCAATCCTAATGGCTTAGGGGTGATGTGATAAAATATTTTTTTCAATAAACATAAGCAACCTACTCTATTAATTTTGAAATGATGCAGCGTGGTCGCTGCCCAACTTTGATTCAAAATATGGAAGGCTCGTTGACTCTATTGAATAAATTTTTTCTTCGTGATGCAGTCCTTGACGATCCCACTTTTCAACCATTTCAAGATTATTGAAATTGAAAGTTTGTTTGTTTTTTTCGTCAAAAAAGATGAGATTCCTATTGGCTAGATCATTTCAGCCATATGATCGACACTTCTTGGGGGAGTCACCATATGGCTAGCTATACCGCCGACGATTATTTTAGGATTCCTACAGCGCTCCCGTACCACATGTGTGTGGGGTACACGACCCTGTTCATTTACGCCTTTGGTAGCACTTGTCTAGCTAACCATCTAATTTTTAGAATTAATCAATTAAAAATCTATTCCACCTCTTCTTTCGCTTTTTTGAACGCTTCACTTTTCGGATCGACTCCCGGCAAAGTACCAATCAGTGCTTCCAAGGCTTCTGGATCGCTAATAATCTTCTCTATATTATCCTGCTCAATGATGGTGGCAGCCTATAATAAAATAATTTATTGTGCGACTACTGTGCCAATTACAAACGAAAATTTAATTATATTAAGTATGATTTAAAATGTGAAGCAACTATAAACATAAAGTGGAACTTTGCGATTGTGAGAATAAAGCCGAGATAAACTTTGCGCTCGCATTGTGCGCTCGGCACCATGAATTGACCAATCAGCGAGCAGGCGTTTGCGCTGAGGCATTCATATTTGTAGGCGCAAATATAGCTTCCGTTTTGGATCTCGTAGCTTGCGCGCCAAAAAGTATGGCTGGATCATTTTAGCTCGAGCATTGGCGACGGCGTTCGAGCACCTCAATTTAGAACGTGTTTTAATCAGGGCACAAACCAACATCTTTTTCGCATTTTTGTTGAAATCTGTTTTTGTATCGTTATTTTTTATTGCAGATTGTTTTGATGGCTTATGCAGACCCCAATAAGTGTCTCGGAGATCGAATGATGTGAAAAAAACAGTTCCCGAGCGATTTAAGAAAAATCTCAAAAAACCATAAACTTTCCGATTTGGTTTTCTAAAAGATACTTTCCTATTATACCCCTGGCACCGATTTTTGTATATTTTTCAGATAAATTTTATTAGGCTTGAGCTTATAAAAAAAATCAGTGCGGAGGGGTAAGTAGCTTTAAAAAACCAAAGTCTTGCCAACCGTTTATTTATAATGTGTCGATGCTTACATGCTACAACCACAATCTAGGACGACATCTCCCCGCGTTATAGAAATAATGCTTGGAATCCAGCCTGAAGCGCCGGAAATTTTGTCGCCATTTTCTACTTTCAACCGCATAAAAATGTATTTTCGGACAGAAAACCCCATAACCTAATCACAAGGGTCGTCAAATCTTTTGTTTCAATGTATGACTTGGCAGGAAAAAGTTTGTAGCGCAGCCCGAAATTTAGTTGCTGACTGCTAAAAAACTTTTACACCTTGATACGCTAAGAAACTGACAAAATAAGTTTTAAAAAATCCAATATGGCGCGATTATTTATCAATCGGTGCTGCAGTGCTGTTCTATTTTCAAAAGCAAAGTGAGCGCAGTCTTGAGCTCTCGAAACCGAAACGTCAGCGCCCGCTCTCCTCGGGCGGGCGCAAGTATAATCTCGGCTTAACTCATCTAACCTCTTGACCGCCAGCATTCGGTTTAGTAGTCGAAGAAGACGGAGCTGAGACGTCCATCGGTTCAGATACCGAGGATCCGGCGGGTTTAGATGCCGCCGCAGCCGCCGCCTCTTGAGCCATCGACAATTGCATTGCGTATTCAACCAATTCCTCTTCGGTCATAGCGGCGAAATTTGGTTCGTCCGGAGTCTGAGCGACTGCTAAAAATTCGAAAATTCGAACAAAAATTAAATCCCATACAGATACAGCAAACAAAACCAAAGAAATATTATCGTGCATTATTGCGTATATTGGCACAGAAAAGCCGTCGTTTTTTGTAAAGCCATAATATGTGCTCGGAAAATTTATTGAAACTCAGAAGTGGAAAGAATACCTTGAGGCTTTCGGCACGGAAAATGTTTTCGCATAATCCATCTGATTAAAAAAGCAGCTTTGGAGCGTTTGCCGCATTTCCAAAATGACTTTTTAAACGTTCGTTTAACAAACTTGGAACAATTTCCTGTTGAGTATGGCGGTATTACCCCGGTCTTAGATTTGAAAATTCATTGTCTACCCTGGTAAAAATGACTTGATAGCAGTGTTTTTTTTTGTACTCGGTCCATTTGTACCGATCCCAAAAACCGTTTGTACTCCACATAAGAAGACTACGAATGCACACACATAAAACAAATGATCATGAGGCACAGAACATGCACAAGTAAAATACTCTACAAAAAGCTTTTATTATTATGCCATAGCTGCAAGTTTGTCGTTATCGATGCGGACGCATAACAAGTCCTAAAAAGTCCATTGATACTGAATACTGACGGCTGTTGAGCGATGAAAATTTTTTTTTTGCGCCAAAATTTTCGTTTGCACTCAGGACCGTTTCGTTTGTAAAGTACAAAAAAACACCGCTTAACAGGCGAGTTGGATAGGAGAAAAACGACTTCCTGCAGACCGCCCCATAGGGAGAGGTCCTAGAAATTGATCACCATTGCCTAATTTTGAAACAAAATGAATTGCTTTAGTGGATATTTAGTTACAATAACCCCACAAATTTTCAACTTTACCCCTATCGGAAAAATCTGACCCGGGCGACCTCTGGCTTACTGGAACACCAAATTTTGGGGCGTGTCATACCGGGTATGCCAATTTGAAGAAAATGAGTCAATGGGTATACTTTGTTTTTGGAAAATGATTGGTATTGGGTAGTCGATTTTGAGGAGTTGGTAGTCAGTTTGAGAAGAACGACTTTGAGGATTTCATGGTTTTAAAAATGTTTTGCATAGATGATTTTAGAGAAAATGGTAAGCAAGTGACGTGGGAAATAGGACGGGACGCAAAGGAAATGTACATTAATAGTACTTGTATAATGATTTGCATTAGTTTTGCTTATGAAATAGTTGAGAGGGAAAAGTAAAAATATTAAGACAGTAAAGGACACAAGAGCTATATAGTGAGTGACATAGAACAGAACCATATATACATATATATATGGTGAGAGAAAGAAGACTAGTATAGCACAGCAGAAGGCTGTACACTAATGTGCACGAAACCATAGAAATTAGAATCATACGGAAACCCACAACAACTTGACACAGTGATCAAAAAAAGTTCACTGGGTACTGAACGGAAAAAATGTGGATGCTACCCTTACTTATATCTTAGACCTTGGCGATGTCTGATACATAGATGAAACTCACAGTAATAAGTCTAACGACATGGACAACCATATAGAACATACATGAACATGGGGGGTAGGGGAGTAAACCCCCATACCATACCCGTATCCAGGATTTTCAAAAAGGGGGGAATTTTCCAAAAAATTTTCAGAATTTACCGAATAAAAAGAAAATCAAAGTCATTTAAAGACAACTTATTTTGAGTTAGGTTATGTGTGCTTGGATTAGTCTGAGACCCTGGCTACCCCCCCTGGCCCAAAAAAATCGTCAAACACCCCCCTGAGCTTTTTTCAAGACAACTTTTTTGATGATTTTTGCACATATTTTGCATGAAAAACAAGCTTTCAGAACTTTTTTTTGTTTTTTTTGCTCACCTACACCCTACCCCCTGGATAAAAAGTCCAAGGACTCTCCCCCCCCCCCGGAAAATTCTTGCCGTGCATGTCTGATATAGAAACAAAAATAAAGACATTAAAAGAGAAACCAACTGAACGAAAAATGTAATGGACAATGTGAAGGACAAGATTTATTTGACACATTCTCAATTTTCATGACGATTCCACAAAATAACATTTGAAAGAGAAAATAATTTCCACAATGTCTCAAGCGAAATTTAGAGAGCTGTTCTAGAATAGAATTATTTCGACCCAGAATTCACAAGTTACAGCTAGGAACTTACGCGTCGGAGCTGGAGTTGTTGCCGCTGCGTCAGCTGCAGGAGCAGCTACCATGGCACCTTCGCGCATGGCTTGCTGCTGTGCCCGTTGACGCTCTTCTTCTAAACTCACTCGTAACGCCAAAGCCAATTCGGGATCGTCATTAGCGTCCATGCCGAAGTCAAAACCACCCGTGCCACCGGCCATGGCCGCCATGGCAGCTGTTTCGCTCGATTCACCTTGGATTATTGTACTTTGGACCAAAGTTTCGGATAAATTTGAGCCGGGTGGAACGACGATGATATGCGAACTTTAAAGATGCAAAAATGAAAAAAATGAAGTTGATAATGAAGCAAAATTCTGCGGAAACTCGTCATACAATGAATTATATTTACTTCAGGCTCAGATGAAGACACTAGAAGAATCATCAATTGACATTGAAGATTGGGTTAAATATGAGATTTCACTGAACATTCACATTTCTTATAGGCTATTTCTTGCCAAATGAACGTCCGAGTACAGAAAGATGTTCATGCAACTTCGTTTTTTTCACTTGGATGTGGCACTTAGGGGATCAACTTGAGAAAAATTTCAATATACGATGCAGGTTTGTTATCTGCTCAGCGCTCATGGATTTCCACGAACTATTTTGAATTTGCTTTTGAAAATGAATGAACTATATGACGCTGGAATTTCGAGTGCATAAAACCATTTTTACTTGTCTTCCGTGCCGTTCAAAGTTGATATAAACGACTGTAATTTAGCCTGATTATCGTTAACTTCGCCGAAAAGAACAACGTCGACATAGTAACGACTTTTCTTCAACTGCTTTGCCAGTCTTATTAGCTTGAATGTAGATTTTTGTCAATATTTTCCTAAACTTGTCACACTACGGTCATATTTACCTGCTCTTCGTTTTCTTCTACAGGGCTACCTACAAAAGCGACGATTCTACTTTGGCTCGTACGATTCGGACGATGTTTCAATGCCAACTATATGAAGAAAGTTCAGTTACGCAGGATTAAAAGGTAGATATTGTTACCGGATACCAAAAAACTTGGAATCTTAAAAATACGATTTATATCTCCAGGAAAGCTCAAAAAAGTGAAACTCAATGACTTTACAATGTGCCGGCTCATATTCTGAAACATTAGATAGTTTCGTTAATTAGCTAGAAAATTTGAAAATAAATTAGCGAGAAATCAACTTCTATTCGTGAATTCGAACGAAACAGCTAAAATGGCAAATATCACAAATTAATTCACAAATCAGACAACCCACTAAAAATTGAATATTTCAATCAAAAAAACTCAGGTATGGCCAATATCGGTACGTACCGATAGCTTCAATTCAGAAATAAATATAAATATGAACGTTACCTGAGCGACTTGGATGCCAAACATGAACGATGACAACCCATTTGGCTGAATTTGATGCAATTTCGCCATTAATTTATTAGTTTCATGAGTCAAACCAACTTGCATATTTGCTCTCCTAAACGATGGACAAGAATCGATACTCGTACATACTAAAATTCATCACAAAAAAGAGTCTAGCATACGGAGCCATAGTTAAAAGAGCTACGTTGCTTTCGGCGTTCGACCTCAATTTGCACTGGATTAGAACATTGGCGGCTTCCTGCTGAGCTTGCATTCGAGTAGGCATGAAATCACCATTACGCATATACTCGCCATTGTCAATGCTGAAATGCATTTTAGCTTGCAATTTTTGCCCAACCAACCAAATAGAATAGACAAAACACGAAAAAACGTGGATAAACTTTTTGTAAATTTAAAGCAAACGTTTGCTAAGTATTGGATTATACTATACTTCGAAAGTCTACGCGAAGGTTCGCCACAGACATGAGAAAGTCAATAAATCAATGCATAGGTTGGCTTTTGACTGAAGGACTTTTTGCTACAAAATATATGATTTAGTGTGTACCATAATAACCACAAAAGTAACAGTTCATACATTGCAATACATTAATTAATCTTCAAAACTAGTTTCATCGGTTGAATAGCATCGAATGAAATGCTCTGCGACTGATGTAAAACGACACAAAGAGATTCAGATAATAAAAACAGAAATACCAGATAACCGTGCTTTCCAAAACCATTTCGTATGTATGTACGTCCGCTATTGGTAGTACTGACAAACTTTAATTTGAAATTAATTAAATCTTTGATCCTATAATTGAAAATATTTACAAATGATAGCAGAAACTAGTCACCGATACAAGTATTTCTTCAACCTGTTTTGCTCAAACCGTTCGAAGACAAGGCTTAGAAGGGATAGGTTCCGGATACTCGTGACATGCATACCTGTAAGAAGTCCGACCAGTTTGAGGGTGCCCAAAAATCCCACAAAAAGGTAAAAAACCTACTCTTCATACATGCACATAGGGGGACACTATCATTACAAACTAGAAAAAATATGACTTTGTAAATTGCCAGTGTTGAGATTTTTCACAAATTTTTGGTCGAAATTGATTATTTTCAGTTAGATATACTATAGCTGCAAGCTTTCATTTTGAACTCGGCCACACATTTTGTTTCAAGTGGAGAAACAACCGGCCACTTCAATTCTAGGGAACTACCTGTATTGCTGATTGTACGAGTAAAAAATTCTTATACTGACTTAGCATACATGTAACGGAGCTCCGACGTCTGGGGGGGGGGGGGTTGGAGCACTTTTTTGGGGCCGGGGGTCAGTAATTCCCAACATTTTTCGGGGAGGGGTCCCGGAAGGAAAAAAAATCGATTTTTTTCCATGAAAAATGTCCGAAAAACGGTTTAAAAAGTAGTAATTGTTGTCTAAAAAATGATAAAATATGTACTTATGGCGCGAAGCGCCGAGAAAATTGACGTTTTTGACCATTTTTTGTTCAAAAATTGACATTTTTTCATGGAAAAATGACATTTTTAGTATTATTCCGACTAAAACTATGGGGGTGGGGTCCCTAGGGCTACCATATAGCTAGCCATAGGATTGGAAAATCCTGGGGGGGGTCGCCATATGGTCGACGATTTCTGGGGGGGGGGTTCCCATAGCACTTCCCCCCAATTACATGTATGCGACTTAGTACTAACCGCACCAGTAAAAAAATCTTATATTCAAAGAAAATTTAAAAAAATTATTCGTGGACCTTCATTTGGAACATTGCTGTAGATCTTTTTCTTCTTGTACATAATACTTGCACTCTGCATGCAGAATTCATAAATGAACATGCTATTTCCGTCGGGAAAAATCTCTAGGTATTGTGTATGGATGTGTAGAAATGCTATTACATAACTGCTAGCAATCTAGTGAAATTATTTTTAAATCTGAATTTTTTAAATTGAAAAACAGTGAATTGGGGGCCAATTACTGGGGGGCGAATGGCTCAGGGTTGAATTGTGTTGGGGGCGAATTGTCCGGGGGGCAAACTGCAATGGGGGCAAATTACCAGGGGCGAATTGTGGGGGACGAATTGCTAGGGGCGAATTACTGGGGGCGAATTGTCCTAGAACCGTTATAAATGTTTGATAGTTCTGTACTTTCCTTTTTAGGCTGACGGTTAGTACTCATGACCAGCAGTATTTTGTATATCTTCATTTTAAAATAAAACTAACAACGAGTGTGGTACAGAGGAAAGTTTTAACTCAAAGTTTGAGTTACTATCATACCATGCAGAGTAACCTGATTCAAATTTCCTCATAAATTTACCGATGAAACTCGGCCCCATGCACATCTACAAACTATCTAGATTTTAGGCCCAACAGCTTTTGAGATTCCAGGGGGGTGTTTTTGCCTATTTTTACATGTCTTTCCAAATTTGCAGAGACCCTGTTGATTTTAAGGCCCAGGTTTCTATACTTATGTTGCTCCTTTCAGGGTACCCTACATCTTTGGTACAGTAGACTTGGAGTTTTTACGGATGACGGTGGCCACGCCGAAATGTCTCTGACGCCGGTTTTTGGGGGTTTTCATGATGAAGGGAAGAAAGAACAAGCGAAATTATGCATGGGAAAAGCGCCAAAGCGAAGTTATGGGAAAAAAGTTGAATAATTATTATGCAGTCTCAAAATTATAGAGAATTCCTTTAAGACCCTTGGTACTATTTTAACTAAACAACTTCATTTGGAAGAGCCTCAAAAGCACTACGCCCTTCGGGCGCAGCTGCTGTACCCTAAGCCCAGAGGTCCCCAAGGTCGAAAATTTAGGTAGGGTAAAATCGTAAATTTTAAAGATAGTACTTGTAATATGCCGTGACCTTTTTTTTTTGCTCTCAACTTTTTGCTAAGGAGGGGGGAGTTGTAGTTTTTCGAACTTACAAAAATGATTAATGCCCCTACTTTACGCTTTTTACAGTCAAAAACCATTTACTTACAACCCCATTTTCCAGCTCCCAATCATGAAACTTGAATGTACTAATTATATGCAGAGAATAGTCCGACGTTGAAGATTGTCGTGTCAACTGATTCCTGCACATTTCAACAATCGGGCTGCTTTCAATTGAAAGTGCTCATGCCGAATGTGGCTTTAGTATTATTAATCCTATTAGATTATGAACCACGAGGTTGAAACCAGGTAACTCCTGATCCACGTCAACAGACCTCACATGTCTCAACTCATAGCAGGAAAGTATGCCACAGCTTGGATAACCATATGCGCACAGAAGACCCAATGCAGAAGCGGGGAAAAGAAAAGGAGAGCATGAGGAGGCAGAATTTTAAGAACATAATGTTTTTCTTCCCAAGGGGCGATTTTTTGATTAATCACATATACATAAGTCATTATTTCATCTCCCAATTATATTTATAACGATTTCCTACAAGTAGTATATATTAATGTGCTGATATCTTTTCCTAAAAATCGCTATATGGCACAGAAGTTGCATACTTTCTCATTATCATTTGCTCAGTAAATATGTCAAAAAGAGCAGTGAGTAATTCCTCAGAATCACACATTCTGCAACTTTTCTCGAATCAGTATAACCTACTGGGGAGAGGATGAAGTCTACCAAATATTTTTGCTATAGTGAGCTGTTTTTATGGGGGTAGTAAATGAATTTCCAAATCTAAGACGGGGGTACCCCCCCATACCCCCATGGGGTGCTCTGCCTAAGCCTAAGCCTAAGGAAAATTTTAAAGGAAAAATTAATGTCTACTCGCTAGTCATGGCAGTGGCCACCCCTACGGCGGTGTCACACTGCATAATAATTATGCAAATTTTTTTCCATAACTTCGCTTTGGCGCTTTTACCATGCATAATTTCGCTTGTTCTTTCTTCCCTTCATCATGAAAACCCCCAAAAACCAGCGTCAGAGACATTTCGGCGTGGCCACCGTCATCCGTAATTTACCCATAAACTTTGCTGTAGGATCAATAAAAAATTTTCCTTATATCATCATAGGTGGCGCGACAGCGTCAACCTATAATATACTTGGCCCCCAAATTTCATGTCCCCCCCCTCTAGAGCCAAAACGGTAAGAGCTAGAACCTTCGGGTTTTTTTGCATAATATCGGGCATATGGGCAAACTATGGGGTGCCTTTTGTCATTCCGCCTTTATCTGCAAGTGGTGCTCGGTGGGGCCCCAAAAACAGGTAAAAAACGCACTTTTTAAGGCCCCCCAGTTCCACCATCCCCAGCAATCGGTGTGCCATATCCAACCTCCATACTTCGGCCTAAGCATCTTGGGGGTGTAATCTCAAATGCGAATTTTTCTTTTTTTGAAATATGGCCTCAATTCAATTATATGGTTGTCCAAAGTCCCGGAAAACGCCAAATTCCCCAATTTTGTTATATAATACTTATGGGCTCATAAAAAAAATTTTTTGCAGCATAATGCACTACTAATTTTTTTGCAGTTTCAAATAAACCTGTAGCCTTATTGCGATTTTTGGACTGCAAGGGTTTTCGACCATTGGGAATTTGATGGACACGGTCACTTTACACGAAAAATTATCCCGGGTGTAAACAAGCGTATTTCCGTGATTTTTCAGTGGAGGGAGTTTTCGACCGCGGGGAATTCAATAGACGTCCTCACTTTACACAAAAAAATTATCCACTGTGTAAACAAGCGTACTGCCGTAATTTTCTTGTGGAGGGGATTTTCGACCACGAGGAATTCAATGAATGTGATCACTTTACACCAAAAATTATCCCGTGTGTAAACAAGCGTATTTTCGTGATTTTTTGCTGGAAGAGGTTTTCAACCACGGGGAATTTGATGCATGCGATCACTTTACACAAAAACTTATCCCAGTTGTAAACAAACGTACTTTCGTGATTTTCTGGTGAACGGGGTTTTCGATCACGGAGAATTTGATGAATGCGATCATCTTACAAAAAAACTATCGCGGGTGTAAACAAGCGTATTTTCCTGATTTTTTATTGAAGAGGCTTTCGACTGCGGGGAATTCAATGCATGTGTCACTTTACACAAAAAAATTATTCCGAATTTAACCAAGCCTGTTTTCGTGAGCTTTTTGTGGGAGGGGTTTTCGACCACTGAGAATTTAATGAAAATGATCACTTTACACACTAATTCATATTGAGTGTAAACAAATGTATTTCTACTATTTTTGAGGGAAGATGTTTCTGACCATGGGGAATTCAATGGACGGAGTCAGTTTACACGAGAAAAATTAATTGTGTAAACAAAGGTATTTCTGCGATTTTTTGGGTTGAAGTATTCTGAACCATGAGGAATTCAATAGATATGGTCACCTTTCAGTATCTTTACAACGTTTTTTAAGTACTATGCGCTTTACACATGCTTTACTTTTGCTGGAGGTGAGAATTCGTTGGTTGAAGTTTTTTTATTGTTTTTTTGAAGTACAGATGACCAAATTTGAAACTTCAATGTGCTTCTATGAAAGTTTTCGTGCATGGTTGAGGCCCACTAAAAAGAAGTGAACTAGTTTATTAGAAAATGCCCCGATGGGGCAGAAAAAAGGAGAATATACTTGCTTCGATAGTTGCCATGCTAGAAAAAGAAGTGGACTAGACTTTTGAGAACTTGGGTCAAAGTTGGAAAAAATTCATATTCTTTATATTGGATTTTCATTCTGTCTCAAAAAAGTTTTCTATGTTTGTGAGAAAGTATATTCTGCAGCATCGTGGACTTTGTCCTTCCCATGGCATCAACCACAGTAACATTTTTCTATATGAAAATAATATGGCACACATACATGTAACGGAGCTCCGAGGTCTGGGGGGGGGGGGGTTGGAGCACTTTTTTGGGGCCGGGGGTCAGTAATTCCCAAAATTTTGGGGGGGAGGGGTCCCTGAAGGAAAAAAAATTCGATTTTTTCCATGAAAAATGTCCGAAAACGGTTAAAAAAGTAGTAATTTTTGTCTAAAAAATGATAAAATATGTACTTATGACGCGAAGCGCCGAGAAAATTGACGTTTTTGACCATTTTTTGTTCAAAAATTGACATTTTTCATAGAAAAAATGACATTTCTCAGTATTTTTCCAACTAAAACTATGGGGGTTCCTAGGGCTACCATATGGCTAGCCATAGGATTGGAAAATTCTGGGGGGGGGCGGTCACCCAATGGCTAGCTATATGGTCGACGATTTCTGGGGGGGGGGGGTTCCCATAGCACTTCCCCCCCCCAATTACATGTATGATGGCACATGACTTCAAATGTAAAACAATGGTAAACCAATGGCATTCTATCTCCCGACCGATTCAAAACTTCTGCCTCTCACACTAGCTGAAAAATGGTGAGGGAGACATATTAGAGTTATAATTCCGACAAGTCCTGATGACATTCAAATTGTACTGAACCTGAAATCAAACCGAGTCGTCTTTTTGTTCAAGACTATCTTGACTGGAGCTTAAACCCTTACTGGGCCTTGGTTACTTATGGAGTGAATTCCATAGGATATGTTAAATAAAATGAGTGAATTACACATATCTTACACAATCGATTTAGTTCTAAGAAGACTTTGTGCTGTAGCATTTTCTAAAAAAACTGAGTGGGATTTCATGTGTCATCTTCTCAGAGTTGATTCCTGTCTTATTGACACTAAATTTAGGAAAAAAGCTCATGCAGTTAGAAACACTCATGTGTGAGAGGGAGGACATGGGGAGTACAAACTTCACCAAGGGTTTGGAAACTGGAAGATTTGTTATGAAGAATAGTTTTTTGTTCAACTTTTTTTTAATTTTGTCACAAAAAACGCCAAAAAATCCACCCCTGTGCCTTCCTCAAAATTTCGGAGATGCGTATGTTCGGTTGGAAAGTGTGTTGATGCACTCAGCTGCAGAATATACTTTTTCACAGACATGGAAAATTTTTTTGAGACAGAATGAAAATCCAATATAAAGAAAGTGAATTTTTTCCAACTTTGACCCAAGTTCTCAAAAGTCTAGTCCACTTCTTTTTCTAGCATGGCAACTATCGAAGCAAGTATATTCTCCTTTTTTCTGCCCCATCGGGGCATTTTCTAATAAACTAGTTATATCTATGTTTCAGATGTTTCCAAAGTTTCGATTCTCAAACCTGTCTGCGAGCTATAACTACAGCAAATGGGTCTTATTATATATATTTGTCTCGTACATATTTGGTGTACGATTTTTTTCTACTTAGTAGCGACGTCAAGTCACATAAAAACGAGCCACTCAAAAGCTCTTCTCTCTCCTACAGTATGCAGTCATTGAGAATATTGAACATATAGGGTTCAATAAAGTTTAATTGATCTGTATAAAATTTCATTATTGTTGTCTCACTTATATTTTGAAATTTCGAGCTAAGAAAATTAAAAAGCTTGCTGTAACAATAAATTCAGAATATCAAACTCAAATTCAGAATATTAAACTATTAAAATCATATTTTATAACATTTTGATGATGATATGGATCAATGGATCTCATTCCCGCCCTCCGAATGGAATATACTATATGCGTCTAATTTTTTTGTGAGGGGAAAAATGTTCTGTTTTGCATCTTGGGAGTAATAACCCCAAAGTTGAGTATTATATAAACGATTTTCTGATTCCTACTGTTTCAGAGATGAAGGATCATGGTGTTATGTTCAAGGAAAAATTGTCAGCAACTGCCCACAGTAATTATGTGGTTAAAAAAGCATCTAGGGTGGCAAATTTGATTTTAAAATGTTTTCACTCTAACTTCAATGAATTAAAAATCAGGGCTTTTAAATCCTATGTTCTCCCTATTCTGGAATATGGTTCACCACTCTGGAATCCTTGTCTGGTTGAGGATACAAAATTGGTAGAAAAAGTTCAACGAAGGTTTACAAAAAGACTTTTTGGATATAAAGATTTAAGCTATAGGGAGCGCCTCAACAAATCTGGTCATGATGACCTTGCATTTAGACGTACGTGTATCGACTTATCTTACATGTTCTTAATTTTGAAATTTAAAAATATTCCACCCGACTTATTTTCCACTTTGAGTCCATTCAATTATCGCGCGTCTAACTTATTTAAATTGTATAAATCGAAATAACTCTAACGCTTTAAAACATGATTTTTGCTCGCGAAATATTGATGTTTGGAATTCCCTACCCAATGATATCATTCATTCGAACAATATGCCCTGTTTTCGGTCTAAATTGAGTCGTTTTTTAAAGCTCAGTTCGCACGTGAATTTGTCACGTCCATGAGCTTTTCTGTATTAGTCGCATTTACTTTTGTATTTATTCTCATTTAAAAAATTTCTTTCTTTCTTCTTTCTTTCAAACTCGACTTATGTACTAAATGTGTGATTGCATTATAGATACATCGAATATCGATCTATATTACATTTTTTTGTGTACGAAAAGTATCATAAAAATACGATTTTTTTCTACGTTGTAGTGACATCAGTTCAACTAAATTAATGGTTTTGTTGATTTAGATAGACACCAACAAATGCCTAGAAGATCGATCGAATAATGTGAAAAAGACAGTTTCCCATTGATTTTGAAAAAAAACCAAAAAAATAAAAAAAACAGAGATTTTCCGATTTTGTGGGTTTTTTAAGAAACCGAAAAAAACTAAAAACCAAAAAACTAAAGCCTTGCTAACCCTGATTGGCCGTCAACGATTAGAAAATGAAACGAGCTAACTTGATTGATAGAAACTGTTGAGCATTAATTAGTAAGTCGAAGTAGATATGCTAACGGCCGCACCTGATAGAAAATAGTTATCATTATGCCATACCTGTAAGACCTCCGACCAGTTGGGGGGGGGGGGTAAATCCGAAACAAGTACGCATCATACCCATGACCGGAAAATTTTGAGATTTTGACCATTTTAAGTCCACCAAAACGCATCATTTCGGTTCTGAATTCCCCAAAATTTTTTCCACAATGAGAACCATACCCACAATTTTTTCCCTCATTTCGAAATTTTTTTCCTCAAAAGACCCCATTTGAGGAAAAAAAACGGTGGTTTGGTGCATTTTAAAAAGTCACAACCTCAACATTTTTGAGATTATGAACTTCTAAAATGCACCACATCTTTTCTGTATCCGATCCCCAAAATTTTCTTCCCAAATGGAGAGAGATCCCAAAATTTTTTTCCCTTTTCCGAATTTTTCTTCGAAAAAAGCACACTTTAGGGCAGTGTTTTTTTTTGTGCCAAAACATGGTTTTTGGCGCGAAAAAATTTGGAATGGCACAAAAAATTTCGAGCGTTTGTGCCAATTGACACAAATTTTTTGGCTGATCAAACATTAAATTTCCTTGATTTTTAGACGTTTTAAGGACTAAAAATACAAAAATTTTCGGCGCTTCGCGCCGAATCAATGAATAAGTATAATAATATTTCCTACTTGTATATTTAACCCGAACGTGAACGATTTCTCCTCGAACAGTGTATCAGTATTGTTGCAGCAAACTTCATACGACTGATGATGAATGAAAATGAATTCTGAATATTCAGTGAGATTCGGATGGGATTTAAAACTGAAATTCTTACTTTCTGTGTTTGATTAAATCAAACAGAAAAATCGATATCATTGGTGCAATGTTAGGACCGAAAATTCACACCATTTTCCAGGTTATTTCCTCTAGTCTTCACATTTTAGTTAAATATTATATAGATATTCGTAGTCGAAAATTGAATCAATTTGATCATCAATTCTAGAGCCTTAATTTTCTCGGCATTTTATTTCTTTTTGAGTCACTGCAAACTATTTTCTTGCACAGTTTTTTCTTATCTCACTGACATGATTAGCTAAAAAATAGGTTAGGCTGGGCAAGATTTTTACAAAAAATTAATGTGGTTAAACTTAGCTTTAATTTATATTTTTATCACACTTTTGGCCTAAAATCTTTCCATAGTTTTCAGTATATGTTTCTAGTAGAAAATTTTTTTTTGTGCCATTGGCACAAATTTTTTTGGCCTCTTGTGCCAATTGGCACAAATGTCCATGCACAAAAAAACGCTGCATTAGGGAGAAAACAGTGCCGGAAGGCAAGGGCAATGCTCACTGTTTTTTCCCCCGGGCCTTTTCCCCAAATGGGGAAAGGGGTCAAAATTTTTTCCCCCATTTTCCCGGAGCCGTTTTTTCCGCTTAAAAATGCTAACAGACGCTTTATTTAGGTGTTTTTGAGCCTTTTTAAGCCTCTGGTGTTTTTAGACCCGTTAATTCATTAAAATTGAGGAAAAAATTGAAATTTTCGAGTTAAAAGTTTAATCTACAAGCATTGGAACAAATTTTCAAGCAAACTTTCGAAAAGCATAATGACTTTGAGAATTACATGAGAAATCGATGATTAAGTTCTCCATGATGACAAGTGAGAAACCCAAAATGGATGTTAATTTTCGGAAAAATTTTTTGGGTATTGATATTCTGCGACGCTGGAAAATCAATTTTCCGAACATTTATTTCAAGAATTAGATTTGAATTTTGTGTTCAAAAGTCGTAATTTCTGGAACATTACTTGAAAAATTTTAAAACCAGTAATTTATTTGTAAACTCTCATACTTGGTCGAAAATATATGAGTAAGCAGAGTATAAATTCCCGAAAGATATTTCCATGAAGCGTTTGAATTGATTTTACGTTAGAAAAGAAATAATCGCATCAAAAAGCTTAGAGACTTGACGTACCGTCGTGGGGGGTGACTTGCACAGAGGGGGGTGACTTGCACACTTCCGGCAGTATTTTGTTTGTCGCACGCTTCACAGGATGAAACATTCATGCTGTATATTTTTATTGTTTTATAATACTACAGTTTTTATTGCTCTTTCAGAATTGCTATATTGTGATTTAATATATTTTATATTCATCGAGCTACATCCATTAGCATAAAGTCAGCTTCAAGTTGAGTGAAAAGTAAACTGTCAAACTTTTAATATTATCTAGCTTAATAATTGAAGTTGAGATGCGAATTTTTTTTTGTTGAATAGTATATTTAATGACTATTAATGTGCTGTAAAGGTTTTTAAAAATATTTCGTATTAGTGGGTCAAAGGTCAAACGTGCATTTCGCCCCGCTTTTTTCATAATTATGGGGTGACTTGCACATAATCGCAAAAATGTAAAATTCAAATGGTTTTTTTCTAGAGCATGCGAGATATAAATGTAAATTGTATCATTTTTGTCAGGTGGTTCTTGGGGATAACCTCTCCAGTCACTTCAGCCAAAATGTGCTCCGGTTGGCTGAAGAAAATCAAATCCGTTTTGCCTGCTTGCCTCCCAATTCGACGCACATTTGCCAACCACTAGATGTGGCCTTTTTTCGGCCACTAAAAATTGCATGGCGGCAGATCTTGAGTGAATTCAAAGATGCAAATCGTTGCATGGCTGCTGTTCCAAAAGACGTCTTCCCATCATTGCTCAAAAAGTTATGCGACAAGATACGCCCTAATGCGTCCCAAAATTTGAAAAATGGATTCGCCACTTGTGGCATTTACCCTTTCGATCCAAATGCAGTTATGAAAAAGTTGCCTTCTGAATCTCCAGAGCTCAATTCTACAGGTTTTTTTTTTGACAGATCACTTGCATAATAAAAAAAATAAAAAATAAAAACAATAAAAAATATAGCAGCAATACCAGTGCAAAATAAGCACTGGTATTGCTGCTATATTTTTTAAAACAGTTTTAGGTGTGCATCTGACCCCTACATAAGCGTTAATTGCACAGTAATATTGAAAAACATAACTTTTTGTGCATGGTGTGCAAGTCGCCCCATCGCGGGGCGACTTGCACACCTGAACAAATTTAAAAAAAATAAATTTGCATGAAAGTTGGCTGTTTCAAAAATTAGGGCCTTATAGCCGAACCTTTGTTCTATATTTCTGCCAACTTTCATACAAATTGAGACATATAGTCAAAAATGCCACACATAAATGTAAACATTTTTCACGAAATCGCGTGCATGTCACCCCCCACGGGTACTGATCTTTCTCAAAAGGAAAAAATGCCAATCTTCATTAAATATCATGATAAAATATAGAAGATTACCAATGAAAACATGAGATAATACGTTCAAGATGATGAAAACTATTATAGATTATATGATAAATGAAGGTAGACGTGCTAAAAGCCGCACCTGAGCTAAGTAATGCATAATAATGATTATTGAAGTTATCGGCGCGAAGCGCCGAAAAATTTTGAGATTATGACCTTCTAAAATGCACCAAAATGCATCTTTTCTGTATCCGATCCCCAAAATTTTCTTCCCCAAATGGGGATGAAGCCCAAAATTTTTTTCCCCTTTCCGAATTTTTTTCCCGAAAAAGCACGATTTGGGGGGAAAAAACAGTGGCAATGCTTAAACAGTGTTGCCAAGTGGTCGCCTTCAAAAACCCCAATTTTTCCACCAAAAAACCTCGATCGTTCCAAAAAAAACCCCAGAAAACCTTGAAATTTATTGAAAATCCCTAGAAAAACCCCAATTTTCGAAAACATAGAATATATTTAATTCAGAGGTAAAAAAAATAAATCAAACATAAGTTTATTAAGAATCAACAACTTTATTCAGCCGCTAGCTGTAGAATTTCATCTTCATCATCACATTCAGCTGATTGTTGCACCAAACTGTTTAAATGATCATACATGCCTGACGTAAATTTTTTCAACATAGGTTTTTTTACAGTAAAAAATTTGCAACTTTCATTCCTTAAAGCCAAGTCATATCGCACACATAGAATACTGTCCAACAACACCGTCAGAAAATTGTGGGTTTCAAACTTCAAAGATCAAACTAGATTAAACATTTATGTTTTAACTTTGAAAAGATTAACAAATTTAGTTAGAAGCTTCTTAAATGAAGCCTAAGACTCAGCTTGCAGTGCTTACACAAATACAACATAAAATCTCTAACTTATAAGCCTCCTAACTCTAATCCATACTCAGTGATCTTTTCTGTGCCGAGCAAAATTTTTCCCATATTTCCTGAAGTCGTTTTTTCCACTTAAAAATGCTTATAGATTCTTTATTTGTGTGTTTTTAAACTTTTTCAAACCTTCGGGTGTTTTTAGAGCCGTAACTTTATCAAAATTGAGAGAAAAATTTAAATTTTCGAGTTTCATCAATGTCTAATCTACATACAAGAATGTGGAACAAATTTTCCAGCAAACTGTCTAGGAGCATACTGACTTTGAATTATATGAGAAATCGATGCAAAATTCCTTTATGATGTCAAGTGAGAGTCCAAAAAAGATATTAATCTTTCCAGCATCAAGCGCCAGAAAAATTTTTTGGGTATTGACATCTGCGATGTTGGAAAATCAATTTTCCGAACATTTATTTCAAGAATTAGATTCGGATTTTGTGTTCAAAATTTGTAATTTCTAGAATTTTATTATTTGAAAAATTTCAAAACCGGTAATTTATTCGTAAACTCTCGTGAACTTGACTGAAAAGAAATGAGTAAGAAGAGCAGAAATTTCCGAAAACTACTTCTATGAAGCTTTTGAATTGATTTCACATTAAGAAAGGAATAGTCGCTTCAAGAAGTTTAGAGACTTGACGTATTAATCTTTGTCAAAAAATGTGTCAAGGAAAAATGTGAATCTTCATTAAATTTCAAGATAAAATATTGAAGATTACCAATTGAATTAAACATAAGATAATATAGGTTTGATGAAAACTGTTATATATAGATAAAGTGATAAGTGAAGGTAGACATGCTAAAAGCCGCGCCTGATCTAGGTAATACATGATAATGTTTATGGAAGTTATAACTGGCGCGAAGCGCCGGAAAATTTTAAGATTATGACTTTCTAAAATGCACTAAAATGCGTTTTTCTGTATCAGAAACCAAAAATTTTTTCTCCACATGGGTAAAAAGCCCAAATTGTGTTTCCTTTTCTGAAATTTTTTCCAAAAAAACGATATGGGGGAAAAAACACCGCCTGCTACAATAGAATAATAGTGAATATAGTGAAAATGCAAATTAAATGTGTAATTCAATGTTAAATTTGAACGAATTTATAGTTTTTTACTAGGCATTTTAAAATCTTAAAATAAGAAAAATAATTGATTTTAAAGGTTCAGAATCAATAACTGACACATTATAGAATAATATATGTGATCAAACACAGGACTCAAACAATTCTGCACCAGTGCAGAAATCACCAAAAAAAATTTTGCACAAAGCTTAAAAAGTCTGCATTGTGTAGAAAAAAACACTGTGCATACTTATAGTAAGTCTGCTTAGTTGAAAGCTAAAACGTAGACTTCCATCCCAAGGTGAATTCTCGGCTGAGTTTGATGATAATGATCAAGAGTAAGAGGGTCAGGGTTGGAAAAGATGGGTTTTTAGGGTATTGAGTTTTTTGGATTTTAATCATCAAATTCTGGATTTTTTGGTTTACGTCTACAAAAACGAAAAAAGGAAAAGAAAAAGAAGAAAAAAAAGTTTACAAAAATTTTTCACTTATTTTGTTAAACTTGGATTATAAAACTTTTAGAAGATTTATTATACTCAAGAGCATCGTACATACTAGGCCATTTCAAACTTGTTTCTGCCCAAAAAGTTGCACTTTTTGAAAACTAAATTTTTAGTGGCTCATCGGCAGAAATAGTCATAAGTTTTTCGTGTTATTTTAATAGAATTTTAAGTGCATTTGATTAATTTTTATGTATCTAATCATCTTTCAAATAGTTCCTATGGCGCTTATAAAGTTCAGTGATGGAACTTATATACACTATATAGAATATACACATAAATAAATTGTGCCCAAGCCAGAGCCTAAGCCTAAGCTCAATGGTAAGACTAATTCTGATTGCCCAAGCAACAATCAATTGAATGAAGGTCTCACCAGTATCAGTTGTGACTACCTGGCCTGGCACTAAACTTGACTAGTGCCATTCCTACTAATGTCTTGAAATGAGTAAAAAATAAAACTCACATCATATTAAACTAAAAGACCCACAATAAACCAAAGAAACCCCAGCAAAAAGCCCATAAAATCCAAAAGTTCAAATTTTGAGAGACTGTTTATTCAATCTCTGAATGAATTTGCAGTGTGCACTCCGCCGTAAACATGTCAACAGAGTATATTTTTACACCAAACCAACGTGTTTTTCCCCAAAACGTTCATTTTGGGAAAAAAAATTTTGGAAAAAACGGAAATATTTTTAGCACTATTAGCCAAATGGGGAAAAAGTTTTTATATAACTTCTTCTAGATGTAGCATTTTAAACTTGAATGCACTTTAATAAGGGAAAATTGTTACTTTTGGCCGCTTCGCGGTATTATATATATAAAACACCAAATAAATTAGCACATGTTGTTTTTATGTACCTCAGCTGCAATTTATCAAATTTCAATGTGTTTCAGTGCTTTTATACCTTAAATTCATTCAGTTTTATTATTACTTTGGCGAAACATTTTTAGGGTCTGAAAAATTTTTTGGAAAAAAACACGCTGCACCAAAAGCCAAAATTCGGTAATTAAGCCAAAAATATGCTAATTACACAACACTATTCCATCAATATTCATTTCAATATTCATTTTTTCAATTTCATCACAATTTTTTTCTTTTTTCTATACAGTAATTCTCCATCAAGCACACAAAATTCAAACAAGCCAATTCGTTGAAAAACCCCTAAAACCTCAAAAAAGAAAATAAAAAACCCTTAAAAAACCCTGAAATAAAAAACCCCTAGAAAAACCTCAACGCCCTCAAAAAAACCCTAGATTTGGGGAAACACCCCTAACTTGGCAACCAGTGTTTTTTTTGTGCCAAAACATGGTTTTTGGCACAAAAAAATTTGGAATGGCACAAAAAATTTTGACCGTTTGTGCCAATTGGCACAATTTTTTTGGCTGGTCAAACATTAAATTTCCTTGATTTTTAGACCTTTTAGGGGATGATATGCAAAAATTTTTCGGCGCTACGCGCCGAATCAGTGAATATAATATTTCCTATTCGTATATTTGACCCGAACGCGAACGATTTCTCTTTGAACAGTGTATTAGTATCGTTGCAGCAAACTTTATACAGGCTGTCAAGACTGATGAGTGAAGAGAAATTCTGAATATTCTCTCTTCATTCAGTCAAATTCGGATTTAAAACTGAAATTGTTACTTTTTGTGTTTGATTGATTCAAATAGAAAAATCGATATCGTTGTTTGATTGATTTAAATAGAAAAATCGATATCACAATGTTTCGATCGAAAATTGACACTATTTTTGACTTTATTTTCTCTATTCTTTACATGGTTGTTAAATATACCTAACATAGATATTCGTTGGTAGTCGAAGCAATGTTTTTTCCCCCGGGGCCTTTTCCCCAAATGGGGAAAGGGGTCAAAATTTTTTTCCCCATTTTCCCGGAGTCGTTTTTTCGCTTAAAAATGCTCACAGATGCTTTTTGGGGAAAAAATTCGGAAAGGGGAAAAAAATTTTGGGCTCTTTCCCCATTTGGGGAAGAAAATTTTGGGGATCGGATACAGAAAAGATGCATTTTGGTGCATTTTAGAAGGTCATAATCTCAAAATTTTCCGGCGCTTCGCGCCGATTATAACTTTAATAATCATTATTATGCAATACTTAGCTTAGGCGCGGCTTTTAGCACGTCTACCTTCATTTATCATATAATCTATAATAGTTTTCATCATCTTGAACGTATTATCTCATGTTTTCATTGGTCATCTTCAATATTTTATCATGATATTTAATGAAGATTCACATTTTTTTCTTTTGAGAAAGATCAATACGTCAAGTCTCTAAGCTTTTTGATGCGATTATTTCTTTTCTAATGTAAAATCAATTCAAACGCTTCATGGAAATATCTTTCGGAAATTTATACTCTGCTTACTCATATATTTTCGACCAAGTATGAGAGTTTACAAATAAATTATACTGGTTTTAAAATTTTTCAAGTAAAATTCTAGAAATTACGACTTTTGAACGCAAAATTCAAATCTAATTCTTGAAATAAATGTTCGGAGAATTGATTTTCCAGCGTCGCAGAATATCAATACTCAAAAAATTTTTCCGGCGCTTTGCGCCGGAAAGATTAACATTCATTTTGGGTTCTCACTTGTCATCATAGAGAACTTAACCATCGATTTCTCATGTAATTCTCAAAGTCATTATGCTTTTGGATAGTTTGCTTGAAAATTTGTTCCAATGCTTGTACATTAAATTTTGAACTCGAAAATTTCAATTTTTTCCTCTATTTTAATGAATTAACGGGTCTAAAAACACCAGGAGGCTTGAAAAGGCTCAAAAACACCTAAATAAAGCGTCTGTGAGCATTTTTAAGCGGAAAAAACGACTCCGGGAAAATGGGGAAAAAAATTTTGACCCCTTTCCCCATTTGGGGAAAAGGCCCGGGGGGAAAAACAGTGGATTCAATGAATATATGTTTCCTACCCGTATATTAGACCCGAACGCGAGTGATTTCTCTTCGAAACAGTGTATTAGAGTATCGTTGCAGGCTGCAGCAAACTTCACAGGCTGTTAATGACCGATGAATTAAAAAAAATTTTGAATATTCTGTTTCAGTCAGATTCGGATTTAGAGCTGAAATCCTTAATTTTTGTGTTTGATTGATTCTAATAGAAAAATAGAAATCGTTAATAATCAGGGTTGGCAAAAACCCAGTTTTTGAAATCTTCATTTTTGGGTTTTTGGGTTTTTGGGTGGGTTTTTCTGGGTTTTTGGTGGGTTTTTCTGGGTTTTTGGTGGGTTTTTCTAGGGTTTTTGTTCCAGTTTTGTACTAATGAATGATCATTTTACTTAAAATATATATGAGAATGTTATTTTTAACGTATAAAGTGTATTAAATTGCTGAACAGTGTTCAAGACTGACTATACATTTGGTTGTAACATATTTACACGAGTCACGCGACTGCACATTGCACAACGATTTTATCGATTTGGCTCATTAAAACGATTGGCTGTTTATTGAATTTTTTATTGCATGATCTAAACACTAAAAATTGAAATGTCACTTTAAAAAATTGAGAATTACGGAAATCAAATTTCACGCTTCGGCTCCGCTCACTTCATCAGATTCACAGTCACGGGAACTTTCTAGCAGCCCAAAGTTTGTCTTAACGAATACCAGTTTGCGCACTGTTTCCGTCGACAATTGATTTCGCAGCTTGGAATGTATGAAGCCATAGCCAAAGGTAGAGAAGTTTCTTTCCGAAGATGCGGTAGAGACAACGAGCGAAAAAACCTCAATTAATTTTTTATACATGTAATACATTGAAAAAAAACATGTTATCTATGTACCTTCAGAGCGATTCGTTGCACCAGCGGCCAGTCAGCTCCATCTGTGAGCCAATACTCAAGGACAGACTTTTTCTTTTTGACGAGCATCTGGTCTGGTAGCGAAATGAGTTATTTTGTTTTTGTAATTTTGCCTCAATCATGTATTGCGTCAATTCTTGATACACAGCACTTTTTTGGTCAGCTAGTTCTGGATTTGCCACAGGGAAATTAACGATGAAATCCTCAATCTCGTTCTGGATTTGCCACAGGGAAATTAATGATGAAATCCTCAAATTAACGATGAAATCCTCATTTTAAAAGAATTGAGAAAAACCCAAAAACCCAAAAACCCAAATTTTGTCAAAAAAATGCACCCAGAAAAACCCAGAAAAACCCAAAAACCCAAAAACCCAAAAACCCAGGTCTTGCCAACCCTGTTAATAATACAGTGTTTCGACCGAAAATTTACACAATTTTAGACTTTATTCTCTCTAGTCTTCACATTATATAAGGTAAAGTGGGGGTGACTTTGATCAGGGGCGACTTGGACAGAGTATGGCATTTGATAACTATTTGAGATCAGCAGGAATGCCATACTCTGATCAAAGTCACTCCACTTTACCTTAAATATTCGCAGTCGAAAATTGAATCAATTTGAACTTCCTGAACAATTCTAGAGTTATTCAAATTTTCTCAGCATTCCATTTCTTTTTAAGTCGCCGTGAGCTATTTTCTTGCAGTTTTTTTTATTTCACTGTCGTGGTTAGTTGAAAAATAGGTTGGGCATGATTTTTACAAAAAATTAATCCGTTAGTAGCTTCAAATTGATATATTTTCATCAAACTTTTGGCCCGAAACTTTTCAGCAGTTTTCTGTATGTTCCTTGTAGAAATTTTTTTTTGTGCCATTGGCACAAATTTTTCTGGCCTCTTATGCCAATGGGCACAAATGTCCGTGCACAAAAAAAAAACGCTGCTGTGCTTAAATAAAACCCGATGGAAGCGATTTTCAACTACAGTAGTCTCAGATGATATCACGATTAAAGAATACAGTTTGTTACTTGCTCATTGAAATATCAAGACGATAACGACGAACTCGAGCAGTCGCACTCTGGACTCGATTTTAGAACTACAAGGCTTCCCTTCACGGCTAAATTAATTTTTTCTATCTGATTCTTGAATGCTATTGCCGATCTGGGCATTTTATAACTGCTAATGTGAGTTCCATGCATTACAAATTGTCCAAATATCATTAGGTTTGCAAAGCATAATATCGAAAGAATGGTTGACAAAAAGAATCAATGTTCAGTCCGATTCTGAGGTGGAATTTTGATACAAGTTCAGCAGTAATGCGATATAAAGTGACCACAGTCCGATAAGAGTGGCGAAAATTAATATAGTTATGCAGCCGATCGTTCTGAAAGTCCTCGATTTCGACACAAATTTTACGAAATATAGAAAATTTCCATAGGTATACATGCGCAAAGGTTCCTTCGATAGAGCCTAAAGGAAGGTAAAGTATGGATAAGTTTTCTTGTGACCTGCGTAGCCTGCAGACTATTCGAGAAAATAATCAAAGAGTGTGTACTCCTTCGCATTGAAACACAGTCTTTTCACCAATCTTCAATTTGGTTTTTTACCCAGGAAGTCATGTGAAACTCAACTTTTGCAGTACTTGAAATTCCTCACGGACAATATTGCTAAGAAAATTCCCGTAGATTCAGTATACTTACATTTTTTAGAAGCATTCGATACAGTTTCTCATGTCAAACTTATACATAAACATACAACATAATATGGAATTTCTGGAAATTTGATGAAATGGATTTCACATATTTTAACCGAAAGAAAACAAATTGTTCGTATCAGATATCGTTTATCGACTGAATTGCCGGTAATAAGTGGAGTTCTACAAGGGAGTGTCCTAGGTCCAATTTTAGTTTTAAATAAACGATATAGCTTTTCTAAATTTGACACCTAGCACGAGAATGATTATTTTTGCAGATGATATTAAAATTTACAATCAATCATCACATCACGAAGCTTTGCAGAAAGATTTGAACCTCATACACGATTGGTTGGCAATTGAATTTAGCTTTAGACAAGACCGTAGTTTTCCATTTCGGAAAAGAGTGTTCGTATGTTCTGCAAAAATCAGAAATACAAAATTCTAAAGAAAGCACAGTACGTGACTTAGGAATCAACCTATCAAATGATCTAAAATTTACTAGTCATATTTCAACTAACTATAGTTAAGAGCGCATATTTTAGACTCAGTTTAATATCTAGACAATTTATAAGTAAGGACGTAAATCTTCTCACTAATTCTTATAAAACTTACGTTTAGCCCCTGTTGGAATATGCTACGACTGTTTGGTCCCCTCACACTAAACAGGATGCAGCATTGATTGAAAAAAGTTCAGAGATATTTTACAAAACGTGTTCTTGGCTACCCTGAACATGATTATGTGGATAGGTTAAAAATAGTCAAACTCGAAACGTTAAAACAAAGAAGAATCAAGGATGATTTGGTCATGTTATACAAGATCATAAATGGAGAAACTGATTTCAATATTCATGAATTTTGTGCCGTCGTACATACAAACACCAGATCTCAGAAAATTGAAAATAGACATCCCGAGAACTGATCTGAAAAAATATTTTTTCGCGAATAGAAGTGTACCAGTTTGGAATAAGTTACCTGAAAACATCGTCTCAAGCAGAAACAGTAGCATTTTTAGATTAAAACTACAAAATTTTAGTATATAGGTCAAATATTAGTGCTACCACAGCCTTTTTGACCTTGCGCAGCATTTTAATTCTGCTTAAATTGCGTTTTATTTTGCTTTAATTTTATCGTTTTTTACGTTCATTGCTTTTCTCGTTTGAGGAATTGTTTTAATGTATGTTCAGAGTTGCTTGCGCTAAATAAAGTTTTTTTACTTTTTTTTACTTTTTACTTTTGTGATATCGTGATTAATATAGTGTAAAAACCTTGATATTCTACAAAAGGCTCAGCAAAATGGAAAGAGCTTAAAATAGTTTTATTTTTATGCAAATTAGACTGGGATTCAATATTTATAACCTTCAAACTTTCGCGTACGATCGATCCAATATCGATCATTTTTTTATTCACGATTAGGCGACTGGGGAATACCGATTAATATAGTGCAAAAGAAGTTTAAAATTTCCTAGAATTCCAAGTCAAATTTCGTGACAAAATACCCCAAACTAAATCTCAGAGATTAAAAATTACCGGTTTAGGGCTGAACTCGCCAGCCATGCCTGACGATTCGACCGTGGAAGATTTAGTTTTCCGTTCCGCTCTGAAACAGATATCTTTTTATTACCTTGATTATCATTCATAAGATTACACACAAGATTCCTTAAGCTTATTGGTGTTCTATAGAGGAAAAATATATAGAACTACCAAAACTACGCCTAGCGTCATCCAATCCGCAAAGATAACACTGCTTGAGATATAACAATATAGTAATGTAAATTCGCCAAAAATGATGAAAATAAAAATGAAAAATGATGAAAATGGTCAAAAATTAAAATGGCGCTGAGGTGAAAAGAGATTGACTTGTGTCCGTTTGATACAGCTAATTGATTGGACACCACGAACATTCCGTCTTTTCCACGCTTGGTACAACAGTGATAAGCATATCATCGAAATAAAACTAGGGAATTAACTTGCGGAGTGGAAATAGATTGGGCTGCGTCGAAACTTCAAATCGAAATGAGTATCCATTCAAAGATGTGTTCAAAACATACAGACTACTGAACGTGAAAGATTATCGACTGTTCATCAAATCTTACGAGGGAATACATTTCAAAATGTAAATTTTGAAATAGCACATGGTGTGTGATTTTCGAAAGCTCAGCATGGAGTAAAGTTAAACTAATAATGTTTCCCCTTTGGACTTACTTTATACTAAAATTTGCATAAATATGGTAACAATGGAGAATTTGCCTATGCCTGATCTCAGAACCACCGGAGCATATTTTATAGCAAAATACACTCTCCTGAATTTCGGTGAATTTTGAAAGATTATAACTGCTTACAATGTGAAGTCAGCCTTTCGTCACTTAATACGCTTTTTTGATATTGGCTGATTCTATCAAATACGACTTGTTACAATATCTTCTATAGTTCCTTAGATTGGATATAGGCCGACTTTCTATTGTTCTGTAAAAGCAAATTCCTCTGTAAAGAAGGCCAATGGGAAAAAGGATTGTGTCGCATTACTCTATTTGCTGTCGGTTATCGAATGAACTATAGCATGTGCAAATCAGAATTTATAATTGGCAACGTTTCCCTGTAAGAAAAATGACATCTTTTGGAAGGCTGTATCCTCGATCATACTTACATGTCACGAATTTTTACTGATTTTTTTACCGTAATAATTATTTTGCGAACAAATTTTGATATACGTTTCAGACAAAAAAACCGAATTTCCTACAACAGCATACATTGCTTAAATTGAGCGATTTGTGACCCACCCATAAAAATACTTCACCGACTGCATGCAGGCCTCCGAACCTTATTACGCGTGATACGAATTGATTGATCTCTTCGAATTCCATCCAAAAAATCATGTTTATGTCTTGCAGCATTTTAGCGCACCCTTTACAGTGTTTGTTTATTCTAGAATGACAAATGCAATGACCTAATGAAAGTAAGTTCATCACGTTGAAACTATACTACATTCATTTTGAAATGATCGATGAAGCGGTGAGAGTTCCGGCAAACGCAGCCTTATAGTCTGTTTTTTATAAAATGCTTCGAAGTAAAAGAGTGACACAAATCAGTAGCGTCGCCAAATCGTTTACACAGGGCTCTTACTGTAAAATTTTTCACTCAAAAAATTGTTAAAGGTTAGGTCAGTATGCTAACAACTTTCCAAGTCATATATTGTTTAACAGAAAATCGTGAAAATCTGAAATACTACATGCTTTCCACTTTCATTATTTAGAAGCATTTCAAGAAAAACAGCCTATAGAGATCATTTAATCAATTTATATAATCTCGAAATCATTGAAAAGAGTGATCATCAAGGTGTCTTGTAAAATGCATTGAATAGAGTGAGCCTTCCATAATTTTAAATAAAAGTTTGGCTGCAACCTCGCTGCATCGATCATTTCAAAATGATGAAAAAAAATTTATCGTCTCTAAACGGCAAACAGACAAGTCAAGTAAAAATTCCCTTCAATAGTCTGAATGGTCAGAATTTCTCGGGCTGCACTCATGTGTCAACACTGCTCTATTCAAATCAAAAATATCAGAAATTGATAGGCATGATGTTTTTCTATAATTTTGGCCTCCCGTTGTGAGGAAGAAATCCAGCGTTTTTTCTATAGTATAGTTTTTCATTGCATTAAAATATAGTGCGTCAAGTCAAACCAAGTTTTTTTAGTCGCTGTGTCTATTAATTCAAAGTGAATATGAGTTAAAGGGGGCTTTGAAAAAACTTTTCGCCAACTTACGAATGCACCTTCGCGTCCGGCGTCGCTACATCTCCGGCAGACAATTTTAAATCGCTCAATTTATTGGCACTGAAATCCAAAAAGATATGCCGTTTGGGCGACGACGGTTTTTCGTCGCTCGCGGTTGCCGCTTCGTTTTTTCCGCCGTCGACCATTTTCCTTCGTACCTGGTGGTAACGGCCCGTAAAACCGCCGGCATCGGCGGTCGTCGCCGACGAGCCTTGAGGCAATTGCTGGCGTTCTTCGCCGCGACTGCCGCTGGGTACGCTACCGCTTGCCACCGTGCCACCGCTGCCGCTTCCCGTCGTCGATTTAGCCGATTGTTTAGCTTTCGGCAGCGGCAGCGAGACGCCGCTGACCGCCTGCGGCTGCGACTTACCTTGCGATGGCGGCGGTGGTTGCCGCTTTCTTGGTCGCCGCGAGCCGGGTTCGCGATCGCTGAAGCGCGAACACATGGAGGCGGCAACATCCGCTTCATTGTCGCGTTTCATAGTTCAAACGAAATGATTAGGGCAACTGTTGTCCAGGAAGGATCGATTTTAGGATGTTGGTTAGAAAACTAGGGTACGTAAAGTTTGCAATGTAATCTTACTGTACAATTTTGTATCATAGGCCGTTTCAGTATCTTAATACGTAGTTGTGTTTTAAGACATAACTTTTTCATGGTAAAGCTATGTCTTATGGCATAGCGATTTCTTTAGACATTGTTCAGGAATGGGCCTCCGTAACGAGCCTTGTGAGAAATATGGCCGACCATGGAACTATGTTCTTATATAAATGGGCTTATGAATGTGACTCGCTTGAAGATCACTCGCTCCACTGAAAGCTGCAGTTAACTACAATTTATTTTACTCCTGATTCAAATCAGTTTCGTGAGAGGAAAAGCTATTGGCTGTAAAACAGACTGCGGTAAGTTCCTATCAGGCTGCTGAGCAAAACACTTGCAATCTGCTGCAAAATATGCAAAAATGATACAACCATACTAATCCTTCTTATATTGTTTTCCAACATAACCATTTTTTTGACTTGTCTCGGCACGTCAGATTTTGACTACGCTGGAAAGGTTCAACATTGACTGCACTCATGGGCACACTGAGTTCAAATATGTAATGTCTTCTTATTATTATTACATAAATGGAATGGATGTGATTACCATAGCGAATTTTTCATTAGCCGTTAACCATTTGTTACGGGTTACAGTAAACATGACAACGAATAACTTGATTTACTGCAGCCGTAAACTTAATTATGAAACTACAAATAGTTTAATCACAATTACTGCAGCCAGGTCTGGAGTAAGTGCGATTTTACGAAATCCCGGCTATACATCGTATTAGAGTTCTGTGTGGAATTAGCTGTCTGAAGAAAGGCTTAACCCAAAAAACGCGGCATGCTTTTGCCCTACTTTTTAATGGTGGAAAAGTATTTAATCAAAATGGCCTTCTGGTGGTGATTATTGAACCCATGACATTGTGTGAGAAGTTTTCTTATAAATTTTGATACACTGGTTTCAAAAAGCGAAACGTCGTCGGGATATCTCAAGTTTTGACAAAGATATTTCAGGTTCAAAAATTCCAATCCGAAAAAAATCATTTTTTAAATTGTAAGCTCTTAGTAACTAAAAGGATTAAGGAAGACAGAAAGCCGTCCGTATCGAGTAAAATTGGCTGAAATTATTTAAAATCTTGATTAGAACTGCCCATTTTGATTTCTGTCGAAAATGAAAATTGATGGCAACCAGGTGAAGTTCATGCAAATTGTGCAAACAAAATTGGGTGCGCTCATTTTATGTTAAATCAGTGAAAAACAAAAATTAGACAGATTTCCAAAAAATTGATTTGATAGGATATCCTTGTGTTACTTGTTTTTTGAGTCTAACTAATTCCATTCTTCTTTATATATGCACCAAACGCCTGCAGAATCTTTAACCCAATGAAGGCGAGTATTTTTATCAAAAATTTTAGTTGATAGTTGACAAAACGATAGTTGAGAAAGTTCCAGCTCTATAATGCCTGTGGTTTAGCAGAAAGCTGGAAATTGAACAGAACTTATTTTCCATTTCATCAAGAAGAATTCCATGAAAATATCACAAATGAAGAGGAATTTCAACGATTCAACTACAAAAATAATCTTGTATGTAAATTCCAGCTTTGTTCTAACGGAAGACTTGCAAAAGAAAAATTTCATTTTTATGAACGGAATATAAAATTTCATTTTTGACCCATATAAACTCGTATATGGGGCGGGTAACCAAGTTTTTTTCCGATCGACTTGACATACTGCGACACCTTTCATTCGTTTTTCATAGAAAAAACCAAAGGTGCGATATCAAGAAATATAGATAAACCCCCAATCCCACAACCAGACCTTATAAATTCTTCTCTGCTGGATAATTGGTGTTTTTCTTAATTTTTTAATTTTGTGTATTCCGCAGGTTTTTGAAATTTAACTTTTGCGCATTAATATACGTGAAATTCCAAAACTTATTTTTCAATTCCATTCCTAAATTAAGGAACTGGGTCATTATTTTCTCGTCGTGTATCGATGAGCATTATCGTCAGTTTTTTCACGAAGAAAATTTTTCCTGTTGTTACGCCGTTGTACAAAAATCATGATCAACGACGAACTTGATCGCCGAAAATTAGATTTGTCATTAGAATTGAAGATCGTCAAGAAAGTCGCTTTCGGATCGATTTTAGTCAGTACGTTCGCTTTCGCTTCATGCGTCATACTTTTGCCGATTTTTTATAATTTCGCTTTAAGCACATTTTCATCGTTAGAGAATGATATTAGCCTTTGCAAGGTAATTTGTACTGTCCCATGAAGCTATTTACTGAAGCATACGGTATAAGCATGGTTATTATAGGTTGTATCATTTGCTGCAATAGGTGATTTGCACAAATCAATGAATGACGAATCTAGTTGACTTTCACAATAATCTTCAATCCGGTCGTTTATTTTTCTTGAAATGCTTGTAAATAATACAACTAGAAAGCAAGTAGTATACCATATTTTTATGAGTTTCTGATAAACATTAGCATGAAAGATTGGAAATCAGTCAGCATACTTAACTAACCCTCAAGAATTTTTTTGTGAAAAGTTCTACAGTAATATTTTCATTTACAAGCAGGTTATTAAAAATATGTATAAAGTATATTTTTTATAAGCCTGAACAAGAATTAGGAAAATAGAACAGCAAAGCGAAAGCTTCTTAATGTCGTATGCCCAATCCACGTGGCCGGCGCGTCGGAAAAATAACTTTCGGGGAGGGGCTCGAGCCTCCATCTTCTGCATGCGCTACCAACTGCGCTAACAAACCGAGCCACATGGTTGGGAAATTGTGGTTGTAGTGGTGGTGGTGAGTGGGGGGCATGCCGCGTAATGAACAGCCGGACGCACCACTACAACATTACTCATCAGAAAGTTGTTCATCTCAATGATAGAATCACAGATATCGGTAATAAGCAAACTTTGCAGGCGTCATATGCCCAGCAAATCCTATCTGACCCCTAAACTTATTTGGCTTAGACTTCAAGCTGAATCTATTTTTTGAAAAAATTGAAAAATTTCCAAGACGTTTACAAAATTGTCACCTTGATTGCGACAGAATCTTCGTCTTCTGCATGACCCACTAAAATTTGATCATTGAAAAATTCGTGATATTCCATGCTGATGCATTGAGCATTCTGAATTGTCGTTAATTTTCATTGTCAGTCCAAGTCTGTCAAAAACAAAATGTCAGAAAGTTTTTCGCGTCAACTCCTGTCGATCTGCATGTCTGTAAATATTGGATAAGGTCCCAAATTGAAGTGATTTTTTACATCAACGGAAAAATATCATGTCTTTTTTGCGTGCTGTATAGAAACGGTTAAAAATCATGTTTCCAATCATGAATCCAGCGAAACTTGTGTGATTTTCGATTACGTTTCGCGAAATGTAATTTTTTGAAAAATGGTAGTGATTGCTGGTCAATCATAGATTGACAGATCTGTATCCTCAAATTCTGGGTAAATTTTTGGCGTTTATTTTCTAGATACAAAACACGCTCACTTTGAATCGTCTGACTTCCGTATCCGTCAAAAGACAGAGGAGATCCGACCAGGGAAACACAAAAGGTTACTTTGAATTGAACGTTCAATTTTGATCTCGAATCCGCGTTCTTTTTACTTCTAGGTTCCGAAAATTACGTGTGGTCTTTCGGACGAAAGATCGGTAAGACAAAAAACAAGGATGGTAGAAAACACGAGACGAACTTTTTGTAACTTTTTTAGATCTTTCTGATCCCGTGGTTGCCGTTCGCCAAGCCCAAGCGATTTTGCTTGAGCAGGCATCGATACAAAATGCCAATTACAAATATTTGTCCAAAACGACCCAAAAGTATTCTACTCTAAGCCCTGCTGGTACCAAACTTCGGGCAGCCACTGTGCCTTTTGCGGCTCAACGGGATGTAAGTCCGATTTCGGATCATTGCAGATCCACGTACTTGTACATCCATTTTTCAGTATCAAGGTCAGACAGTACAAGCATTAGGATCAACTCAGACCGTAGGAGCTGCACCATGGTGGTCGGTTCCGACTGCGTCTCAACAAAATGCGGCCACAACAGGTAAAAATGTCAAATGCCAAATGCCTGAGACACTTTGCTTCGGGGAATATGTTTTTTACTCAAATTCGTACAAAGTAGTCATTCGTCTAGTTCTATCCGCAGGCAGATTTGAAATCACCACTACCATAAGCAGTTATGGTTGATCACAGTTTTGGTTGACCCTACAACTCTTTTTCTACCGTCAAATGGTGCTACTTTGGACAGTTTTAAATTTTGATCTTGAATACCTTTCGAACAACAGTCCCAATTTACTCAAAATTTGTTCAAAATTGTCTGGTTTTTGGAATGCTTTTAAATAATGAGAGATGGAAAGCAAGTACTATTCCGTATTTTTACCATTTACATATAAACCACATGTCCTGTAGGACTGGAAATTTGTGAGCCTACTCAAATAACCTCAGATTTTTTAAAAGTAAAGTATCATTCAGTAAAAGCTTTGTTTAAACGATTTGAAGGATGCTCACTTTTTGTCATTTTTCAATTTACAAGCATTTTATGTAAAAAGGATTATATACGGGTGTGTCGATCGAATGTACAAAAAAAAACAGTTTCGAATCTTTCAAATGTTCTGACTTAAAAAAGACGTTATCCAATGTAGCCCAAATAGAGGAACTTCTTTGGACACCTGCGAAAACATAAATAAAAATTTAACATACGATTTTTGAATGGAAATTATGATAAAAAATGTACCAACTTGTCATATCTCAAAAATTCGAAATTTACATCATCAACCTTACGCAAACAAAATGAACGGAACCAATTAGAAAGGCTTTCAATTGATTTTTTAAAATATGAGACGCACTGTTCGGCATCCATTGGAGCGACGCAGGTTCCACGTTGTTGGAATATGCTTATTAGATTCACAATAAAATAAGGGCTAATGCGCGCAATACGACTGCAAACTACTGACCGACCGATTATAACTAACCCAGAACGATGATAATTACAAAATTAGATAGCAAGACGAAAAAATTCAAAAGCATGACCTTGAACAAAAAGTCAACCAAGATATGGTCAAGAGACAAACATAGTATGAAGTTCGGACAGAAAAATATACCTAGCTAACTGGAAAAACAGAACTAAACCTGATTAGTCTCTAAAAGAATAAAATGATGGTAAAAGCTACAGTATGAAAATCATGCTCCTTGAAAATCATCCCAATTCCTGTAGTTATATTCCATTTATATCATGTCACCACTTGCTCATTGATTGAAGATTTCCTGGCACTTGATTACATTTTTGTATCAAATTGCGGTGGATGAAAACCTCAGCAGCTCCGCTAAGGAAAGGAAATTCTAATTCAAACTTCAAGGTAATGTGTTGGACTAAAGCAGTTAGTGAAATGGAGAAAAAATTTTGTAGCATTTCAACGGAAGGCACCCGGATGTACCCTTGATCAAGTTTTTTGGACTTCTTTTTGTTACATTTTCAACGCTACAAAAATTTTTAAAATGTTCCAAATTCAGGATTCGAAAAGCTTTTTATACAATATTACAAAGCATTCTGCGCATATTAAGTTTGACAAGAGAGGTCTTCCATAGAATGAGATATCTTGAATGCCATTTACGGAGCAAAAAACGATGAAAAATTGAAATATTTCAGTGTCGACTACTGCTGCTAAGAGAATTTTGGTTTCTATGCAAGATCAACATGACCATATTATTAAGCATACGAAGCTACTCGTATAAATTTCATTGATGTTGGATCATTATGGTAAAAATTATCTGTCCAAATGATTATTTTAAAAATTTTCTCCAAAGTATAACCCCACTTGAGGGTACCGATATCTTACGTTTCTGAGTGTTTCTCACTTAGTCCTCATTACAGTCTTGCAACAGACGTCAAACGCCCAACAAATTTCTTACGCCGGAGCAGCTCTGGCTGCTGTTCCCTCACTGCAGGGACCGCCGGGAGCGTCTGCGGCGGCGCCGACCGTACAGCAACAACCAACGACGCTTTCAATACAACCGCTTCCACAGGCTCCTGTGCAGCAACCTGCGGCCGTAATCGTTCCGTCCACACAGCCAATAGTAGCGCCAGCGCCTCCACCACCACCAGTTCCGGCGTCATCGCCGCCCAGAGTGGTGCCAGCGCCTCCGCCACCACCGGCTTCGGCGCCACCGCCACCCCCCGTTGCTTCGCAGCCACTTGCACCTCCAGCCGATGGATCAGCAACTTCTGGCGCTTTTGGACCTGTGGCTCCGGCGCCTGCAACGTCAGGTCAAGGAGCGCAGTGGCCTTCACAAATTCAGCAATCTAGATCATGTATGTTTCTTGGAATATTTAAACTTTTTGCAAGAACATTGAACTGTAGAACCGGGAGTTGAGCCAAGTCTTGCATCAATTATAACTGTAGTTCCTGGTCTCAATCGTTATCGGCTCCAAGTTTGTTTTTTTTTATAAAAAGCTTCCAAATAATAAAAGTGGAAAGCAGGAAGCTTTCCGTATTTTCACGGCTTTTTGCTAAACCAAAAGTCACATAGGGCTGGAGAATTTGAGAATAGTCAACTATGGTGTATTTTTTCCAAATGAGTATCGGCGCACACAGAAAGATGTTCACGCAAATAATAAACAATCTGCTTATACGGACAACTTTTTGTCAAAGTGACTGTAGCAGTTAGGCGAACAAAACGGGGAAAAATATTTTGGCTTACAATGCACATTTATTGTCTTTCCTATGCGAAGCTCAATTAAAATTGAATAGACTATACCTTAAATCAAATTTTCGGGTGAAAAATCTTACTTGAAAAGCTCTGTGCAAACGAGTACTGATTTTTGTCAGGTTTCGCTTCAGAAGCATTTCATCAAAAAACTTATGTGACCGGTTTGGCACAAGACTGCGAAAATATGAAAAGCTCTCCTTTTCTATGATATAGAAGCATCTCATTAAGAACAGACATAGACTCTTGGATGAAATTGCATTCACGCAGCTATAATGGAAGCTTATTTAGCCGCCTGTACAGCGAAACCACTGTAATTTTGAACATAATCAACAAGGTAGCTGATCAATGATATCTTACGAATATCTTAGATTGCTGTAGAAAATTATTATTTGGTATCTGGTATATGTGTGTAGTTATCAGAGACTTACTGTTTCGACAGAAACTACAGTAATTAGCCTGGCAAAGTAAACTGCTGCTCGATATCGGTTTCGACTATTGAACTTAAAGATGTGTCGTTTCTTATCACGCAAATATTTTTTCAATGAGAATCGAAATACAAAAAAGTCCAAATAAATTTGTAACGAGGAGATGGCCATATATCACAAACCATATTTTCCTTTTTCAAGTTGTAGTGGTAAGATGCTACAGTCAGTCTGAGAAAAAAGATCGTTTGTTATTTGCATGAACATTGGAAATTATCACAAGTAGCAGTTCAACGTATAAAAGTTGCTGTGATTTCATTATTTAAATCGTGTCAAGGTTTTTTGATAGTAAAATTGAGCTAGTATATTTTTCATAAAATTCTTGTAAATTGAAAAATGATAAAAAAGTGCCACCTTGATAGTCGTTTACATCAGGCTTTTGCAGCAGGATTTTTTCTCAAAACATAGTAGCGGTTAGTTGAGAAGGACGAATTTTCAGTCCTATGCGACATATGGTTTACAAGGAAATGTTGAAAATATATAATAGTGCTTGGTTTCCATCCTCAATATTTAGAAGCATTTTAAGAAAAAATGGTTGTACTCATAATCCAAAGAACAATCGGAAATCAAGTGTTTGATGGGAGTGAATTTTTGATAATAAAATGCGAAAACTCTGAGAATTGTGGATCCAAGTCAGCTTCCCTCAAAATGTTTCCAAATAATTAAATCGAAAAATAACGTCATATCGTTGTTATTTTTTGCTAATCCCGCTTCATACAGAACTAAAACTTTTGTCAGGCCAAATTCAACTATATAGTCCGTCATTTTATAACATGCTCATAAATTGAAAATTGACGAAACGTAATAATGTCGTCAAAATCGTTTACACGAGAGTTAAGGTTAGTTGAGTATGCTCACAAGTTTCCATTTCCTAGCAAAAAATCGAAAAATTAGGTGATAGAACTTGTCTTCCACTCGTTATGATTCAGAGGCATTTCAGGAAGAACATGGTAAAAATGTCTCGTCTAAACGAATTTGATGGCAGATGCTTATTTGTGTAGTCTTATACTTTACGAGCATTTTGACCATAAAATCCTCCAATAGTTTGCATTGAGAAAAGTTTCATCGGAAAAGCATCGATTACCGATTTCACAGCAATTTGTTCTCAACTTTTTTCACCCGTCTCGCTGCTACCTGAAGGCACATCACATGCATAACATACAAGGCCGAATTAATTTATATGTGTTGCACTGAATGAAGTAGCTTACTTCGTAATTTTAGGCTGCTCCACACCCCGATTGGGACCAGCAGGACCGCCAGGTCTACCAGGGCCTGACGGCAAAGATGGGACACCCGGAACTCCAGGTCCTGATGGAAAACCCGGTAAAAGCGCCGATCAGTCTGCAGCAGCGGATGGATGTCAGAGAAACTGCACGCCAGGCAAGCCAGGACCTCAAGGCCCGGTCGGACCGAAAGGACCGAAGGGCCAACCAGGACAAGCAGGACCAGTACGTTATCCACGTTCTGTAACTTTCAAGTTTTATCTGCTATTTTTCAGCCTGGAATCAGTCTACCAGCCATACCGGGGCCAGTCGGCCCACCGGGCCCGCCAGGACCAGCCGGGCCCATTGGCGACAAAGGCCTTCCCGGTGACCCGGGCGTTACCACAGCCGGCGCCGGTGGTCAACCCGGAGTTCCTGGAGCACAAGGCCAACCGGGACCTGCCGGACCGACCGGACAGCCTGGACCAGACGGCAAGCCATCCTCATCGGGACAAGGAACGCCCGGCGATCCAGGCCCAGATGGAGCACCCGGCAAACCCGGTCCGGTTGGACAGCAGGGTCCTGCCGGCGAACGAGGAACGCCCGGACCGTGCGATTGTCCTCTGGCGAGGACGGCGCCAGGATTCTTCAGGAAAGCAGCGCCCGTAGCCCCACAACAAGCCACTGCAGACGCTGGGACGCCGCAGCTTACGGTTGCTGCTGTAGCGCAAACACAGTCTGTGGCCGGAGCAGGAGCCCCAACAGCCAAAGCAAAAGCGAAGAAAGCAAACCGAAAAAATATTTAAGATTCTATTGATCATTTTTTATACTTTGAAGGAGTGTTAGAGTAATATAAGTTTCATAAGTGTCGTTCAAAATTCGGTTCACTTCTATGTACGACATAGCCATGCTCACTACGCTAACGTGTAATTTGAATATTCCAATATTTCATGGGTATACGAATGGAGGGATTATTTTTTGAATCCTTCAAAAATGCGAAATTGTCACAAAAAGGTACATATGAGAACCAAAGCGTTGTGAATTCGATTGCACGAAAGAATAGTTGATGAGGCATCTTAGCGAACTAACTTAGCCTTTGACATTCGAAATCTATACCTGAGAGTGGCCCACGTAAAAAGAAAGGAAAAATAAAAGTCGGAAAGGATTCAATGACCATGTACCTTCAATGATATAAATTTTTAATTTTGAATCAACAAGAATATACGACTATAATTAAATATAAAAATATGGAAAATATATATAAAAACCTTCACAAAACAATAATAAACATCATTGACAGATAATAAAACGATTTTTACTGGGAATTGATCATTCATTTTAAAAACAAAGAGGTTACTGTAATTGTACGAAAAAACAAAGAACCAACAGAACCCGGTTGACCAACATTAGAACAGCACTGCAAATGTTTGTTCATATCAAGGTTTCAGTTACATGTGCTGAAATCATTCCCTAAAACTAAAATTCTACGCAATACTTTATTTTGAATCGGAACCAAATGCTGGAATTCGAACTAAGAATTCAAACATGCAGTAAAGTTTAGGAATTTAAAATTTTGATTACAATTTTTAATCATCGATTTAAGAGTTGCAGCTCAACAATTTTCGACGTCATTTCATTTCTGCTCCTAGCATTTCTGCACAAAATTTCAAGTTCTTATTATAAATTAAACGACAGTTTTCCAGATATAGAAACAATGAATTGCAGTCAACAAATGTATGTATTCCTTCAAAGATCCCAGCTAAACAAATGATGCTTGACTAACATGTCTCGGACGCCTTCTTTCAAAGGTTGATCGACGGCTTTGCTCGCTTTCAACGGCAATTCCCAATCGACCGATAAGCGGAAAGCAAATTGAGTCAAAAGTCTCAGTTCGCACTTGATTTGCACCCAACCTGGACTACGTACAAACGACCACGGTTGATAATATTTGTCGACCAAAGGTTGATTGGAGCATAATAACTCCCACCACAAATGTAGAACTTGTTCGTTCAATCCTAAACATATTAAACTACGAAATTTGACGTCCATTTGAACTTTGTGCTGATTATGTGACGTATTAATCTGTTGAACGCTTTTGTACAAAAGTTCGTCGGCAGTCAATACCTTGCCGTCTTCATCTAGGCGAAAAGTTTTGCATAAAATTAGGCGACTATACACGGACTGGAAGTCTCGTTTGACCTATAAAAGAAAATGAAATTACCAGACAGCTAGATTTTACAGATGTATCGGGTACCCGGCATACATGCACACCATAGAAACTCTGCTGGGGGTCAGCCAGAATGGGCGTTGATAGATTTTTTGTTGATGATAACGAAAAGAAAGGTCTTCTTACATCTAAGCAGCATATTCTTAAACCTACATTAGTTGAATATGTGAAATTATTTGCTTGGACAGCACTTTTTAAAGTTTTAATGTTACTTCTTTGGAATCAAGTATGCTTTGTCTAGGAACATTTCTAAACTATAGCATCATTTTCATTTTTATGATGAGCTTATCTCCTCTCTTTCTCATTTTCCTTCGTCATTTTCTCAATCATTGCTGGGGGGTCAAATCTGCTGGGGTCGCTGAGGGTCAATCAAAATCTGCGGGAGGTCAATACCCCCAAACCCCCACGTGCATGTATGGTACCCGTACCCGGATCAAGACCCAAAATTACCCGACCACTTTGCTAGATCCGGAGCCGATATTCTTAAAATTTTCGATCTTGACCCGATATTTTCAAAATATGTCAATCGATACAGGATGAGCAAAAAAAGCGACCGGTATTGAATTTTATAGTTTTAAAATGAGTGAAGCTTTTTTTTATGCGGTTTGCTACCGTCAGTAGATAAAACATCTGGCATAAAATGTACAAAGTTTCAGCCAGATTGTTCAAATATTAACAGATATGAATTAAAAATACTAAATGTAGATTTTTTGTAAATAAGCAAAAAATGACAAAAATGAGCATGTTTTACAAAAGAAAAAGTAAAATAGATCCAATCATAAGCACCATAACACTTGAAAACTACAAGAGAGCCGTTTTAGTGTGTCCTACTTTCTGTTTCATCAATAATTTTAATCGTTTATCCAACTGGTCATTAACAGAATTGATTTTTTTTCCAGTTTCAAACAAAAGCTTTTGATTTTAGCGAAATTTTGCCCATATTGAAACAAGAAGTTAATGACTTTAAATTACGTGTAAATTACAAATATGGGTGATTTTTACACTATTATTGTGTGTAAACAGCTTTACAAAACTCTTTTCACAATAGAAAAACTTTTACTTTGATTTCAGAACTTTTGCTTCTTGAAAAATGACCACTTACTAAATTTTTGTTTGTATACAAACCATAAACGCTAGGACCATAACATTTGGCCCTATTAACGAAGACAAAATTTAAAATTCACATGGCTACAGTATTCTAAACTTTGGGATTCATTATATGCACGAGACAATTCTCTATTGTTTGGTTGAAAATTTTTCATAATTTTATACTTTACACGTTTTACACTTTTTAATGTGTCCAAAAAGAGGGGAAAAACCGAAAAGATCACTTAGCCTCTTTTCGGACACCTTCTCATCGGATGTCGCAAATCTTTTTTCATCATTTTCGTAGACACTGATGTTCAACATATTGTCTTAGAAATTCAATCCGATTTGTGTACACCGTTTTGAGAGTTCTGCACTGTCATTCAAATATATTTTTGAATCTGGATAAATCCCCAAACAATAAAGTTCCGTGAAAAAGGGATTCGTCATTACCTAATACATAAGAAGAAAAAATATGTTTGAAGTCTTGATAAATTTTCATTTATCTGCCTTTGATGGTTGCTCAATGATATGCTTCAAATGACAGGTTAAAAATTTTCAAAATTTTTATTCAATTTCAGAAATCGAGTCATTCCTCGACGTTTATTTACGGGAAAACGACAAGAGTTATTCAGAAGCCCTTTACTGAATTAGAAAGGCACTACAATCGACTATGATTTGATTTATTTTCATTGGGCTAACATCAAATGGTGTGAAATAGGACGCCTATAATTGTAGAGCACTTTTTCACACATAATAACATAGGCTGGAGTCAGAAATACGTCATTCACTTAGTAACATTAAGTACGCAGCTCCGATTTTTTTCAGTTAAATTACTGAAAAGAGGAATTTTTTGTTGCATCTTTTCCGAGACACCCTGTTGCACAATCAGTATAAATAGATCGATGAAATTGTGCCAGTGATTCCACCCGCATATTTTCTTTTTATTTGTCTAATCTGAACGTTTTCAATGTTTCCTGCGTCCCGTTGATGGCACATTTAGTGGCGCTAAACATTTTTCTATAAATTTTTAAGATGTGCAGACATCTACAGCTCCCAAAACGGTACCAGGGTTCCTATACTACTGGCCAAAAAAATCCCTTGAATTTCTCAGGTTTCCCAGGTAGTCATAAATAATTTCTCAGGTTTTTGACATACACGATTGGGACACAATTTTCGTTGTTTACACTATATATACCTTTAGAGTGTGTATTGCAGGTTTTTTTGTTTTTTCTCGACGGGCTATTTGGCTCCTAAGGTCAAAATTTTACAGGCCAATAGGAATTTCAACAAGCAAAAACCAAAAAGTTTGTAAATAAATGTGGTAGTGAAAAACAAAGTTTTTTGCAAAAAATTTAGTCAAAGACACTCTCCCAGGAAATTATTCGAATCAATCACAGGAAAAGCCCGTAAAGCAGATCAATCATTTTGAATACATTCTTAATCACACACAGAATAATAAGGCTCACAAATTAGATCAGTCATTATTCGAATCAATCATCAGGATTTTTTCGCACAATCCAGGTTAATCTGTAGCTTGGGGAAGTTTTAGTTGCTCACTCTAAAATTGATAAATTTGTTTTATTTCATCAGAAAAATGATCAAAAGTTACTTTCCTTGTATTTCATTCACATCGTGTCAGTTCCTGACTTTTAAATTGAATTTCTTGAGTTTAGAGTGAGAAATAAAAAGTCTGGCTAGAGTAACTTGTTCGGTGCCTAGCGCCGAAAAATTTTGATTTTGAGGCCTCTAAAAGTCGGAAAATTCATTTTTCAGGACATTCTAGTGAAACTGCCGATTAACGATCTTTTTTATTATCGATCGTTAATTATTATTAACGTTTTAATTAAGTTTTTTTAACTGCTGTTCAACAATTTATAAGCAGCAAAGATATGAAACTTAAATAAAAAAATCAAAAATAACTATTTTTAGCAAATCACCCTCCGACCTTATATTTTTAACAAACCGCCCTCCGACCTTACACCAAGCGCTGGGCCTTTTGTATGAACATGCGGCCCAAGAAGGAAATCCCCTGAGTTTCCCAGGTTTCCAAAGTCTCCCAGGTGCTGAAAAAAATCCCCTGAGTTTCCCAGGATTCCCAGGTTTCCCAGGTTGCGTAGGAACCATGGGTACGCAAACCTGATTGATACTTTAATACAATGTGTTGGACATTAGTGACCATAGAAACGACGAAAAAATTCTGCGGCATTTTATAGAAAGGTGGTGCCTAAAAAAAGCTCAAAATTTTTCACGTTATTTCGACTTAACTTTTGACACTTTAAAATAGCATAAAACGTGTAAAGTAAGGGATTATAAAATTTGTTTAATACATTTGGCATATAATAAACATGTGGCTATAGGGTCGGGACTTCTCTGGCCTATGATATTCCGAAACGCATATAGACTGAAAAATGCCAAAAAATGTAAAACTTCCAAATTTTGGAGCACTGTGGGTATGCAGATTTTAACTTTTATGCCGAACGATTGCTGTCGCGATACTTAGCATATAAAACTACTTAAAATATTTCAATTTCAGATATTATTAATTTTTAACTTATCATAGGTCTAGTCTAGGAGGTCGAATCTTTCAGAAATCATGTCTCAATGATGTCACACAGATTATGCGGGGCTCGAACCCGGACCAATATTCTTAAAATTTTGGACCCGAACCCGATATTCTTAAAATTTTCAACCCGGACCCGATTTTTTCAAAATATACCACCCGATACATCTCTACTAAATTTATAAAACTCAAGTAAAACTTGAAGGGTAGACTTTGGGTTCACCTTCTTTACAGTTAAGTGCTTTCCTTTTTGGTCCTGCATCTACAGTTTCACTTTTTTCAACAGTATCATTGGGGAAAACTATCTACGAGTATTCATAATGACAGCTAATGTGGTTATCGACACTGTTTATTAAAAACACTCATTATGTCTATTAACGATAATGTCTCCTTTCCATTCGACTACACAAGTTTCGTTTTCAAAACTGGTCTTTTTAAAATTGGAGAATCAAAGAAGCAAGAAAGTTTTCCAGGATTTGATGATAGACCTTATATCCGTTCCACTCATAAAAAAATTGCGTAAGCCAAGAATGGAATCAAAACAACCTCGGGACATCCATTTTTTAAAGGAGTTTATCAAAAACTTACTCTGATAGTGCAACGTTTTACAGTAAACAAATGCAGGATGTTTTTTGTAAATAGACAGAAACTGGTCGAGATTTTTTTCGTGCCAATTTTCTAAATTTCGAACAATTTGAAAACTCATGGAAGATAATCGCTAAATTGATATTCTGAAATACAGGGTGTGCCGAAAAGAGCAACCGATGCTGACTTTCATACCTTTCGAATGGATGAAGCTTTTTTAATGCGGATTGCTGCATTCCCAACATGTCTTTGTTGTAAGGGCCAAGTTTTATGCTTTCAGCCTTTATGCTTGTCACAGAAATAGAAATTTCGTAAAAGTTGTCCTATTGCGAAAAAAGTTTTGTAAAGTTGATTACACACTAGAATACACCCAGATTTGTAATTTACACGTCATTTAAAGTGATAAGTTTTTTGTTACAATGTGGACAAATTTTCGCCAAAATCAAGAGCTATTGTTTTCAAATTGAAAATGAAGCAAAATCAATTTTACAATTGACCAGTTCGAAAAACGATTGAAAAAAGTGGTAAAACAGAAAAGAAGACACATTTAAACGGCCCTCATATAGTTTTTAGCTGTAATATAATTCTTATGATTAAATCTATTTTACTTTTTCCTGTTATAGAACATGTTGATTTTTTGTCATTTTTTTGTTTTTCGCAAAAAAATCGGCGTTCAGTATTTTTCGATCTAGTCAGTCAATATTTGAGCAATCTGACTGAAACCTTGTAGTTTTTATGCCAGATGTTTTATTTATCGACGGCAGCAAAGTGAATTGAAAATGCCTCATCCATTCCAAAGCTATGACAGTCAGTAAAGGTCATTTTTTTGGTTTACCCTACATATCCAATTATCTATTACGATTTCCACATTAATACAAATTCCAAATGATCCATTTTTTCAAAGTCGACTGTCGAAAATGACAAAATCAGCTCAGCTTATAATCCAACTCAATCAATAATATCTCATTGATATTATTAGCATTCGATGATCCATTCGACATTGTACTACTCTAGCTATTTGCATGCATGACTAAAAAATGATTACTTCTTCGTTTGCGACGTCTTCAATAAAAATCCACGGGTGACAGGGTCCGGCTAATACCGATTGTTTTTTCATACCATGTTCAAAGACTACTTTCATGGCCGAACACAAGTTACCGCGTACCAAATCTGTTACAATCTGCAAAAATTAGAAAATCTACCATTTAGGGCAGAAATTGTCGCATACGCACTGATCAATATGCTCAAAGGAGCGAGAATAAATTTTTTTTCTGTTCTGGATCATCGACATTTCGATTATGAATCTCAAGTATCTTCTACAGCGGTCTGATATTTGATCTTTCTGATCGTTGAAATAAGGAGGTTATTCAAACTAACGTAAATTATTCCACGAAAGCGTACTTCATTGACGGAATCGTCGCCCAATGCTGAATATTCTTTGCTTCGTTCGTCCAACAATTCGACAAATTTGGCCGGGAACCAACCGCGCATACCGTTCAATTCGCCTATCCAACAGTGTTCATCGCGCATGGATAGAATAGTCAAAATGTCGTTGCGACGAAAACCCAATTCGTCGTCATCGCGACGTTCGAAGTCTAGAAGGGCGCGAGCGCGTTTCCGACGTTTTTTTTGGATGGCTAGATAATTTTCGTGGTCAGAAGCGTGGCTTTCTAAGGTATAATCGGCCTACATAAAATAGTATTTTCTATCAAATTTGGGATACCAGCAGACACCAGCAAAAAATTGCGATTATGAAGTTCCAAACTGTTTTCATTTGCGTAAGTGCAGGAGGATACACATTTTCCAGTGTTTGCAAGGCTGCCGACTCCGTTGTGTGTGAGAGTATAACTCGACATATTTAAAAGAACATTTACTTAAGTTAAAATATTTGAAGAAAGGTTTCAGCGATTTTCGCACAAACTAAAAATTCTTCGTTGATCTCACAAAGCACTTTTTTTTAATTTCCTCCTTTGGTCAGATTTTTCTAATCTGATTCTTCTACAATATGATTTCTTACCTGCAAGTTCACTTTTCTATGTCCGTTGGGGTCAGTCAAAATAAAATGGCGGCTAATTTTTAAGATGGCCTGCCTCAAATCAACCATCAATTCGGTTTGTCGAACATTTTTCAATTTCGCGTCATTTTCGTCGCCCGTTTCTCCACCATATGACCAATAACCAGACGAATAAGAATCGTCCGATGTGTTTCGACTACGATCGCGAAATATGTGCGATACCAACGACTGCGATCGTTTCAATCGCCGGCGGCTTATTTTTTGTTTCGGCAGGTTGATGTCGGCTACGGATTTTGGGTCTCCGATCTATGTTACGCAAAAATAAAATTTTCTGAACGGTGAGTAGTATCTGGCTAACAGGAAAATTGCTCATCTAAATCTAGAATATCTAACATACATTACAAAGGTTCCTCGACGCATGCGAACTTGTTAACGACCGATTAAGTAGTCGAAAGCGTCCTTCTCTGATTATACATGACAACAATGAAGGTTTTCTGGGTGTTATAAACTCCAAAAAATCATTCCCGATTTATCCACAACAGAATCCTCTTTTTTGAGACAACATTTGAAAAGTTGTTTCGTTTTTTTAAACACTGTAGTACGACGACTCCAACAAGATTCCTATCTTGTACATGTAGCAATGATCACCACTTTGTGATGCAGGATGAAATATTATCAGGAAGAATCCACAACGAGATCGTGGAGAAAAATTTTTTAAATATTTTTTCAACATCGGGTCATAGCGAAAAATTATGCTTTGAAGCGTTTCAGACATTTCTATAAATTCAATATTCATTATTAATAATCCATAAAAATTCTACATTTAATAAAACTTTCGAAGTTTATGGGATGGTTTCACTGATTAAAACCTCACCATCAGTCCCTGATCGGCCATCAAATAAGCCAAATGCTTCTTCCTCTTTGAAGCAACTTGAACTTCTGTCAGTTGCCCGGCTCCGATGTGATCTGCAGCTTCTATTAAAGCGTCGGCGTCGTCTATGGTCGATGGCAGGTTGGACAACAAGTTGAAAATGTCGGCAGAATTGGTCAACGATTCGAATTCAGGTTCCTTCAGTTTCAGCATGCCTTAATAATGTTACATCAACCATGATTAATGGAATGAGTTTAAATTAAAGAATTCGTTTTACTAGATTCTGAATGTGGAAAATGACTTCTCAGCACTCAGTGACCATAATTCAATACGTAGCCTATCAAATGAGCATTGGGACTTTAACTCTGTGAATGAAAGTTCCCCAAAACAAACTCAAGGTTCAGAAATGAAATTTTAAAATAAAGCTTCTCAATTTCTTGTTAAGGAGATTTTACTTACAAACATAATTAACTTTACAGCAACATTTTGACTTTCTGAAAAATACAGGGTGTCGAGAAACATCGGTACAGGGGGTACAGAGGAACCGGTCCATTTTACATCAGCAAATTCTGTATGGAAAAGTTCAGTATAAATCGGTATGGCCGCCAATCGCTTTGCGAACGGCAACAAAACGTAAAGGCATTTAGGAGAGCCGATTTTCGAACAAATCAGAATTATATCCTCGGATTCTGACGAAAGCTCAAGTGAACACCAACCAACTGACCTATTAATCAGACATTGATCAAGTGACTTCTCCCATTTCATTGTGACCCAGTGGGCTGATCTTTTCACGCGTTTGGCAATCCAAGACCAATTACTAAACGTTGCACTAGCTTCCATCACAATTTGCCAAGCGACCGCGATAATTCTATCAGTCTCTCTTCACAATCAGAATCCCCAACTTTGAACATTATGAAAATCAACAAAAACGAAACTTTTTCCTTAAAAAATGGGTGCTCTATCTAATGGTGCAAAGCAATTTACACCATGACTGCACAATTGCTGTAGCGCCCTTCACCGAAGTTTTTGGACATCCTGTACAAGCAAAAAAACATAAATAAATCTAAGCTCACAACTTACTTAGCAAAACAGCGGCATCATAGCAATAATTTTTTACTTCGTGGTTACAATTATTTCATGATGTCCGGATTTGATTCTACGAAGTACTCAATCTAAGCTATCTTTTCCTACTCGTACACTAGTTAGTACACATAAGGCATGAGTGATGAAATTTCTTGCTGTCAACTAGGTGTTCCAGAAATCATAAACTGCGAGTACAATGGAACTTTCTTATCTCATCTTATCTTGAAAACATGGAATTTTGCAAGGGTGTGACAATATGGCCCAAAGAAACTTTGTCATTTTCATTTTTTTATATTTAGCAGGAATGGGACGGATATTCGGATCCGATCATGCTGATAACCGCCCTATTTTTTGAATCCAGATCCGATCACTACAATTTTCTCGATCCGGATCAAGATCCGATAAACAAATTTTCTGAATCCGGGTACGACGCTTTCAAAGAAAAAGGTCCGGTCATGATGAAAACATTATTCACTTCGGTTTGCATAATTTTTTTCGAAAATTCCAACCAACAGTAGCCATATTATACTTGATGAAAAGTAATTTTTCAATTCTATCACCCTTAAAAGGATTCTAGTGAGATCGAAAATAAACTTTGATTAGCTTTTTTTGCAAAAAAGGTCATGTCGTAAGTTTTGACCTGCTACTGATCTTACTGTGTACTTTTATTTTCTGAATTAAACCATAATCCAAAGCAGGCTTTTCCACGTACATGGAACTGTTTTTTGAACGAACAGAAAAAATATCTGAGCGTTTTCTGTACACATCAGAAATTTTCATCGAGAAGCTGTCGAAGTTTCTACTGAGTGAGTCGATAACAAGGTGCATTTTCCAGCTTTTTAGCAAATTAAAATTCAAAAATTTCCAGCGCTGCACGCTTTTTTAATAATCATAACATAATCTGCTCCTTTTTCGCTACAGCTCTGGTCTTTAAGTTCACTTGTTTAATTGTGGCATTATTGATTATAAATACTGTGCTTGACATCATACAAGTAAAGGCCCTGTCATACTCGCCGTGAGGCACCGCGCGGTACCGCGCGGCGCCGGCTGACAAGTATGAATAGATTTTTCTGATTTTTGCTTTCAAAGTTCAACTCAAACGGAAGTTTCCAACCACTCATGTATTATAAAGCTGTAATATATTGTTGCTATGACGTATTGATGCATACTATAACATCTGTATATGCAGTTCAATCATATTTTTACATGAATTGTGAATTATGACACTTTCCAAGTATTATTTTATCATGCCTCTTAATAATACATGCACAACATAGAAATTCTGTGGGGAGTCAGCTAGTACAAGCAGCATGTTTTTCCAACATCCGAGCAGCATGTTTTTCAACCTATCTTAGCCAAACATGTGAAATTATTTGCTTGGACAGCATTTTTTAAAGTTTTATCGCTACTTCTTTGAATCAGGTATGCTTCGTGTGGAGAGATCGTAAACTACAGTATCATTTTCATTCCTGATGAATTTCTCTACTCTCTTGATCATTTTTTCGTTCGTCATCTTCCCAATCATTGTAGGGGGTCAGATCTGCTGGGGGGTCAATAGCCCCGAACTCCCCTCCGCGTGCATGTATGCTACATTCGGAAAAAATTCATCCTGCATTCTGAAAAATCCACGATTGATAAGTTTTGGCCATGCACTCAGGAATTTTCCCAGTGAAGTTTTTCCCGTAATTTTATCCCAGAGGAATTATTTGACGTTTTCAGAAATAGATTTTCAGGAGGACTGGAAATATGTATAGTTCGTTTTTATTGTTTGTAAATTGAAAATGGACAAAAAATGGACCGCCCTCTAAGTCGTTTACACAAACCGTTTACTATAGAATTTTTGGCGTAAAAAAATCGTGAGGATCAGATGAGCAGACTCTGTAAATTATAGAAATATCGTAGGTGGCACGATAGCGTCAACCTATAATATACTTGGCCCACAAATTTTATGCCCCCCCCCTCTAGAGCCAAAACGGAAAGAGCTAGAACCTTGGGTTTTTTTCTCATAATTTCGGGCATAGGGGCAAACTGTGGGGTGCTTTTTGTCATTTCGCCTTTATCTGCAAGTGGTGTTCGGTGGGGCCCCAAAAACAGGCAAAAAATGCACTTTTTAAGGGTCCCCAGTCCCACCATGGGTGTGGCATATCCAACCTCCGTACTTCGGCCTAAGCATCTTGGGAGTGCATTCTCAAATGCGATTTTTTTACTTTTTTGAAATATAGCCTCAATTCGATTATATGGGTGGTCCAAAGGCCCAGAAAACGCCAAATTCCCCAATTTTGTTATATACTACTTACGACTTCATAAAAAAATTTTTTTGCAGCATAATGCACTACCAATTTTTTGCAGTTTCAATTGAACCGGTAGTCTTATTGAGATTTTTGGGCTGCAGGGGTTTTCGACCATTGGGAACTCGATGGACATGGTCATTCTACACAAAAAAATTATCCCGGGTGTAAACAAGCGTATTTTCGTGATTATTTGGTGGAAGGGGTTTTCGATCACAGGGAATTTGATGAATGCGATCACTTTACACAAAAACTTATCCCGGGTGTAAAAAAACGTATTTTCGTGATTTTTCGGTGGAAGGGGTTTTCGACCATTGGGAATTCGATGGACATGGTCATTTTACACAAAAAATTATCCCGGGTGTAAACAAGCGTATTTTCGTGATTATTTGGTGGAAGGGGTTTTCGATCACGGGGAATTTGATGAATGCGATCACTTTACACAAAAACTTATCCCGGGTGTAAAAAAACGTGTTTTCGTGATTTTTCGGTGGAAGGGGTTTTCGACCACAGGGAATTTGATGAATGCGATCATCTTAAATAAAAAGCTATCCCGGGTGTAAACAAGCGTATTTTCGTGATTTTTGGTGAAAGAGGTTTTCGACTGCGAAGAATTCGATGGATGCGTCATTTTACACAAAAACTATCTGGGGTGTAAACAAGCATATTTATGTGATTTTTTTTGTGGAAGGGGTTTTCGACTGCGGGGAATTCAATGGATGCGTCGCTTTACACAAAAAATTATCTCGAATTTAACTAAGCCTGTTTTGGGGATTTTTTGGTGGAAAAGGTTTTCGACCACGGGAAATTTAATGAATGCGATCACTTTACGCAAAAAATTATCCCGGGCGTAAATTTTTCTTCGGAAGAGGTTTTCGATCAGGGGGTATTTAATGAATATGATCACTTTAGACACAAAATCATATTGAGTGTAAACAAATGTATTTCTGCGATTTTTGAGATATTTCTGCGATTTTTTGGCTTAGGGATTCTAGACCAACACATCTTTTACTTTTACCGAAAGCGAGAATTCGTAGCTTGAAGATTGTTTTATATTGTTTTTTTTTCACGTGAAGATGATCAAATTTAAAACTCCAATGTGCTTCTATGAAGGGTTTCGTGCATGGTTGTGGCCTACTAAAAAGAGGTGAACTAGTTTATTAGAAAATGCCCCGATGGGGCAAAAAAAAGAAGAATATACTTTCTTCGATAGTGACCATGCTAGAAAAAGAAGTGGACTAGATTTTTGAGAACTTGGGTCAAAGTTGGAAAAAATTCACTCTTTATATTGGATTTTCATTCTTTCTCAAAAAAATTTTCCATGCCTGTGAAAAAGTATATTCTGCAGCTGAGTGCATCAACACACTTTCCAACCAAACATGTGCATCTCTGAAATTTTTAGGCGGGTACAGGGGTGGACCTTGGTTTTTTTGGCGTTTTTCGAGACAAAATTTAAAAAAAGTTGATTAAAAAATTTTTTGCATTGCAAATTTTTCAGTTCCAAAACCTTGTGGAAGTTTGTACCCCCATGTTCCCTCTCACACACGTTTGCTTCCAACTGTGTCAAACATTTTTACTGAATTTGGTGTCAACAAAAGGAATCAACTGTGGGAAAGTGGCACATAAAATCCCACTCAGCTTTATCAACCACAGGGGATATACGCAATTAGCCTACAACCCCAGATCAATGTCAGTCGGACCAGTTTTCCAGTTGTCGTTCATTTTGAGAAAGAAAAGACAAGCCTTCCCAGTGTATCATCATTGTTCGATTACTTATATTCTATATATCTGAATATCTGATGTGAGTTAACTGCGTTTTAGAAGGCAAACTACTATGTCGATTTGTTGTATTTTTGAGTTTTTCGTACAACATTGCTATAACTTCGTCTACAGTTTCTTCATCAAATTGGTATCCCAAGCGAAAACCTATATCGCTGTAACTTTCGAATGGATCGTTACGTCTGATCAAATGACGAGAAATAATTTGATTTTCAGCGGTAATATCATCTAAGGAATCAAGCAATCCAACTACCTCCATATTTTTAAAAATTATACATTGAACAATGCTACTACCAGATTTACTCCTGCTCCTAGCAAGAGTAGAATCTCGGAGTGAGTTGTTTAGTTCTTACTCCGAGATTTACTCTACTCTTCGTTCAGCAATGCCGTTTTTTCTTACTCCAAGATTTACTTCGAGATTTACTCTTCGGAGTAGGCTACTCCGCCTTCAGCAATTTGGGCCTTACTGTCGAGATCATCATCTCCTGGGACTCACCCAACGGCATATAGTTTAATGCTTTTTATATTCTGCTACTGTTATAACTTATCCTAGCTAATTTATCTGAATATCTCAAGTCGTACTGCTGAACCTTTGTAAAAGAATCTGGTTGTTTTGTCTCCATGTCTTTTTAATAGAGATTTCTATAGTATTTGAAGGTTGTGTGCATAACTTCCTAGGGTTCTCTATATATCCTAGTTCTTTTCCGTGTTTCTCATGCATTTAATATTATAGTTTCTCTTTTCAGAGTTAGAAAATGTTTTATAGGCTTCTCCCCTTGTAGATTGCACTGTCACCCAATGTTTCACGTATATCTAATTCTTCTTCTAGTCGCTGAATTTTTGGCCTGATATATTCTCCATAATTTATCTCAAGTTCTGCTTCCTCTTTACAATATTCTATAATTTTGTTACAATTTCTGAACTTGAGGCATTTGCAAGTCATAACTGGCTTGAACTTTTGGTTATGCATTCTTCCAGGCTTGTATTTATTATGTTTATAAGCATATTTTTATATTCCTTTGTTGTTAAAGTATTTTCAAAGGCCATGCACCAGATCCTCTTTTCTTATGTAGCCTTCCTGTAATCTATACAATGATTGCATTGTGATTAGGTGACATACACTAAGGACATCTACGTTGCTCGTACGAGAGACTATCCTCAGAGATGAGAAGAATAGTTAAGTCGGCATTTTACCTTTCTACATGTTGATACACCTTCGTTTCTATGGGTTTTGATATCTAAACCCAGAGGTCCCAAGGTCAGATTTTTAATGTAGGGGTAAAGTTCAAAATTTGACTGGGTAATGTAACTAAATGTCTACTAAACACGTTATTTTGCCTCAAAACTAGGCAACCATTGATTAATTTTTAGGACTTTAGGTAGGGGAAATACCGCCCTCATACCCTTCTCCATGGGCAAGTGCCTAAACCTATCGACTACACCTAGCTACACAGTTCTTTAATTTTTCAACTGATTTTTCTTTTGGGTTCAATAAATACCCCCCATTTTTGCCTACTTCCACATTCATTATGACATTGAAATGATTATGGGGAATACATTTTTATTAAAAAGTTGTAGAAAATTTTTTTCTCTCTTATTCTTGTTTCTAAATTTGATACTATATTCTGCTAATAGAGGAGTTTTGAAGAACACAATGCTGGAAAGCAGAGCGTTGTCCTTACTATCCTTTTTTGTGAGTAGAGTACCGTGTAACGGCAAGCAAAACATTATAACGGGACTGACTTCAAGCACGGCCTCAACTGACGATATTTAGAAAATATAGTCAGTTATGGGGATTAGAGAGAGTTTGAAGTTCAACATGAATTGACTCACCCAAGGCGACTTTAAATAAGGCCACGGAACCTTCGTAGAAAAATAAGTCCCAAACGCGCAAAACGATCCGCACGTGTAAAACGGACGAAAATAGAGTTAAAAACCAATTAAGACTGATCAACGATAGTTCAATATCGTGCTCTTTGAGCAAACGATCAATGCCGGGTAAAAAATCAGATAATAATTGACGGAAAACTTTCTGATCAGCTTGTACGCCGATCAACGATTGAGTAAAATATGACGCTGGTAAAATGTCCTCGATTATGGTGATCATGAGCCAGAACGTTTCCTCCTCTTCGACAAAAAGTAACAGAGTCCCGATTATGACACCCATACCCTGGGAAACAGAACATCATCGATGTACTAAATTGAGCGCAATGATTGGAGATTGCTCTAAGAATCACTTTTCTGGACAGAACTCCTTCTGTAAGTAAATTCAAGTATTTGAATGGCATTGAAAACAAAAGAAACTTAAGAAATTATTAAGAATGGAACAATATCATGTCGACAGGTAATGAAACCAGCAGAGTTATTTAATTTCCAGTAAAATCTCAGGAAGCATGTATTTATCAGAAATTTGCTGCTTGAAAACGAAATAGAGAAGTCTTCTATGCTTTTATTTTTGAACACTACTAGGAATCATAGAAAAAAAACTTTCGACTTTTATAACCTTGATGTAGACAATCCAAGAAATTTGTGCCCAGATTCAAAAGGCCTTATGATTAACACTGACCTGACAATATCCAATGTCGGGGTAAAGATATGCAATCGCGCGCAAAATTCTTCTCATTCTAGGCACTCCAACGCTTTCGAAATCGGCGAAGCAAGCGTTACTAGGCATCGTCCGCAGCAAATCTTTTTCTATTTGCTTGGCCACTGACGGTCGATCCTTGTTCGCGGCTTTCAGCAAATCTTTATATTCGAAAGCGGCTTTTTTCTTTCCGGAAACGGCGCCACATAAACGAGGCCACACGTACGGGCGCATAGAATGCGGTACGCCCTTTTCTCTTACTAGGGCGTACAGTTGATCACATTTGATTAGTAAAGGATCAACTTTATCCCAAGTTAGCTCGCCGACGATCCGACTATGAGTGAATTCTAGGTGTGCTATCCAGTTCAGACGGTGGCGCGAGTCTTCGAGGAATGGGGTAGATAAAAATTTACTACTTGTTGGTTCAGGGTCACCTTCGATATCGACCTGAATATCGGGAAAAATTAATCCAATATACTGGAAAATAAATTAACAGCAACTTCAAAAATAAACGAGGCGTCCTTCTGTCCGAAGAATTTTACATAGATGGGATGATCGTTACAGTAAGAACATCCCTAACATCAGAGCAGAGGCAGGGCATTTGAATTCTACTATAAGTTTCTCAGGTGAGAACGCCAATATTTCAGTCAACTTTATAATGATTCGCAATACGGAAAATTTTATTCTGCTAATTTAATCCGAAACGAATCAAAGAAAGAGCAAATTTTTTCGAGATTTCTGCTAAAAAATCTATTTTCTGCGCTGAAATTGCAGTGTCGTGGGTAGAAATTGTTTTTTTCGGTAAGAATTTAATATGATAATGGCAATAAATTAACCAAAAACGATTTTTTAAATTCATAAACATTTATGCCACAACTTTTTCAGTATAGACATTATTGGAAACAAATTTTCGACACTTTTCTCAAAGCGTCAGCGATTATGAGTTCTATGAGAATGCCAGCGATTATGAGTTCAGAATATAATTTTTCCAGGAAGCTACGACGGTAGCTACTCTCAGTTGGTACGAGTAACGGGGGTCATTACAGTTTCTGGGACTATTTCTGATCCCTGATTCCGATTCTAAACGATCAGTTAACCTTGATCAATATACATTAAATCAATTCTCGACATGCCCTAAATAAATGGCTACTTTGGAATATTTTTGAGCAGGATGTTTCATAACGAAAAAATGCGAGTTTGAAAAACGACGCTGTAAATCCCGGACACATTATACTATTGTTAGAATAATGCGCAAAAATTACTTTATAGCCAAATTCGTCGTACGTTTCTTTTGTATCAAATATTGTTTCGTTCAATTCGCTATCGGAGAGTATGACGTTTTTTCGACCATTGGCAATTTTAGAAGCCAAAGTCTGAGGCCACATTGATTTTGTAATGGCTGAAAACGGGCCTCCCATTGTGAATTCGACCGACGGACCGGTCATTGCGACTGGTAGTTCTTTTTCGCATTTTTCCGACAAGTGATGAACGTTCAACTCGCTCGATGCTTTCTCGTAACGAATTTTCGATTCGTTGGAAAATATACCTACAAAATGAAGTACAAAGATACATCGTGCCCAAAATTCTCAAAACGACCGTATATAATTCAGTCCATGAAGTTGAATATGTCTAATTTCTATGTAAATATGAAGTTTTGAGTTTTTTTTGGAAGCACATAAAGTATATAACTTTTGAGTAGCACAGAATTTCGGACTGATTCAATTGCCCGATGGGTGGTGCTGATATAGAGTCTGACATTTATAAAATAATTGTAAATAAAAAAATGACAAAATTAACACTATCGCCGACATAATTTACATCAAGTTTTTACGATAGTTTTTCACAAAAAACTGTTAAATGTTAGCGTTTGCTCATAAATTTTTGGTGCTATGTTACATGTGGTTCAACAGAAAATCTTGAAAACATGAAATAGAACATGCTTTCCACTGTTATTATTTAAATTACTCACACGAGAAATTGACTACAGATTCGAATGCTTTGGAAACTGCTTCAATAACATTAAATATCCACAGGGGTTAAATAAACGTCATTTTTGCTTAGATTAAACTCAGTTAGAATTCCATTAATTATCTCTTTGCCTGACAAATAAGTATTGTAATTCTGATTGAGTTAAATTACATTGTTCGACTCGGCTTGAAAATCTGCTATTTATAGTCTGTTTTTCTTGAAATACTTATAAACAATGAAAGTCGAAAGCAAGTAGTCTGTCAGATTTTCACGATTTTCTGGCAAACAATATACCATATACTACCAGAGATTTGTTAGCATACTGACCTCACCTTCAACAATTTTGCGAGTGAAAAATTTTACTTTTTAGCAATTTTGACGACAGTAATGATTTGTGTGACTTTTCTATTTGGAAGCATTTTATAAAAAACAGATTATAATTCGCTCGATTGAGCGATGCTAAACTGAAATTACCTGCATCGTCGTCATCCTCGTCATTTGTCAACTTATCGGCGTATTTGGCTCCTCGACCTTTACGATATTTAGCGGAAGATGATCTGTACCGTCTCATTTCGCTTAACGGCGCAAGAAAGTGTTGTCGGAGATGGAACGAATTCCGCAAAAAATATAAAAGGGTGTTGTACGCAATGCAGAAAATATTTACGGCGAATAACAATTATATTCTGTGGCAAGAACGGTGGGCTAGAAAGCCGGTATATAATGAATAAAGCTAGCTTACTGGTCGGCTAACATATGTACAAAAAAGGATTTTGAAGCAAACCTATGCTGGTTCGATTGAATTGAAAACCTATACGAGCCGTAGGTGCGCGTACGGTATGCTAGCGTGCTTCACTTGATCAATGAAATCCTGCACTAGGAATATACGAGTAGAGAAAAGTCGATAAAACGCAGCCCACGAGAACGGAAATATTTGCATGTAGAAAATCCATGCAACAGCGGCCTTTCTGAACAGTGTCGTAGGACCCTAAGACGGCCTTCAACATGAAGAATGTATTTCTTAGCTATGCCTCACCTTTCAAAAATAGGCCGCAGGGCGTTGTTTCAATTCCAAAAAGAATTTAAAAAATAGATTTTTTTGATGGTCAAATTCATGAGAATTCGTATTTATTCCGTAAAATTTCATGTTCAAAAATAAATATATTCTACCGAAAATTTGACATTATTCAGCTGTTTTTGGTCCAGGATATCTATCCCTAAGATAGTCATATGATTGGCAAACCGAGGGGATAAGCCTTATGGATATTATCGTATCATCGACGATTTTGGGAAGTATTTTTGCCTGTGGTATTTCCCCTCGCAAGTATATGTATGGCACTAAGTATTTTTTTCCATGTTGAAGTCTTATGACATCGTCCTGAGACATCAATCCGAAGTGGACCTCTGATCGAAAATTTGACCAGCTGAACATAGCAAACGTAGTGTGATTTAAATCGCATGCAAATAATGTAAATTTTTGCGGTAAATTTTGAAAACGAAGCGATCGAAACGCTCGTGTTGTTTCAGAGGACCAATCGTCAAGTGAATACCATCATTTTCCCCTTGAGCGCATCAGGCGATAAGCGACTCGTGTAACGAGACTTTTGAATGACCAACATTGAATAATCGCCAGGGCGTGCCGCCGGTGCGGCTGTGAAGCTGAAGTTGACTGCCAATGTCCATCGGATACAGTAAATCTGTATTAAGTGTAAACAAACTTATGTAGCTGATTGATCTGACTGCCTTTCAAAAATATCGAAAAATTACGCTGGAAAACTATACTAAGAATTGATTCATTTTGAGTGTCGCGAGACGTGAAGCTGGTGACCGATATTCTGAAGTAATTTGACACGATTTCTAGTATAGCCTATTTTTTCATGGGCAACCAAACCAACGCCAAGAGCCCGCAGACAAAGTTCCTGCAAGACACCAGAACAGATCCGAATCTAGCCCCATTTTGCTGTACCTAGTCTACGTGGAAATCGCATATTTTGTGTAACTTGACGCGTTAGGAATGAAAATGATATTCATTTCGTCTGAAAATCAAAACTCGCATAACTACAGTAAAAAAAATATTAAAAATTTTTGATTTTTTTGATTCTTGATAGACACTTCTTTCAACTTTTTCTGGTTTAGGTACATAGGACATCGTGTTGAGTTAAGTAACCTAATATCAGACGACTGAATGGGCTACAATACTGTAGAATTTATGCGTGTAAAGTGTGTATTAGGATACAATGGCGCTCGAAACATCAAATGCACTGCTAAAGCTCAGAAGCACCAAAAATTTCTCAATTTACTGATAGTTTACCATCTCACCTGTTAACAAAAATTTAGGGAAACTCATGTTCTGCTAGGGGGTCGCACCTATTTAGGAGACGACTAAAGCATGAAGTAACTTTGTTATTGACCGTTCATCAGATACATAATACAGTGCTCTATAATGTGAGATAAAATGCTTTCCGGATTTTGCATTTTACGCTTTTTAGAAAGTTTTAAAATGTCAAAAATGAGACGGTAAAAATGGTGAAAAACCTGTCTAGTTTTCACGAAAATGACTCTCATGTACTGCTGAAGCTCATAAGGACCGAAAATTTGCGTATGTACTGGATGTCTCAATGTCTCCTGGTCGTCTACAGAAATGACCAAAGTTCATGTACTGCTAAGGTGTTAAATCTACAGAAGACTACTTACCATTTTCGCCGAAAAATCATAATTTTCAGTTTTTGATCAACAAAAGTTGATTTTTCTCGAACTTGTATGTTTCAGATTAGATGACAGTTAAGTATGAGGAGAGTAGACATGAACAAAAAATAAAGCTTCGCGAGCTCCGAACCATTTGGTTTGCAATAAATCAGTTTCCATCTGTAAACTCGGGTCATACAGTTGGGTGACGCGGTAGCGTAAACCTATAATATACTTGGCCCCCTAAAATTTGACTAACCCGCCTTGAGCAAAAACGGTTACAAATAGAGACATGAGGTTTTTTCATAATATCCGCCATTTGGGCAAACATAGGTGTGGCAAAGGCCATTGGGGGTCTTTAATCAAATAGTGCTCGGTGGGGCGCCAAAAACGGTCTTTTTAGGGCCCCAAGTTGCATCAGGTTCCTCAATGGGTATGTATCCCTGGACCTTGATACTTTTACCCGTGCATCTATGAAGTGTTCTCTCGAAAGGCTTGTTTTATTTTATGAAAATGCTGATTTGGTCAAATTATATGAGTGACCAAAGTTCGAGAAAATCCCCTTCGTTTGGGTCCAAAAAAATCTTTTTTTGTGAAACAGATGTATAGTCTGTTTTTCTTGAAATGCTTCTTAATAATGAAAGTGGAAAGCAAGTAGTATTTCAGATTTTCACGATTTTCTGGTAAACAATATATCATATAGCACTAGAACTTTGTGAGCATACTGACCTCAAAAATTTTACAGTAAGAGCTGAATGTAAACGATTTTGACGACCGTACTGATTTGTGTCATTTTTCTATTTGGAAGCATTTTATAAAAAACAGATTATAGTGTTACCTGGTTATCCTGCGTGTAAAACAACTATATGTCCGTGGTCTTTTTGGGGAAGGGGTTTCACTGTAAAGAATTCAATCAGATGGTCACTTTACACAAAAAATTATGCCGTGTGTAAACAAGCGTATTTTCGTAATTTTTTGGTGGAAGGAGTTTTCAACCGCGGAAAATTCAACGCATGCGGTTACTTAACAAAAAAAATTATCCCGCATGTAAAAAAGCGTATTCTCGTGATTTTTTGGTGGAAGGAGTTTTCGACCGCGGGTAGTTCAATAGATGCGGTCACTTTACACAAAAAATTATCTCGGGTGTAAACAAGCGTATTTTCGTGATTTTTTGGTGGAAGGGGTTTTCGACCGCAGGGAATTCGGCGGATGTGGTCACTCAACACAAAAGTTAATGTGCGTGTAAAACAAAGATATTTCTGAGGGTCTGTTTGGGTTAGGGGTTTTAGACCATTGAGAATTCAATGGAGATGGTCACTTTACACAAAAAAGTTATCCCAAAAGTAAACAAGCGTATTTTCGTAATTTTTTTTGGAAGGAATGTTTGACTGCGAGGAATTCAATAGATGCGGTAACTTTACACAAAAAAATTATCCAGAGTGTAAACAAGCGTATTTCGCGATTTCTTAGTGAAAGGGGTTTTCGACTACAAGGATTTCAATGGATGCGGTCATTTTATACAAAAAATTGTCCTTTGTGTAATCAAAGGTATTTCTGCGATTTTTTGGGCTGGGGGTTCTTGACCATGGGGAATTCAACAGATATGGTCGCTTTACATTCTGTTTACAACGTGTTCTACCATGCAGTTCACACACCTATCACTCTTACCGCGAGTGAGAACTTGTAGTTTTGAGATTGTTTTTTATTGTTTCTTTGATGTGAAGATGACCAAATTTAAAATTTCAATGTGCCTCTATGGAGGTTTTCGTGCATGGCCCACTAAAAAGAGCTGGACTAGTTTATTAGAAAATGCTCCGATGGGGCAGAAACAAGAGGAATATGCTTGCTTGCATAGTTGCCAAGCTAGAAAAAGAAGTTGGCTAGATTTTTGAGAACTTGGGTTAAAGTTGGAAAAAATTCACTTTCGTTATATTGGATTTTCTTTCTTTCTCAAAAAAAAATTTTTTTCCATTTCTGTTAAAAAGTATATTCTGCAGCTGAATGCATCAACACACTTTCCAACCAAACATGTGCACCTCCGAAATTTTGAGGAGGGTACAAGGTGGACCTTAGTTTTTTGAGACAAAAAATTCGGAAAAAGTTGACCGAAAAATTATTTTTTCGTAACGAATTTTCTAGTTTCAAAACCCTTGGGGTATTTTGTACCCTCATGTCCCACTCACACATGTGTGCCTCCAACTGTGTTGAACTTTTTTACTGGATTTAGTGTCTACGGAATCAATTGTGGGGAAGTGGCACATAAATCCCACTCAGCTTTTTTAGAAAGAAAGCTGCAGCACAAAGTCTTCTTAGAACTTCGACTGTGCAAGATACGTCTAATTCACTCATTTTACATAACATATCGTATAGAATTGACTCCGTAAGTTCTACTGATTACAAACTATAAACAAATTTATTATCTTCTATGGTCTTTTTTTCTTAAAATGCTTCCAAATAACGAAAGTGGAAAGCAAGTAGTATTTCAGATTTTTGCGATTTTTTGATAAACAAAATGTTATGTAGGACTGGAAATTTGTAAGCACACTGACCTAACCTTTAGCAATTTTTCGAGTGAAAAATTTTACAAAAAGAACTTTATGTAAACGATTTTGACGACAGTACTGATTTGTGTCACTTTTCTATTTGAAAAACATATTTAACTATTCAACAAAATAGCATTATCCACAGTTTTTGGATCAAGGAAATTTGTAGAAAGAGCGCATTTTGTGGGATTCCAGACGGGAAGCAATTTCAGGCATCCCTGTCACTCCCGTCCTGCTTTCAAAAAGGTCGTGCTGTCGCCGTGGTAGCGTGAGTAAAGTGGGGGAGAATCGGTTCCGGGATTTCGCGCACACCCCTAATACAGGCATGACTGAATCAGAAGCATTTTTTCATGCTTTACCATATTCTACCATTTGTAGACCGGTGCCAAACGACTGTAATCAACCCGCAGTTGCACTAAAGGGGTCTAAGCTCGAGCGCAAGGTAATCTCGAACAAAAAGGCGACTCGGTTTGATCTCAAGTTCGGTATAACTTGAATGTCATTAGGATTATAATGAGCTCAATGTGGAGATTATCCCCGGCTCAAGCTGTCGGTTGCACTAACATTTTCGGATAATTTCCTTATCTCTGAAGCGAATAAATCATAGGTAGCGCGACAGCGTCAACCTATAATATACTTGGCCCCCAAATTTCATGTCCCCCCCTAGAGCCAAAACGGTAAGAGCTAGAACCTTCGGGTTTTTTTGCAACGGGCATAGGGGCAAACTATGGGGTGCCTTTTGTCATTTCGCCTCTATCTGCAAGTAGTGCTCGGTGGGGCCCCAAAAACAGGTAAAAAACGCACTTTTTTAGGCCCCCCAGTTCCACCATGCCCAGCAATCGGTGTGCCATATCCAACCTCCATACTTCGGCCTAAGCATCTTGGGGGTGTAATCTCAAATGCGATTTTTTTTTTGAAATATGGCCTCAATTCAATTATATGGTTATCCAAAGTCCCGGAAAACGCCAAATTCCCCAATTTTGTTATATAAAACTTATGGGTTCAAAAAAATAATTTTTTGCAGCATAATCCACTACTAATTTTTTAGCCGTTTCAAATAAACCTGTAGCCTTATTGGGATTTTTGGGCTGCAAGGGTTTTCGACCATTGGGAATTTGATGGACGCGGTCACTTTACACGAAAAATTATCCCGGGTGTAAACAAGCGTATTTCCGTGATTTTTCAGTGGAGGGAGTTTTCGATTGCGGGGAATTCAATAGACGTCATCACTTTACACAAATAAATTATCCATGGTGTAAACAAGCGTACTGCCGTAATTTTCTTGTGGAGGGGATTTTCGACCATGAGGAATTCAATGAATGTGATCTTTTTACACCAAAAATTATTCCGTGTGTAAACAAACGTATTTTCGTGATTTTTTGCTGGAAGGGGTTTTCGACCACGGGGAATTTAACGAATGCGATCACTTTACACAAAAACTTATCCCGGTTGTAAACAAACGTATTTTCGTGATTTCCCGGTTTGTTTTCGATCACGGAGAATTTGATGAATGCGATCATCTTACAAAAAAAACTATCGCGGGTGTAATCAAGCGTATTTTCGTGATTTTTATGGAACGGGTTTTCGACCACGGGGAATTCAATGGATGTGTTACTTTACACAAAAAAATTATTCCGGATTAACCAAGCCTGTTTTCGTGAGTTTTTTGTGGGAGGGCTTTTCGACCACTGGGAATTTAATGAAAGTGATCACTTTACACATCAATTCATATTGAGTGTAAACAAATGTATTTCTGCGATTTTTGAGGGAAGATGTTTCTGACCATGAGAAATTCAATGGACGGAGTCAGTTCACACGAAAAAAGTCATTTGTGTGAACAAAGGTATTTCTGCGATTTTTTGGGTTGAAGGATTCTAAACCATGAGGAATTCAATAGATATAGTCACCTTTCAGTATCTTTACACCGTTTTTAAGTACTATGCGGTTTACACATCCTTTACTTTTGCCAGAAGTGAGAATGCTTGAAGTTTTTTTTATTGTTTTTTCGAAGCGCAGATGACCAAATTTAAGACTTCAAATTGCTTCTATGAAAGTTTTCGTGCATGGTTGAGGCCCACTAAAAAGAGGTGAACTAGTTTATTAAAAAATGCCCCGATGGGGCAGAAAAAAGGAGAATATACTTGCTTCGACAGTTGCCATGGTAGAAAAAGAAGTGGACTAGATTTTTGAGAACTTGGGTCAAAGTTGGAAAAAATTCACTTTCTTTATATTGGATTTTCATTCTTTCTCAAAAAAATTGTCTATGTCTGTGAAAAAGTATGTTCTGCAGCTGAGTGCATCAACACACTTTCCAACCAAGCATGTGCATCTCTGAAATTTTTAGGAGAGTACAGGCGTGGACCTTGGTGTTTTAGCATTTTGTGAGACAAAAAATTCAAAAAAAGTAAATTTTTTGCATAACAAATTTTCCAGTTTCAAAACCCTTGTGGAAATTTGTACCCCCGTGTCTCCTCTCACACATGTTTGCTTCCAATGGTGTTAAACATTTCACTGAATTTGGTGTCAACAAAAGGAATCAAGTGACATTTTGGCATAATTTTCTTGTCTCTAAAGCAAATAAATATGAAAATTTCTGTGATTCTCAAACCCGAACTTAAACCTCAGTTTTAGTTAATCCTGAAGTGAGTATGATTTGTGCATTGGAAGAAAATAATTTGGATATTGTGAATAGCTTAAACTCAGGATCATCAATTTAACCCCGATGTTGAGATTATCCTCATGTTAGGTTGGTGCAATGAACCTCAGGTTCCTTTATCGTTCTGAAAATAACTATAATATGCCTCCCTCACTTTTTTTCAGCTAGTGTGAAAGGCAGTGATTTTGAATTGGTCGGAAGTTAGAATGCTATCAGTTTACCATTTCTTTACACTTGAAGTCAGGTGCATATAATTTTCATATAGAAAAATTTTACTGTAGTTGATGCCAGTTGGAGGACAAAATGCACGATGCTGCAGAATATACTTTTTCACAGACATAGACAATTTTTTTGAGAAAGAATGAAAATCCAATATAAAGAAAGTGAATTTTTTCCAACTTTGACTCAAATTCTCAAAAATCTAGTCCACTTCTTTTTCTACCATGGCAACTGTCGAAGCAAGTATATTCTCCTTTTTTCTGCCCCATCGGGGCATTTTCTAATAAACTAGTATAAAAATGTCTGGAATTCCCAAACTAGAACTTAAACCTTAGTATTAGTCAATCCTAAACTGAGTAATGTTTGTGCACTGGAAGAAAATAATTTGGACATTGCGATTAGCTCAAACTCAGGATTATCAATTTGACCCTGATGTTGAGATTATCCTCGAGTTGGGTTACTGTAACCAACCTCAGGTTTCTTTATAGTTCTGAAAATAACTATAATATGCCTCCCTCACTATTTTTCAGCTAATGTGAGAGGCAGGAGTTTTGAATTAACTGGATGTTAGAATATTGTTGGTTTACCATTCCTTTACATTTGAAGTCTTGTGCTTAGAATTTTCATATAGAAAAATTTTACTGTAGTTGATGCCAGGGGAATTGCAAAATGCACGATGCTGCAGAGTACACTTTTTCGCAGGCATAGAAATTGTCTTTGAGAAAGATTGAAATTCCAATATAATGGAAGTGAATTTTTCCCAACTTTAACCCAAGTTCTCAAAAATCTATTCAACTTCTTTTTCTAGCTTGGCCACTATGCAAGCAAGTATATTCTGTTTTCTGCCCCATCGGGGCATTTTCTAATAAACTAGTAGCTTATGTTTCATCTTCGTATAAATCGTGCGGTTCAGCAGGATGCTAGCAGGTTCCTTGGTATATAGATGCATGAAAATCAACAACACAAGGACGGTGCTTTTGGTTGACCAGGACAAGGCTGTGTCAGAACGTTCATTTCACACGGTAATACTCTGATATCTACTAACCGGTAATCATCAACTGATACCACAAAGAGTCAGTTTTTGAGACAAAGCTATAAATACATGAAGCAGGAGATTGGAATCAGTCCCCTTGATGGCATTAATATCATACCTTCATTCTACACTGCAAGGAGAACAATTATTGAGGAAGAGGATGGGCACTCAAAAGTAGAAGAACGTGTGAAATGCTCACACCAAGGCAAGAGGAGTTTCTGCTCAGCAAATCTGAAGAATAAATTCGTCCCAAAAAAAGTTTGATGCTGAAAAAATATCAGCCTTGTATGCAAAAATGGACAGCTTTCCAAATATGTATTTTTAATAGAGAAACTAGTTGCAAGTTTCTTTTCACAAGAAGCAAGTCAAGTTGATTTCTTAGGGACCAACGAACCTACTACTATCCCCTAATCTGAAACATAAAATTTCGAGGGAAGCCAACTTTGGTTGATAAAAAATTGAAAATCAAAATTTATTGATTAAAATAATTAGTTTTCCATAGATTTAACGCCCTAGCAGTACGAAATTTGGTCATTTATTGTACACATCTAGGAGACTTGTGATTTATCTTGTGATTTATCCACTACGTAGAAAAATTTTCGGTCCTTGTGAGCTTGAGCAGTACATAATAGTCATTTTCGTGGAAAGTAGCAAACTTCACCATTTTTACCATCTTATTTTTGACATTTTAAAACTTCCTGAAAAGTGTAATTAGTAAAACCCGAAAAACACTTTCATTCCATATTATTGAGCATTGTATTACATATCTAATCAATGGTCAAAAATAAATATGCCTAGGCCGACACATCTCAAGTCTCGTGAATAGACTGAAAAACATCAAAAATGCAAAAATTTGGAACTTTGAGATACTGTAGACCTGCGAATTTTTTATGAAATTTGTAATTATGAAAATTCAATAGATGCGATCATTTTACACAAATTTTTCCCGGTGTAAACATACGCATTTTTGTGATTTTTTGGTGGAAAGGATTTTCGACCACAGGGAATTCGAGGGATGCGGACACTTTACACAAAAAAACTTATCCAGGGTGTGAGCAAGCGTGTTTGATTTTTTGGTGGAAGGGTGTTTTGACCACGGGGAATTCAATGGATGCGGTCACTTTACAGAAAAAAGTTAAATTGAGTGTAAACAAGCCTATTTCTGCTGATTTTTGGCGAAAGGAATTTCGACTGCAGGGAATTCAACGGATGCGGTACAAAAAATTATCTTGAAAGTAAACAAATGCATTTCTGCGATTTTTATGGGGACAGGGGTTTTCGGCCACGGAGGATTTGATGGATGCAGTCAGGTCACTCAAAAAATTATCCGGAGTGTAAACAAACGTATTTCTGCGGTTTTCAGTTTTTGGGGGAAGGAGTTTCTGACCATGGGCATTCAATGGACACAGGCACTTCACAAAAAATATTGTCCTTTGTGTAAACAAGGGTATTTATGCGATTTTTAGGGTTGAGGATTCTTGACTATGGGGCAGAAAAAAGAAGAATATACTTGCTCAGATAGTTGCCAGGCTAGAAAAAGGAGTGGACTAGATTTTTCAGAACTTGGGTTTAAGTTTGAAAATTCTATTTTTGTAATATTGGATTTCTATTCTTTCTCATTAAAAAATGTTTCGTGTCTGTGGAAAAGTATTTTCTGCAGTGGAGTGCATCAGCACACCTACAAACCATTGATGTACATAGGATGGGGTAGTAAACCCTTGCAGTGAGACCGTAGATACCCCTGGCTGGCCTCTGGAAAAAGTCAATTGACTACCCTGGGACTTTTTGAAAATCTAAAAACACATGAAAAAACGGATTTTTTGACAAGAAGTAGTAAAAATTTAAATTTTTTTTGAAAAATCCATTCTTTACTTTTCAACTCTTCCTTTCGAAAATTTCTCCCATGCATCTTTATTTCCAACCACACATGAACAGCTCTGAAATTTGGGATAGGTGTGGTTACAGAAGGGGTGGATCCTGGTTCTTTTAGACGAAAATCGCAAGAAGTTTACTAAAAATTTTTTTTCATACATGAAAAGACTTACAATTTTAAAACTCTGGCAGTACGTACCCCCATATCACCCTCGCACATATATGCTTCCAAGTGCACTGAGCTTTTACAGATGAGGAAGAAATCTGAAATTCAAAAATAAGATCGATATGAAACATTGCTTTACAAATAAGGCATTTTAATTTAATGGGTGCTATATGTATACTTTTTGTTCAATGTGCTATACAATTCGATGCAGAGGTTGATCAAAACGGCCTACAATACATTAAGATTTCATGGCATAAAGCAGAGCAAGTTTGCCCATCACATTAACAGAGATAGCGATGAATCATTAGTGAATAGTGTTTCATATGTGGGTGCCTGATACAATTCTGTTCAATGTAATATCAAACATGCATCCATTTAGAGACATAAGTTGTAGCGATAATAATTGTGTCAAAAGAGCATGTGCATGGCTGAATCAAAAAATTTTTAAAGGCATTTTTGTATGCTTTATCCTGTTATCTGTTTGCAGGTAGTGTTCAATGACTGTAACCAGGGCACATATCTACTAAAGGTTTAACATCGAGCTACAAGTTAATCTCGAACAAAAAAGCAATCACGTCAGTTTCAGCAGTAGCACTAACATGCCAATCAAATGTTTGCTATAATGTCGATGTCTTCAGGATTATCCCCATCTCGAGCTGTTGGATTGCACTATTTTCTTGAATTTTTTATTTCTAGACCGCAAAACCTGAAACTGGGTATTGTATTGGATAATCTTAACCTTGATGTGAGGACTGTTAGCTCTGCAAGAAAATAATCTTAACATTGTGATTGGCTGAAACTGAGGATTAGTGCTTAAGAGCTTCACATTGTGAAAATCTTCTGACCTGAATAACCAGTCTTCACAGTACTCATGTTATCCAGGTATCTTGCATACCCAAACTGAGTACTATGATTATGTACTTGAACATTCGAGTATATAAGTGTTTGAACTTTACAATATCTTGTTAGAAATTCGGGTAAATAGGTCACATGAATACTTAAGTAGCACCCACGTTTCATTTTTGAAATGGACCTGGGTAGGCATACCCAGATACCCAAAATACCTGGGTACTCAGTATGTAGCACCAGTGGGGTATCACCAATCTGCAGAATCTGCATGTGGATGCAGATTATGGATATGGTCTAATAGTCAGATGCAGATATTGTCGGCAGATGCGGGAATTCACATATCGACCCTAATTGGCAGATAGAAAAGGTTGAATCCTCCTTTTTCGAGTGGATATTGACATCTAATCTGTGGATACAAAAAATGCAGATATCCGCCATTGGCATGTCTAAAAGGCGGACATGTCCTGCAGATTGCGAATTTTTTAATGTCTAAAAGGCGAATATGTCCTGCAGATTCCATAATTTTTAAATGTTGTGTCAAAATTGGCAATTTTTCTGGCCAATATCCAAGTCTAATTGGTGGGATCCACAAAACAGTGGGGTTAGATATCCCCCATCTACACAATGTCTAATCGGCCAACATGTAATGCGGATATCATTATTCTTAATTTCAATATAAAACAAAACATGTCTCAAAAAATCATCAAAATTACAGATTTGTATGTACACTTAAATAGTTTTTCTCCCTAAATGCTCAAATGTTTATAACTGAATTTCTAATATACATTTTATTTACATATGGACGAAAAACAAGAAACAAAAAATATGTACAACAACAATAACAAACAAAATCTACAACAAACCAAAACAAAAAATTAAATATGTACAACAATGAGACAATAGACAAATATGTACACCAACCAGTAATTAAATATGTACAACAACAACAAAATAAACAAATATGTACAATCGTAATATAAAAACGAAAATGTATAACAATGCAAGAAAAATTACAATGAAACAAATATGTACAACAATTACAAAAATAGGACATTATAACACAGGTAGAACACAGGTAAAAATAAAAATCACATAAAATTAAAGTGTTAAACACCACAAAAATCAAAATTTGGTCTCATAATTGAGCAGAAAATTACAAAAGATCAAGATAAAATTACATGGCAAAACAAAATGCATATTGTAATAAAGAAGTACTTACACATTCATCAACATTATGTGGGTTAACTTTTTCCAATTCCGGGTTCATACTATGGCAGAAATAAAATGACAGGGTATCCATGTGCAGTCATATTAAAATGCACGAGAAATGGCTCTGACTGTGAAGGATCACTGAGCCTAGACCGAATCTTGCATTTTTCATGGTAAGTTCAAAACTCTTCACATATAAATTTATCAATTTTTTCATTTTTCTGCTTGTAAAGTAGAAAATGTAGCATAGAACACATTTGTTAAATTTCTTATTTGTACTTGGCCAGTGCCTCGATTCATATAATGTATTTTACCATTGGGCAGTTTGTATTGCTGCAAGTCGATGTGTGGTAGATGTGGACTAATGGCTTGATTTCATCAATGAAATATTCGTCCACTGCATGGAAAGTGTCAATGGTCGTTAATTTTCCATCTCCACATATTTGTCAAATGGTAGAGCATTGATGTTATATGAATGCTTTGCCCACGACAATATGGCTAGTTCATATCTGCCCATTAGCACCAATTCTAGAGATGCCTACAACTGAGACACTTCTGGAGGTATCTGAAAATTATTAATTAAAAACTGAAATTGGTTCATAGAATAAACTGTTTAAAGTAATAAACCTGTTCTATGAAATGGGCATTAAATTTTATGTGTGCGTAAAATGTTGCAAAACATGGGTCCAACATACACGTATTAATAAGTTTGTACATTTTGTTTTCAGCTTTGACGGTGAAAGCTGGTGGTGCCCATCAAAATCGTATTATTTTGAAGCACATGCTGCACTCCCAATATGGTGTTGGTTTTCGCAGCTTTTTGAAATAAATGGTGGCACATTGTCACAATTTTGATGGTAAAAAGGCTTGCAGTTTGGAGATTCCCTCGAATCGCATGGAATTAACAATGCATTGCTTGCGCTGTCACATATGCAATTGAAAGTATCCGTCATTGTCTCATCTGCTGCAATGTCACTGTCTAAGACTAGTTGGTCATTATTGATGTCATCGACAGTGTCGTCTATCTGGAAAAAGTTGTACAATGTCTAAAATAATATATTCATGCATCTCAGTCATGGTCCCAATCTAAAAATTGAAAAATTTTTAAAAAATTCCAAGAATTTAAATTTCATTAAAAAGAACATTGGCCATGTCCTACAACTTCAAAAATACCAACAACACTCTTCTAAGTGCATTTCACATCCTTGTAAGGCCTAAAATGCCATATCCACTGATTAGGGATGCAAAACCCTAATTGGCAGATATAATGGGCAGAGATTACTTAAACCCAATTCCTGAATCCAATTTACACTTTTCGAGCATGGGGCTGATATCCTAGCATCCCACTCATGGTCCCAATCTGAAAATTAAAAAATTCAAAATTTAAAGGAAATTAATGAAATTTTTAAAAAAGTTTTAAAAATTAAAATTTTCATTAGCACATAAAGCATGATCAACAAGAAGCTCAAAAAATCATGGGTGGATTGAAAAATACAGTAACACACAGAAAAGCAGGAGAAAAAACTTTTCACCTAGGAGAACTTTCTCTCAACCAGAAAGGTATAATTAAAAGGGCTGATACAACGAATAGTGGACCCCATGAGGTGATGCATATTGGAAACATTTATAAAAAGTAATTAAAATACATTGTGCCTGGGAACCTGATTCAGGCATACAAAATCATGTAATGCATTTGTTAATGTGAATCTAGGAGTTTTACTGTACCTAATAATTCATTTTAATTGTTTTATTTGCATCTTATTCCAATTTCTTATATTTCAGGTTTACATTTGAAAAGTTGGGAAATTTGATAGCAATTCTATTTTGAAATCTATTTTTGGGTATTTTATGACATTGTATAAGCACTGACCAAAGGGAGAGCACTGGAAAATTTTAATTTATGGGCGGAATAACATTCTTTCACATGCTCAGTGTGCAATATTTGAAAATGTTTATAAGTCCCAAATCCCTACTGATGTCATTATTTTGGCATACTACTAAAATCATGGAATTTTTTTTAAGACTCTACTGCGGAATGTTACAATTATTAATTTTAATTGTCAATTAGAGGATTGAGGGTTGCGGTTAATGACGATCTATGGAGCAATTGAATTACATGTAAATGGACATTAGTGGTAAGTATGGGGAAGTAATTTATGTTATAAAGAAATATTTGGAATGAGATTCTGAATTGACTGGCTGGAAATTTATATGCTGATGATTGTGGGTGTTCATTTGACTGATCAACTCCCTCATGTTCGGTTTTATTCTCGAGCATGTGAATTGTTTTAAGAATAAGGTCCTAATCCAAAAATGAAGAAATTAATTTAAAAAAAAAAAATTAAATTTTTTCAAAATCATGATTGGCCATGTCCTAAAACCTCAAAACACCAATTAAATTGTGTTGCAATTACTTCTTCCATTTTGGGTATGCTGTATTTGTTGCAAATCGAGTCGATGTCTTGTGATGCCATTGGCAGTGTCAGAGTTTCAATTTTTGTCTCTTTAATCATTATTTTCAAAATTGGGATTGGTGATGCAATATATCCCTCATAGATGATCAGATTACTTTCTTCTTTGGGAGTGAAAGTCCTGAATGAAAATGTATTATAACTCTTTATGCAAGGCATAAAAATGATTAAAAGTGTATACCTATTCAAGTTTTCTTCCATCAGTCCTTGTGATTCTAGGGGAACTGGGGAGGGTGATCTTTTTCCCTCAACCGAGGTATCCCTAGGCATTGATTTGACAGTTTGTTGAATCTGCATTGAAGGTGTTTCCACTGGGATGTCAAAGTTGTCATTGCCAAATTTGGTTACACTTTTCTGTGGTTTGACATCTTTGTAGTCACCCACTCGAGGTGCTTTGTAAATAGTGGGCTTTTGGCTTATTTTTCATTTCTCTTGTTTCCGCAACATTGTAATATTTTTTATTGTTTTAACTTTGGTTTTAAGTCCACAAAAAAATCCAGCGGCCAGAATATGGTGGCAATAACAAGCACTGCAGGAGCAGGTATAGGGGTCGAACTGAACCATTTACTTACTTTCATTGTTTTTGACAATGAATAGCTGTAAATCTAATACACTTTGAATATCTTCAAACAGAATGAAAATTGTAAATAATTACTGCTTTGTCTGGCATGAGTGTGACAAGTTTCTTGGCGACCAAGTATTGGGCCAGTTGCATCTCAGCATTGACATCTTCTGGTACATTGGGAGGTGGTTCTTCCATGTCCACCAGAGGTATCTGTGAAGTGACATAGCCATAACAAATGAATTCCAAAATGTTTTTGGGACCCATGTTTTCTCCTATTGGCATTTTTGAAGCTGGATGTAAAGGAATGCCCGGCTTTAACATGAAATTGCCCAACCCCTATTTGGCTCAGTCCTATTTGATGATGTAATACTCGTATAAGTTGTAAAATGCAAGTACAACTATATCTAAATGCATTTCTCCCCAGTTCATCGACGATTTTATTACATTGTTGAAACTTTCACTGGCACTTGTCATTATACCTGTAATGAAATACAAATTTTATAATTGGGTAATAAATTTTTGTTCTTTTTCTTCACTCACCAGACATGAGGAAAAATATTCCCAAAGGTTCCAGTACCCACTGACTGCTTCCAGGAAATGCCAGGGCTAGGGAGACAAAATAGTACTCGTGGAATTTGGGTAGCCATAGTTCACTGTAGTTGTTGGCCTTCTGCTCAGCCAATTCTGCGGTATCCATCTTCAAAATACTGTACATTTGGCTCATAAATTCATTTTATTATCCATTGGTGTACCTCAGCACAGTGCTCGTACTAGTTCATTTGTTTCTGCTAGAATCTTTTATTATTTTTGATCTCTAAAAAACTTGAAAATTTTTGATTCAAAAGTACTAGTTCATTTTGATTGCACATCACTTTTTGTGCCTTTAAATTTTGTAATCTTATTTTTCAAACATTCTATTTGTATATTAGATTTTTTGCAGCATGAAAAGAAGATCAAAGAATTACTGCGATCAAAGAAACTTTGCCAACGCGAGCTAAAAGCTCTAATACTTGATCATACCATCAAATAGCCAACCTCACCTGACAAAACTTCCAAATTGCTTGAGGTGATTTATATTGAAACAGGAAGGAGTGTAGTGACCCAATTTGGGGACATTGTGGAACGGGGGTCGATTTTGGAAAGATCCGCAAGTTCAATTAGAAAAGATTGTGTCAAGAATTTTGAGAGGCGTGACTATAAAAGCTGGTGAAATGATGAAAGATTCATTGTTGTTTTTTGTAGCACTGGAGAGCCGTTGTGTATTTTTGTGTGTGATATTTTTTGAGAGTGGAGTGGCATTTTTTTATTATATAGTAAAGCAAAAACTGAATGTGTGCTCTAGGTTAAGTATTTTGTTTTGGACATAGCTTTAAGTATTTGGGTACAACTCCCAGAAGGGTAAGCTAGCACATTTCTGAGTTTGGGCATCCAAAAACCTTAAATGATTAAGGGATGTTCCTTACATTGTTGAAATAACACTCTACATGAGTCCGTCAATCTCTTGCATTTAATTATTGTTGTATGAAATCCATTAAACACTCCGAGTGTCCCAATTTACAGCGTTCTACATGCTCAACTTCTACCTTCCATAAATTTTCTACAAACACATGACATGAACTGCTTGAAATAAAGTTGACAATTTACTTGCTCTTTCCCACCAAATGGAATGCAACAGATCACCAACAGCTTGAAATGTTTAGCCTGAAAATCCACTTCTGATTAACCTCCAATGGAAACAAACAGAATGAAAATTTCTCCTTTGTTGTGTTACATTTTGCCAATTGCATTCTGTTTCGTACCATAAGAAAAAGCAAATATAAATGATCCTCGAGCCTGACCCTGCATGATGGTATGAGTGTATCTTTATCTGCAAGTTTATCAGGTATCTGCTTTAGTTAACTATGATGGGTGTCAATGTATAGACACTGTAGATTACTGAATGAAAATAATCCAAATGGCAGTGTCTATTGACCTGATCTGGTCAACATTTTTTTACCTATTGACAGGATCCTGGCAGGAGAAGATGCTATGGGAGCGTGATATTGACCGAAAGAAAAGTGCAGTAAAACAATTGATCACATGATCAAGCATACAAAATTTTAAAACCTGCAGTTTACTTGCAGAAACATACACAGCCGATTCTGACGAGCTTCTTATTGCATATAGTTCAATAAAAATTCAAACTTATACAACATGGTAGCCACTGCTTTCTGTTACTTTTTCAAATCCCAAATACATGCTCATAGGGGTGGGTGGTACGGGAGGAGTAAACCCTCTTACCTGAGACTTTGGCCCAAAAAAAATTGTGAAACACCCCCCCCCATGTTTTCCAAGACAGTTTTTTGATGATTTTCATGCATATTTTGTATGAAAAACAAGCTCGCAGAACTTTTTCTCTGTTTTTTTTGCTCGCCTACCCCCTAGCCCATGGATAAAAAGTCCAAGGACCCTCTCCCCTGGAAAATTATTGTCATGCATGTCTGATATCCAACCTTGATTATGTGCCCAGACAAGGAAAAAACAGTAGTGCAAAAAGACTTTCCTCAAGTCATTTTCCTCACTGTCAGCATTAATTTTAGTTTATCAATCGTGAGCATCACAGTCAACTTCATGTTGTCCTATTTGATGGTCGAGTTTTTAGTCCGGATAATTTTCTTGCCAATTTTTGTCATTACGAAGGGATCACTCGTGGACAAGATAATGACAAAATAACAAGACAGATGAAGACAAGGATGATAATTGGAAGTATGCCAAACTGCTAACAACGGGCTCTAGTCTGTTTCTCTTCTTGTTATTCTTGTAAACATTGATGGCAGAAAGAAAGTAAGGTGTTAATAGATATTTTGTGATTTTATGCAGTAAAAACTACTTTGAACCAATTTTTTTATCATATTTTGATTAACAGAAATATTTTAAGGAAACTGAGTATAATAGTCCTATTTTAATTATGCTAATAATTGAAAAATGGAAAGTAAGTACTGTCTCCAAAGTCCTTTAGACAAAGCCTTTATTGAGATGTATTACTCAAAAAACTTACTGAGCATTATTTTAGTATGATCATAAATTTCCTGTCCTATGTGACATACAGTTTATGGGAGAAAATTGTTGAATGGAAAATATTCCTTGCTCTCCAGTTTAGTTCTATCATTTGCCAGCAGTTCAAGAAAAACAGACTATAGTTGTGATAGCAGACAATTCGGACCATCAACAAAGAATCATAAATCCATTTTGCTAGGATTCATGCTGCATCACCATTGTTTCTGAAAAAATATATAAATGTTGAAACATTAATATTCAAAATGATATCATAGACATACATGTAATTGGGGCGGGAGGTGCTATGGGAACCTCCCCAGAAATCGTCGACCATATGGCTAGCCATTGGGCGACCCCCCCAGGATTTTCCAATCCTATGACTAGCCATATGGTAGCCCTAGGGACCCCCATAGTTTTAGTCCGAAAAATACTGAAAAATGTCATTTTTTCCATGAAGAATGTCAATTTTTGAACAAAAAATGGTCAAAAACATCAATTTTCTCAGCGCTTCGCGCCATAAGTACATATTTTATCATTTTTTAGACAAAAATTACTACTTTTTAAACCATTTTTCGGACATTTTTCATAGAAAAAATCGAATTCTTTTTCCTTCAGAAACCCATCCCCCCAAAATTTTGGGAATTACTGACCCCCAGCCCCAAAAAAGTGCTTCGACCCCCCCAGACCTCAGAGCTCCATTACATGTATGATCATTAGACACTCATAGAAATTCCTATAGCATGACCCAATCCCCAAATTATAACACTTGTATTACTTTTGAGAGAAAGGGTCACATTAGGGGTGTTTGCTTCATGTTGCAGTCCAAAATTTTGGACACTGCTAATTTACATGCCACATGAATAAAAATACAATATATTCAATGTGATCACACATTACACACTTCAAAATCAAACAATGGTATCAAATTATAACAGCACTGTCAGGTACAGACAAATCAGAGTTTTCAGTGTCAATAATTGAAGTCAATGCTGTGCACAAGGGGGGATAGGGGGGGGGTGGTCGCCCCCTATTGAGGCAGTATGCTAACATGTATCCCCTAAAATCAAAATTTTCTGGGGCTATTCAGTAAGAAAAAGTTAGTCCGCCCCACATGAAAAAATCTCGCACAGAGCCCTGATAGAAGTAATATGTTAATATTGAATATACAATGACGTAATATTAGTATGCTTTGATGAATGCAACATTAAAAAAGTGTACACACCACTTGGAGCACATAAATGCCATAAAATTGATAAACCAGTGGTTTTTTTGTAGGCGACATTTGTGCCAATTGGCAAAGAGAGCCAAAAAAAATTTGTGTCAATGGCACAAAAAAAATTTTCACCTCAAAAATATACTGGAAACCCTTAAAAAATTTTATGCCAAAACAGGTTTTTTTGGGCAAATTTAAATTCTGACTGGCTTCTAAAAATTTAGAGGCACAAGCCAAATTGGCTTGTAAAAATTAGAGCCTAACAACCCGTTTAATAAGATGAGTTTCCTATCTGGAGATGCATTGCTATGCATTTTGATAAAGAAATACTAAAAAGTTTTCAATACTTCATGCCAGATTTCAAATCATTTATGATTCTTGGTATCATTTCTGTTGTGTGGTTCGAAAATGTCGGCCTAGTTTCAGCCTATAGCTTTTAAACATCAGCATGTTATGGACGAAAGTTTGACCTTGTATTGCTTTTTAACATATTTGACGAAAACCTAGATCATTTTCACAAAATCGTTTTGTGGTCCTTCAGAATTTTGGACTTTCATGAACATAACTTTTTGCATTTCGAAAATGATTAAGACATCATCAGCATGGAAAAGTTGCAGACCTTCTCCTATCAGGAAAAGCAATCCACATTCTTTGTTGCTTGCCTAATTTTTTAATTTTAGTTTGCCTGACTGAAAACACATTGAATTCACTGAAAAATGAGACCTTTCATGCAGGACATAGATATTAAAAATACTCATTTTCCAACATTAAAGAATATCAAAATCCAAAATTTTCCAGCTTTAATTACTGATATCCAAGTCCGAAATAAAATACCTACTGCACTTTTTATGCTCTATACATTTCAAAACAAGGATAAATAATTATGATTGGTATAAATTACTGGCTCCAGAAATATCAGATCGAAAATGTTAGAGAAACCTTTGAATGCTTCAGCTAACCAAATGGTGAAAACATCATGATCCGTCATCCGCAGTTGCAGTAGAATGTGCTGAAAATGCATTTTCTGACATTTTAGAGGCCTCGAAATCAAAATTTTTTGATGCTGGGCATGAACAAGTTAATATAGCTAGTCTTTGAATTTTCTTCCAAAACTCAGGAAAGTCAGTTCTAAAAGTCTGGAACTAACATGAAGTGAATGAAATACAAGAGAAGTGACTTTTTATCATTTTTCTGATGAAACTGAATGAATTCATCTATTTTAGTGTGGGCAACTAAAAATAAATCAGTGCAGCCAAATTTTTCGGTTTGCAAAAAAACCCTGATAATTGATTTCAATAATGACTGATCTAATATGTGAGCATTGTTATTTTTTGTTTGATTGAGTACATATTCAAAATGATTGGTCTGTTACGTAAGCTTCTACTGTGATTTTGAAGAGCATTTTTGAATAAATGTGTTGAAAGAAGCATTGTTTATATACTCCCACATTTGTTCAGATTTTTTTTTGTTGTGGCTTGTTCAAATTCCGATTGGCCTGTAAAATTTTGACCCTAGGAGCCAATTGGCCTGTCGAGAAAAAATGAAAAAGCCCTGTGCCAAAAGCCTTACATTAAAAAGTTAGGAATTTTTTTACAAGTCCATCCTTTTCCCAATTATAGTCCTAACTGGCATTTTCGGACTCCTCAAGATGCCAGCTATCTAGATGAGTTCGAAAATCCAGGGGCTCGTGGCATTCAGGAACTCATTTGCATAAAATCTGCACACATGTAACACACTACTTGTCACTAGAAAAAAATCCCACCTACATCAAGAATCCAACCTGGTCCACCAGCCTATGAACTTAATGCCTTCATCACTACACCAATTTCATCAGAAAGTATAAACACTATATTCCTTTAAGACCCTTGCTACTATTTTAACTAACAACTTCATTTGTAAGAGCCTCAACAGCGATGCGCCCTTCAGGCGCAGCTTCTGTACCCTAACCCTAAGCCTGAGGGAAATTTTAAAGGAAAAATAAATGTCTACTCATCAGTCACAGAAATCCATGCTCAAAATTAACAAACAACTTATATACAGTAATTAGGCTGAAGGCTGGAAACCCACTTATAAAATTAAGCCAAACGTTATATGCCAAAAAAAGTTCTTTCTTTTTGTTTGATAAAAACATACACTAAAGATAAACTTTCACCACACTAATTTGCATCGAAATCGCACCTACTCCAGTTCATCGGACCATCAGTGAGCTTAGAAAAACTGATCGATAAAATGGCTTATACATAGGATTGGAAAAGAAATCGAATGCTGTGAGAATTCAGATATTTTTATAGAATTTGTCAGGCAGTCAGTATTTTTGTTTTGACTTTCTTTTATTTTGACTTTCTTCCTAAAACCCCTGCAAATATTAATTCAACCATGTCTAGAATTGCTATCTCCTGATAGTCCCGTGGCCTAAATTTTTGGTCGAAAAATTGTGCCAACAAAACAATGTTAATTTTTCTGTTCGAATCAAACACCAAATTTCGGTTCCAAATCACCACTGAATGAACAGGGGGAGGAAGTCAACAATTTCTACTCATCTGTTGCGATCATACAAACATACTATTCAAATAGAATTCACTCGCGTTCTAGACAAATAAAAGTAATATTACAGGACTGGGCGCCAAGCGCCTTGAAAATTTTGCATTTTCAGCCCCTAAGGCCCAAAGTACAGAAAGCAAGTTAAACGTGGGTAAAGGCCCTGCCATACTCCGCCACGCAGTACCACGTGGCACCGGTTGTTCTATTTATACTAAAAAGTTGCGCCACCCAGTACCACGCAGTACCACCTTTGAAGTATGAATAGGTTTTTGTATTTTTTGCGGCACTGCGCAGCGCGGCTGTCAAGTTACAACTGAACCGAAATTTTCGAACAAGTTATGTATTCTAAAGTTGCAGCATACTGTTGTTATAACATACTGTTGCATACTGTGACATCTATACATGTAGTGGAATCATATATTTCACTTGAGTGGTGAATTCTGACACTTGCCAAATTATTTTACAGAATTGATTTTTTTGCAATGAAGACATTAATGTGTAAAAATTATAAATATGCAAATTAGGTGTAAACATGTTCCTACAGCAAGTGTACTCCCACATTTCGATTGTGTCTTTATTCCCCCAACACCTCTTTTCGGCAAATATCCCGATTGTCCGAAAGTTCATATTTCCTGTAGGTCCCGATTCCCCCAATAATGAATAAATTTCTTATTTGCCCTGAAAATGCATTAGCCCCTATTCTCTGAACGTCCCGATTTCCGGAATACTAGGGAAAGGATGGATCAACTTTGAATCTGGGTCCTAAACAGCAGGTCCAACTGGACACAGATCAGATCTGGATCCTGTATTTAGCACATATCTGAATGAATAATTGTGTATATACAGGGTGAGCCCAAAAAATAGCGACCGGTACAGACTTTTATAGCTTCCCAACGGGTGAAGCTTTTTTAGTGCGGTTTCCTGTCATCGATAGATAAAACACTTGGCATAAAGACTGCAAAGTGTCAGTCAGATTTCTTGAACATTGACTGACTAAAACCAAAAATACTAAACGTCGATTTTTCTGATAATGAATATTTGAAAATTTACAGAATCAACATGTTTCACGGCAGAAAAGCACAATAGATCCAATTATAAGAACCATATAACAGCTTGGAACTACAAGAGAGCCGCTTTAATGTGTCCTAATTTCTGTTTCACTAATAATTTTAATCGTTTTTCAATCTGGTCAATGACAGAATTGATTTTGCTTTTTTTCCAGTTTCACAACAAAAGCTCTTGATTTTGGCCAAATTTTGATCATATTGAAATAAGAAGTTGATGACTTAAAATTATGGGTAATTTACAAATCTGGGTGATTTTCAAAGTATTGTTGTGTGTAAACAGCTTTACAAAACTTTTTTTCACAATAGGACAACTTTTACTTTCATTTCACAACTTTTACTTTTCGAAAAATCATCACTTTTACTAAATTTCTGTGTTTACAGTAACCATTAATTTGTCACGTGCCAACGAATTTCGCCCAACGTCACGTGATTCACATCATATTTTTCGTTATGTTTTTCGTCACGTTTTGTGTTGCAGTAATTTACCTCAATTTTACGTTTTGCTTTTATAATTTTTACATGCTATTTCTGTGTGTACTTTTTATGTTTCGTTTCTATTTCATTTGTACACATTTTATTTCCGTTTCGATTAATTATTTTCTATCCCACATGTAGACTACGGTATGTACCCACTAGTCAAGAATTTCCGTTAGAGATAAGCTCTCCGAGCTCATCGCTGTAATTGGAGCACAACGTGCGCCTCTTATCAGTAAAAACTGGCGACGTTTCACAACGTGAAACGACTAGTTTGAAATTCTCACTAGATGACATTCCTATGTTAAGCATGGAGAGTGAAAACTCGCCCCAATGCTTAAGGTTGTGAATTGGAAAATGTCTATGTGACCATAGGCGTCTTCTGCAGCAATTTCTGCTGCAGAAGTTAGCTTGGGGGAGTGTTAACTCCGCCCAAGGCATACTGTAGTTTATGGGGCCCTTTAAAAGGGCATGTTTCGTTAGTTTTTCACTCATTTTTGGGCCTAATTTGTTGTTGCATCTTTTAGCCTGCATCTCACGTTTGCCATTCATCGCCTTTATTTTATTAATTTACATATTTCAACTGCGTTCGTCGCCGGTCGAATAAATTTGCATATTCTCGCCTCCGGCCTCCTTTTACGTTGCCAGTTACAGTAACCCGACCATAGGAGTTCACCCCCGTGGCCGTTGATCAAGAACCCCTGTCGCCCTCCCCGAGGAAATGTTTGATACCCTCGCCCCCCAACTCTCAGCTGCATTACCCCATGCCGAATCGCTCCAGATTCCCGTACCCACTCATCCCCATCCGTAGGACCCCCGCTTTGACCCTTGAACCCATCCCCCAGGGCCGAGTACTTTGAGAAGAGGATTTAGTGAGTCTTCTTAGGGGTTATTATTGTTGAGGGTATATTTGTGGGAATCCACCTTGAGCTAGTCTTCCCTTGAGAGTACCCTCAGTTGAGAAAGCCCTCAGACCCTTAAGGTCAGGGCCAATAAGAGGACTTAGGTTAACAATCCCGTCCCCTACAGTACGGAATTCTGCCAATGGCACCGTCCCTCATTCCCAGTGAATGAGGACTAGGGATTGGCACCCATGACCCGGCCGCATCGTCCATTATTCTACAGCTGAACCCAAGGACAAGGCCGAGGTACATCATAGGTTTACCTGTGGTAGTACCAGCTGAGTTAGGTTCCCGAACTGAATATATCAACGGAGCCACCCCACGGGGTCACAGCATGTCACCTACAGTGTCATGGCCGTATTTCCTATGGGATATGGTATGGGTTTTCCCATCAATGTGACTGATCACCAATCTACTTAATGTGACATGGCTCCCCAAATTCAGTTAATGTGACAAATACTGGGAGAATAAACTTCGGGCTTTGTAAAGAAGACAAACAGGACATTCTGAAGCAGCAATTCGCATATTAAAACCTTCATTCGTTCAAAAGTTATGGAAGTCAGCACAGGTCGCTTTTTTTTGGCTCACCCTGTATATTCAATTTTTCAGAATCAATTTATATAAAATTGATATTTCTCAGCAGTTCAAGAGCTATTAATCGTTGGAATGAGAAGCAAATTGAAGCAAGAGCCCAAAATCTTTAGACTAGCCTTTTCTGCAAGCTTCTATTTGCACCGTGCAGGAATGATTCATTTTTATTTTTCGATTTTTTCGTATTTTTCATCTTTTTCGCATTTTTCGAATTTCGCATTTGTCGAGACAGGCAATACACATCTTTTGAGAAGAGCGAAATCCAGGAGTGAAAAAGCGGCGTAGCACGGCGCCGTGCGGCGAGGTATGGCAAGCCACCGCGCGGCGCCGACCGGTGCTGCTTGTTAATATGAATAGGACAACTGGCGCAGCGTGGTACCTCGCGGCGTAGTATGACAGGGCCTTAAAATGGCAGGTAAAATCGTAGGTAAATGAAACTCCAGTAAAATCTCGGGTTAAAGCCGTGCAAAGTTTGGATGAAATCGTGGGTAAAATGACGGGTTAAAGGTAGGTAAAATCGTGAGTAATTTTTTTCACCATCGATTTTATCCAGGTCGGGATTACTGAAATTGGGTAAAGTAAAGGTCGGGTAAAAAATTGATGAAAAAGACGTGAAAATAACCTGCGATTTTACCCGAACTTTACTCGGCTTTAACCCGAGATTCTACTCGACTTTTATTTACCTACGATTATACCTGCCGTTTTACTTTTACTCTTACCCACGTTTAACCCACTTTCTGTAATTTGGGCCTAAGATGACTAAAAATCGAAATTCAGTTTTAAACCAGTCAAGAAAATTGTGTCAATTAACACAAACGCTCAAAACTTTTTGTGCCAAAAACCATGCTTTGGCACTGACTACTGGGGATAAACATGAAGAACGTGTTTATAGATTTCATACCTACAGTAACTTGATATTGCAACATCAATTTGCTAATAAGCATTGCACTTGATTTTGTATAGTGTCGACGCTAGAACGCAGTATTTGCCTTTCCGACCAGGCATAATCATGAAGTTATATACATCGGACGAATTTTTAATCAAGGCGCAGAATGTATATTTCTTGCAGTGATTGACAGGTTTTGATGTTTTGCATGTTAGAATCACGTGACCATTTGTTTTACTTCTCCCTGCCCCGAATCCTGTCAAGAGCTGAAAAAATATTGACCGGACCCGGTCAGCAGTAGGCCTATCCGAATTATGACGCCAGGGCAAGAAAGCATTGTAATGCGAGATCTGTCATCATTTTGATTGGTCAAAAAAATTTATTAGTTTTTACAGTTGTTTCTGGCAAATTTTCTGGGTAGGCTTAGACTCATGCTTAGGCTTAGACCATACCTGTACCCACTGTTTTTTTTTCCCCGGGCCTTTTCCCCAAATGGGGAAAGAGGTCAAAATTTTTTTCCCCATTTTCCCGGAGTCGTTTTTTTTCGCTTAAAAATGCTCACAGACGCTTTATTTAGGTGTTTTTGAGCCTTTTCAAGCCTCCTGGTGTTTTTAAACCCGTTGATTCATTAAAATTGAGGAAAAAATTGAAATTTTCGAGTTCAAAGTTTAATCTACAAGCATTGGAACAAATTTTCAAGCAAACTATCCAAAAGCATAATGACTTTGAGAATTTCATGAGAAATCGATGGTTAAGTTCTTTATGATGACAAGTGAGAACACAAAATGAATGTTAATCTTTCCGGCGCGAAGTGTTGTGGAGCGCCAGTTGACTACAGTGTAAACTCGTCGGTTTTACAAAGTGATTCACAAGAACACATCGTTTCTGAGCTCAAAGTTGTTCAAAGTTGTCCGAAGGTTTACAACATCAAAGATTACACTCGCAGAACGTTGGTGAAAAAGTTTAGTTCTCGTTTTTGTGGTGGTCTTGAGCGGTCGTATCTCTTGCTGTTCATCGCGACCCATTTTGAGTATTGTGAAGGGGCGATTCGCAGTAGTAAGTTTTTGTTTAGTAAAATATATAATCCTCTCATCGCTCAATACTAAAGTAGTAGTAAGACAAGTCCAGTATCGGTCGTAAGTGTATCGCGAGTTTCGGCATCCGAAAACCTTTGGCGACCTGAGCGAAGATCCCTGGATAATTGACACAGCGCTCTCTACGAGCCCGTCAATCTCCTGCGTTCGACTATCGTTGCGTTAATTTCGTAAAACACTCCGAGTGTTTCGTCTACAGCGTTCCGCACGCTCTTCCACGTTCCGTACGTCTCTTCTAAAACGCGCGATAAATCGTCGAGCTATACAGCTTTGCGTTCCGTCGTCTATCATCTCAATTTCTCACGCACGACATAATTTGGTGACCGTACCAGCTCGTCTAAAGGTTGAGGAAACGCCGAAATTTGCGAAAAATCGAAAATCCAAAAAAATGGAAGAAAACCGCACGCGTCGCTCTACTGCGCTCGGCTATGAAAAAGGTTTCTATAAGAAACTAGCGAATCCCGATAATCTAGAAATCGAAAATTTCGACTGCGAAAACGCGAATCTACCGCTTCTCTACGAAGCAGATAAGCGTAATTTCGATCTACCAGAAACGTCCGCTTCGTTAAAAACGCGAAAAACCTCGCGATCTCTATCTCCGAAAATCGTCGAAAATCGAAAATTCAACTTTCTAAAACCGAAACCGAAGGATACCGATCCTCGAAAAATCTTCGATAATGACGCGTACATCGACGTAATGCAAAAATGCGATGCCGAAATGATAAATTTTCGTGGCGACGCTACTAACGCGTTAAGCGAAATCGTAACTATCGCAACTCAACAGCGAAAACTTCTCGATGAGTTTAAAACCGAAATCGAAGCGATGCGAGCTCAAAAAGAAGAGCTATCGAAACCGAACGTCCCTGAAATCGAAAATATCGCGAGACCTACGAGCTCTTACGCTCAGTCTCAGAAATCGAATAAACCGAAAAACGCCACTAGCGATCGAAAAAGTCAACTTAGTTTTCGAGGTATAATCGACGACGATGATGATCTAATCATCCCGACTCAAACGTTTGACCGCTCTAACGCGCTAAACGCGCTAAACTCTCAGATAAATTTTCCGTCTATCCCACCTTCTCAGGTGCATAGATCTTTCGCCGATGATGAAACGAGAATTAAGACTATCTGTAAAAAGATAGCGCCGCAAAAACTAGATAATTCGACCCGAAATCAGCAAGTTTTGAAATTCTTCATTGCACTCGAAAACGAGTTCGGCCTTGATGCGTCTGAATATGTGAAACTTCACACTTTGCGTCGCTTGACTTGCGATGGTGCCCTGAACACCATACGAGATGTCCGATCCTACGATGAAGCGAAACAGATTTTGATGTGTATGAATGCACCGAATTGCGACCAAGATACGCTCCAATGCGAGCTCCAGTCTATCGCTCCTTATGAAACCGAAGATCCGTCAGCTTTTTTGAATCGAATCAGTACCTACGTACATCTACTGTACTATGACAGAAGCGCTCAGTATCGCCATAGAAAAGTTATCACAACTTTTCTTTGGAAAATGCCGGAAATTTACAGAGTCTCGATAGACGCGAGTACTCTAGAAACGATCACCGACTTAGCTATAGCCGTCGCGAAAGTTCAGAAAATCCAGCGAGCGAATAAACAGTCAACTGTCAGAGTAGAACAACCTATACTGGTTAATACACTCGAAAATCCGTCGGAAGAGCAACCAGCTCAATCGCGTTTCAGAGATGATTCGAAACCTCAATTCAGAGATAACTCTCAATCACGAAACAGAGACAACTCTAGACAGCGAAATACCGTCCGATTTCAAGAAAATTCGACTCTAGCGAAAACGAAAGAATTGGAAGAAAGCATAAAACGAGTCCTAGAAAAGTTCGGAATCCGAGAAAATTCGCAAAACGCTAATAATTTCGAAAATCGAATATCGCGATTCGATCGCGGGACGAGTCCGAACTTTCGGAATAGAGAAAACATTCCTATACGGGATTTCTCTCAGAATCGAAACTTCCAACGAAATCAGTCACGTGAACGACCGGTAAAATATTGCACCTATCATGGTCAATGTAAACACGACAGCTCCGAATGCTATCAATTGAAACCACAGGCTTCTCAGCCTCGGCAACAGCAACCGAATCATCAATGGCAAAACAACCATAATTGGCGTCCTCGTTTTCAACAAACTACGCGTAACTACACGCTCAATCAGAATCAAAATTTTGACCGAAATAACCGATTTTTCAATCGCGATAATCGAAACTATCAGAGAGATGTTGCAAACATTTCTCTCTGCGATTCCGAATCCCGACAAGAAAAGATAATCGAAAAGCACTACTACTATCCGATGAATAACTCACAGTCTATACAGACTCAGCTAACTTCTCCGAAATCTTCGCAACAAGTTTTGCCATCAGAAACCAAAACGGTGTCTAACTCACCTAAACCTTTTGTTCCGATGAAACCGACAACTAGTACAGCTAATATGCTTGAACCGACCGAAGCTTCTAAAGCTACAAACTTCTTTGTCGCTCCCGGAATCACTGATTTCACAATCGAAAAACCTACTGAACCGTGGATCGCGAGATCTAACGTGTGTCGAATCGAAGAATGTTCGCAAAAAGATATCAAACTGCTGAGCTTATACGCTCCTACACGTGCTTTTCATATCGATGCCGAAATCGGAAAAACTAAAACGAAAGCGTTGATCGATACCGGTGCTCAGTGTTCAGTCATTTCCTCATGTCTAGCTCAACGCTCTTTGGGGATTGACTATGATACTTTGGAAACATCCGCGCAAATAAAAGTAGCCGACGGTGCTATCGTCGATGCCAGAGGTCCGATAATCTTCAAAATCAGTTCATCTTTCGGAACGCATCTAGTACGATGCTGGATTCTGCCTACTACAGGAGAGCAATGCCTCCTAGGAACCGATTTCCTAGTGCATCCGAGCGTTCGAGCTGTAATAAACTTTCGCGAAAATTTCATCAGAATCGGAGACGTTCAGCAAGAACTAAACCTAGTTTTGAAACCGATCGAAAAAGCGCCCTACGATGAAGTATTTTCAAATACTTCCACGGGACAAAGTCAAACGCAAATCGTAAAAATCGACAGATCGCTACCAATTTTGAACATCTCGTCATGCTATGTAGAACCGAATTGTCAGACTTGGGTAAACGGGAAAGTCTTCCCTTTCACAAACGAAAGTTTCAAAAGCGTCATAGTTCAACCCGTGAACTTCGGAAAAGAAAACTGCGAATATCCGATCGAACTTGCGATAATCAACATAACTGAAGGCAAATGTCCACTATTATTCGTCAATAATAGTGCGAACGGTATCCATCTAGAACCTAACCAGCTCATCGCTGAGGTTAAATTCAAACTCGAAGAATCGAAAATGACCGTCGCGTCGCTAAGCGATCATGAAGAAGACTATGAGCCAGCGACGTTGGTTAAAGACCAGTCAACTATGTCGGAAGAAGAAAAACTTCAACTCGCTCTCGAAAAAATGACCGAAAAGTCGAATATCGACGTTGAAGATAGAAAAATCGCTATCGAAGTCTTCAAGCAATATCGCGATGTTTTCAGTCTCCCTGGAGATCAACCTACTCTCACTCACGAGTTAACGGTCTCTATAGACACCGGTGATGCAAAACCAGTCGCGAAACACTACTATCGTGCGCCGATTGAGCAAAGACCAATGGTTCGTCAGAAAATCCAAGAAATGCTAGAAAAAGGCCTCATAGAACCTTCGCGATCACCCTGGGCAGCGCCTATGTTTCTGGTAACAAAAAAAGATGGAAGTTGGAGACCCGTAGTCGATTATAGAGGTATAAATGAAGTTACTCCTAGCGATAAGTTTCCGATTCCGAGAATCGATGACTATCTAGATGCTCTAGGCAATGCAAGATTTTTCTCAACTCTAGACTTAAAAGCAGGGTATTGGCAAATCCCTTTAGACATCGCTTCACGCGATAAAACTACTTTTGTCAGTCAGGAAGGCTTGTTTCGTTTCAAAGTTCTACCTTTTGGTTTGAAAAACGCTCCCGCTGAATTTCAAAGATTAATGGAACGGATCCTGCATCCATACATCTGGAAAATCTGTTTGGTCTATATCGATGATATCATAGTCTTTTCGCAAACGTATAACGATCATCTAGCACACATCCAACTGATCTTTGATGCTCTCCGTGACGCGAATCTAACGCTAAGACCAGATAAATGCGATTTCGTACCGAAACAAGTAAAATTTCTTGGACATTTGCTAAGCGAAAATGGAATCTCGCCTGATCCCGAAAAGGTCTCCGCGATCGTAAACTATGAAATGCCAAAAACGGTCAAAGATCTTCAAAGTTTTTTGGGCCTAGTCCAATGGTGTAGACGATTCATACCGAATCTTGCCACTCTTTCGCGACCACTCTATCAACTACTACGAAAAAATGCGAAATATGAGATAAGCGAAGAACATCGTACAGCGTTTAACGAGATTAAAACATCTCTAACCTCAACTCCTTTTTTGCGATATCCTGTCTATAACGACGAAAAATCGAAATTCATCATACAAACTGATGCTAGCACAACTGCTATCGGTGCGATTTTGTATCAAGAAAATGAAACTGATCAATGGGTCATCGCTTACAACAGTAGAGTTCTGTCTGACGTAGAAACCCGCTACAGTACGACTGAGCGCGAATGTCTCGCAATCGTAGAAGCTTTTCGGTGGTACAGACACTATGTCTATGGTCAAAAAGTAACGGTCAGAACTGATCATAAACCTTTGCAATGGATCAAAGAAGAAAAACATCGAAACTCGCGACTTCAGAACTTCGCAGTAAAGCTTCAAGACTACGACTATCGAGTAGAATATGTAAAAGGCAAAGAAAATGCTTGTGCTGATTTTTTATCACGAAATGAACCTCGCGCTAAAGTGACGTCAAAGACTAGTGAAGAAGTAACAAATGAAATATTCAGACCGACATTTCGCGAAACAAAAAAGACTGTTGCAGCGGCAATAACAAGGTCAATGACGAAAAAAGAAGAAAGAAATAAAGTGCCGAAGTTCGAAGAAGATTTCCAACAGCCGGAGAAACGGCTAGTAACTATAGAATCACCGGAAGAAATCCGAGAAGCTCAAAGAAAAGACCCATACATCGCGAAGCTGATAAAAGTTCTGGAACAAAAGCAAATCTCTACGATTTCATCTGCCTTCCATACCGAAAACGAAATAGTGTACCGAACATCGAAACAAGCTAATACAGCTTCCGCGATAGTAGTTCCGACTACTTTGATAGAAAGTGTTTTGTATCAATTTCACGGCGCGAAAATTTTGAGCCATCAAGGTCATAGACGCACTACAGCGATGATTCGTCAACATTTCTGGTGGCCGAAAATGGAAGAATCGATAATAAAGTGGATCAAAACGTGCAAAACATGTCAACAAACAACTTCTCAGTTGCCGAAACCTCCTCCTTTGATGCCGATACAACCGAAATATCCATTTGAAATCGTCGCGACTGACATAGTAAACATATCTCCTCTGGGTGAGAAAAGATCATACGTCATCGTATTTCAAGACTACTTCACTAAATGGGTAAGCGCTCATTTGATTCCGGATCAAAAAGCAGCCACTATAGTCGAAAGTTTTGTAAACAACGTAGTTTTGGTTCATGGCAGCCCGAAACATCTACTATCAGATCAGGGTTCAGGATTCACTTCAAACTTGATGAAAGACATCGCGAAGCTTCTAAAAGTCCAGAAAATCAATACCACTGCCTATCATCCACAATGTAATGGAATGGTAGAAAGATTCAATCAAACGTTGATTTCCCAACTCAAGAAATTCACCGCTGAAGATCCCGATAATTGGGAACGATATCTACCTTTCGCGACATTCGCCTATAACGCTGTTCCTCACACAGCTACTCACTTTTCTCCGTTTCGACTTTTGCGAGGGTATGAACCCAGAATCGCTATAGATTTCGACTGCGCGAAAAGTCTAACGTTACCGTTAAACTACGATGCGTATCAGTATATCTTCACGCAAGCACAACTAACGCTATATAACGAAGTTTCCGAAAACTTAAAAAACGCGTCCGAATCGCATAAACGATACTTCGATAAGAAAGCGAAAGAGCAAAAATACGATCTAAACGATCTCATACTGTTGCTTAATAACAAAAAAGCAACTAAAATCGACAAAGACTATATCGGACCCTTCGTAGTGGTTGAAAACTCCGAAATTTCGAAAAACGTCATAACGATCGATAGTTTAGATTGTCCCGGACAATCTCAGAAAGTCTCACTTTCTCGCGTAAAGCCGTATTTGCCTCGAACGGCATTCGAAATTTTTAACGCGCAAGTAAGTGGTCCTCCACAACTGATTAGTCACGCGCTACTGCATTGAGACCGAATTTTGTATTGTTCGTAAAATATTTATTTTCTACTTCGAAATCCATTCGTTTTTTATATACTCCGTTTTCCGTTTCGTCTTCACCATTTTGATCGTTTTGAACTAACCTATAACAGTCTTTCACAGACTAAAGGTAGCGTATGGCCGATTTGCGAGCTGCGATAAAAACTCCGTTTTGAAACATGCTTTCGCGTAATCTACTGGGTGGCAAAGAAACCACGACATCGTAAACGTTTCAAATTTTTCTACGTCTCATCCGTATCGCCGAGACTTCTTCTACAGTTTGGTATTGATCCGCTCAATACCTTTCGAATTTTGAGTTTCAAAGACTTCGCCAGAAGCTTTATATACGTTTCTCTACGAAACTTAAAGCTTGCATCCGCTGCAAACTTTCCGATCTAACGCCTCCGTGGCTAAAGATTCCGTTCTAAAACACTGACGCCTCCGCGGCTAAAGACTCCGGTCATCAGAATAAAGACTCCGGTCTTCCGTTCGAAATTTACCCTTGGCGATATGTTCCGTAGAAATATTTCTTTCCGTATACGAAAAGCGCCGCCGATGTTTCACATAGGACGCCTACCCCAGGCTTTGTGAAACATTGTGATTGCCATTCCGAAAGCTCGAAGGCTCGAAAAGGTCCGTGCACCTTTGGTCTTGGAAAAACGTGCATCTCGCACTACCACTCTCCAACTTTCCAAAAATTATATATATATCTTTCACTCAAATTCTAATATATTTTGGTCAAAATTCAACTAATATTATGTTGCGAATCGCCCTGTTGTTGAAAAATTGTTAGAATTGTTTGCTTTTTTCGTATTGCTCAAATGTTTTGTAAATTTTGTTGTAAATATCTGATTGCCGCCAAAGTCAAATGAAAAGGTCCACCGAGAAAGAAAAATCGTCTGCGTGTGAATGGAAGTAAAGAAACGATGCTAAAACGGGTTAAACTACCCTACTACACTGACTGTTTACACGTCTGAAAGCTCTACCGACAAATGTATGCCGCTTGATCGATTGTAGACTCTACGATTGATGGAAAAAAGCGATGTTAAAAACGACTCGTTCCCGGAGAGAGAAAATTCGAATCGCTTGAGGCGATTTGCGTCGAAGGGGGAGGAGTGTTGTGGAGCGCCAGTTGACTACAGTGTAAACTCGTCGGTTTTACAAAGTGATTCACAAGAACACATCGTTTCTGAGCTCAAAGTTGTTCAAAGTTGTCCGAAGGTTTACAACATCAAAGATTACACTCGCAGAACGTTGGTGAAAAAGTTTAGTTCTCGTTTTTGTGGTGGTCTTGAGCGGTCGTATCTCTTGCTGTTCATCGCGACCCATTTTGAGTATTGTGAAGGGGCGATTCGCAGTAGTAAGTTTTTGTTTAGTAAAATATATAATCCTCTCATCGCTCAATACTAAAGTAGTAGTAAGACAAGTCCAGTATCGGTCGTAAGTGTATCGCGAGTTTCGGCATCCGAAAACCTTTGGCGACCTGAGCGAAGATCCCTGGATAATTGACACAGCGCTCTCTACGAGCCCGTCAATCTCCTGCGTTCGACTATCGTTGCGTTAATTTCGTAAAACACTCCGAGTGTTTCGTCTACAGCGTTCCGCACGCTCTTCCACGTTCCGTACGTCTCTTCTAAAACGCGCGATAAATCGTCGAGCTATACAGCTTTGCGTTCCGTCGTCTATCATCTCAATTTCTCACGCACGACAGAAGCGCCGGAAAAATTTTTTGGGTATTGATATTCTGCGACGCTGGAAAATCAATTTTCCGAACATTTATTTCAAGAATTAGATTTGAATTTTGTGTTCAAAAGTCGTAATTTGTAGAATTTTACTTGGAAAAATTTTAAAACCAGTATAATTTATTTGTAAACTCTGATACTTGGTCGAAAATATATCAGTAAGCAGAGTATAAATTTCCGAAAGATATTTCCATGAAGCGTTTGAATTGATTTCACGTTAGATAGAAAAGAAATAATCGCATCAAAAAGCTTAGAGACTTGACGTATTGATCTTTCTCAAAAGGAAAAAATGCGAATCTTCATTAAATATCATGATAAAATATTGAAGATAACCAGTGAAAACATGAGATAATACGTTCAAGATGATGAAAACTATTATAGATTATATGATAAATGAAAGTAGACGTGCTAAAAGCCGCGCCTGAGCTAAGTAATGCATAATAATGATTATTAAAGTTATAATCGGCGCGAAGCGCCGGAAAATTTTGAGATTATGACCTTCTAAAATGCACCAAAATGCGTCTTTTCTGTATCCGACCCCCAAAATTTTCTTCCCCAAATGGGGAAAGAGCCCAAAATTTTTTTCCCCTTTCCGAATTTTTTTTCCCGAAAAAGCACGATTTGGGGAAAAAAAAACAGTGCCTGTACCACCGTTTTTTTCCTCAAATGGGGTCTTTTGAGGAAAAAAATTTCGAAATGAGGAAAAAAAGTTTGGGTATGGTTCTCATTGAGGAAAAAATTTTGGGGAATTCAAAACCGAAAAGATGCGCTCTGGTGGACTTAAAAGGGTCAAAATCTCAAAATTTTCCGGCGCTTCGCGCCGGTCATGGGTTTAATCTTGACTATTTTCTATCAGGCGCGGCCGTTAGCGTATCTACTCCGACTTAATAATTAATTCTCAACAGTTTCCATCAATCAAGTTAGCTCGTTTCATTTTCTAATCGTTAACAGTTCATCACAGGGTTTATTTTGCACACCGCAACCAAATTTCGGGCTGTGCAACCAAATTTTTTCTGCCAAGTTGCACAGTGCAACTTGAGGCCTGACTGCTCTTTTGAGAAAGTTATTGGGTTTTCTGTCCAGAGATGCATTTTTGTGCGTTCTAAAATGGAAAAAAAAATTTTCAATTAATTTATAATTTTCTATATTATTCTAGTACGCGGTTAGAAAAGGTCATTCTAGTTAGTGCTTAAGGTTCTAATTATCATCATATTATGGTTAAATGTTTGATCCTGTATTGTTTTTTGAAGAAGTTGATGAAAACCAACATTTTTCTCGATAATTTTCCCAAAATTGCGATCTTCACAAAAAATTTGAATTTTGACTTTCATGTGATTAAAACATTTTGAGTGTAAGACAATGCTAGAAATTTTTGGCGCTTGAAAGCCGCTGGCCTAGTTTTTGGATTTGACATTGCCCCACTGAAAATTCATTAAATTCACCGAAAATCAAACCTTGTGTCTGGGAAATAAAAGGTGAAAAGATTCATTTTTCAGCGTTCCAGAATATTGAAATCCCGAAAAAATTTTCGGCGCTACGCGCCGAACTAATTACTCTAGTCTAGTTCAATTAAATTTTTCATTTGGTCTCCAAAACTCAAAAATTGGGTTTTAAATGCCTAAAACCGACGCGGATCGAATGAAATGTCAAGAAAACAGTTTGCAATGGTTTTTCCGATAAATTTAAGCAAATTTATCGATTTTAGAGTGAGCAACTAAAAATTTATCTGTGCAACCAAAATTTTTCCCCAAGTTGCACATTGCAACCTGGCCTGTGCAAAAAATCCCTGGTTCCATATGTCTTCCAAAATTGAGATTTTTCATCAATTCTCTCAATTTTTTCTCTCGATACTTGGAATTTTTTAAACGTTTGCAACCTGAACTTTTGCCTTTATTGAAGATGGAGATCGAAGACACTACTAGACTGCAATCTGTTCATGAATATCTGTTGGAGAGATTTATTTTTCAGCTTCAGCGTTTTAGAACATAAAAACCCGAAAATTTTTCCGGCGCTCGGCGCCGTAATTTGAAACAAATTACAGTTCATCAGTTTGATTTTAATTTATTTCTCAACGTTGTGAAGATTCATTTTCCAGCGTTGTAGAAAGTGAAAATCAAAAAATTTTTCTGGCGCTCCGCGCCGGACCAAAAACTAAATAAAATTAGATGATTCTAATCGGAGCCACAGAAATGTCAATATAGAGCGGATAAATTCCTGAGAACTCTATCGTTAACATGCTTCACCTGCTTCTGTACAACATTAATATATTTGTTGAAGGGCTTCCTGAATCCTGGGTGGCGCCGTAGCTGTCCCACCATTGGCCAATGTCGGGGTAGGTGTAACTATCCCGACCAGGGCTCAACAAAAATGGCCGGGTTCGGCACCCGTGGATTGGCTACAACATCAATCCTACGGGTGGAATGTTGTATGTTGCCATACAACATCCCTCCCCCCTTGGAGCAACAGGGGGGCCCCTGGTACGGTCCAGTGTTGAAGGGCTTCCTGGGTGGCGCCGTAGCTGTCCCACCATTGGCCAATGTCGGGGTAGGTGTAACCATCCCGACCAGGGCTCAACAAAAATGGCCGGGTTCGGGACCCGCGGATTGGCTACAACATCAATCCTACGGGTGGAATGTTGTATGTTGCCATACAACATCCCTCCCCCCTTGGAGCAACAGGGGGGCCCCCTGGTACGGTCACCAGTGTTGAAGGGCTTCCTGGGTGGCGCCGTAGCTGTCCCACCATTGGCCAATGTCGGGGTAGGTGTAACCATCCCGACCAGGGCTCAACAAAAATGGCCGGGTTCGGGACCCGCGGATTGGCTACAACATCAATCCTACGGGTGGAATGTTGTATGTTGCCATACAACATATTCTTCATGAGCGCATTTTTAACTAACGTAACCAGAATTTTCTCATTTTTTTCCTCATTTTTGCAGGTTTCTGACTCCAAATACAACAAAATGCTTGGGTATGCTCCTGAAATGCATAAAAAAGCATCCATAGCCACATTATAAACGTTTTTAAAAATGAGGAAAATTTTTGGAAAATGAGGAAAATAATTTTGGGTCCGGTTCTCATGTGGAAAAAATTTTCGAGGGAAAAAAAACGGTGACCTGTACTTGGGGGGGGGGGGGGTTGGGGGGGACCCCCATACCTGTACTTGGAGGGGGGGTTGGGGGGGGACCCCCCCAACTCGGCCAACCCTATACCCAAAATCATTCCCCCCCCAACCCCCCCAGTTTGGAAAAAATTAAAAAAATTTTCAAAAAAGTGTATGTTTTTTGGCCTTTTTTGGGAAAAATTTCGACTTTTTCCTACCCCCCCCCAAAAATTTCGGATTTACCCCCCCCCCCCCCAACTGGTCGGAAGTCTTACAGGTATGGGGACCCCCCCAACTTGGCCAACTATGTACCCAACAGCACCCAACCCCCCCCCCCAGTTTGGAAAAAATTAAAAAAATTAGCAATATGTTTTTTGGCTTTTTTTGGGGAAAATTTTGACTTTTTTCGACCCCCTCCCCCCAAGTTTCGGATTTACCCCACCCCCAACTGGTCGGAGGTCTTACAGGTATGGTTCCCATAGCACTCCCCCCAATGACATGTATGCTGTAAGAGGTCCGACCAGTTGGGGGTAGGGTTTTTTTGCACAGGCCAGGTTGCAATGTGCAACTTGGGGGAAAATTCTGGTTGTTCATATAAATTTTTGGTTTCTCACTCTAAAATCGATGAATTTGCTTAAATTTATCGGAAAACCACCAAAATTCATCTTATCCATTTGTCGAACCCCCATATCTTATCCATTTGTCGAACCCCCAAATCAAACTCCCTCTGGAAGTTTGATTTGTAGGAAAACAGTGAATAGACTAATCTGAAAGATTATGTAATGATATCCGGCGCGGAGCGCCGAAAAATTTTCCATGTTGTTATGATTTTAGAGCTTGTAAAACACTTACTTTAAATCCAAAATTGAATGAAATAACTACAATTCACTATAATATAAATGAATAAGTCAAAATTTTAGGAGCCAAAATAGCTCTTAGACCTAAAATTTTAGGAGCCATTTCCAAACTTTAAGGAGCCCAGACTCCTAAAATTACTAAAAAAAGCATGTGATGGAGACGGACCCATTATTGATTTCCTGACCATTGGTTGATTCAAAGTTGTGTCATCTCAAATTTGCTTCGTTTGTAGGCTGCAAACTACCTGAAGAAGAAAGCATGTCAGATGCCTCTAGTAGATTTACTGGATGATTGATAATGTTTTCTATTTTGAAAATAAATTTGTTGGAAAAATTTATATTTGAAAAAACTTTTTACTATTTTTATATGTTGCGCATTTTATTATTGGACCCTGGTTGATGCATGGGGCGTTGGGCAAAAACGGCCCATCGGTCGGTCTCTACAGGAGGCTAAAAAATTTGTGCCAGTGGCACAAAAAATGTTCTCTTTTACTGAAAACTGCAAGAAGTTTTTTGGGCAAAAATGATATAAAAGTATAATTGAAGCTACATTTAATGCACCGAATATACGTAAAAATCGTCAATTTTTCATCTACTCACACCGATAGTGACATAACAAAAATGTGCGACAAAATGGTGTACGATTCAAAATGAAATATAGTTACCTGAACCGACTCCTATCACTAGCTGAGTTCCACAAGGTATAGTCTTGGATCCACTCTGTTTCTAATTTTTGTGAATGATGTTTTCCACCAACTCACTAGTGATACTTATGCCCTCGCTGATGACATCAAAGTATTCAACAAATAGCGAATAGGTCCGTGAACCAAAAATTTCTCTGCGCAACCAAATTTTTTCTTCAGGCTGCACATTGCAACTCGGCCTATGCAAAGAAGGCTGTTCCAAAGGATGGCTCAATCCGCCGCATCTAACTTTCGTAACGGAGAGAAAAATTAATGCATAAACAGTCTTTCCAACAAATGTAATGCATTAATGAATGAATTAGATTCTTTACCAGGAGAAAGGAATAAAATTGAAAAGTAAAACGAAATTCTCAATGAAAAGTGGAACATGGAACGAGCAATTCAGAAATGGCGATTTCATAATGATAAAGTGACTGTAGTATAGGGGATTGGGGATCCCTGAAAAAAATAGGGATCCCTGAAAAAAAGGCATCCCTGAAAAAAGTTCAATCGTGCAGGTAGTTGGCAATGACTCTTCCCCCAACTTCATTTATCGACAGCTACCACGCACAGCCGCAAAATCGGCGCGAAATGCAGATTTTTCGGTTTGAACTTTTAAAGTAAAAAATCATGAATTACATAAGCGTGTTTTTTAAATCTTAAAACCGCATTTTTTAGCACTTGCTTACCCCTATAATAAAAATCGGCTATTCCATCACTCCCCTAGAAATGTTGTTTAATAGAGATGCATCGGGTCCAAAATTTTGAAATATGGGGTCCGGGTCCAGTAAAATTATCGCGTAATTTCATATCTCATTTCGGGTCCGGGTCCATTATACCTATTATAACGCTTATCTGTGCAATATACGTGCATATCTTCACGTAATAAAAGCTAGAGATGTATCGGGTCCATAATTTTGAAAATATCGGGTCCGGGTCAAAAATTTCAGAATATCGGGTCCGGGTCACACAAAATGGTCGGGTAATTTCGGGTCTCATTTCTTGTCCGGGTACGCGATACATCTCTAGTGTTATCCCCGGGGGAACTCGTCATAGCTCTTACAGGCAGGCCCCTAACTAGATGGGAATGGGGAGAATTCCCCCTGGAATGGGATCGGAAAAAAATTTTTAGCCCATCTGATAATGCAGCTTTATTATCAATATGTAATCATAGATGATAGACGTATACCGCTTCGTTAAATTTAAGTGGATGATTTTATTGATAGTTTAGAATTAAAAAATAAATTTTGATCACTGGTAGACAAAATTATATATTTCACCTATCGATTTTCAGAGACTTTTCGAGCCTTAAGTAGATAAAAATTGATTGTTTTCTTGAGCTTCGCCCCATACCTCATCAGGAGGCGCTTAGGCGTGCCATTCTGAACCTCTCAGTCCGAGATTGGGTAGCGAAGCGACCTCCTCAGGTCGAGTTTCGTCTATGTTGAAAAATTCTGGATTCCCAACCTGATAAAATTCCTGGGTACAGGCCTGCTTACAGGTATCAGTTCAATACAGCATTCGCACGTGAACTAACGAAGAATGAAGTGCTGGAAAAGTGAGCACTAAACTGCTGAACTTTCTGGTTTATTTAAGTGCACTTGTCACCATTGTAATCTGGGAGGATTGATCCTAGCCGGCCTGGATAAATTTTCATTGCCAGAAGTCAAGTAGCTTCTTCGTTCCGTATGCCTGATGCTTTTGATATTAAGGCCTTATGGACTCTCAGAAACGAATTTCAGTTTATGAAGAAGAATTCACTGCCAACAGTTTCGATATATTCACGGCGGCTAGCGTAGGTGACGTCGATGTTCTGAAGACCTTATTGTCTACGTAAGTTGAAATTTTTCTGATAGTTGATAACAGAGGTTCCCAAGGTCAGAAATGTAGTTGGAGGTAAAATTATTTTAGGAGTAATCTGTTATAGTATTGGGTTTGTGGCCAAAAATTTGATAAAAATTAATTAAAGATTGATTGACAGCACTGAATATGCTTGAAGTCGAGTCCACCCACACGATTTTGTATCCATGCAGCCAGTGAGATGAGAAAAACTGTCCGAGAAAATGGTCTAAGATTTGCAAAGGAATGGAATGCCGAGAGTATTCACGTAATAATCTGTTTTGAATTTTTCAGGAAGCTTATATTCTTCTTTCATTTCCGGATGCGAATTTCTTTCTAACTAACATGGTAAAGATTGAGAATTCTGACGAAGATGAAGAATGTTTCTATTTGAATCAAACGCCAGAAATTACAATTCATTTCCCAATCTCTTTCAAAATAAACGGAGGAAATTCCAAATATCTGGCGATTTATTAGTCATTGACAATTAATGTGCTGCGATAATATAAATATGCTATTCGAAGAAAATTTTACTGCGTTCGGGTTAAATAATAGCCGTTTAGTTATTATGTTCATTGATTCGGCGTCGAGAAAATGTTACGTTTTCAGCCTCTAACATATTAAAATCAAGAAAATTAGGTCTTTGATCAGTCAAAGGTTTGTGTCAGTTGGCACAAAAGGCACGAATCTTTTTGTGAAATTTCAACTTTTCTGTGACAGAGACAAAGTTTAGGCACGAAAAACGCTCACTCTTTTTTATGTAGTGAATGAATGATTTTTCAGTCATTTTTTCTTGGGTAACATTTTCATAAACCTTAGACGTGGGCCGTATCACCCTTGACTTGTGTGGCATTGTCTGGTTGATAATATCAAACTGAGCTATCTACCGATTTTAGCGATTCTAACCAAGCAAATGCTAGGAATCAAGGCGGGTGGACGGCTTTAATGTACGCTGCTTATATCGGTTACGAAAAAGCTTGCAAATTCTTGCTCGAAAGTCGAGCTAACGTCAATGAACAAAATTGTGCCGGTCAAACCGCATTAATGCTCGCGGCATCGTGCGGCAACGAAAATGTTTGCAATCTATTAATTCAGGTTCGTACTGATTTGCTCTCCTGAAATTCTGTCAGACCGACAAAAAAATCTGTGGATAAGTCAATTATTTGTTTTTAACGGTGTCCTATTGAGTGGTCTGGAGACGCTTGCTTTGTTCTCCGAAACTTGACAGTTAATCGATAAATCTTTAGTGTTTCACTGTGATTTGTGTGAGACTAATGATTGGCTATGAATACGATTTATTGTGAATATTTTGATTTCCTAGAAGTTTTTACGCTGTTGTATTAGGTATTTTTGTTATTGCTCCATGATTTCCATTTTAATTTTCCAGAATGGTGCCGATATTTCGATCGCCGATAACCGAGGTTGGAATTGTCTTGTGTACAGCGCTAGTTGTAATCACGTCCCTCTGGTGAAATTATTACTGAAAAAAAACGCCGACCCGAATTTGATGTATATTTTATCATCCTATTATTTGACTCACGTATCTTTAAAGTTCTAATTGTTTAGATTAGACTCTAGGGGGAATACGCCGTTTCTTTTAGCTTGCACGGAAGGCAACGAGTCCATTGTCCAAAGCTTTTTGGAAAATGTAGATTTTTATTGCGACAGCAATTATGTTTTTTCTTCAGTGTTTCTAATTTTAGGGAGCTGACCTGTATTACGCTAACAAAAACGGCGATTCTCCAAAAAAATTGGCCGCTCGTCACAATCATAAACAAATTTATCGATTAATCGAAAACACTAAACAGATGAACAATGGTAAGCTTGGCTACAATATTATATGATTACTGCTATATAAGTTTTGAAGATTCAATATACAGATGGATTCTAAGTTCAGTTCCTCCACATCATGCTTTTATGCTGTATGCAAACGAAAAGTACAGACAACGGAAATTTCTAAAATAATCCAAATATTACGTTCTAGAGACCGGAAACCCACTAGTTTTGATTGTGCCCAATATCAGGCTTTGATGGAAGGGTAAAATTCGCTTATAAACTTTCACTCAATGTAGTCAATTTTCCTGGAAATTGATTACTCAGGAAGAAATTTTCACCAAAATTGGGTAACCCAGTTGTTATAAGTCATTGTCAGAACCTCATATAGGGATAATATATATTTCCCAGTCAAACACGTAACGGAACTCCGAGGTTTGGGGTGAAAGCAAGGTTTTTGGTTGGTGGAGGATCATCGGTTGCTCAGAAATTCTGTGGGTTTTTAAAGAAAAAATTGGGATTTTTTCGTCTAAAAGGTTCGAAAAATAGTCAAAAATATTAATTTCTGTCTAAAAACCGTAAAAAATTATTTATGTCACGAAGTGCCGGAAAAAATTGACCTGTTTCTTTTTCAAAAATGACCATTTTCAGTCAAAATGAGACAATTTCAGTTTTTTCCGACCAAATGTTTGGAGGTCACTATGCATATCCATATGATTTGTAGATCTTTGACGGACCTCACCATGCGATTAGCCATATGACCGATTTCTTGAGGAATTTCTATCACACTCCCCCCAGTTACATGATGTTCCTGATACCTCTACCTGATTTTAATCTCAATCATTGTATACTATAATAAAGTTTTCTTGGCTTTTGAAAATCAAGAGACTCGCAATTTTGCGACAACAATAACGTTGCCATTTTATTTTCGACGTTTTGATCTTATATTCATATTAATTGACGTAGTTATGCGGCAGTTTTGATCTAATTATATTATATTCTCCCAAGTTTCCGTCGTAAGTTCTACCGTGAAATTTGTTTCTGAAATTTTCTTTTTCAGCCAAAAAATATCACAAACCCGCCGAGAAAACAGTTAGTAATCCAGTGACGTCTAACGTTTATTGCAACGATTTTTCATTGATTCCTCCGAAACTCATTGCTAAAGAATACGATAATGCTCAATTGATGCCAGATCAACGAAATGGTTTTACAAACGATTCAAATATTCAACCTAGAATGACTAGTACTCCGATAAATAATAAACTTTGTTGCAATCAGCCGCCGCAGTCTGATGATAACATTAAAATGTTTCACAACGGAACCGGCGATAAGAAATCAGATGTTAAAGAATGTCTCGTCCAAACTAATGGTCAACAGCACCAACTGAAATCTAAAAGCGTCAGAAGAGCGGAGAATTTAACTGAATTGTTTAATCAATTACAGTTGGCGAAATACAGGCCTCTGTTTGATCAGCAAGAAATCGATTTAACCCTATTTTTACAATTGACTGATTCCGAATTGAAAGAAATCGGCGTAAAGTGAGTTGAAGGACTATCATACATGTATCGAAGCTCTGAAGTCTGGAATGTCAGGCGATCTTTTTATGAGATCGTCGATTTCCCAAAATTTTACGGGAGGTCATTTTAAGATAAATTTAATAAGCGTAAAAATATGTATATTTATTATGGCGTTAAGTGCCGAAAAAATTTGCATTTTGGACCGTTCTTTTCATGAAAATTATTATTTTCTATTAAAAAATTCGCATTTTTCAGTTCTTCGACCAGAACGGTGTGGTTCATTTAGCGTGGCACATACCATACGATTTCTGGGTGGGGCTTATTATGGCACTTTTCCTAATTATATGTCAATGGGTTAGGGTATCTCTGTATATGTACAAGACCAATTTGATTTATGGAATAATTCCTTCCAGTCTTCAACAAAAGAAAATATCATGAGCTTGAAATTTGAATGCAAACGCAGTTGTTGAATATACTGGCATCATGTTTTCTGCCTGTATATGATCACATTACTTTAGTCTCTTTGGCCCAAGAAAGAAAATGACCAACGCTATCGCTCGTTGGCACCAGCAAGCGACGGATGTTGGCTCGTCAGGTGAAAGTGCCTACGCAAATTATTACAGAGGTCTGAGCGAGGAGTATTTTCGGAAAAATATCGAAGTGAGAGAACGAGGGGTGGAAATAGTCCAAATTGATTTTTTTCTAAACTTTCACTAATCTTCCAATTTGCTTTTTACAATAAATCTGAGAGATGATTCCAATGGTAGAGTGTGTAGTATATGTATGTGATATCATTAGTTGGCGGATCAATTTTTTTCAAACAAATTCTTCAGTAAGTAATAAATACTGTTTTATCTTACCGAATGGGGAACTTGATCATAAATTGAATAAAATCATTTAATCTGTCAACCAATTTAAAATCTGACTGAGGTTTTCTTCCTTTTTTTCTTTCACTTATAGCTTAACAACGAACTTACAACTACGCAAGAATTAGTGGAGAAATATAAGCAAGAAGTTCAAAAAGTCGAGAATAAACTGGTCAATGCCTATACATCGGCTCGACTTTGCAATACTTACTTGAAAGAATGCAAAAAACAAGCTCAATTGATAATGTCCGAATTTCGAAGGTAGTTTGAGTAAAAGCCCTGTTTCTTGCTTGAACTCACCAAGAGGTATCAAATATAAGAAGTGTTACTTATTTTAGTGAAAAACGAAAACATTTTTCCTGAAAGTGAAAATGTCTTGAAAATTCGACAAGTCTGAATAAGTAGTGCAGCTTCGTCGAAAAAGAACAAGCCTATTTTTTATGATTGCAATTTCTCTTTTGTTCAGAAATAATTTTGACGTCCGAGTTGCAGAGCAAAGCTTGACCCGGATATGTGCCCTTTGTGACCAAACACTGTTGAAATTCGCCGAAGGAGGCCTCATTTAATGTGTCATTCCCTCTTTTATTGAGGAATTTGTTAATTTATATGTGCCTTAAGGAGTTACGAGTATGGATATGTTAACTTGGTCACTTCGAGGTAATCAGTTCAGGTTTTTTTGTGCACTCAGCACAGTTTTAGAAGCTCGTGCGCAAACTTTTTAGGGTGCAGAAGTAGATTTTCATCTCATGCGGATTTTAAAGTTGCATGCTTTCAATGTGATTTTTACATTTTGTTTTTTTGTATCGAAAACGACAGAATTCATTTTTCAGCATTCTAATATCAAAATCCGTCAAATTTCCGGCGCTTTGCTCCGGAACTTTTTTATCCTTCTTGTTGCTTCGCCTGAGTTCATTAAATATCATTGACTCCAAGCTGATTTTCTATTAGATTAGCTGATTGAAAATATCACCTCGTTGCTCATGCGTGACCATCATTCCAAACAAAAAAATTTAGCCTTTAATCATGGAATGCGTCTCGAAAACATCCATTCATCAGCGTCCTAGAGTATAAAACTCCAAAAAATTTCCCGGCGCTGGGCGCCGGAAGGAACGATGCATCAAATCCATTACAAAGTTTTTTACTTCGACTGATCACAGGAATGTCACCAACCGATTTTTGAGGCAATTCAGGATTTTTTTCTTCCGCTTTTGGTTGCTTTTATATAATTTTTTCTATATAATATAAAAGCGACAGTGAGCATCGCATGAATCCAAGTTATAGAGATGTAAATTTTTTCTCATAATGCACAAACCTGACCCAATTTGTGCACCGGGCACACCACGGAGTGCACAAAAAACCTTGAATGAGTTCCGTGTGAAATCGTATTATAAGTCCAAGTAGTTTTTTTCGAAAAAAAATGATCTCAAGTTTCAACTGCTCGACTTTTGTGGGTGAGTTTTTGGTTTCTAGGTTGAAATTTCTCTCAAATGAGGATTTGATCCATCAATACTTATGAACTTTTTAGGCAAATCCGAAAAAATGCTAATTTTTCTAAATTCGCAAAAGTTATACGCTGCTGAACGTTTCCCATATGCTCGCTTTTTGCGGTATAAAAAGCCTAACAACCAAGTAAAAATCAAATTTTTGTTTGATATTACAGCATGTGGTCAACCGACAAGCTTCGATTTTCTTTTGCCTTATTTCGTTTGTTCTCTGAGCTTCTTATTCTGTACCAAATCTTTTTGTACGTCAATCGATTATCTCTTACGTTTTTTACGATATTACCGATGTATTTGCTATAAATGCAGTGTAAAGTGATGTTCCTCGCGAAATGTGATGCAGTTTATTTTGTTTAAACGTAATTATGCTTCCAGAATAAATATAGTATGCATTAACAAAGACAACAAAAAAGAATAAATTGCAAAGTCAGCACGGCAAATATTTAAAAGGCGAATAATTCGACACGCAGGGATAGTATCGTTAAGAATCCGTAATGCTGATAAAGCGTAGAAAAAATAACCAACACACGAAATGCATAAATGCCAAAAAAGTTAGAATCAGTAGCTAATATTCCAAAGTTTTACGTTGCTATCTTGACCTGAAGAAACCAGCAAGTTCGGGGTCAACCATCCAACTCCGGTGATTTGACTCATAGCGTGAGCACCTTGAATGAAAGCTGAATACGTGACAGCAGGCATGTAGGCAGGAGGGTTGGGGGCTGACATGCGCGGCAAGAATTTTCCAGGGGGAGAGTCCGGGCGTGGGGGGTAGGTGAGCAAAAAAAATTTCTGTAAGCCTGCTTTTCATACAAACTATGCACAAAAATCATCAAAAGAGATGTCTTGGAAAAAAGTTCAGGGGGGGGGGTGTTTGCCGAGTTTTTTAGGTCAGGAGGAGTGGCCAGGGTCTCAGGTATGGGGTTTACCCCTACCCCCTATGTGCATGTATATGGTTGGGGAGGGCATGCCTCCTGAAATGTTGGAAGTGCTAAAAAAGGGCAAACTTTGGTTTTTATTCAAGTCAAGTCAGAAAAAAGAAGGTCACGTCAGAGATGCCAATTTTACGGTAAATTGTGTGAAAAAATTTATGCCCCCCCCAAAAAAAATTTCTGGCTACAGGCTTGCGTGAAGATGACAGAATCAGTATCGTCGTCAAAGTTGGTTTGCTGCGGAATTTTTAAGTCATTAAATCGGCAAACATTAGCAGAATGCGCTCACAAAGTTCCAGCCTTGCATCTGATCATTTAAAAAATTTATTATTTAGAAGCATTAAAAAAAGTGGGCCATAGAAAATTTTATGAACGAACGAATAGCTTTCTGCACAAACGGCAAACTTGGCTAAGTTCTATTTACGTACATTATTTAGCAACTTGCTAATCGAAATGCGAATCAAAATATTCTGCCTATATATTCAGGATAGGGTTTACAACCATTTGCACAGTTCAACCTTGAAAACTAAATATTCGAACGGCGTACAGCAAATATTTCAATATCGATGATTTGAATTTCATGCAGCTTTCAGCATTTCCTATCAGGATTAAAATCATATCCCAGAGAAGCACTTACCTTTTATGATGATCGGGTACTCGCCGGGGTTTTGTAAGTCCCAGACGATGACGCTCGTGTCCAAACTTCCAGTCGCAAGATGACGGCTGTTGGGATTCCATGCCAAACAATTCACTCGGGCTGTGTGGAACGTCCATTCTTTCTTTGAAGCAAGCTGTAATTGGAAATTTTTCTTTAAATTTGAACTAAATCAACAGAAAAAACGAGTAACGAGGATAATGTATTATAAAATTCTCATCTATTGTGTACAAAATTTCTCAAGGACAGCTTTAAAATGATCATTTGGTACAAAGAAGGTGAAAACAATAAATTGCGCGGGGTTGACAAAGAAATAGCAAAATTCAACGGCAAACGATAATAAATGAAAATCCGAAAGCAGAGAATTCTATGAAAATGCTTGTCGATAATCGCAATGTGACACTGAGATTTCAAAGTACGGTGCTTTGAAACATTAATACGTTGAACTAGTCGCTAGAAAATTTTGCAAAAATTGAATCAACTAACTTCATACGACGGTAGCTTATAAGGCACGACTCGCCTGGATGTATCGCAGGTGGCCAGATGAATACCATCCGGGCTATATTTGACATCCGAAATCGGACCGGATTGCTGCAATTCTTTAATCAATTTTAGAGAATTGTCCGAAAAATCGTATACACGCAACACACTGTCCTAGAAATTGAGAAAAAGCTATAAAATTATCCACGATAAAAACAACTGTTGCTGTAGAAGAGCTAGAAAAATCCTTTACATATAAGTACATTTCGTAGGTGCCGGATATGACATGAAATTGTGATTCAGAAATATATCTGCATAGGGAAATTATGTGGAAAATAGACAGAAACATAGGCATAAATTATATAGTTAACTTGGAATTGAGAGGTAAGGAGTACGTTCTGCATTAACTATATTTAAAACTTCTTAATGTCTAGTGAAAACTATAAAATATCATCTCGTTTTGGGAATTTGTGCAATGAATACTGCAGCTCTAGACTAGAATTACTTTCCGCATTTTATGCATAAATATCTTTAACGGAAACAAAGATAAAGATAGTTTCTATTTGAGATAATTTTCTATTACAGAGATGGTTAACTTTTACGGTATTGAGAACTAGACGGGTAGCATGACAGCCAGATTGCGACACGACATCAAAAAGCGAATTCTGTATACTTCTATAAGATTTTTTAAACTGAACAAAAACGCGTCCCAATTCCGGCACCTAACGTTATCGAATAAAACGACCTGTGGGCATATACATGTAATTCCGTTGTATGTAAGAAAGTGTAGTAGGAACCCATCGTTGGCCATTCAAAATTAGCCCGTCATATGGCTAAATTAAGGTGGCCATAGGAACCTCTCCCAGCCGTGAAAAATGTCAATCCTCCAGCGGAAATGATGTTCTAACAAAAACGATCGAAAACGTCATTTTTTGGCACTTCGCGGCTCGCGCCATGAATACAAATTTTTACGGTTTTTACATAATAATTACTATTTCTGAACCACTATCGGACATTTTTAGACGAAGCTGCCTGACTAGGCCAAAAATTAGAACTCTGTTACACGTAGTGTCTGTGAGGGATCTTACTCGTATGTATATCATTTATATAGAATACCAATGCGAAATAAAATAATCTCACTTCCCCACCGGCGGCTACTATTTTATCTTTCGGGTGTATCGAAACGCAGGTCAGAACGTCCAGCGCCTGACAAGCGGCCACTTGACGCCCGTTAAGTCTAATTAATAATTCCCTTTGACAAACGACGGCTACGTACCCGTCAGCTCCGACGGCCACCCCCCGAGGTTGCGAAGGTAGTTTGAAAGAATTAGCTTCCACCTAGTATATGTAAGAATAAATCAAGCTCAGCGTATCGTACTTTCAAACAGAACTAACGAATGAAATTATAATCAGAATAATTTTACTGTGATCAGGTGTTGGAGAGATATTTGAACACAGGGAGTGAGTTATTGGATGTGTTGGTTCTGGCTCCAAAATTTTTACTGTCGCGTAAGTTTACTATTGAAAATTATGATGCAATTTTTTTTAAAATTGTGACAATGGGTCATCTGAGTTTAGAAACTCAACAAGACGAATTTTTTCAACTCTCTTCCGCTCAGCTGACGCAAATCAAATCTCAAATATCATTGCTTATAAAAAAAAATATTCGAAAATGACTTCAAAACTGAATTCTTCATCTATGCCGATTAATAAATTAGGATGGACTTCGCTGTTATGTCTGTCATCGCAAAATTAACCTTAACGATCGAATCATCGGCTTCTGAAATTCCTTTGTCTAATCCACGTACGGACGCCATTGTATCATCGATTGAAGTAGTAATCAACTCTCCCCTGTGAAACACCATAGATTGGATTTGCGCTTTGTGAAATTTAGGCCCCAAACGGGCGCTATGACCGTTCGATGCAGTCCAACGAGCTGAAAAGGCAAAAAATGGGAGAAACGAGAATAATTAGGACAAATGTTTTCAATTAGAAAAAATGAGCGAGGAGAAATCAATATGGCGAAACTTTTAGTTTTGATATATTGAGTTATTCTGAATATTCGGGATTTTTTATATTTTTCGAAACTTTCGATAAACGTCCAATAAATTAGAGTTGATGAATTCCTAGTTCGATTTATTTGAAATTTTACCAGAATCTCACTCGACGACAGAAATACATAGGAAAAACAATCAAGTTTTACTTATAAAGCCTTCCATATCGGCAGTATAGATGAATTGACCGTCGGTGTCGGTTGTCAAACACGTTATGGGCTTATTATGACCTTTCAATATTTTCTTTGGACGATCAGCGTTATCTAAATCCAAATAATACACGAAACCGGATAAGCTAACGCTCAAAATGTATTCGCCTTGCCACAAACACGCGAGTTGTTGATCTTCTACTTCTTTTCCGAAATAGAAGGTTCTGAAAAAGACTGTAATAGACCCAGTCCGAAATCATGAGCAAATGCAGTGTGCTAAGGCGACAATAAACTGTACCGTATTTACCGATAGGAGACGTGCCAATCGGCCGTACGACATCACAAAATTAAGTACTGTAAGAGAATTCCAGATATACGTAATGATCCAATTTTTGACAACCTTCGGAACTTTTTTTCATAGGTAACGTCAGGCCTGTAGCCAGGAATTTTTTTCGGGGGAGGCAAACATTTTTTATTTAATTTACTGTAAAATTGGCATTTCTGACTTGACTTTTTCTTTAAGAAAAAAACCAAACCTTTGCCTTCTTCAACAATTGAAACATTTCGGGAGAGGGCATGGCACCAACCCCCCCCCAGCCTACAGGCCTGGGTAACGCTATATCGAATTTGGCCAAAAATCATATAAATATTAGAGATAGGCCGGATCCACCTTTTTGGCTACATCGGATCCGGATTTAGAAAACTGCAATCATCGGACCAGGATCCAGAACAGCAGATTCGACCGGATCCGTATGTGAATGAATATTCGTGTATACGCTTAATTAATCGAAATCAAGTTGCATGAATTCATATTTGTTCTCAGTTCCATAGTTTTTGTGATAATCATTAAAATGAGAAACAAACTTATGCAAAAGCTCAAACTCTTTGGACTGTGCTTCTTTATAGGCGTCAATCTGCGCAGTTCAGAAATGATCATGGAAATTCCGCATTGAACAAGTTTTTCCAATTTCAAATAAATATAAATTTGTAATACTTTCGATTTAGATTTTCTGCCGAAATGATTGTATTAAGTAAGCGAAATAAGAAATGTGAGAAAAATCAATGAGTTCATGTTCATCCCAATCGGAAAATTCAATTTATCAGTACATTTTTATTTATTCACTTTGATAGAAAATGTGACACGGCATAGTCATGGAAATAATCAGGGATGACTGAGAAACGATACTACACTTCTTTTTGGTCGTGTTGCCCGCTTTGGACTATTATTTCATTCAGGAAGTAAAATTACATCTGCTAAGTCGCGAATCAAGACTTACAATGTAACCTGTCTTTTTGCGGACAAAGCTAATCAAAGTTTACATTTACAGTCCTACCAGAAATCGCCTGAATGGCGATACCGTTAAAAAATAATATTCGTCCAGTATAATTTGGCTACCGTTGGTCTGCAAATTTTGAAAAAATCAATGCAAGCTCATTATGACCGTATTTCAATTGTCAACGGCGTCGTATCCGTATCCAGAAATTTGTTTTATCTGATCCAAATCCGAATATCTATTCAGAAAATTAAAATGATCGTATCCAGATGCAGAAAAAATGGTGGATATCGGTGTATTTGGATTCCGGCCCAATCTCTGATAAATATTATGATTCCTTGAGCATTTAAAATTGATCGCCTATGTTAAACATTTGTCAGAAAATAGTATATTTCAACGGAGTTGCCCATTGTATGTGCTACGTTCTTGGTGATGTTCGATGACTAACTTCAATAAGCTGCGCGAGGAAACGTCCCAAAGTTTGCACGTTTTGTCACCAGATGAAGTCAGCAATTTGGTACCATCGGGACTCCACGCTAACTGAAATTTTGATTAGATGTTGGAAAATTAGAGATAGATAATCCTTAAGCCATCAAAACTACCGTGACAAATTTTTCTCCAGTTTCACAAAATTGAATCGTCACGAGAATTGAAAATCTTGCATGTTATCCTGCGACAAATGTTTCTTTATTCAATCGATGAGCCAACCATGCATGCACTTTGGGGGGAGGGGTAAGAGCGATAAACCTTCCAACCTGTGACCCTAGGCACTCCCTGGCCCAAAAAAATCGTCAAGCACCTCTATCTGAACTTTTTCCAAGACAGCTTTTTTGATAATTTTTGTTCATATTTTGAATGAAAAACAAGCTTGCGGAACTCTTGTTTTTTGGTCACCAACCCCTCCTCCCTTCTCAATAAAAAGTTCAAGGACCTTTCACCCTGGAAAATTTTTGCCGTGCATGTTTGGAGCCAAATCCTCATTTTTCTATGAATCGTATTTGCACGCACATTTAAACCTTTCGAGTACTTCATACATTTTTCAACACATGGAATAATTTACTGAATAAACGCCTCCTGAATGAGCCGCTCCTTTGCAGTTCGGATCGATAAATTCACCGTGCTCACTTCCTTCAACGCCATCGTAAAGGAACACCTTTTCAAAACGATAAAATTCATTTACTACAACGACGAATTTTGAGAGTATTGAAAAAAAGATGAGTCATTTCTTTAATGCACATTAGAAATAATATGTAAACTCGACATTTATAACTATAGTGTACTCATGCGATTGTGAACAGAACGATGGATAGATTCTAATATACTCACTTTTCCGTCGGCGCCGCAACTAGCGAATAACGATCCGTCATTATTGTATCTGACGCAATGTGCAAATCGGCTATGCCTTTGGAATAAGGTTTTAAATTTGAAAGGTGGTCCTTCGAAAATGGCTATCGTATAATCTTCGGACGCCGAAATTAGGCGGAACGGTCGAGCAGGACGGAAATCTACCGAATTCATCGGTTTACTTTGACCAGATAAATTGCCGTTACTAGTGCCGGTATCGAATAAGAAAACGTGGCCGAACCTGTTGAGTATAGCAGAATAAAAAATAATAAGGTCGATATCACGTGGCTTTCAAATTTGATTCATCTCGTTCGTGATTGATTCAATTCCAAAGCTTTCCAGAAACCGATTCATGTAAAAAATTTTTTCAATAAGTTTCTCGAAAAATGTGTGATTCGTTATTTTTGAAATTTAATCAAAAATTTGGAAATTAATTCCAGCACAGAAAATTTACTTAAGGACAGACAATCCCATGGGGAGGGGTATGAGGGGGGTATTACCCCTACCTAAGGTCCTAAAAATTCATCACTGGGTGCTTAATTTTGAGGCAAAATGAAGTGTTTAGTGGACATTTAGCTACACTACCCCCGTAAATTTTCAAATTTACCCCTACCTGAAAAATCTGACCTTGGGGACCTCTGCTTGAGGATATTAATACTCTCGAGGACTGTGACCAATCTTAATCTCATAAATTCAACTACTAAATATATCCATTGGACATGATTCAGAATGTTTTGTACCTCTCCCGGCCTTCCCCAACAACGGCTAATCTTTGATTATCATTTGACCAAGCGATATCACGAATAGCACCAGATATAAACTGGTATTCTTTTTTCAAAATATGTTCTTTTTGAGTGGTATCCCAAATACGAATCTTGCCATTTTGATCTGAAGACGATTAAAGATTTCAATGCGATTGAAAAATTTAAACAAAAGCGAATTTCAACCTCCAGAAGCAATGTAAAATCCACTAGGCGCGTATTTTGCAACGGTTGTCAATGTAGAATGCTCAGTATAAATATCGCAAATCTCGGGATGCTAAACAGCGACATTGTAATCATTTTGATTCGGAGACTCTGAATCGTCGATTTATTACACGAAATGAGAATTATACCTCTATATTTCGAATTATAACACTATTTCCACAGCAATACAGAAAATTTTTTCCTTTTGGATCGCAACCGAGAACGAATGGGAGACCGCGGGTCGTGCGTGGTAGTGTCGCAAATGTAGACTCTAAAAACAAAATTGATATGCTTAAAGCCAAACCTTATATCGATAAAATTCAGTTAATGAAAGATTAACTCACTCAGTTCGTAATTAACCGGCTCCATGATTAAATTTCGCTAATCTAAAAAAAATTTTAATCCATGTCATGAAAAAGCAAACAACAAACAAGAAGAGTGTTATAGAATATAATAGGAGTCAGTTTTTATTGCAAAATCACGATGCGACATGAACGCAAATCTTACAAAGTGGAACAGAAGCTTTAAAACTTCCTTGACGAAAATTTTTTAATAGTTAAGCTGGATCTCGGTGCGGCCTTTGTATATATTTATCATTACAGACGCTAAGAAAGGAGTCACAGATACACAAGGTCTAAGTTTCAGGTGGGCTTATTATTTATTTGTTGATCACGCCTTTACTACTTCTTCTTGTTGGGCAGTAAATGGGTCTGATTTTTCAACGGGCGCTTTAGGAAAAAGTCACACTATCGCGCTGTCTATGTCTCTTCGCGTGGTTTAATCAGTTTATATTTGATATTGCCCCCAAGTATGACGAAAATCAAAATTTTTTCGAATATTTTCACAAATCTCTTTAGCGGTCTATATATATTTTTGAACTTTGTGACGGTAATTTTTTGCATATAGCAAATGATTGAAGCATTGCTTTTTTCCCCCAAATCATGCCTTTTGAGGAAAAGGGAAAAAAGCTAAGGTTATAAAATTTTGAGGGTCGGAAACACATGAGATGCATTTAAGTGCATTTTAGAAGGTCCGAATCTCAAAAGTTTTTGGGTTGTAACTTTAATAATCATTATCGAGGCGTGGATTTTAGTATGTCTACATTCATTTATGTATCATTTAGTCTTTAATAATTTTCATTATCTTGAACGTATTGTATGTTTTAATTGGCAATCTTCAATATTTTATCTTTATATTTAATGACGACCCACATTTTGCCTGACACATTTTTTGGGAAAGATCGACACATGAACTTCCTAAACTTATTTTAAATTTATGAAAGTTTACGAATAAATTACTGATCTTAAAAATTCTCGAATGATAAATTTTCATAAATTACGACTTTTGAAGAGAAAATTCGAATCTGATTCTTGGAATAAATGTTCGAAAAATTGATTTTTCAGCGTTGTAAAAGGTCAATACAAAAGAAAACTTTACGGCGCTACGCGCCGGAAAGATTAACTTCTTTAGGCTCTCACTTGTCATCGTAGAGGCCTAAACAGTCAATTTTTCATGTAATTCAAAGTCAATGCTCCAAGGATAGTGTGCTGGAACATTTGTTTCACAATGCTTGTAAACTTGACTTCAAACTCGAAAATTTCGATTTTTTCTCGGATGCTAATGAACACGGCTCTGAAACTTAACCAGAAGATTTAAAAATGCTCAAAAACATTTAAGGCGTCTGTGAGTTTTTTTTTGTTTTTTTCTTGAAAAAACGACTTGGAGAAAATTTCAACCGTCTTTCCCATTTGGTTAATGGGGAGAAAATTTCAACTGTCTTTCCCATTTGGTTAAAAAGCCGGGAGATAAACCAGTGAATAGAAACTTTATTGAAAAATTTGAAGGTACTGCGTTTGAGTCAGGATTTTTTTAGCACAGGCCAGGTTGCAATGAGCAACTTCGGGGAAAATTTTAGTTGCACATTCTAAAATCAATGAATTAGCTTAGTTTAATCGAAAAAAGCACTTAAACCTAGTTTTCATGTATTTCATTCGAATCGTCTCGGTTTTAAGCTTTCCAATTTTCTGAGTTTTGAACAGAAAATGGAAAGGTTGGCATGAGTGACTTGTCCGACGCGTGGGGCCGAAATTTTTTTTGAGATTTTGAAATTTTAGAGTGCTGAAAAATGAACTTTTCAACTTTTATTTCCAAGCAGTGTTTTTTAGCGACCAACCCATTAGCAGAGCCGCTAATGGCAGTTTGACTCCATTAGCGCAAAAAAATTTCATTAGCGCACAGTAGTTTATTTCTTTTTACAATAGTGATGAAGTTATTAGTGATTGTATTAACCATTATTCAGAAATGTGTTACTGTAAACTTATTTTTTGACAGCTTTCTTTAAGATGTACCTACCTATATTCACAGGGCCGCAACCGAGCAAAAAACGCACCGGAAAAAATTTTCAGGTTTTTACATTCTAAGAGGCTGGAAAATGGATCATCATAACAATGAAAATTAATCGGAATGAAACTAATATATACATCGTAATACCTTTTTTATCCCGGCGCGCAGCGCCAGGAAAATTTTAGGATTTTTGAGTTCCAAAATGCTGGAAAATGTATATTCCCAACAATTATTCCTGGACAGAGGCTCTAAATCTGAAGTCTTGTAATGATGTTCTTAACGTCATTCAATCGCTGTGAATGTTAACGTTTCAAAACGTTGGGAAACTTCAAATGAAGCGAGAGAATAAAATTCTGAGAAGTGATGAAAAATCTCAATTATCTGCAAATTATTGACTCTAGACTAAATTAGTAAAAAAGAAATGAAGTAAATCAATTGATAGAAACTGATGAAGGTTAATCAGTAAGTGGGAATAGATATTCCAACGGCCGCACCTGATAGAAAGCAATGACTGTTCTGTTATACTCATTGACCGGCGGGAAGCGCCGGAAAATTTTGAGATTTTTCTCTGTGAGAGACATGAAATCGACTTATGACAAAGTACCAACGGCCTCGTAAATTCTGAAATAAAAATTCCGTCATTAGCGCTCAGCGCTAATGATCAAAATTTCTCATTAGCGCGGCCCAAGTTTTATTAGCGCCGCGCTAAAAAAAACAGTGTTTCCAAGGCAGGTTTAATTTTTCAGTGAATTCAACGAATTTTCAGTCGGGCAGACTACAATTCAAGAACTAACGGGAAGTACTCAAAAAGTTCTAATCACACAAATGTTAAAATTTTTAAAGATACAGCAGAAAAATTCTGGAAAAACAACCGAAAACAACACAGGATCAAACATTTATCTATAATATATATTGATGATGAAAGGCTACAAGCAATGACATTTTCTAAACACGCACTGGAATATAGAGAAACTATTAAATGATAAAAATCTGATGCCGAGCGCAGGCAAATTTTTATTATTTTCCATTTTATAACTATACCTGTAATTGGGGGTGCTTGGAGGGACCCCCCATCCACAAACTTGGTCAAATCCAATACCAAATGTCGGGAACCCCCACTGTTTTTCCCACAAATGTGGAAAGAGCTCAAATCTTTTTTCCACACGGAAATTTTTTTAATAAGTTTTTGTCTTAAAATACTTGTTTTTTCGCTTGAAAATCATCCTGATGATCGTTCTGAATATATATCTCAAAAATTAGATTTATTTTGTGTTCATAAATCGTAACTTCTAGAAATTTATAAATCTATAGAAAAAAATATATCATGGATGTAGACGAGACAGATTTTCCAGATGTAAGGATGCAGGATCTGTTCTATCAGTCTCTGAAACTCAGCAGGAGCGTTTTTCAAACCAAAAGGAAGAACTTTGAATCAAAACAAGCCTTCTTGGCTGACGAAAGTCGTTTTATCGCCTGAAGCCATGTCTAGAGGGATTTGCCAATACCCTGCTTTCAAGTCTAGAGTCGAAAAGAATCATGCATTTCCCAAAATGTCAAGGTAGTCATGGATTTGTGGAATCTGAAATTTATCATTTAGTGTGACATCGTTTTTTCTCGATAGCTGACAATGGGTTGCCAACTTCCATCTTTTTTTCGTTACAAGAAACATCAGGGCAGTCGGAGGAGATCCCGAAAGTTCTATGAGATCTTTTTCGAGCATTTCTTGGATTTTCTGATGGACCTCAGTTCGATTGGCGCACGATAGTAGTGTTTTGAAACTGGTTTGGCATCACCGGTGTCTATGGAGACCAGGGCTGTGCACAAGGGGAGAGTGAGGGGGCAGCCGCCCCCTTATTGAGGCAGTATGCACACAGTGTATCACATAAAATCGACATTTTTTGGAGCCATTTAGTGAAAAAAATTTAGTCCGCACCCCCATGAAAGAATGCTGCATACCGCCCTGATGGAGACTGTTAACTCATGAGTTAGAGTAGGTTGATCTCCAGGGAGACTGAAAACATGGCAATATTGTTTCATTACTTTGATAGCAATTTTCCTATCTTCCTTCTTCCGATTTAGTCGATTCATCATTTAGGGTTGGGCCAGATCGACTTTTTTGGCAACAGTGGATCTGGATCCGGATCCAGATCTTGGAAAATTTGGTTCAGCGGATCCAGATCAAAATCTTGAGGAACAGATCCAAATGAATCCAGAGCTTTCAATAAGTATATGTACTATGTCAAATTTGTCTAAAATTGAGTTGTATGAATTTATATTTATTGGTATAGATTATTAATGATTGAGGTGTTCTTTTATTGAAATAGTTAACATGTACTAATTAGTAATTTTCATTCATTAAATTGTATTCATGCTTAGATTATTATTGGTTTCATCAGAAAAGAAATGAATAGAAATGGAAACTTGTTTCAGAAATTATGGATTCAAGTTCTTCTTTCACTAGCAGAGTGAAGGACTACTTCACAGTGTCCCCAGATGATGAAGAAAAGGCCAAGTTTAATAAATGCAGAATACAGTTATCGATAAAAGGTTGTGCTACTGGATGTCAGAGAAAGCATTTGGAGAGGAAACATATGGCAATATATGAGCATGAGCAGTTTGCGGCCAAATAAAAAGAAGATAATGAAAATAAAAGTAATTGTGGAACAAATTGCTACTAGTATAGTCATGTTAAAAAATTAATTTTGGTGTTTTCTTTAAAGATAGCCAAAAAAATGAACCTGGCAAATCAAAAACCAAATTAGAGCATGAACTTAAATCTCAAACATCTTTGGGCAATTGCTTCATGCAAAAGTAAACTTAAATTAGCACCAGCGAAAAGTGTCGCCAGTGAAGAGCTATTCAGTGGTGCTGGTCAAATTTACCTTCCAAAAATCGTTTGAAGAGTGATACTGTTGAAAAATTACTGTTTCTCAAGTATAATTTTGCTACCATTGCAGTGATTTTTTGTACACTGAAAAACCATGATCTTTTATGTATTTTTGCACAAAGTTTCTTTCTCAAGCGCCTTTTCTCGCCTTCTTCTTAGTGCTCGAGTTCCTGTCCTTCATAATCATCTTACAAATTAAGAAAATATACTCATAACTTTCATAAATCTGAAAGAGTTTGAGTTAAACCTGAAGTTTCTGAAAATTAGTTCTATGATGCTTCTCAATTCAAACTCTGCTTCATGTTTAAAATTACAGTTGCAAAAAAGTTGGAAAAATAGATTCTGATGTTCTGAAATGGACCTAAATTCGCCTTTTCCATACAGATTTACCACCAACACCACCAACATTTTTTCCTTTACTGAAAATTTTTCCTCCAGGAAGCACGATTTGTAGAAAAATAGTATTGCAAAGAATTATAAAATTTGGTGCCAAGCATCAGAAAATTGTTGGTGTTTTCTAATACTGCAACATTGTATGTGAATAATAATCAATAAAGATCCGATTATGACCGGATCTTGATCATTGACAACAGTGGATCCAGATCTTAAAAAATTTGGTTCAGCAGATCTGGATCCAAAAAAATCTGATTTAGCAGATCCGGATCCTAAAATTTAGGGGGATATCTGTGGATCCAGATCCAAATACCCAGCCCATCCCTATCATCATTTACCAATGCAGCTGGTTTACGATCATCTTCATGATCACTTAGTGACATGATAGTTATTTTTGGTTCTACAAGCTTGAATTTAACTTTGGCGATGAGCTGGTCAGGTTGTAGATGAATTCCCTTCACGCTATTATTTATGAATAATAATGGACATTTCCCTTCGATGATGTTGATTATCACTAATTTGATCAGATATTCACAGTTTTCTTTTCCAAAGTTCATGGGCTGAACTATGACATTTTTGAAGTTATCACTCATGAAATGGTGAACCTTTTTGTTGACCCACCTCTAGCAATTTGGTTCTACATAGCATGATGAGATGTTCAAAATCGGTAGCAATTTGTTGATTTTTATGATTTGAGTATGATTTATCCCGTGAAAGTATTAGAGAATACTTCACCCCTGGGCGATTTTTCGATTGGTTTCAAAACTAGATTTAGTTCCTGCTGAACATCTCTGATATGAATGAAGTTTTGGCCAAAGTTGATTAAAGCTCAAACGCCAGGATTCACTAGGAAATTGGTTCCTAAGAGGCATTGCTCTCTGGTGGTAGGAAGTATCAAACATTGTACAAGATGTGTTCTGAAAGATGAAGTTATTTTGAGAATTATCAGCCTTTGGGCATTGACGATAGCTCTGTCAGCAACTTTTATCTGAGCGGATGTTTCTAGTGAATCATAGTCAATCCCAAAGAGCATTGAGCTAGACATGAGGAAATGAATGAGCACTGGGCACTAGTATTGATCAGAGCTTTTGTTTTGATTTTTCCAATTTCGGCATTGATGTGAAAAGCTCACATAAAAGTATAGAGGCGTAAAAGTTTGATATCTTTCTGCATACATTCTTCGATTCGACACATGCTATATCTCGTGATCCACTGTTCAGTAGGTTTTTCGATCATGAAATCAGTGATTCCTAGAGCAACAAAAAAGTTTGTAGCTTTTGACGTTTCAGTCGGTTCAAGCATATTAGCAGCACTAGTCGTGGGTTTCATCAAAATGAAAGGTTTAGGTGAGTGTGAGACACTGTTTTACTTTTTGATTGCAAAGTTGTTGCGATGGAGTTTGCTGAGTCTGTACAGACTGTCAGCTATTCATCGGATAGTAGTAAGGGTTTTCAATTATTTTTTCTTGACTTGGTTTAGAATCACACATAGAAATGTTGGCTATATCTCTCTGATAGTTTCGATTTTCACAATTGTAGAATCAGTTGTTTGGGTCAAATGTCTGGTTCTGATTTAGCATGTAGTTAAACATATTTTGTTGAAAACGAGGTGGCCAATTATTATTTTGTGATTGCAGATGAAATTGCAGTTGCCGACCAGTTTCTGGATTCAACTGGTTGCATTGGGAGCTGTCATGTTTATACTGACCATGATAGGTACAGTATTTTGGCACATAGTCATGTGACTAATTTCACTGGAAATTTCGATTTTCAGATAAGTCCCTCAGAGGATCATTTTGATAGTTCCGACTATTTGTTCGGGTACAGTGATTATTTGGGAATCAACAATTTTTGGAGTAATTATCTGGCTAGTTTTTGTGCATTTCTAGTTTTTGGAGGAGCTCTTTTATATTTCCTTCCAAGGATTTTGATTTTCCTGAAAGCAAACAGTATTTTGTTGATGCGAGTCGTCTCTATTTCAGGTTTTTGTATCATCTCCAAATCGCCATTGTTCGATCAAATTTTCTAGTTTATTAACCATTCTAGGCTGTTCTAGTTTAGCAATACTTTGCTTATTTGCTCATTGCCTTTTTTGAACTCTCATGATGGGAGTTACCAAGTCCATGATTGTTTCTAAGCTACTCATGTCAGTAGATACTCAGTAGATTTCTCGCATTTTCCAAAGAAAAGCTGTGATAACTTTTCTATGACGAAACTGAGCACTTTGGTCATAGTACAGCAGGTATACGTATGTGGTAACTCCATTTAGGAATGCAGATCGATCTTCGGTTTGGAAAGGAGTGATAGACTGCAGCTCACATTGGAGCGTGTCTTGGTCGCATTTCAGTGCATTCATGCACATCAAAATATGTTTTGCTTGTTTGTACATTTGGATATCTCGAATGGTGTTCAGAGCATTGTCGCATGTCAATTGACGCAAAGTATGAAGTTACATGTAATCAGATGAGTTTAAATGAACTTTGTTTTTGAGGGCAGAAAAGAATTTCAAAACTTGTTGATTATGGGTTGAGTTAGCTAACATTTGTGGAGCAATCTTCTTGCAGATGATTTTGATTCTAGCTTCATCATCAGCAAATGACCTATTTACCTGAGAAGGTGGAATAGATGGAAAATTTATCTGAGAGCTGTGCGCCTTTAGCGCGATACAGTGATCGAATGATTGAGTCCGGATGATCGGATCATCATTATCATCAATTATGCCTCAAAAGCTGAGCTGACTTTTTGGATGGCAGACAATATTTTTCAAATTTGATGATTTTGGCCACTGAATTGGAGCATGATAACTCGTATGTTTGATGTTTTTTTTTTAGTCCTTTCATGCATTTTTCGTTTTTCTCCTCTAATTCTTCCATCTGCAGTTTGTACTGCTCGAGGAGCTGTTGCTGTTGCATTGCAAGCGTGACGATTTCATGTAACACATTAGTCGCATCGACACAAAAATTTATTATTTCGGCATCACATTTTTGCATTATGTCGATATATGCATCATTATTGAAGATTTTCTAGCATCATTTTCCTTCCGTTTCAGATTTAGAAAATTCACGATGATTTTTGGTGAAGGCAATCAAGAAATTTTTCTCATTTTTTTGCAGTGCAGACATTTGCCATCGCGTTTAATGTTTGCTGTGTGTCAGCCGAATCCTTAAAATAGTCAAAATTTTTGAATTCTGGGTCTTCAGGATTCACTAGTTTTTTGTAGAAGCCTTTTTTGTAGCCCATAGCAGTAAAGTGAGGCGAATGATTTTACCCCTTTTTTGGGTCGATTTCGGTAGTTTTTCAGATTTTCGATTGTTCACAAATTTTGGCATTTCCTCAACCTTCAAACAAACTGATAAGGTCACTAATTTGTTGCATGCCTGTTTTGAAGAAATGTACTGAATGTAAAAGATGAGCATGCAGAATGCTGAAGAATGAAACACTCGGAATGTCGGACAGATTTTACACAACAATTATCAAATGCAGGAGATTGATGGGCTCATATAGAGTGCTATGTTAATAATCCAAGGAATTTCCCTTAATCCTCTGAGGTTTTCGTATGCCGAAACTCAAAAGTGCACTAACTTACCCAGCTAGGAGTTGTACTTGAATACTCAAACTATTTTCCAAATAGTTTGACTTAACCTACAGCACACCTGTGGTTTTTGATTCACTAAACTGTACAAAACAGCACTGCTCCACTTCTCAAAAATATATCACACACAAAGTACGCAACTGCTCATCAGTGAAAAACAAAATAATTTTTGCAGTAAAGACGACTTATTTTCAGTTGGTTTATGTGTGCTCGAATTAGTGTCTAAATTCTATATTTGACAAAAAGTATGTAAAAATAATAATTTAATTTGGGAATTGTGATATATAAGTGCAATGATATTGTTGACAATTTTATTCTAAAAATTTACCCTCTAAATACGGGTTTTTGCACAGCCTTAAATATGGTCTGTGTGCAGAACAGATGGCAAGAATTTTCCAGGGGGAGGTCCATGGGCTTTTTCCCCTAGGGGGGTAGGGGGTGGGTGAGCAAAAAAAACAAAAAAAGTTCTGCAAGCCTGTTTTTCCTACAAAATATGCACAAAAATCATGAAAAAAGCTGTCTTGGAAAAAGTTCAGGTAGGGGTGTTTGACGATTTTTTGGCCAGGGTGGGGGTAGCCAAGGTCTCAGGCATGGGGGTTTACTCCTCCCCTACCCTCCTTATGTGCATGAATGGTGCAGGAAAAACCATGCCTGTGCACTGCATTTTTTCCACAATTGTGAAAAAGGGTCAAATTTTTTTTCCACATATAGAAAAAAATTTTTATCATCTTAAAATCCTCGTTTTTTCGCTTGAAAATGCTGAGAAACGCTTTATTTAAGTGTTTTTGAGCTTTTTAAAGCATTCTGATAACCATTCTGATCATATATCTCAAAAATTAGATTTAAATTTTGTGTTCATAAATCGTAATTTCTAGAAATTTATAATTCGAAAAATTTTAAAACCGTTAATTTGTTCGTAGCCTTTCATAAATTTGGCCGAAAAGGAGTCAGAAGCGTAGAAGTTTTCCAAAAATATTTCCATGAAGCTTTTGAATTGAAGTTACGTTAAGAAAAAAACAAACGCTTTAAAAAGTTGACGTGTTGATCTTTCTCAAAAAATCCATGAAGGAAAGAATGCGGATCTTCATTAAATATAAAGATATAATAATGCAAGATTGCCTATTAAACATGGAATAATACATTTAAGATGATGAAAACTATTAAAGATTGAATAGTAGGTGGTTGTAGACATGATAAAAGCGGCGCCTGAGCTTGGTAGTAATAAATAATAATGATTATTAAATTTATAAGCAGCTCGAAGCGCCGGAAAATTTGAGGAAAGATTTTTTGATGGTTTCCTATTCAGAGGTGCATTTTACGCATTATAAAACTGGATATTGTTGAAATTTTCCGGCACTTCGCACCGGATTCGAGTTATGTAATAATTTTTCTATATTATTCCAACGCGCGGTTAGACAATGTTATTCTAGCTAATGATTATAGCTTTTAATTATCAATACATTATGGATAAATGTTTGATCCTGTGTCGTTTTTTGAGAATTTGACGAAAAGCAAGATTTTTTCTCGACTGTTTTGCCAAAGTCTTTTCGCAGTCTTTAAAAAGATTTTGACATTTGTGTGATCAAAACATTTTGAGTCCAAGTGGTTCTTGCTGGTTGAAGAATCAAAATTCTTGGTTGCTTTTCTAGTTTTTGTTTTAAATTGTAGTCCGCCCGACTTTATTGAATTCACTTGAAAATTTAATCTTCTGTCTAGGAAATAAAAGTTGGAAAGGCTCATTTTCCACCTTTCTAGAATATGAATATCGTAGAAACATTTTCGGCGCCAGGCGCCGAACAAGTTACTCATATCAATCTTTTCATTTTCTCTTCAAAACTCAGAAAATTTAGTTTTAAAAGCCTAAATCCGACGCGAATCAAATTAAAAGAAAACTAGCTTTTGGTGGTTTTTCCGATAAAATTAAGCTAATTTATTGATTTCAGAGTGAACAACCAAAAATTTATCTGTGCAACCAAAATTTTTCCCCAGAACACTGCAACCTGGCCTTTGCAGAAAAAAGCCCTGCGGTCAAGTTCATACCTTGATGTCAGATTGTCAGCTGTTCAGAACAGGTTTTTTTTGCACAGGCCAGGTTGCAATGTGCAACTTGGGGAAAAATTTTGGTTGCACAGATAAATTTTTGATTGTTCAATCTAAAATCGATAAATTTGCTTAAATTTATCGAAAAAACTATCGCAAACTAGTTTTCTTGTATTTCATGCGATCCGCGTCAGTTTTAGACATTTAAACCCCTTTTTTCTGAGTTTTGGGGAGAAAATAAAAAAATTAATATGATGAGACAAGAGTAATGTGTTCGGCACCTAGCGCCAAAAATTTTTTTCCGGATTTCAGTATTAACGCTAGAAAATGAATCTTTTCATTTTTTATTTTTCAGACAGGTTTGATTTCTCAGTGAATTTAATGAATTTTCAGTCGGACAAACTAAAATTTTAAAACTAGGCAAGCGAATAAGAATTTGGATCTTTCAATCGGCAAAAATTTCTACGCTCAAAATGTTTTAATCATATGAAAGTCGAAATTTTCATGAAGATGGCAAAAAAATTTTGGCAAAATGACCGAGAAAAATGTTAGTTGTCATCAAATTCGTCAACAAACAATACAGGATCAAACCTTTTCCTTAATATGTTGATAATTAGAACCTATAAGCACTAACTAGAATGACCTTTTATAACCGCGCACTAGAATAATATAAAAAATCCTAAATTAATTGAAACCCAGCGTGAGGCGCCGGAAAATTTTCACTTTTTTCCATTTCAGAACGCATAAAAATGCATCTCTGGACAGAAAATCCAATCAGTTAATCAAAAGAGCAGTCGGCCTCAAGTTGCACTGTGTAACTTGGCAAAAAAAATTTGGTTGCACAGCCCGTAATTTGGTTACTGTGTGCAGAAAAAAAACCCTGGTTCAGAATCAGTTTTAAAATTTTATTTTTTATTGTTACTTTTTTATCAAAGTTTACTGTTTGATTTACTTGTTATGCCGAAATTGGGTTGTTTTATGTCGTCAAAGCAATAACAGAGATAAGTAAAGGTTATGCCGTTGAATTATTCTCTTGCTTGGGTCATGTAAACTCACTTGAACATTTATTTACAAGCAGGTCATAGTTCGAGTGTTTTTGCCAAAAAAATGTCGGTTTTGTGGCGAATAGGATGCAAGTTAATGAGAAACGTTGAAAAAACACATCAGAAATGATTTTGAGCGATTTTAAGCAAGGAAACGGCAGTGGTTAGATGGACTCAAGTCCATCTAGCCAAAATCCCCATAATGACCGGATGGACTCCAGGGTTGGCGGGCATTGGGTTTTTGGGTTGATGGGTTTTTTAGGTTGCGAAATTGGACATTTTTGGGTTTTTAAAAAAACATTTTTTCCGTTTTGTTCTCAGGAATAGCCCATAATCTAGTCCTGCTGTGAGATAGTCTACACCAGGGATTTTTTTGCACACAGCAAACAAATTTCGGGCTGTGCAACCAAATTTTTTCTGTCATGTTGCACAGTGCAACTTGAGGCCTGACTGCTCTTTTGATAAGGTTATTGGGTTTCCATTCCGGAGGTGCATTTTTATGCGTTCTAAAATGGAAAAAATGAAAATTTTCCGGCGCAGCGCCGGGTATCAATTCATTTATAATTTTCTATATTATTCTAGTGCGCGGTTAGAAAAGGTCATTCTAGTTAGTGCTTGAAGGTTCTAATTATCATCATATTATGGTTAAATGTTTGATTTGATCCTGTATCGTTTTTTGACGAAGTTGATGAAAACCAACATTTTTCTCGATAATTTTCCCAAACTTTTTGCGATCTTCACAAAAATTTTGAATTTTGACTTTCATGTGATTAAAACATTTTGAGTGTAAGACAATGCTAGAAATTTTTGGCGGTTGAAAGCCGCTTGCCTAGTTTTTGGATTTCAGTTTGTCCCACTGAAAATTCATTAAATTCACCGAGAAATCAAACCTTTTGCCTGGGAAATAAAAGGTGAGAAGAATAATTTTCCAGCGTTCCAGAATATATTGAAATCCCGAAAAAATTTTCGGCGCTACGCGCCGAACTAATTACTCTAGTCTAGCCATATTAATTTTTTCATTTCGTCTCCAAAATTCAAAATATTGGGTTTTAAATTCCTAAAACCGACGCAGATCTCGAATGAAATGTCAAGAAAACAGTTTGCGATGCGATGGTTTTTCCGATAAATTTAAGCAAATTTATCGATTTTAGAGTGAGCAACTAAAAATTTACCTGTGCGACCAAAAATTTTCCCCAAGTTGCACATTGCAACCTGGCCTGTGCCAAAAAAATCCTGGTCACCCGACTTTACGTTAATCGTTAACCGTTCATAGTGCCTGAAGGCCAACCAGTGTTTTTTTTTGTGCCAAAACATGGTTTTTGGCACAAAAAAATTTGGAATGGCACAAAAAATTTTGAGCGTTTGTGCCAATTGGCACAAATTTTTTGGCTGGTCAAACATTAAATTTACTTGATTTTAAGACCTTTTAGGAGCTGAAAATGCAAAAATTTTTCGGCGCTACGCGCCGAATCAGTGAATATAATGTTTCCTATTCGTATATTTGACCCGAACGCGAACGATTTCTCTTAGAACAGTGTATTAGTATCCTTGCAGCAAACTTCATAGGCTGTCAAGACTTATGAGTGAAAAGCATACCTGTAAGACCTCCGACCAGTTGGGGGGGGGGGGGCAGCGTTTTTTTTTGAGCACGGACATTTGTGCCAATTGGCACAAGAGGCCAAAAAAATTTGTGCTAATGGCACAAAAAAAATTTTTTTACTAGAGACATACTTAAAACTGCGGAAAAGTTTTAGGCCAAAAGTTTGATGAAAAGTTATTGTTTAACGCATTAATTTTTTGTAAAAATCGTGCCCAACCTATTTTTCAGCTAACCATGTCAGTGAGAAGGGAAAAAACTGTGCAACAAAATAGTTCACGAAATCCCAAAAGGAAATGGAATGCTGAGACAATTTAAATAGCTCTAGAATTGTTCAGGAAGTTTAAATTGATTCGATTTTCGACTACGAACGAATAATGTTTATTTAACAACCATGTAAAGACTAGAGAAAATAAAGTCGAAAATCGTGTTAATTTTCGATCGAAACATTGTGCCATTATCAACGATATCGATTTTTCTATTTGAATCAATCAAACACAAAAAGTAACAATTTCAGTTTTAAATCCGAATCTGACTGAATGAAGAGAGAATATTCAGAATTTCTTTTCACTCATCAGTCTTGACAGCCTATAAAGTTTGCTGCAACGATACTAATACACTGTTCAAAGAGAAATCGTTCACGTTCGGGTCAAATATACGAATAGGAAATAGTATATTCACTGATTTCAGCCCCTAAAAGGTCTAAAAATCAAGGAAATTTAATGTTTGACCAGCCAAAAAATTTGTGCCAATTGGCACAAACGCTCAAAATTTTTTGTGCCATTCCAAATTTTTTTGTGCCAAAAACCATGTTTTGGCACAAAAAAAAACACTGGGGGGGGGGGTAGGAAAAAGTCGAAATTTTTCCCAAAAAAGGCCAAAGAACATACACTTTTTGACAAATTTTTTTAATTTTTTCCCAACTGGGAGGGGGGGTTGGGGGGGGGGGAAATCATTTTGGGTACTGGGTTGGCCAAGTTGGGGGGGGGGGGGGGTCCCCCCACGTACAGGTATGGTGAAAAGAAATTCTGAGTATTGTCTCTTCATTCAGTCAGATTCGGATTTAAAACTGAAATTGTTACTTTTTGTGTTTGATTGATTCAAATAGAAAAATCGATATCGTTGTTTGATTGATTCAAATAGAAAAATCCATATCACAATGTTTCGATCGAAAATTGACACTATTTTCGACTTTATTTTCTCTATTCTTTACATGGTTGTTAAATATACATAACATAGATATTCGTTAGCACTGTTTTTTTCCACATTTGCACTATAATGTGGAAAAAAAATCTGGAATGTGGAAAAAATTTTTGAGGTCTTTCCACAAATGTGGAAGAAAAATTTGGGGTTTTCATATTGAAAAGATGCATTTTGGTGCATTTTAGGAGGTCCAAATCTCAAAATTTTCCGGCGCTACGCGCCAGTTATAACTTTAATAATCATCATCATTCATTAAGTAGCTCAGGCGCGGCTTTTATCATGTCTACCTTCATTTATCACTTAATCTATAAGAGTTTTCATCATCTTAAACGTAGTATCTCATGTTTTATTTGGTAATCTTCAACATTTTATCATAATATTTAATGAAGATTGGAATTTTTCCTTTTGAGAAAGATCAATACACGTCAAGTCTCTATGATTTATGATGCGATTATTTGTTTTCTAACTTAAAATCAATTCAAAAGCTTCATGGAAATATCTTTAGGAAATTTATACTTTGTAAAATTCTAGAAATTACGACTCTTGAACACAAAATTGGAATCTAATTCTTGAAATAAATGTTCGGAAAATTGATTTTCCAGCATCCCAGAATGTCAATATATCCAAAAAATTTTCCGGCGCTGCGCGCCGGAAACAATACCATCTTTTTTGGGCTTTCACTTGTCATCATAGAGGACTTGACCATTGATTTCTTGTGTAATTCAAGTCAATTATGCTCTTGGACAGTTTGCTAGAAAATTTGTTCAACAATGCTTGTAGATTAGGCTTTAAAACCGAACATTTCAATTTTTCCTCCAATTTTAATGAATTAACTTCTCTAAAAACATGTTGGGCACCCTGTTGATGCCAATTCGTGTGGGGAAATCGACATGCAAATCGACGAAAGGGACGACCAGCGGCGCAGACATTTGCATAGAATGGAGCGCCACAGAAAGACCGAAAAAGATAGTGAAATTCATTGTTCACTTTATTTTGTTTTATATAATATTTTTGACTTTATTGCTGGCGTCCCCAAATACAATTTTCCCAGCAACTTGTTTTCTTTATGAGTTATTCACTGTGGTATACCCACATTCTTTTACATATTTCGTCGGACTTATTGCTTAATATATTCGTTATTTATTTAGATCGTTCGCATCGACAAAGGCGGAGGGCCAGAGGCCCAGGCGCCGGCTTACATCAGGTAAGCTTTGGGAAACCCCTTACAGGTTATACCCAAGTAAGTTTATCCCTGAGGGGATTCCTTGTCTCATCTAGGAGACTGCGGAGGTCCTTGGTAAGGCCCCGCTCTTTAGAGTTAAGTTTATCTTTGTTGTTGTAGGTCTGGGGATAACCGGACTGTTGAACTATCACCGAGGCTTAGCCAAGGGATCAGTTCTAACAGGTCAGTTCTTACGCCTCTTAAGGAAAGACCTGCACAACAAGTGGTGGCTTTTAACTCCTTACCACGGAACTTCGTAGTCAGACTAGGAGAAAAGAAAATCCTCCAGGTTTCTACAGAAAGTTAGCAGGATTTAAAATGCCTAACGAAAGGATACCAAGAGGTAATACTTTACGTAGATCACCACCCAGAGTGGCGAGTGCTGGGAATCTAGTCAATTTGGGAGACGGAGATCAGCAACGGCAGGCTGCTCCGGACCCAGTGATCCCAGATCAAACTCCCGCGAGGGTTCAACCATTGCAGCAAAATGCAATGCATTTTACGCCTCAAGATGCAGGCGTACCAATTGACCGACCACCAGCAATTGCCATCGATCCCCAGGAGGCAGGCCCGGCGAATCTGAACCCAGATGCCGATGGACCGCCGCAGCAAAATTTCAAAAGGTCACCGCCGCCAAAGGTCGAATTAGCAGGACCAAAAAGGGACGTCGTTACGCCCGAAAATCGACCGAATTTGGAAGAAAGGGACCCCGAAATCGATCAAAGATTAGAGAGGATTCCCCAGGAACAAGAGCGATTCCAACTGCAGGAAAGAGCTCCGGAGATGTCCAATCAGGAGTTGGCGATGCAGCTACGCAAATTGAAAGGGACCGTCGAAGCCTTGTTCGATATAATCGCGAATGCCGCCACAGAAGACAACAAAAGGGAAGCCGACAGGAGCCGGATAGACAGGTTAGACCATGTAATAGGGGTGCAGAAAGAGACAACCGTCTCGCTGCAGAAATGAGTGCAAGCGCAGGGCCTAGTAATAGGCCTGATATTGATGAAGGGCAAAGGCTTAACTTTGAGCCCAGAAAGTTGGAGAGGTCCAGCTAGAGATCTTCGATTCGAAGGAGCTGAGCAATCAGCAGACTTCAGGAATCAAAATCAGATAGCTTCGCAGCATCCAACTTTAACTAGAGTGGTCTATGATGGTAGAGGAAATATAGTTGATCCAAATACCCTTAGACCAGATCAATTGGCATGTTTCCCATATAGGGATTACAGGTTTGACAAAGACAATATGCCATCATATCAAGGAGGTGTACCACCTCAACGAGATCCAAATAGAATTATGCTGCAATCACTTAACTCTGATATTGATCCAGTATTAACAGCAGCTTATGATCAGAGGGAAGTGCCATCAAATAATTTGGCACAAGAGATTGTAGTCAGGAATATCGTTAAAGGTGTGTTACCCAAACTTTTAGATGAGGGTATGGTAAATCAGCAGGTGCTTAGCTTCTTAACAGCACTTGAAGGGGAGTTCCGTAGGGATACACCCGAATCAGCTAAGTATGAAGCACTGCTGAGGCTTTCTAAAGGTAGACCGAAGGCCGTTGCAGGAGACAACATGACCTATAGGGAGGCCAGGAGAGCCATTATTAATGTCTTTGCACCTGAGTGCAACCTGGAAATGTTAACCAGGGAGTTGTTTGAGATCCAACAAAGACCCAATGAACAGGCCGTAGAGTTTTTAAAAAGGGTCAGTATATTAGTGGAACTAGTTAAAGGTGATTTGGACTATCAGTCCAAACAGAGACTGATCATTGACACCTTCATATATAAGAGTGACCCCACGTTCCAGTCTGAACTTAAGAATTCAAAACATACCTTTAGAACTTGGTATGACTTAGCAGTTGAAGTTCATGACATTGAACGTAGATATAGAAATGCCTTTCAGAGATATGGACCCAAGGGTACACAACAGGATCCTATTGTAATCAATGAAGTAGGTATGCCTAGTGGGCATGATCCTGAAATTGCCGTAGTTGCTAGGAACCAGTCAGAAGGATATCAACAAGGCCAGAGGCAAAGGTTTCGGCAACCATATCAAACTGTAGGTAATCAGGTACAGGCCCAAACCCAAAGGTCAAGGAGTGATTCTCCTGAGATAGAGGAGATTCCAGTTTGGGAAGCCCCTAGGGCTCAGACCGAAAAAGGTAAGAAAGAATCCCTTCTATTAAAGATATCCAAAGAGATGGTACAGCTGGTCGAAAGGTTCGATCAGCTCCAGCAAAAGGTTGATAGTAGGCAAACGGAAAATCGGTCTGATGTGGCCATACCTAGTACCAGTCAGGGAGGTCAAGTTTCCCGAGATCCGACAAAGCCATGGTGTGAGTTCCATAAGAACATAACACATAATACTGCAGACTGCAGGACATTGAGAGTGTTGTCCGAGCGCAGGAATAGAGGTAGAGCCAGCTTCCCTAGCTTCAACAGGGGAGGCTTCAACACTTTTGCTCGAGGTAACTATAGAGGTAGAGGAGGTTACCCAAATGCCAACTTTAATAGCAGAGGTAGAGGTGCATATAATGTAGGCTATTCAGGTTATCAGGATAGCCATGAAAGTTATTTACAGAACTCCGACTACAATGAGTTTCTGGAGTTCAAGAAACAAAAGGAGCTGCAGAAGCAGTTCCAACAGATGCAGCAGTACCAACAGCAGGCTGCATTACAGCATCCTCAGCCACCTCAGGCTATTACGGGTCCGACTCAGACTCTTCAACAGGGTCAATTCACAAATCAGCCACCTCAGAAGGATTATTCCAGTGTTATGGTTGCAAGGCAATCTCAAATGAGTCCTTTAGGTGAAGTAAATCAGAGAGTGAATTGCCCAAACATTGTATTAGGTAGTATTGTGCAAATGAATGCAATTGCACCACAACCTGTAGTACCATCAGTACAAGTAGTGAGGAGAGGCACACCAGCTAGTCCTCAGGAACAGCATTTGCTGGATACGTACCCCAGAACAGCCCCATTTCACATTGAGGTTGTTATAGGAGGTCGTAAGACAATGGCTTTAATTGACACAGGAGCTCAGTGCACTGTCATGTCGGCTAAGTTTCTGAAAGAAACTTTGGGCCCAGATTACACTGAATATCCGAGGATATTAAATGTTACTGTAGCCAACGGTAAGACAGTCCAAGCCCATGGGTCATGGCCGTGCGCAAGGGGGGGGCGGGGGGGGCGGCCGCCCCCCCATTGAGGCAGTAACTCTAAACCGAAAAGATGCGTTTTGGTGGACTTTAAAAGGTCAAAATCTCAAAATTTTCCGGCGCTTCGCGCCGGTCATGTGTATAATTATAACTATATTCTATCAGGCGCGGCCGTTAGCATATCTACTTCGACTTACTAATTAATGCTCAACAGTTTCTATCAAACAAGTTAGATCGTTTCATTTTCTAATCGTTTACAGTCAATTATGTCGCCGAAAATAGAGATTTTTCATCATGTCTCTCAATTTTTTCCCTCGATGATTGGAATTTTTTAAACGTTTGCAATCTGAACTATTGCGTTTATTGAAGGTGGAAATTGAAGACATTACTCTAGAACGCGATTTCAAAACATTTGTTCATGAATTATCTGTTGGAGAGATTTATTTTTCAGCGTTTTAGAATACAAAAACCCAAAAATTTTTCCGGCGCTTCGCGCCGGAATGGAAGGCAAATTACGCTTCATCAGTCTGATTTTAATTTATCTCCCAACGTTATGAAGGTTCATTTTCCAGCGTTTTAGAAAGTGAAAATCAAAAAATTTTTCCGGCGCTCCGCGCCGGACCATTCTATAGAACACCAATATATTCTTCATGAGCTCATTTTGACTAACATAACCAGAATTTTCTCAATTTTTTTCCTCATTTTTGCAGGTTTCTGACTACAACAAAATGCTTGGGTATGCTCCTAAAATGCATAAAAAAGCAACCGTAGCCACATTATAAGCGTTTTTAAAAATGTGGAAAAAAATTTTGGTTCCGGTTCTCATGTGGAAAAAATCTTCGAGGAAAAAAAACCATGATGCACACAGTATATCCGCGTAAGATCAACAATTCTGGGACTATTCAGTGAAAAAATCTAGTCCGCCCCCCCATGAAAAAATCCTGCGCACGGCCCTGCCATGGGTATATCCAATTTAGGATGGATACATTGTGTGGACAGTTCCCCGTTGAAGCAATTGTAATTCCTGAAGCAGGTGAAAACGTAATAGTAGGAACAGACTTTTTGGCTCATCCTCAGGTAGGAGCCATAATAGATTTCAGGAATAGGATGATGACGCTCAACAACCGTCAACAACGGATATACGTGACGCCGGACCAGCCCCAATCAAATTGTGGAGAGGTCATGACCACGAGCGCCGCGGAATCCACGATGAGCGCCGCCGACCAATACCAGCCAAAGATTTGCCTGCTAAAGGTTTCGGTGCCAGTGGTGAGTGTGAATCCCATCTACTTACCAAGTGGTACTGATATACTTCTGAGAGCAAAACTGTGGGATAAGGTAGGCGAAAATCGCCTTAATGGAATCATAATAGAGTCTGAAGAGAATGAAGAAAGGTTCCACATTGATAGCACCATAGTAGATGGTACAAAAGATGATTTTGTTGTTATGGTATCCAACAACACAGGATCAGGATGCCATTTGAAAAGAAATCAAATAATTGGCCATACTAATTCAGTGTTGTGCGATACTGATAACCAAGATCAACTTAAGGGGAAGATAGTTGAGGATCTGGAGAAGCTGCAAACTTGTGCAGTTCAAGCTAGACCTGAAGCTCCTCAATCGGATGAGAAAGCATTCAAGGAAGCTTTGTACAATATGCTGGCTAAATCCAACATACCATCAGAGCAATTGGAACAAGCTCTACGATGTCTCGCAAAATATAGAGACGTGTTCAGCTTGCCCAATGATCCGCCAACTACTACACCCTACCTGACCTGTAAAATCAATACAGGCGATGCGGCCCCTGTGGCAAAAAGGTACCACAGGACTGCTATAAATTTACGGCCACATGTTCGTGAGCATGTGCAAGATATGCTCAAAAAGGGTGTAATTGAGCCATCAAAGTCGCCTTGGGCAGCTCCGTTATTCCTTGTAGGTAAAAAGGATGGTACCAAGCGACCAGTAGTGGACTTTAGGGGTATAAATGACGTTACCAAGGATGATAAGTATCCCATTCCTAGAATGGATGACTATCTAGACTGTTTAGGTAAAGCCAAGTTTTATACTACCTTAGATCTCAAATCAGGATATTGGCAAGTGCCAATGGATGAAGAAAGCAAGGAAAAAACTGCTTTCATATGCCAAGAAGGGCTTTATCAATTTAAAGTCATGCCCTTTGGCCTAAAGAATGTGCCAGCCGAATTCCAGCGTATGATGGAAAGAGTTTTGCACCCATATGTTTGGAAAATCTGTCTAGTTTATATAGACGATATTATTGTGTTCTCAAATACGTTTGAGGAACACCTAGTTAATCTAGAGCTAGTCCTGCAAGCTCTAAGAAAGGCTCATTTGACCTTGAAGCCGGAGAAGTGTGAATTCCTGCCTGAGAGAGTTCATTTTTTAGGACATATCTTAAATTGGGATGGAGTTTCCCCAGATCCGAAAAAGGTCAGAGCTATAAATGATTTCCCATTCCCAGAGTCTAAACGTAAACTGCAAAGGTTTTTAGGTATGTTGGAGTGGTGTAAAAAGTTCATACCGGGTTTGGCTAAACACGCTGAACCGTTGTATAAATTAACCGGGAAGAACTGTGTTTGGGAAATCACGGAGGTTCACCATCAGGCTTTTAGGAGCCTGAAAGAAGCACTTTTGTCTGTGCCATTCCTAAGGTATCCGGTTTTGGATGGGTCTGCGGACTTTGTCCTTCAGACAGATGCCAGCGGAACGGCACTAGGAGCAGTCCTTTACCAGGAGACCAAGTCGGACCGCTGGGTAATTGCTTATAATAGCAGAATTTTAAAGGCGGACGAGAAAAAGTGGTCAGCCACGGAAAGGGAGTGCTTGGCAATTGTGTATGGCTTGAAGTTATACAAGCACTACCTAGTAGGCCATAAAGTGATCATAAGAACTGATCACAAACCTTTATTGTCTATGAAGGTCAATGCCATGACCAATGGTAAGTTGGAGAGATGGTACTCATTCATCTCTCAGTTCAACCATAAACTAGAGTATGTGCCAGGAAAACAAAATGCCATGGCAGACTTTTTGTCAAAGATGGATGAACCAGACGATCGAGCGGAAAAGATACCGCCAAAATGGGAACACATGTTCTCAAAGGGTAAACAAGAGTCCAAAAATCTGAAAGATCTTGAGGCACAGCTTATTGAGAAAAAGCATCTCAATTTGGTAAAGAGATTCAGAATTCTGACAGATCGGAATCCTGAAGACGGTACTCCGTTATATCCGGAGCCAAAAGGTAAGAATAATCAGAGGACTGATATGAGTCCGAGATTCACCCAGATTTATCCAGAAGATTCTGAGGGTGATCCAGAATCAAACTCGCCTGCAGACTTGGTGAATGCCGTAACTACAAGGAGCATGGCGAAAGAGGCGGAGAAGAGTAATCAGGCTCAGATCCAGCCTGATGGCAATCAGGTCAATGAAAAGGTAAGTAGGGGAAACCAGGACAAAGGTAAGGAAAAAAGAGTAACCTGGTTATACCCAGAAAAGGAACAGGAGTTTACTTTGGCAGACCCCAAAGAAAATGAATTGCCAAAAGGGTTAATTAGAGATGATCTCATGGCCCTCTTGCAGAGAAAGGATCAGGTATTACAGCCATACTTTGATAGATTGGGTCCAAATGGGACAACCAAGTATCATAGTGGATTTTATATCCAGAATGAAGTGTTATACCGCGAAGCCGGACAGGGGTCGGATGATCAAGTGGTCGTCCCATCCTGCCTTAGGGACAATACTTTGCACCAGTACCATGGTGCCGTAATGATGACTCATCAGGGGTTCAAAAGGACCCTTGCTATGATTAAAAAACGGTTCTGGTGGCCTGGAATTGAAAAGGATGTCAGGCACTGGATCAAGTTTTGTCCAGTTTGTCAAATGGCTAATCAGGGAAACACAGAAATTCCTCCACTGATACCAATTATTCCACAAGGTCCTTTTGACATAGTATCAGTGGATATCGTGAGTATTTCTCCACTCAGTGAGAAGAGACCGTATGTCATAGTCTTTCAAGACTATTTTACAAAGTGGGTTGAAGCTGAACTGATCAAGGATCAGTCAGCTAGCACCGTTGTAGATACTTTTCTACAAGCTATTGTATTCAGGCATGGGACTCCACGGAGACTACTCAGCGATAGAGGAGGTTGTTTTACCCCAGATCTAATGAAGGAGATCTGCAAGTTATTAGAGTGTCAAAAAATTTTTACAACAGCCTACCATCCACAAGGAAATGGTATGGTAGAGAGGTTCAACCAGACACTCATCAAACAGCTCAGAAAGGTGGCCATCGAGGAGAAAGATAACTGGCCAAGATACTTGAGAGCTGTGGTGTTTGCATATAATGCCACACCACACGCAGCCACGGGGCAATCCCCATTTTCGTTGCTTAGAGGTCATGAGGCAACCCTCGGGTTAAACTTATCGAAAGCATACGACATTGTAATGCCGGACAGCAATGCTGAGGCATACAAATTCGTGTTGACCAATCATTTAGTCAACCTTTACGAGGATATTGCTAAAAATATCCAGAGTGCTGCCGAAAAATCGAAGAAATACTTCGATAAAAAGTCCAAACAAAATGGGTTTAAAGAAAAGGACTGGGTTCTGCTCAAAGTAGACAAGCAGAAAAAATTAGGACTACCATGGTCCGGTCCGTTCATAGTTACGGACATTTCGCGAGAAGCAGAGAACGTTGTCACCATTGTACATTGGGACAACCCGCTAAATCGCCAAACAGTTTCAATCAGTAGGTTGAAACATTTTCGTTACGAGACCACTAGGGTCCTGCCGCGAATAGCGCGAGCCAATCAGGACGCGCCACGTGACGAAAATAGGTCACTTTCCAATATGACACAAACAGTTACGACTGGAGTGCCAAACCAAATGAAATCATTTGGAAATTCGCTCAAGGCGAATCTATGCGCGATCTCGCGCTGATTTTTTTTTTATTTTTGTACATATCTCGCGCGTGTAGGTACTAATTTTAATTAAAAATGTATTAATTTGTAATATTTATCGCGTTTATGTATTATTCGTATTAATTTTGTAAATTTTTCATATTTATATCAGACTTTGGGAAAAATTCTTCGGAATTTTAGACCAAAGTGACAACCCAAAATATTTCCGACATTTTTCCAAAAAATTAATTTTCAAATTTTTCATTTTTCCAAAATCAAACTATAGCTGCCCCGCTTATCTGAATTCTAAACTTCCATTGGAAGGAAGAAGTAAAATATTCCCCAAATCGCGATAAAAAGGAAATTAGCAGAACTGCTATATTAAACTTTTTCAGCGTTTGAAAAATTTTAAATTTTTACAAATTTATTATTCGAAAAAGAAAAAATTTCGAAACGAAAAGAGATGGGAAAGGGCGCGCGGAACCGCCAACAAGCTCCGACGCGCGAGTGGTCGCACACAGAGTGCCACGTCGAATATGGCAGGGCCCAGCACCGCCAAGACAACCGTTTTTTCTTCATCGACGGTAAGTTTCGAACTTATTTTTATCAAATATTCTTGGTAACCGCAGGTAATGCCCAGAAGTCACTGGAAGACCAGCTCGGCGCCCCAAAGGGCAGACGAGGTTAGAACTTAGAGGGAACGAAAAATGGGAGTACTGAGAAGCGGAAGCTCGAAGCCAAGCAGGGAATTTCCGACTTGGAAATATACCTGATACTACCGAGAGCTATACGATTCAAGGGAAACCTAGAACCTTGGGTTCAGCCCGTTTTAAAGTTTTATCATCAAAGTTTATCAAAAATTATTTATTTTCAAATCAAATCAAATCATATCACTTTTTCGATATCAAATTCATTAAAAATTATCAATCTCGAGCGCTATAAAAATTGTAAATACAGCGCCATAAATGGAGCGTAGTTGGTCGCTCAAGCAACTGGTTAGAGATTGGTGTCCGATCAAGTGGTGGACAATCGGATCAGGTCTACCCTCCCCAACATATAGAGGTAGCAAGGGTAAGATTTGGTAAGGTGTTAGTTGCCTACCAGCTCAATGTTTGTATAACTGTGGCTCACCTAACAACCTGCACTAAATTTAATTTCTGCGAAACTTAACCCGCTTGGTGTTGTGGTGCTGGTGTAGTATAGACCCGAAAATGCGCTGAAAAAAGGGGAATAAACACTAAAATTAATAGTACCTTATGTTTAGATTATAACGTCAAACGGGCCGTACGAATCCATGAACTGGATCAGTGGTTTAAAGCCACATTTGGGTACTGGCCGGCTAATCCCAAGGAACCAAAATTGGTAGACATCGGGAAAGTCAGCCAGACACTCCATTTTATCCGAGAAGTATCAATCTTCAGAGGACAACCAGTTTGTGGCTTCGACGTTGAAAAAGTCAACCAGGATAAGGTCGCCGCCTTGTTCAAAACAAGGGAGGTCGACAATCCAATGGGAAAGCAGTTTGCCCCATATGTCAGCTTCGCGCTAACGAATGGTCAAACCTACGTTATTGATACAACGTCAATGATGCTCAAAGAGTGGACCAGCCTCCACGACTTCTTGAACTCCGACATGCTCTTCGCTGGATATTCCGTACTGGAGGACCTGGTAAGTATCTATAACGTATGTGGCGCAGGGCGAGATAATAAGGACAGGGACAAAACTGTCCCCTTACGGGAATTTCTAAGAAAGACCAAGGGTCGATGCTTTGATTTAGACCGTTTTGCCCTCACCATGGTAGGAGTAAACCTGGAGAAAAAATGCTTTCAGACAAGTATCTGTCCCGAAACCTTTTGGTTAAAGGGACTGTTCACGGAATTCTACCTGATAGACGTGGGCCCCTACCAGTATGACTTTTCATTAAAGGCGAACCGTGATCGGTTTGCCAAAAGGGGTATATTGCCGGAAGAGCTCAGATACGCTGCTCTAGACACATACTACTCCTTATTGGTCATGTTTGCCGCCATTCACTATGGCATGGCCGATCAACTGCTTATGCAAATGCAGATTTTCGACCATGACAAGGTGGATCCCAAACAGATCAACACCATTGCCCTGCATTTTTATCAACAGTATCTAATGATTCTGGGCAACGTGAATCGAGAAATGGGGCTAGGTACCCCAGTTATGGAAACGGATCAGGTACAGCCGAATATGGTCTATCACATGATGAAGTGTGAAATGTATAACCGTTGGGCTGTACAGATGCAGGGAAATAACACAGGTTATTATACCGCGCCCACGGAGTGTAATCCAGTTCGTCCTCAGGGAGTTCAGCTGCCAAGTGGCTTCTATCCACTGCTTCCAAGAGATAACAAACCAATGAAGGACGACGGATACACTACAGATAGTGATCCCGACGAAATCCAGGACGTCCAGATACCAGACTGGGTTAATATTTCAAAAGATATCCTGGAAAATCTCAAGTCAGGTGGAACCTATTGGGATTTAGACGGGAAAATTTCTTTGACTTTATACGAAAACGCCAAGCTATACTGGCAACAGGCCGGGAAGCCCGATCAAATACCTGAAGAGGTGTTTTCAGCAAATAACCACTACCCAGTGGGTATCGAGGGTCATAGACAGGCCTACAAGACCAATTTTTATACGCCAAACTTGGCAAAAATTTCAGGTATGCTAGATGAGCGAAACTTTCCAGAGTTAGAGGTCATCTGCAAATTTATGCCGTTGGCCTATCATTTGGCATGGCCTCATTCCAGAGCGGAGTGCGATTATGAAACTAGCGCTCTGCTGAACTATAACTTTCTAAATAGTTATACTAAAGAAGGCCAGGAAATGATAAAGAAAATGTCCTGGAAGTCAGGCGACCGCCTGGCTTACTATTTAGAGTTAGCAGCGACGCTACCGCCGTCGGAACCCCGCTTTCCATATAAAAAAGGGGTATACGCATGGCAGAATCGGTTCGGATTTGTCCCGCTACGATTTCGAGAAGCCGAGGAAATCCTACAAATTGGCGACGACAAATCGTTATTGAAGGACGGAGCCTACAAGGTAAATCCTTATTTTTACGTAACTTTTTACTACGTAGGCTTCGAGACTTTGACGCCGGGACTGCGGTATCCGATGACGGAAGACGCATCGCCGACCGATTACCCGATTACGTACGCACTGAGAAATCCGCTCGAGCTCAGACCGGAGTTTGTTAGCAAAAGCTTCCGGGAGAGAACAATCGCTTCAGAAATGCCCGGGTATACACTTACATATACCCCAGCCGGTGAGTTAATATCTAAGGTACCGGTAAATCGTCCCTCTACTTCCCAAACGGCGCAAGCCGGAGGGACGGGACAGGTTAAAACGCAGCTGCAGGCGCTAGCGCCAGTGGTCAAAGCTACACCAGCTTTGGACACTGCTGCTACGCAGGCATCCGCAGTAGTTGTCGTGGTGCCGCCGCCAATGCAACCAGCGGTGGCACAGCCGACTCAAGTACCTCAAGTACAGCAACCGGCCGAGCCTGAGCCAGAGGTTGTCACCATCATGCAGTCTGTACCTCCGGCACCAGCTGTGTTACCAGCTAAAGTAAAACAGCTCTTGCCAAAGATACGAAATTCAGACTCTGAGTCCAGTTCAGAGGAGGATGTTGAAGAAGAAGAAGAGGGTGAAATTCTGGAATCTGAGGGCCAGACATCGGAAAATAAGGACGTGATGGAGGCCAAGACTCAGAAACAGGCTATTGAGGAGGAAAAAATCCAGACTCAAATTGACGAAGCAGTTACTAAAATGTCAGGGATCGATGTCAGACTGGAGAAGATGCAGGAAGCATCCCAGGAGATACCTGTGAAGGCCAAAGATCCTAAGGATCATGACCGACAAGCGAAGCAAGAGGCCCTACAGGCCAAAATTCAAGAACAGAGAAGGCTGACGCAGCAGGAATTCCTGCGTCAGAGGGCAATCCAAAGGAAGCTGAAGGAGCAGGCACTAGCCGATGATAGCTCAGATTCAGCCATCCCAGCGACAGAGCTGATGAGGAGGGGTAGAATTGCCGAGGAAGGTATTCCTGGAATTTATTCCCCAGACAAAGTTCAGCAGATGTTAGCTGAAGGTATGTCCGAAAAATTTATCCGACACCTGGCCAAGGAAAAGGTAAGGCGCAGAAAGAGGATAGGTAAGGCCAAGTGACGCAGACTTGCAGCTCAAGGACAGCAGCAACAAGGAGCGGCCGCCACCGGATCCAAAAACGACGCCTACGATACGGCCGAAGAAACAACGACCCCACAATACTCGACGAGTCAAAAGTCGAGAACGGAGACTTCAAAGAGTCAGACGAGAATGGAGACTTCAAAAAGTCAGACGCGAACGGAGACCTCCAAAGGCCAGACAAAATCGGATAGGACAACAGGGTCCACTGCAACAACTTCGTACACTCAGACGCGAACGGTATCGAAAACCGGCGGAGAGGTTAGTACTTCATCTGGCAAGAGCAAATCCGTGCCCTCCAGCTATACCGCAAGAAGTAGCAAACATGGGGGAAGCGTATTGGTGAAGCCCGATCTTGAATCGGAGGAGAAATTGATCAAGAAGGTCAAACTGAATGTGGTAGCTAGTAGGCCCGAAAGGGAACCACAGCAGTTTGTCACTCCTGGTCAATTAGCCGAAACTCTGATTGACTATTGGGAGTGGCAACGGGAACAAAGGCGTTTAATTGGGCCGATCTCATTTGAAAATCCAGAGGTCGCCAATTATTTCGCCTTTGATCGGCAAGAACGGCCGATAATTTACAGAATGGTCAATGACACCATGGCCGAAATTCACGAAAATTACCGCCAGCAATTCAAAATGCAGGGCGGATTTATGTTTGACGTAGAGCGCATCCCTGAGGAGATCTGGGAATGGATAATCTTAATTCTTATTCCCAGATGGCTTCAGGACTACGATGCCTCAGACGTCTTTACGGCCATTAGGTATGTGACCCTAATGATTTTTCTTCAGTTGGATTTCGCTCCGATCACGCCAACGGCAATTGGTAGGTGGTATGCCCAGGTGTGTTCGTTAGCGAACAGACAACTAGTCGTTGAGGCCCAGGGAAACCGCGTAGACGATGTCTACATTGCAGCCTTTAATCAATATATCTTTATGGGCTCGCAAAGGTTAAACCAGATGGGTGTTAAGAGGAAGGCACCAGGCGATGACAGGTCGCAAGCTGATAAATTTCAGCGAACGGCTGCCAAAAGCCCAAGTAAGTTTAAAGTGCCTAGACTCCCTCCCACTAAGAAACAACCGCCAATGATACAACAATCATCGGCTACGACCAGCCAGAGGTCATATAGTGAAGCTGCTAGCACTTCCTACAAAAGTCCGCTTTCTCGGTCAAAATCAATTTCATCAAAATCTCTTAATTCAACTTACCGGAGACAAAAACCACAACGCAGCAGCTCCACTAGCAGTGGTCAAAGGCAGCAGGGGAGAGACGATATGTTCTCAAACCCGGCCCCGTATAGGGCTAGACCGAGGTATGACCAAGGTCAACCCAGAGGAGGCTTCAGAGGGCGCCCTCAGCGACCCTACGGAGGCCGAGGATCCTGGCAACACCAAGGTCAAGACCCGGATGCTCAATTCCATAATCCGAATTTTATGCCGCTAGGTAGACGCGGCGGGAGCCAACAAGGCCAAAATTGAGGCCAAGATGGAGGTCATACCCGAGGCCAACCAGGTCAGAGGGGGTACTATCAAGGTAGACCTCGAGGAGGTTACCGAGGCGGCGGGCAGCAGCAGTAAATAGCCGCAAAATTTTGGCCCAAAAATTTCCTTTTTCGTACATATATTTTTACTTATTTTATAAAACACAAAACCCAAAAACACTAATAAAATCACAAAATCCAAAAAAATCAAAAAACAAAAAATCCAAAAACATTATTTTCGGTGCTGCTGGCCATCAAAAATTTCTTTTTTGACAAAACCAGTGCAAAACGCAACCGTAAAAAATATTTTAAAACTTTTGGCCACATTTTTGCTCAAATTTTTTTAGCGCATTTTAAAATTTTGTGATATCCGTACGTCTTTTTTGTATCACCATATAATCTCGTATTTTAGTTTAATTTAGAAAAAATAGGGACGCGGGAAATCGATTTGCATGCGGTTAGACCCACGGCCAACGAATTGACACAGCATGCAGACCGAGCGGCCGAGCCCGAAACAGGCCACATTCGGCACCGACGTTAACGTCGTACTCCTTAGGGCAGGAGGTTATTCCATCAACGCCGAGGTCAAAATGGGCGTCACTTGCCAGCCATTGCGGCGAAGCCCTTGGTATTTGTTGTGTCCAACGACCAGCACAGGAGTTCTATTAGGACAGACTGTGAAACGGGAGTCCGAGTGAGACAAACTGTTTATCAGGAGTCAGCCGGAATTGTAGATTTTTTCTTTTTTGATTAATTCTTTTTAATGCCGGGGTAACCCGGCCAAAAGTTTTTTTTTTTTTTCTACCTCCCGTAGGTCGGTTTCGACGCGCGAGGGATGTTGGGCACCCTGTTGATGCCAATTCGTGTGGGGAAATCGACATGCAAATCGACGAAAGGGACGACCAGCAGCGCAGACATTTGCATAGAATGGAGTGCCACAGAAAGACCAAAAAAGATAGTGAAAATTCTTCTTCACTTTATATCGTTTTTTATAATATTTTTGACATATTTGCTGGCGTCCCTAAATACAATTTTCCCAGCAACTTGTTTTCTTATTGAGTTATTCACTGTGGTATACCCACATTCTTTTTGCATAATTCGTCGGACATATTGTTTAATATATTCGTTTGTTTATTTAGAATATTCGCATGGACGAAGGCGGAGGGCCAGAGGCCCAGGCGCCAGCTTACACCAGGTAAGCTTTGGGAAACCCCTTTCGGGTTATACCCAAGTAAGTTTATCCCTGAGGGGATTCCTTGTCTCATCTAGGAGACTGCGGAGGTCCTTGGTAAGGCCCCCGTATTTAGAGTTAAGTTTATCTTTGTTGTTGTAGGTCTGGGGATAACCGGACTGTTGCACTATCACCGAGGCTTAGCCAAGGGATCAGTTCTAACAGGTCAGTTCAGACCCAATCTTTTGAAGACCTGCACAACATTTTATGCAACCTGTTGGGAAAGACCTGCACAACATTTTATGCAACCTGTTGGAAGCAAACAAATTGAAGAGGAAGAAGATGTATTTGAAACAAATGATGATGATGACCAGTGCCTAGTTGATGAGGAAACAGGAATTACCGATAAGTGCCCCATTAATCAAAAATTTGTTTTTTATGATTTTGAGACTACCCAGGAAAAAATTCTACGACAAATGGAATTAGGGGATGTATTTGAACATGACCCAAATTTATGCATTGTCCATACTGTGTGTGATCAGTGTTGTCAAAGCCAAGGAAATTTTTTTTGCAATACCTGTGGTCAACACGAGCCTGCATTCAAAGGCTCTACAAGTCAAAATGATTTCTGCGAATACCTTTTTGGAAAAGGCATGAAAAACATTACAGCAATAGCACATAATTCTTGAGGATTCGATGGACAATTTATAATGCAGTTTTTGTATCCTAATGGTCATCATAAACTACATATCAATAATAAGTGCGAATTAGTGAATTGTTTTATAGTTTTTTCATTTTCACCCATTTATTTATTTTTTTTCAGGTTTAGAGTTGATGTGTATCAAAGTAGGATCAATAAAAATTATTGATTCTCTGAACTTTCTTCTAATGCCTTTGGCGGCTCTACCGAAAACATTTGGAATAAGTGAAATATGTAAAGGATATTTCCCGCATTTCTTTAATAGAAAGTAAAATTATGCATATATTGGACTATATCCTTCCCTGGACATGTACTGCTATGAAGCCTGCAGCTCGTGCCACCTTTTGGATTGATATAATGAAAAGCTTGAAGCTGTAAGTTTGCAAAAAGTATAAAGTTTTGCCTTTAGATGTGTGTCATTGTTTAGGGGTGTCAATTTAATTTTGATAAGGAGTTACTTGATTACTGTCGTAATGATGTTCAAGTTTTACAACAATGTTGTATGAAATTTTGGGATATTTTTATGGAAGAAACAGATGTTGATCCTTTTGAAAAATCAATAACCATTGCTAGTGCCTGCAACTTGGTTTTCGGATGTTTATTTTTGAAATGAAATAGTATTGGAGTAATATCCTATAAAAATGAAAAACTGTATATTCGACATAAACTTGACAGTGGTGAAATTCAAATTGGAAAATACAAGGTCGATGGTTTATTAGGTAATTTTGTCTAAAATTTTGAAATTTTAATATCTAGCTGTTTGTTCAATAAAGGAACAACAGTTTATGAATTTTATGGTTGTTATTGGCATGGTTGCCCAAAATGTATGAAAAATAGGCATCAGTTAACAGCTGATAATGACACAAAAGCAGCCAATGCATATCAACACACTTTTAATCAGGCTATGGAACTTCAATCAATTGGTATAATGTGGTTGAAATGTGGGAATGGGATCTCTTACAACAACTTCACTCAAGTCCTGAAATGAAAACATTATTTGATACAGTTGTAATACCTGAGCTTATAAATCCTTGAGAAGGTACAATCTTAAAATGTTCTTTTCCATTTTGTCAAAAGTTTTCTTGTTTTTAGCTTTCTTTGGTGGTCGCACTAATGCCGTAAAACTGTATCACAAAATTAAGTACAATGAAGATCGAACACCTGCAGAAAAGATCAATTATGTAGATGTGTGCAGTTTATACCCATTTGTCAATAAATATGGGGAATACCCTACAGGTCATCCAAAAATGTTTACCAAAGGTTTTGAAGAGTTCAGCTCAACTTCCCAACCTTATGAGGGATTAATCAAATGTACAGTTTTACCACCTCACAAACTTTTACATCCTGTTCTACCGTATCGACATGGTAAATTATTGTTCCCTTTATGCAAAACTTGTATGCATGATTCACAAAAGACCACATGCGAGCATAACGACCAAGACCGAGCATTAGATGGTATATGGGTTACAATTGAATTATAGAAAGCCTTAGAGAAGGGATATAAGGTATATTGTTACTGTTGTGGTTCACTTTTCCTATGTATATATTCTTCTTTTTGTTTCAGATCCTCAAGATTTTTGAAGTTTGGCATTATGATAATATTGAACAATATCATACAACCAAAAACCCCAATGGTTGTTTATTCACTCAATACGTCAACACTTTCATGAAAATGAAACTAGTTAGTTTTATATTATGTAAATGTGACAGAATTTGATTGTAATTTTTATAGGAGAGCAAAGGTTACCCTGGTAGAGCTCATACAAATGAGCAAAAACATGAATATGAAATGGAGGTCTACACTCGCGAGAATATTTCATTCGACCCTTCAAAAATTTCCAAAAATCCTGGAAAGAGGGATTTGGTGAAATTAATGCTAAATTCTTTCTGCGGGAAAGGTAACTTTGCATAGTTTTTGCATTTTATTTATTTATTTATTTTATGTTTTTAGTTTGGTTAACGAAACAATATGGATAAGACTGTTATCCACAATGCACCCAAAGAGTATTTTGAGCTTGTGATGAATGTGGTCAATGCTATTAAGAATGTTAGACTAATCAATGAACAATTGGTGTCAACGACCTATTGTCAACATGACAATTTTGCTGAGGTTATGGGGAATACTAATGCCGTTATAGCAGCTTATACGACAGCTCAAGCTTGACTGAAGTTATATTCTTACATTGAACGATTAGAAAGTCGAGTATTGTATTTTGACATGGACAGTATTATTTACTTGTCAACAGTTGACAAACAACAAAGTTGCCTTGGTGAAATGACTGACGAATTACATGAATATGGCCCTGGATCTTACATTACCGAATTCATCAGTGGAGGTCCTAAAAATTACACTTACAGACTGTACAGTCCATCTATGGACCAATACTGTCATGTAATCAAGGTTCTCTGTATTACTTTGTCATCAGATGCTATGAAAAAAGTTAATTTTTATTCACTTTGTCGAATAGTCTTTGCTTTTGTAAAAAACAACGGACAAGAAGAAGTAAATATACACAGTCTTCATATTGAACGTCAACAAGATCATAAAGTTGTTACTCGTAAAACTTCGAAAGAATTTTGTGTAGTATATGATAAACATATTTTGAAACCTAGGTTTTGTACATTTCCTTATGGTTGGACTAAATAATTTTTACAATAAAACAAAAATGATAGTGATTTAAAAGTTTTTCCTTTTGATACGTAAAGATTTTTTTTGAACTCTGCTAATTTTCTACACACTTTTTAGGACCAGCTCGTTCCTGTCATTTTTCTATAAAGACCTTATTGGTCTACATGCTTTTTATGGCCAGCTCGTTCTGGTCATTTTTTATAAAAGACCTTCTCAGTCATTTTTGGCAGACAATCAAACTTTATACGCATGCACCTGTAAGGATAATGTTTCATCCCGTATAGACTCTTTCGAGATTTTACTCATAAAACAGACCATTACTGACCAATTTGACCATTCTGACATTTATTGACTTGAACGATCATTCAGGAATGGGACCTCCGAACATATTCACGCCTCCTTACGCCTGCCCCTTTTCTCAAAGGGGGTCCAGGGGCGCAAATTTTTGAAAGGCTTCCTCTGCCCACGGGGGAAGCCGTTTTTATACATGATCTCTTTTTATTATATTTCCCATTTTTTGTTCATTTTAGTTTTCCTTTTCCATTTTCTGTTCATCATCGCTTTTCCTTTTCCACCTACAGTAACACACCTATTACCATAATTTCACTATAACCGTAATCCAAAAATTACCGTAATTTCACTATTAGGGTAACTCAAGAAACTGTATGCTTAACCATACCCACCTATAAATCGACAGAAAATCGATTGTATATGTTTACGATACCCCCCCCCCCCCTATAAATCGACCAAAAGTGAGACATTGCAGGGCGGTACGCAAAAGATAGGGATATGCTTAACCATACCCCCTATACGGTCCGGCCTTACTACTTGCATGGCCAAAAAATCAAGATGTAAAAGTTTTTCGATGTTCGACTTTCTTTTCAAGCGCAATGCAATTTTTTTAAGTGCATCGTTTTTTCAAGATATAACCTTGAAAAAAATCAAGATGACATATTCGAAAAAATCAACATCTCATCCTTAAAAAAATCAAGATGTCATCTTAAAAAAACAAGATCTAATGTCGAAAAAATTATGTGCATCATGTTCGAAGGTAACGACGATTTTTCAAAAGTGGTAAATTTTTTTCAAGTGGTAACGATTTTTTTATTCTCGTAGTACTCTATAAAAAACTGATCATGATTTCATTTTACTACTCTAAAAATTGTTACAAACTATAACAAATGCTTATCATATATGCACGAGACGAAAATTCTGCCCTTGGTCAGGAGATACGATAATTTTTCGAAAACTGAAAATTTCGGTTCTTTCTTCATCAAGTGTTTTCTGTTGAAGTCCGAATTTCTTGATGGTAAAAATAATTTGCGGGAATAGACCCTGAATAACGTCCCTCACGTGCATATATGTTTAGCCAATCCATGAATACTACGACCATTGCCGATCAATTTGACGAGCCAAAAAGCGACATTTTCTTCGCCGTGCAATTTTTGATAATGTTGATATGGTTTCTATTAATGCCACAATTATTTTTATTATGTTCACGAAAATATTATGCGTCGGGTAAGTCTTTTGGGAACCAATGTATAAGTTTGTAGTTATGTAGATAAAAAATTAAGTGTTGAGGAGAGCACGAAAAAGTATTTTTTACTGTATTTCACGACGACACAACGATCCAGTGTTTTTTTCCCACCACTGTTTTGTTTCCACAAATGTGGAAAGGGGTCAAGTTTTTTTTCCACATGTGGAAAAATTTTTTTTCGTCTTAAAATCGTCGTTTTTTTCGCTTAAAAATGCTCACAGATGCTTTATCGCACTGTTTTTGAGCTTTTTCAGCCCCCCCCCCCCAACTCGGCCAACCCTGTACCCAAAATCATTTCCCCCCAACCCCCCCCCCCCAGTTTGGAAAAAATTAAAAAAATTTTCAAAAAAAGTGTATTGGCCTGGGAAAAATTTCGACTTTTTCCTACCCCCCCCCCCCCAACTGGTCGGAGGTCTTACAGGTATGTGGGGGGGGGGGGGTAGGAAAAAGTCGAAATTTTTCCCAAAAAAGGCCAAAAAACATACACTTTTTTGCAAATTTTTTTAATTTTTTTCAAACTGGGGGGGTAAATGATTTTGGGTACAGGGTTGGCCAAGTTGGGGGGGGGGGGGGTTCCCCCCAACCCCTCCCAAGTACAGGTATGTTTTCAAGCCTTCCAGTGTTTTTAGAGGTTGATTCATTAAAATTGAAAAAAATTTAAATGTTCGACCTTTAAAGCCTAATCTACTAGCATTGTGGAACAAATCTTCTAGCTAACCATCCAAGAGCATAATTGACCTTTGAATTGAATGAGAAATCGATGGTCAAGTCCTCTATGATGGCAAGTGAAACGCTGGAAAACGCTGGAAGATCTGGGACGCTGGGAAATCAATTTTGCGAACATTTATTTCAAGAATTAGATTCCAATTTTGTGTTCAAAAGTCGTAATTTCTAGAATTTCACTTGAAAAATTTTAAAATCTGTAATTTATTTGTTAACTCTCATGAACTTGGTCGAAAATATATGAGTAAGAAGAGTATAAATATTAAATTTCCGAAAGATATTTCCATGAAGCTTTTGAATTGATTTTACGTTAGCAAAGAAATAATCGCATCAAAAAGCATAGAGACTTGACGTATTGATCTTTCTCAAAAAGAAAAAATGCGAATCTTCCTTAAATATCATGAAGATTACCAATTAAAACATGAGATAATACGTTTAAGATGATGAAAACTATTATAGATTAAGTGATAAATGAAGGTAGACATGATAAAAGCCGCGCCTGAGCTACTGAATAAATAATGATAATTATTAAGGTTATAACCGGCGCGAAGCGCCGGAAAATTTTGGGATTTGGAACTCCCAAAATGCGTCTTTTCAATATGAAAACCCCAAATTTTTCTTCCACAATTGTAGAAAGACCTCAAAACTTTTTTCCACATTCCAGATTTTTTACGCACATTATAGTGCAAATGTAGAAAAAAAACAGTGTTTCCCACATATGCACCGCGAAAAAATCTGGAATCAGCGTTTTTTTTGTGTACGGACATTTGTGCTAATTGGCACAAGCATACCTGTACTTGGGGGGGTTGGGGGGGGGGACCCCCCCCCCCAACTCGGCCAACCCTATACCCAAAATCATTTCCCCCCAACCCCCCCCCCCCAGTTTGGAAAAAATTGAAAAAATTTTCAAAAAAGTGTATGTTTTTTGGCCTTTTTTGGGAAAAATTTCGACTTTTTCCTACCCCCCCCCCCCCCAAATTTCGGATTTACCCCCCCCCCCCAACTGGTCGGAGGTCTTACAGGTATGGGCACAAGGGGCCAAAAAAATTTGTGCCAATCGCACAAAAAAATTTCTTTTACTAGAGACTACTACTGAAAACTGCGGAAAAGTTTTGGGCCAAAAGTTTGATAAAAAGTTAACGTTTAACGCATTAATTTTTTGTAAAAATCGTGCCCAACCTATTTTCAGCTAACCATGTCAGTGAGAAAAGAAGAAACTGTGCAACAAAATAGTTCACGAAATCCCAAAAAGAAATGGAATGCTGAGACAATTTAAATAGCTCTGTTCAGTAAGTTCAAATTGATTCAATTTTCGACTACGAACGAATATCTATGTTATGTTTATTTAACAACCATGTAAAGACTAGAGAAAATAAAGTCGAAAATCGTGTTAATTTTCGATCGAAACATTGTACCATTATCAACGATATCGATTTTTCTATTTGAATCAATCAAACACAAAAAGAATTTCAGTTTAAAATCCGAATCTGACTGGATGAAGAAAGAATATTCAGAATTTCTTTTCACTCATCAGTCTTGACAGCCTATAAAGTTTGCTGCAACGATACTAATACACTGTTCGAAGAGAAATCGTTTGCGTTCGGATCAAATATACGAATAGGAAATATTATATTCATTGATTCGGCACGAAGCGCCGATAAATTTTTGCATTTTCAGCCCCTAAAACGTCTAAAGATAAAGGAAATTTAATGTTTGACCAGCCAAAAAGTTTGTGCCAATTGGCACAGATGCTCAAAATTTTTTGTGCCATTCCAAATTTTTTTGTGCCAAAATCCATGTTTTGGCACAAAAAAAACACTGTCTGGAATATGGAAAAAAATTTTTGAGGTTTTTCTACAAATGTGGAAGAAAAATTTGGGATTTTCACATTGAAAAGATGCATTTTAGGAGGTCCAACATTGTTACCAGATTGACCGGAAACCGGCCAAAATTGGCCGGTTTTTGATGCACTGGCCGGTTTTTGGCCGGTATTTTTAAGGCTTGGCCGATTTTTGGCCGGTTTGTATTTGATATTTTAAACATACCTTCAAGAGGTCCGACCAGTTAGGTGGGGGAGGGCAAACCCAAAATTTTGGGGTGGGGATCCCAAAATTTTGGGGCGGGGGGTCCAAAAACCCCAAAAAAATTCTAAAAAATTCAGAAAATTTTCTTACTAAAAGTCACTTATACCCTAATTTTTTCCAATTTTTCCGAGTTTGGAGGGGGGTTGGTATAGGGTTGACCAAGTTGGGGGAGGGGAGGGGGTCCCCCGTCCCCAACCTCACCCCAGTTACAGGTATGATTTTAAAATCGGGAGGCTGCGTTCTAATGCATTTTGGAAGGTCAAAACCCCAAAATTTTCCGGCGCTTCGCGCCAGTAATGATAGTTTTGATCATTGCTTGCTACAATTCAGCTCAAGGGCGACCGTAAGTATGTCTACTTTACTTACTAGTTAGCTGCATTCAGGGTTTTTTTGCACAGGCCACGTTGGCTCCTAATTGGCCTGAAAAACCCTGGTTATCGTATTACATGGGTCCGCGAGGAACAAAAGCTGCCTAAAAAGCAGAGCCTAAACTGCATGTACAGGATTGTTATGATGTAGTTGTTTTCGGTGCAAGATGAGCCCGAAGCATTAGTACCCACTAGGATAACGATAAAAAGTGAGGACACATTCTTGGAATATTATGTCGTGTAATTGCAAAACCTCCCTGTGAGGATGGTCTTCCCTGAAATTAAACTTTTTCCATTTGTTACCGTTTTAAGATCAATATTCTTTTCTGGGAAGCGCCTGATTCCTCAACATCTGTATTATAATATAATCACAAGAACACATAGTTTTGAATTCTATTTGAATCGATTTATTATTCGAAGTGCGATTCTAAATACTAATTTGGAGTTTTTACGTGCACAGTATGTCGATTCAAATTTGAATAAACCCAAAGGTAAGTAATTCAATAACCAACGCAGTGCGCGCTGTTAAATTCAAGGTGATCCGTATTTCAATTCACTTTCAACGTTACAGATGCCTTCGAATTATTGGATGACGAAGAAGGTACGAAGCAGGGTTTATTCACATAAGGATACAACAGAGAACGGGCAGGAAAACAATCACTACCGTTCAAGGCATTGCCACCGAATACGACTTGAAGAAAATCGTCCGGTATTTGAAAAAAGTGAGATAGTTCCAGTGTTTTAGAATTCTGGTCAGAATATTTTGAAAATATTTCTGGAAGTGTATATACAGTCGCACTGAAATCAGCTTTTAGTATAGCACTCGTTCCAGCGTTTGAATCGTTATCTGTTTAAAATATAAACATTTTGATACCTACGTAAATAATTTTTGGATAAAAAGAATACATATTTTTAGAAATATAATCTCACCTTTTGCAGAAAATTATTTTCAGTGTTAAACTTATGATCTAAACGGGATTTTAACAATCAAGTTTTCCAAAGTTCAGGTGCGACAAGAGTAATGAATTGAAATTATTTCAGATATTATTTTCTCGATTGATATTGTTGGGACGATTTTGAAAAGGGAAGAGTGACTACATGAGCATTAAAAAATTGAATTCGATTACTTTCTGCATTTGGTATCTGGTATTATACATCGTTATTATAACGAAATCTGTGCTTATATTGATATTGGTTGTGATATATACAGGGTGAGCCAAAAAAAGGCGACCGGTGCTGACTTTCATAACTTTCGACCGTATGAAGCTTTTTTAATGCGGATTGCTTCATTAGAATGCCCTGCTTGTCTTTGTTGCAAGGGTCCAATTTTATGCTCCTAACATTTATGGTTACTGTACAAACAGAAATTTAGTAAAAGTGCTTATTTTTCAATCAGTAAAAGTTGTTGAAATCAAAGTAAAAGTTCTCCCATTTTGAAAAAATTTTGTAAAGCTGTTTACACACAATAATACTTTACCAGATCTGTGAGTTACACGTAATTTAAGTCATCAACATCTTGTTTCAATATAGGCGAAATTTAACCAAAATCAAGAGCTTTTGTTTTGAAATAGGAAAAAAAGCAAAATCAATTCTGTCATTGACCAGATCGAAAAACGATTAAAATTATTCGTGAAACAGAAAGTAGGACACACGAAAATGGCTCTCTTGTAGTTTTCGGCTGTTATATAGTTCTCATGATTGGATCTATTTTACTTTTTCTGTTGTAAAACATGTTGATTTTGTCAATTTCTCAAAATTTATTTGCAAAAAAATTGACGTTTACTATTTTTGATTCTATTTAGTCAATATTCGAGCAATCTGGTTGGAACTTTGCAGTTTTTATGCCAGATTTTTATCTATCGATGGCAGGAAACCGCATTAAAAAAGCCCCACCCATTTGAAAGCTATGGAAGTCAGTACCGGTCGCCCTTTTTTGGTTCACCCTGTATATATGCCAATTTTCTATGTAATTCCAAACCGTTATTACGACATTTTCAATCACATTTTTGAGTTTATTTGACTGGGAATATTTTCAGCCAAAGATACTCGTATATTGCAACCAGGCCGTAACTAAAAATTTTTTTTCAGGGGGAATCACCAAAATGTTTTGACTTATGGAGATCGCGCAGCGACCAACCAGTTGGCTGAGGGGTCCAGGGTGGCGCGCTCAAGCGCTCCCTGGTGGGGTCTGGGGCGAAGCCCAGAAAAAATCAATTTTTAGCACTGTTGGTGCTTGAAAAATTTCTTAAAACGCTATATTTAAAATACATAATTGAGGAAACTCGAGATCAAAATTTATTGGCACTAAACAACTAATAAAATGTATTCAAAATTAACGAAGTGCTACTCTTCTTTTTCTGAATTCCAAATTTATAATTCATTGTGCATCAAAATTAATTGTTTAAATCGAACTAACCTGCTGATGATGCTACCGAAAGGTCTGCTGGCATCGACGATTCTGTAGAAGCAGTAGTTGACACTAGTGTTACAACTGGATTAATATTTAAATAAATTTTAACCCATCAGAACGATGATACAATTTTATTCTAACTAACCTGTTGATTCTGAAGGTTTTTGAGAATCATTCGCAGCACTAGATTCACGTGGAGAAGCTGAATTTGATGCTACACATTGATGTTTGTTGTTTAAATTTGAAGATGTAAAATAGCTAGTGATACGCTTCATATTGTATTAGATTCGAAAGTTGAAACAATCCCGAAAAAATTTTCATAAACTTCAACCCCTACTATACATCCAACGCAAATTATAAAATACGTACAGCAAGAAATAACGTAATATTATGTAGGAAACAGCGAAATAAAAGTCAATCAATATTCAACAAATCCATTACACTGTTAGACATGCAAATTTTATTATAAAATATAATATTTGTACCTTTAACCCTTCATTTTTATGATTCAATAAAGGAATAGAAAAAAATTCACAGGTGCCAAGAGTAGTCACTTGTTCACATACATGCGCTCGATCAGATACGCTAAAAATTTCTTTTTTCGGATTTCATTTCAGGGGGAAGGAATTCCCCCTATTCCCCCTAGTTACGGGCCTGATTGCAACCTTTTTAGTGTGAAATGTGTCTAGTGAAAATCACTTTAACAAAGCTTTTATCAAATTTTTACTCAAAAATTGCTGGTGGTTAGTGGAATAGCCAAATAGGGTCGCAAACTCCTAGCCCTACAGAAAATCGTAAAAGTGGGGAAATTTTACCATTTAGAAGCATTCCAAGGAAATACAGACTAGAAACGTCTTCAAAAAGGTCAAAATCGCGTTTCAGCAGACCTAGACATGATGTTTTCGGCCAGCTAGTCGTAAACCGACTAGAAATCAACCATTGTCCATAAATCCGGACAAAACAGCAAAGATTCTATCACAGGATGATCAGCAACCTTGAAAAGTCAGGAAATTTTGATTAGGATTGCTATGATGTAGTTTTTTTCCTTGCAAGCATACATGCACACAGGGTATGGACAGGGTACGGATTTACACTACCCAAAAAAATTTTGCAGAAGTTTACTATAGGCCACAAATTTGGCAAAAGTTTACTATAGGCCAAAAATTTGGCAAGGTAAAATGCAACAAACATTTTGAAAAGATTAAATTACAAAAAAAGATCAATTTAAAACACAATTTATGATTAATGTCAGCAAACAACTTTGTTGAGTAACTGAAATGAAAGGAATTAAAAGATTTTATTACCTGTCGAAAAGAACGCAAAATTAAAATACAAAATATAATTAGTCGAGAACGGCGAAATAATGAATAAATGTGAAAGATAAATTTCAGAAGATTTGAACGACTAAATTAGAGATCAAAAATAGGGATATGAGATCGAGAGTATTCGCTACAGTAAACAATTTACTGACAAGTAATGGGAAGCGCAGGTTACATTTCTGTAATAGGCTAACGCGCTCCCCCAAGATAATCTGAGAAATCAATTTTGGCAATTTTCATTTTGAATGTTTGTGAATTGGAAGAAGAAGAAAATTGGAAGAAGTCACCCTTTTTGTATACTGGGACATAGATGGTAATGCTCCAGTTCTGAAGGAAACCTCGAAGATAGTAGAAAGTGGATCAGCCGTTGGATAGTTTTTTCAAGAAATAGGCACATAACCCATCAGGACCCAAGGTGAGGGAAGGATTTAGTTTACGGAGAGCAGTACGAACGAGCTCAACAGAGAATGATACATTGGAGATTTCAGACATAGTTCTTTTGGGGAAATGTGGCATGGAACCATCATCACTGCTGATGACTGATGTGAGATAATCATTGAAAAGTTCCGCCTTTCGATCTTCATCAGAAATAATTGTGTTGCCTATGCGAATTGGGGGAATAGTTCTAATTGATTTGATTTTGGAATTCACAAATTTATAAATTTATATTTGAAATTCACAAATTATAACGTGTTGGGCAATAATGGGCTTCAAAACGTCAACAAAGCCACAATACATGTCATCTGCATTTTTACATGTAGAATTATTGATACAAAAGGCAATAAAATCTCATTTTAATGTCAAAAATAACTATATACCTGATTTCTAAAAAAAACTCACTGAAGAATAAATTTTGGTCATTTTCTATACCCTAGAACCCCTGACTGTGTGCATGTATGCTTGCAAGATAAGCCCGAAGCATTGAATGATAAACCGAATTTGCGTTTTGAATTGAAAACCTCAAAATTTTCCGATGCTGCGCGCCGATTTTAATAATTGGTATCATTAGTCATTTAGTTTAGTAGTATTACTTAATCATCATTTAAATATTTTAGTGCATCTGTGGTTCTCTTTCATCTCCAACTATCAATATTTAACGTTTTTTCAGTAGTAAATTAGGATTTCAACTTATCTACCGATATTACAATGTTTGGCAACTTGATGATTGTCATAGGTTATAACTTTATCATTGATGAACATCAAGAAATGGTTTCAAAAAGCTTAATTATAATTACGATGTCCAGATCTTGAGCTGGTAATGCAGTGAGATTTATTGTTCTGATCGAAGAACAGCTAAAGCGTAATACTCTTATGAAAGATGCTTTGTTTTGTACAACATGTATTTCTTTTTACCTGAAGAATTCAAAACGAATGTCGAAGAATTTCATTTTCTTTGGTTCGGAGAATTTTCCATGTGGGTAACATTGCACTGCAAAAATGCGTTCAAGAATAAGAATAGTGATGTTGATTGCAGCAGAATTATAAAGGGAAAACAAAAGACATGAGAAAATTCAATGGTGAGCGGTTTACGAATGAATCAGAAACTATAGATGTCCTATCAGAGGTTCGTGTTTTGTGGTAGTTGTGCATGGTCAAAAGTCCATTGAATTTACATTTAATTTCAAAACTAAATGGAAAACGATCGTGTTAAATAAGTGAAGGAAGGACTGTGAGAGAAGTGCATGATTCTTCGCAAGAGGAAAATTTTATTTTTCACTATATTTTCATAGAAAGTGTCGAGTTTTATTCACTCTAATATGAGGTGAGACATAGGAGATTCATGGAAAGAATCAGGGATGACTGAGGAATAAAACTAAACTTCTTTTTGGCAACGTTGCTGCTCAATTGTCCTGAATATAATACGTAATAGCCATTTTAAGATTTTGATCTTCTAAATCGCACCAAATTCACCTTTTTACCAAGAACTTTTCCGCACGGCCAAAAAATGTGACTAAAAAAGTCTGCTTTGGACTGTTTTTTACGGACAAAACTAATAAAAGTTCACATTTACAGTCCTACTAGAAATCGTCCAAATAGTGATACGGTTGAAAAATTACTGTTCATGAAGCATAATTTGGCCACTGTTGGTTTGGAAATTTAAAGAAATCGATGCAAACCCAAGTGAATATAGTTCCCATTATGACCGTGTCTCAGTCTTCGACAGATTAAATTTCTGATTTTCTGAACTGAAATCAAATTCAATTCTGCCGAAATGCATTTGATGGCAGATTTAGTTGAAATTCTGCTGCATTTAGTAACTAAATTTAGAGCACATTATGCTGTAAATTCTTTAAATTATTCGCCTTCATAGATTTTAAAATTATTAGCAAAGATAGACATTTTAGCATAAATGTTGTTTTTCAGTAAATGAGAAATATCATTTATGTAGAATAAGACGGGTCCCAAAACACCCCTTGAAGTACGATTTGTCCATTCAAAACACTATAATAAGTATTCATTACTCTAAGGGTCATTTACATACCTGTACTTGGGGGGACCCCCCCCCCAACATGGCCAACCATGTACCCAAATTCATCTACCCCCCCCCGTTTGGAAAAAATTAAAAAAATTTGCAAAAAAGTGTATCTTTTTTGGGAAAAATTTCGACTTTTTTCTACCCCCCCCCCCCAACTGGTCGGAGGTCTTACAGGTATGGTCATTTATACTTGCCTTTTTGGCGGAGAGGGACGGAACGGAAAAAATCGACACAACGTTTCTGAATGGAAGAGAAATTTTCGTTCCGTTTGGTTCGGTTGGGGGTTACCGTCGGTCATTTTCTAGAAAATTGCAGTTACTGGTTTATCGTTTTATACATGCTTACAGTTTTTGGTCAGTACTGGGCTGTTCTACGAATATCAATCTTTGGCTGGTTGAATTTTACTTGCCTTTGTCAGTTCAAAACTGATTTGATTTCTGTTGTTTTGACCAAATTGATGAAAAATGGGTGATTTCTAGCTAATATTCTTGGCTTTACAGTTTGTTAGCAGCATTATCGATTGAAAACATCGGCTTATTCCTATGGTTTCCATATTTCATGTAAGAACTATTGATTTTTGCTCTGAAAAAACTGGAAAATTTTGGCAAAATGACTTATACCTGGAAAGGTCAGGGAGATTTATTTTGGAAAACTGCTGGACACCCTGATATGAGTTACAGACTAGAAACAGGCTGCGACGATTCAGAAGTCAAGCAAACCAACCAAAAATTTGGATTCATCAACCGACAAAAACTTCTGCCGTTTCCAGTACTGCTTCACTGGGAACGTACTAAGGCAGTATTATCACAGTTCACAAATCGCGCACCGAAAGTTCTGAAAGGCTATTTCTGACCCTACTACTTGGAATTCCCGCTTCCAATGATTCTCAAGTTTATCAATTACAATGTCGTAGGAATATAACTGCAACGGAACAGTAGTCGAACATCCCGAATATGGCGAAGTGATCCAACTGACGGGCGATCAGCGACAAAACATTCGCGAATTCTTAGTCAAAGTCGGCATAGTGAAAGAAGAAAACTGTAAAGTACACGGTTTTTGATGTAAAAATTGTTGTTCTCAACTTTAATTTTTATACGCGCGAAAGCGAAGAAAGTTGTATGTTATTGATCGAAAACTATTGTTATCGATTATTTTTATTTTTCGATTGACAATAATCATATAACGTTCGCGAGTAGACATCGTCTGGAAAAAAAACATTTTTCGCGAAAAGTCTACATTGACAAACATTTACCGAGATTACAACACAAATATAAATTAATACTAGACCAATACGACCAGTGAGCGTATTTATTGCTCGATTGCATTTGTCTGAAGTTATCGTTTTTTAACGTTTCAGAGCACGTTAATGAATAATTGAACCTGGCCACAAGACTTTTAACAGTTTCAATTTTGAGACAATTTCTGTCATCGGTCCGTTGCTTTTTGCACAATCAAAAAATTGTGTAAAGATTTTCTCGGGCTAAGTAGCGAAGAAGGACGCTGACGCAAAGAAAAAGGGGACATATGGAAGATCGATTCGGATGGAATTCTTCCTAAATTTCTTTTGTTATTGACATATTTTCCTACTGTGTCCCGGGATCGCAAGGGCATACGTATAGTAAAAAAGTACATTAGAATATGATATGAGCTTTAATATATCTGATCATGCTCATTTTGGCTTGTTTTCAGATAGCAGAGTCAGGAGTAAAATTTGAAAAAAGAAACTTTGATGACGCACTCATTGTCTGTCAACGGTGTTTCAATATCTTTCCATTTCAGGCTTATTTGAAAGTACATAGAGAGAACAAGACATCACTTTTTTAATGTGAAAAAATTTTATTCTATTGCCTCGGTCCATATGGTTGAGGATTCCTTGAGCTTCCTTGCACAATGTTTTTCATCTGAAGAGTAGTCCATCCCGAGGTTCACGTCGAAAACTGCCAAATGAGTTTGTATTAATGACCCTATGAGCATTATTTACTGTATATCAGTGGTAGAACACGCAAAACATTTCTCCAAAAACGATTCCCCAACACTTTTTCAAACTGCATTACGGATATAAAATTAATAGTTTGGGTATCAAAAGACAAAACATTCATCCGAAGGGACAAAGCAGGTTCAGTGTACAAAGAATTGCCAAAATTCAATAATGTAAAGCAGCAACTACTTTTCACTTATTAATCCTAACAAAAAGGAATCCGAAAATTCCGAGACAGCCACCGAAAACTTATCGCATTCCAGCATTATGGTCAATTTTTCGTTCGATTTCACGTATTCAGCCTCTTGTTTCAATAAATGTTTGTACAATTCTAAATTTTTGGCGATCAAAATTGAATCGATCATGGGATATACATGTTCCATGGCAGATTCGTCGCAAAATGGAACAAGATAAATAACGCAACGGATTGTCTGAAAAGCAAAAAATTGAATTGACAGCTAGTCACAACGGAAATCAAATCAATCTTCAACATACTCATTGCAAAAAGTCTGATTTCACCTCGAATTGGCTGGACACGGGACATTATGGAAAAGCGAATTTTGAAACATTCCTGGTACTTCTTGAGGCGAAAATTCGCCCATTTTACGGCACCGTTCTCACAACATACATAACTAAGATCAGAGGACTGAGGTGTTTTTCGTGGATGTGCCCAGTGCATAGAGGAAGTCATTCAAAGAGAAAACTTCAGTTTTTGCCTCAAAAATCGGAAACAGGTTTACGACTAGTTTTCCTGGTTAACATTTTTCGTGCGAAAATTAACTATAGTTTCCTCAAAAAATGAATATTTTCAGCCTTTGCCATAGCCACATGACTGTCCATCTTAGGAAGGTCGCCACATTTCTAGCCATATTGTCTACGCTTCGAAGGGCATGTTTCATCTGACATATATAGGTATCGTATATATATAAGCCCGTACCCAGGAATTTTTTTTTCGGGGAGTAAAGTTCCAAAAATTTTAAACATGTACGAAAAATGACCTGGTAAGCTCGCGTTGCTACCGAACGCCATGCTGAGAGGTTCAGAATGGCGCGCCTAAGAGCCTCCTGGTGGAGTCTGGAGCGAAGCTCCAGGATAAATCGACTTCTAGCTACTTAAGGCTCGAAAAATCTCTGAAAATAGACAGTTAAAAATTGATTTTTCGAACTTGATTTCATAATCTCTAGTAGGGCTGCGTTTGCCGAAACTCCGACCGCTGCATCGATCATTTCAAAATGAAAGGAGTATAAAATCACCAATATTTATATTATATAATCTCTCATAAAGATATTACTGTACTCCATTTATCTTGAAGTGTCGATGAATCCCACGAAAGTAAGTTACACAGAAAAACTAGTAAGCTCATTACAATGTAATCAACTAAAAAATTTCAGGTCATGAGCGGCAAACGGAACAGCCAGAAATTTCCTTCAATAATCTGGTCAAGTGGTCTTTTCTAGCGTGATACAACAAAAATAAGTACGATGTTTTTTCTATGATTTTGGCCTACCGATTTTCATAGAGAAACCTGGTATTTTTCTATAGTATGAAGTATTCCACTCCAGGAAAGTTGAAAATGCTATTCTAGTTTTCGTTTTGTTCACCATTTTAAAATGAATTGGCCGTAGTATCGAATAATTTGTATTGTTCTATCAAACAGTTCCCTGGTTGTATTGCACTTCCCTAACTAACAGGCACGCCACAAAATGAGCCACATCAGCCGATCTATTATATCGCACAAAAATCCAGCGAATTTCCCTTAGCGTCAGGTTTGTTAGATGTACGGGACTGACTGGAAAACGAAATAAGTATAGTTTGGCTTGATTGGATGTCGTGCTACGAGAACTTTTCAGCGAACAGATTCTGGGATATAGATAAATAACTACCTCGAAGAATATCAGTTGGGATGCTGCAGGTTCCACATCAATCGTGACGTCGTCGAAAAGTTCCAAGAATGCCAATAGTGCGGACAATGCCGTCGATAAATGATTCTGAAATACATCTTTCCATATTTTCCCCCCTACTGAACGCAGCGCTTTGGCACCAAGCATTACATTCTAAAAATTGAATGAAGTGCCACACTACTGACAATGAAAATGAAAACAATTTTTAATTTACTCTAGGCTTCTTGCAAGGTTTTTGGATAGATTCGGAAATGACTGTCAGCAAATTTTCGAGTATTGATCCCAATTGAAATTGTTCAATGTCTTCCGAGCAAGTGAAGATTGGGAATATCATCGAAGCACAATCAAGAGCATTTTTTTTAACCTGGAAAGTAGAAGCATATGAGCAGGTTGCTATAAGTTGGAACATGAGGACGTTTTGTGATACTTTCGTAACACACGATTTTCGACTATTAAGACGACTTTTTTCATTGGGGAAAGTCTCCAAGTGTATCCGAAATCAAATGTCTTATAGTGCATTCGACCGTCCGCGACAACTTGAGTAATGGAACACTTACGATTTTCGCCTACAGGCCTTTTACACTAAAATTTGCATTAATGTTATAAACAATCTCAAGTTCATCTATACCTGATTTCAGGAACTATAACACATCCCGACAGGTGGAAAATCGCATTCGATAAAATTCACTGATATCAAGAAGGAAGGCAGCCATTTTTGATCTGTGAACTCTTGAAGTTCACCGAATTTCAGAGCTGAGTATTAAATGAACAGTGCAGACATTATTGTGAACTCAGAATTATTTGTCTAATGCACACCGCAAATTTTCATAAATTATCCTCGTTACCGATATCGTATGTAGATGAACTTATCTCTATAGATCGCATTAATGCAAATTCTTGTGTTAATATCGCGTATAGACAAAAAAGATTAGTGCAGTTTTACTCGCTTGCCAATGAGCTATCGAATGCATTGTAGCATGCAGGGCCGTGCGCAGGATTTTTTCATGGGGAGGGGGGCGGGCGCACTAGATTTTTTTACTGAATAGCCACAGAAAATGTTGATTTTACGCGGACATACTGTGTGCATGCTGCCTCAATGGGGGGGGGGGGGGCGGCCGCCCCCGCCCCCCCCCTTGTGCACGGCCCTGGTAGCATGCAAATACTTGGAATTTACACCTGGAGGCTTTTCCTCGTCAGGAATCGACTAAGAACCAAAAAACCCAATGTCCAAACTAACCCTGATAATTTCCGATTGGCAATGAGATGTAACAATAGGTAAGATCAAACGAACAATGCTAAAAATTTTATCTTTCTCGGAAAGATAGTCGTCTTTGCGATAATAAATCTTGGGCTTTAAAATAAGCAACACTTCCAAATATAGGCAAATGGAAAATAAGCATGAAGGTTTGATTCTTTGTACGTAAGATCCGTCCACAACAAGTGATGTCGTTTGCATTACGATAGTCTGAATCATTTGATGAAATTGCAAAATTTGATCGCTGTTTGACAAGTTGGTGAAAATCATCATGAATATCCGTGTTAAATAAATAAAACTGCATCCTGCTTTTTCGGCGATATTGGCCGAGGAGGTTCTGAGAATCCCGAGCATCATTTCGAACATACGTTGCCAAGTTTTGAGCTCCTAAAAAATAACGTCAAGTATTTATGGAGTTGATAACTGTGTCCGACTACTGCAAATTTTATGCGTATACTTTAAAGCATAAATATATATATATTTTGATTAGTGCATGAGCTAGAAATCGTTACCCACCAAATTTTGGCACAGTTTCACAATAGGCGGCAAAAACTTCAACACTGGGCTTAAAATTTGACTATTAGAATGAGAAAGAATTGACAATTGAATCAGATCTTCTACGATTTTCTCGAGTGAATGTGTATTGTGTACCTGAAACAAAAAAGTGTTGTGACGTGAACCAGATGGCGATATTTCCGACAAAAGCAACCAAGTATCAGCAAAAAATTTTTCTGATCAACATAAAACAACAAAAGCTGCTAGCAGATAAGATTTTTTTAATTGAGAAATAAAAAATACAGATTTTTCATCAAATTAGAATTCAACAAAGAAACAAACGCAAATTTGAGATTGAAAAACTTACTAATATTTGGTTCTCGATCATTTTCCCAATCAATTCTACAATGAATGACGTCAATGACGCGTCCTGCGATGACGCTTGCGGTAGAATGAAAATTTGCAAATCTTCAAGTCTAACAATTTGTGCAACCCAAGAAGCATCGGAACCGTTGTCAATTATAGCTTGAAGCAGTTGTAGACCGGCAAAAATTATGTCACGATCATTAGGCGCCATTGAGGCGGAATCATTTTTCACCACAATAGAATTTCGAGCCAATGCGACTAACGTTTTTATTTGATCTCTGAGAAATACAGATACACATTTAAGCAATTATGACCATGCAAGCGTAGGAAGAAAATTATCTCAGATGACGAATCAAGTTAGTCATGCATGTAACGGAGCTTGGAGGTCCGCAGGAAAACGCGCGATTTTTTATGGGTGGGGAGGGATATAGGTCTACCGGAATTTATGGAGGTCCTTAAAAGAAAGGAAAATTCAGAATTTTGTCACAAAGGTCAGAAAAATGGTTTAGAGCCTAATCATTATGGTCTAAAATTCCAAAATCCAGAAAATCCGTATTCACCGCACGAAGGCCGAAAAAATACATTTTTGATCATGTTTTGATCATACATGCACATAGGGGCGGGGGGTAAACCCCCATACCTGAGACCCTGGCCACCCCCCCCCCCCCTGGCCGAAAAAAAATCGTCAAACACCCCCACCTGAAATTTTTCAAAGACAGCTTTTTTTCATGATTTTTGTGCATATTTTGTATGAAAAAGAGGCTTGTAGAACTTTTTTTCGGTTTTTTGCTCACCCCCCCCCCTACCTCCCCCTTCCCGGGAAAAAAGTCCATGGACCCTCCCGCCGGAAAATTCTTGCCGTGCATGTCTGGTCTTGATCACCATTTTTCCTGAAAAAATTGATCCCAAAAAATGGGGGTTCCGTACACTAGTCCAACCATAGCCGAATCCAGAGGAAATCGTCATGTGGTCCACGATTTCTGGAGGCGGAGTTCCTGTGACAAATTCACCCGATTGCATGTATAAATTTGATAAGCTTTCTGAAAGTTATGCAACTAATTTTACAATAGTTCCATCGTAAAATTACTCACCATCATTGGATATTTCAAGGGTTCGAAGAGTTTCGAATTTTCGAAATCAGACTATTTCATTTAAAGAATTTGACCGTTTCGCAACGCAGCGTGGCAAGGTGCATAAGCAAAGTAAAATAAAAGATCATAAACAAACTCACCGAATATATAGTCGAAAATGCTTGACTATTTCAACTAGTAACAATAAGCACGCCAATCGCAAATTGCTTGGATTGGCACACATGTCATTTGGGAAAATTGAGCGATTATCGGCGCCAAATAAGCAAATTTCGGTCAAGGAAATGATAAACGTCCTTTGATCAGTATTCTCAGCATTTTTCGATAAGTTCCTTGGTATTAAAACCGCGTAGAGCCGAAGAGCCTTTATCTTCACATTCAGATCTTAAAAATATTGAAAGATAAACGACAGGAACAGGAGTACTTGAAGTACCAACATACACATACGTTTGAGAAAGTTAAATGTGATAACGAAAAAAACTTTCGGAAGCAATCTAATTGTTGATAAGGAAAACTAATGTTTTGAATCATACATGTATAGGGGGAACGTGCTATGGGAACCCCTCCCCAGAAATCGTTGGCCTGGCTAGCCATTGGGCGACCGCCCACCCAGGATTTTCCAATCCTATGGCTAGCCATATGGCAGACGTTGAAACCCTCATACTATTGGTAGGAAAAATACAGAAAAAATGTCAATTCCTTGATGGAAAATGCCAATTTTTGAACAAAAAATGGTCGAAAATAAGAATTTTCTCGGCGCTCTGCGCCATGAATACATTTTTGGTCTTTTTAGAAAAAATTTCTATTTTTTGAACTATTTTTCGGACTTTTTTCGTGGAAAAATCGAATTTTTTTCTTGAGAGACCCCCCAAAATTTAGGGAATTACTGACCTCCGGCCCCAAAAATTCGCCCGACACCCCAGGCCTCAGGGCCCCGTTACATAAATGTTTTGAATGCGGTTGCGCATGTCGTTCATAAACAACTCTGAATGATAAGGGTAAAAAAGACAGAATAACACCAAGAGAATACGGATAAGACTTGCTTTTGTCTGTAACATATTTCTGACATTGGCTGAATATATTGAAAAATCGATCATCATCGATTTTTTCGTAAGGAGTAATGCGAGCCAAACTTTCCAAACATTTTATGCACTGGAACAAGTAATTTTATCAAGTTTTCAACAAAGAGAAAATGAAAATTTGATTACTTGAGCGATCACTGATGGGTAACGTTCTAGTTTCACGACCAGCTCCAAGGAGTCATGAATATTGAGCAAAGACTGTGCCAACTTCTCGGATAAAGAAGTAAAAGGCATAGCTTTGCGCCTGAAGAGAGCGCAAAAATGAAAGTTAGGGCGGAAATAGGGACGAGTCTTCTGAATACTCACGGTATTTCCGCACTGGCTAACATACGACTATTACATTCGACCCAATTTCTCATTCCCCTGAGTAATAGTATTCTTGAGTTGAAGCAAGTTTCTTGAGTCAAAATTTTGCAGACGGTAAACCAAGGTCGAGAACAATAATCGGGAAAAAAAGTTAGCCAATATTTTGACAACTTATTTGAGTCAATAATCTGGAAACAAAGATATAAACTATCTTCCGAGTGGAACACGTAAGGCACCTTCGGGATGCGCATGAAAACACTAGCAGCGCGAATTCGCGTTCGATTTTGCAAAGTTCTCGTTTTATATTCAATCTTTTCATAGTCCACGTCGCTTTTCGAATCACTAAATTCTGATAAGCCGATCTGTTCAGATGCACAACCGAAATTTTCGTCAGAAGACGTACAGGCTAAAATAGGATAAGGGTCAAAAGTTATATCTTAGTAGTGAACGACGGTTATAATAGCAAATATTTTGTCAGTTATGAAAAATCTGGCATTCGGGAATTAAATCGGAGGGAAAAGGTTATGAAAAGGGGATACAACGCATCTACCGATCTTGGTTTCACTACACAGTTCTCTTCTTTTTCTTTTCCCTATTTAAAAGCGATAATCGAAAACAGACAACCGTTTCAAATTATTAAATTGATGTTCGAGAAAGTTGTTTCTATGTGAAGATCACAGTGTAACGAATACGAGATTGTCATGTATCTATACGTGCAGCAGATGTCACGATCACCGTAAATTTCCGAAACACCAGGCAGAATCAACATTTTATAATGGGAATAAAAATTGCCACTCACGCTTCCAAGCATATAAATTTAGATCACCCATACTAACGACCGGTGCGTTGCGCTTCTTAATCTGAAACATGCAAACGACGTATGGAGCAGAAATTTGCCCTAGCAGATCGAAAAATTATAACAGAGAAAACCACGGATCTAACCCCAGTATTGAGATCATTACAACTGGAATACTGCAATTTCGAAGCAATCGTAGAGCCAGGTAGGCCAAATGACATGGCTTCCTGAAATGAAAACGTTTCCGTATTGCACAGCTCACCGAACAAAGTATCATACGTTACACTACTTTAAGGATGTCGACCATGGATGGTAAAAAACGGCTTATAATTTTGCCGTGATTTTCTGTTATCAGCTCTATGCATTCCCACGCAGTATTTATGATCTATAAGACGACTAAATTTGAGCAACGTCCATTCAGTGTTCATAGTGTGATTTTTAGCGATTCTCTGATGGATATATCATCTCAAGAGCGAATCAGCTATGGCTTTATCAACATTGTAAAATTCAGAATGGCAGAAGATGGCATTAGACAAACAGAACATAATTTTGGAAATTTATTCAATGAAAGCATAATTTACATTTCAACACAAAAAGTGCAACGTTTCTGAAAACGAGTGAAGGTTAAATGATCAGTAAGGTGTTCGATTTTCTTCGCAAATTTTTCGAAAAGCAGGCTAAAATGATTTATTTTGATACTTTTCAGGACAGATCAAGTTTCAACTACCACGTTGATGATGCTCCATTTTCCTTATAGACTGAGAAAAACTAGTAGTGCGCAGAGTCCCACAGCACTCGTACAAACAAAAAAGTATTTCATTATCGCGGTTAGCACGGTTGACAAATTATACTTCGTTGGTCTGAAACCAATGTGTGAGTTTGTCGATTCTAGTCTGTTTTTATTGTATCATCGATTAATGGAATTGTGCTTGGGACTTTTACTTTTAGTCGTGAATAAAAAAGAAAGCATTCAGAATGATTTTTTTTATTTTGTTGAAGTTATGGAATCGGAGCCACTCAACTTGGTCGACCCTATACCCAACCCCCAACACCCTCAAACTCGGAAAAAATTAGGAAAAAAGTAGCTCTTATGGCCTTTTCTGGGAAAATTTTACTAATGCCCCCAATACCACCCTTTGGTGTAGTCTGGTCTACACTAATTTTTCATGTAGGACTTCCGAAAATTAGATATGTCGAGCCACAAATAATGTGTTACTCCTTGTTACTTTAAGAAAAATAATTTCCGTCTTAGGTTTATGGTTTGGCCACGAGGCAAATTGCAAGCAAACTGTAAATATCCATTGCAAAATATATTCTTCATCTCCACCTTTTGAAGTCGAGTATCTGAAATGTCAAGTCAAGAAGGAAAGAAAATCAGATAATAGAAAAATAACTCACCGGCTCAGTAAAATTTTGATGCATAAAAGCGATTCCGATTTTACTATATCAAAAATTGATTTCAGAAAATGGTCGAGCAAAGAATCGTCACCCAGTAGATCGGAATCGACCTAAAATGAATAATCTAAAACTCTAACGTGAGTAACGAAGCTCCGAGATCTGGGTGGGATCATTAATTTCCCTAAGATTTAGCGGGTGTGGGGGGATCATCGGAAAAAAAATTAGATTTTTTACAAAAAAATTCGAAACATAGCAAGTTATGTTTAAAACCCGTGAAAATATGTATTTACGGCGCGAAGGGCCGAAAAAATCGACTTTTTTGATCGTTTTTTGTTAAAAATTACGATTTTCAACGAAAAATTGACCTTTTCGCTTATTTTTCTAACAAAAGATGGGGTTCTTATGGCTAGTTCATCTCAGCCATAGGATCGACAAATCTTGAGGGGTTCACCAAATCGCTTGTTATATGGCCGACGACTAATGAGGGGTTCTTATCATACCCGAACAATAGGTTCGATCAACTGGATGCAACTCGGTACCAAATGAGGGAACTTCTGTACCAGATGACTTAATTGTCAGCACCAGATCATGTTTTGAGTGTAAACCGATTTTAACAGTAGAAACTGGATAGGGGACCTGAAGATATGCCATCAACCACTAAAAACTAGATAGTCACTAACTAGGAAATCAACCAACCAACCAATAATGGAACAATTCATCAATGAACCAAACAATCGGGTTATCAACCAACAAACAAATCACTAACCTGCAAGAATATCAATTAACCAACAAACCAGGATATTAACCAGCAAATCAGGAAGCCAACGCATCAATCAGAGAATATAATAAACAACTAACTAACCAGGTAGTCAACCAACTATTAACTAGGCAATCAATCAAACAATCAGCCAATCAACCATTGAATTAGGAAATCGGCCCACCAATCAGGAATTTAGCGGAACAATCAACCGAGAATCAACCAGCCAAACAGGGAATCAATGAACGAACTTAACCAATCACCCGATCCAACCGGGAAATAAACCACTAATCGGGAAATCAGAGATTAACTAACTAATCAGGAAATAAACCAACTGACCAGGGAATTCATGAATGCAATGCGCTAGAACATTTTGTGATTTTGACTTTCTAAAAGGTGCCAAAATGTACTTGTTCAGATTTTCTGACTATTCATGGTTCCAGGCATATTTTTTTCCTGAACTTTCCGGTTTGCTAGATACACAGGCCTCAAGTGTGTATACTTTGAAATACGCTTGAAAATCAACTTTGACTGCATACTGTCTACTTTGTACAAGATAAATGTTGATATACATCTGCTTTCCTGCCCCTTTTTGGCTTGATAACCACCAAAACGATTCGGCAAGCAACCAAATTTTTGGGCTGGCTGGTACCAGATGAACTGACACGGTTTGTCCAGGTATGGTTCTTATAACAGTTTCCATCCCAATTACATGTAATGTCTAAAACAAATAAACGAATTTATTTGAAAAGTGAAGAATTAAAAAATATGAATGAGGATGTTTGATCAGGCAATATCAGTTTTTTTCAACCATAATTCACAAGAATAAAATGAGCATAGTGTGGACACAATACAAAAAGTTAATGCATATAAATTTCAAGTTCGTTTTATCTATATTCAACAATAACACATGGTCATGGTTCAATGCTTGACATTAAGCAGTCATTCTCCCTTTACCTCTGCCATCCTCGTTGAACACTTGTCGAGAAAGATCGACAAACACTTTATATACACACATATGAGACTGTCATCCAAGGAATTCCGCAAGACGGCTCGCAACGACAGCAGTTTCCTTACACCTAAAAATTTGAAATACAAAATATGCTAATGATTTTCTACTGAAAAATTATTCTACCAAAGTTGGTCGTCTGTTCATCTACTAACTGAAATGAAAACACGTTGACGTTATCAATATAAAATGACGGTGAACATTTGATGACTAACTGATGCGAGCATAAAAATTCGGCTTGTCATGAAAGAAAAGTCATAAAATTTAAATGCATGCAAAATTTGCGCCTTATTCTGGAAAACCTGATTATTGATTGACAACAAACCTGCACGGGAACATGAAAGCTCCGCTCATCAAGGAATGCTGATCATACATATGAAACCATACATTGATTTTTGTCAAATATTCGACAATCGTATGCAGTCGGGCGATCGAAATATTCGAAGTGTTCAAGTCACGAAGAAAATTAACTAAAGCATCTCTAGAATTTTCTAAGGACATTAATCGATTCCTGAAAGAATATGAATTCCAAGTGTTTTACTCGAAACACAGAAAATCAATTAAATGAATGAGAGCATATGAAAAACTTGGAAGTTTTGTTTAAGGACACAAAACTTATGGCGGCCATTATCAAAATACGCAAAAACAGTGATTCTCAGATTAGAGATCCCGGGGCATCTTAACATTCATTATTTTGAACAAACTTCGTCATCAAAATGGACTTGTGAAAAAATAAGCATATACTTGTTTAGCTTGAGTAAAATGCAGAAGTTAATCGAAATTGGACTTTGCAGATTATAATTTGAGAGTCGTGTATAGGCAGGAGATACAAACCTTGGCATCATAATTACATGAACAAAAACTGACAGTAGTAGAATCACCCCATTATTATCAATTTCTGATTCCATCTCTGATTAGCAATTTTGAGCACCGCTGTTGATAGGACAGTTCGCACAATTACTTAACAACCATTCTTAAAACAGCAAATTCCCAAAATGGCGATTCTAAAGACAGTCAATCCTTAAAACAACTGGCTCCCAACAGCTATTATCAGAGCAGTGAATCTCCAAAACAACAATTTTCAAGGATTCTTAAACGGAATTCCAAAATAAACAAAACAGGAAATAAACAACAAAAAAGCGATAAAATTATGTAAAAAGACTGCATAGTAGAAATAAAAAGACTGCATACTAAAAAATAAAATTTGACCCCTTTTCCCATTTGAGGAAAAAGCCAGGGGGAAAAACATCCGCGAGAAAAATCTTGATTCTCTTTCAATTATTGAATAATACAAAACGAGATCAACACACAGTGTTTTGGCACAAAAAGCCCTGATTGAGGATCGTTCGGCGCCGTAGGGCGCCGAACGGCGAAGTATAGTTGGCCCCTTACGGTCGCCCTTTAGCTGGATTATAGCAAACAATGATCAAAATAATCATGACCGGCGACGCGAAGGGCCGGAAAATTTTGGGGTTTGGCCTTCTAAAATGCATCAGAATGCACCTTTCCGATTTTAAGATCTCAAATACAAACCGGCCAAGCCATAAAAAATACCGGCCAAGAAAAAAAACCCGGTTAAAAACCGGCCAGTGCATCAAAAACCGGCCAACCGGACCGGTCAATCTGGTAACTTCATCGAAGATTTTTGCCACATGAGAACACCGGATCCAAAATTTTTTTCCTCATTTTCCAAAAATTTTCCTCATTTTTAAAACGTTTGTAATGTGGCTACGGATGCTTTTTTATGCATTTTAAGAGCATACCCAAGCATTTTCTTGTATTTAAAGTCAGAAACCTGTAAAAATGAGTAAAAAAATTGAGAAAATTCTGGTTATGTTAGTCAAAATGAGCTCATGAAAAATATATTGGTGTTCTACAGGAGCGGGTAAAGCATGTTAACGATAGACTTCTCAGGAATTTATCCGCTATTAACATTTCTGTGGTTCCGATTAGAATCATCTAATTTCATTTAGTTCTTGGTCCGGCGCGGAGCGCTGGAAAATTTTTTGGATGTTCACTTTCTAAAACGCTGGAAAATGAACCTTCACAACGTTGAGAAATGAATTAAAATCAAACTGATGAACTGTAATTTGTTTGAAATTCCGGCGTGAGCGCCGGAAAAATTTTGGGGTTTTTATATTCTAAAACGCTGGGAAATAAATCTCTCCGACAGATATTCATGAACAGAAGTTCTAAAATCTCATTCTAGAATGATGTTTTCAATTTCCATCTTTAATAAACGCAAAAGTTCAGGTTGCGTTGCAAACATACCTGTATTTGGGGGGTTGGGGGGGGACCCCCCCAACTTGGCCAACCCTGTACCCAAAATCATTTACCCGCCCCCAGTTTGGAAAAAATTAAGAAAATTTGCAAAAAAGTGTATGTTTTTTGGCCTTTTTTGGGAAAAATTTCGACTTTTTCTACCCCCCCCCCCCCAAAATTTCGGATTTACCCCAGCGTTTTTTTGTGCACGGACATTTGTGCCAATCGGCACAAGAGGCCAAAAAAATTTGTGCCAGTGGCACAAAAAAAATTTTTTTAAGAGACATACTGAAAACAGCGGAAAAGTTTTATGCCAAAAGTTTGATGAAAAGTTGTTGTTTAACGCATTAATTTTTTGTAAAAATCGTGCCCAACCTATTTTTCAGCTAACCATGTCAGTGAGAAGAGAAAAAACTGTGCAACAAAATAGTTCACGAAATCCCTGAAGGAAATGGAATGTTGAGGTAATTCAAATAGCTCTAGAATTGTTCAGGAAGTTCAAATTGATTCAATTTTCGACTACGAACGAATATCTATGTTATGTTTATTTAACAACCATGTAAAGACTAGAGAAAATAAAGTCGAAAATCGTGTTAATTTCCGATCGAAACATTGTGCTATTATCAACGATATCGATTTTTCTATTTGAATCAATCAAACACAAAAAAGTAACAATTTCAGTTTTAAATCCGAATCTGACTGAATGAAGAGAGAATATTCAGAATTTCTTTTCACTCATCAATCCTGACAGCCTATAAAGTTTGCTGCAACGATACTAATACACTGTTCAAAGAGAAATCGTTCGCGTTCGGGTCAAATGTACGAATAGGAAATATTATACTCATTGATTCGGCGCCAACACTGTTTTTTTTCCCCAAATCGTGCTTTTTCGGGAAAAAAAATTCGGAAAGGGGAAAAAAATTTTGGGGAAAAAAATTTTGGGGATCGGATACAGAAAAGATGCATTTTGGTGCATTTTAGAAGGTCATAATCTCAAAATTTTCCGGCGCTTCGCGCCGATTATAACTTCAACAATCATTATTACGCATTACTAACCCCTGGCGCGGCTTTTAGCATGTATACTTTCATTTATCATATAATCTATAATAGTTTTCATCATCTTGAACGTATTATCTCATGTTTTCATTGGTAATCTTCAATATTTTATCATGATATTTAATGAAGATTCGCATTTTTTCCTTTTGAGAAAGATCAATACGTCAAGTCTCTAAGCTTTTTGATGCAATTATTTCTTTTCTAACGTAAAATCAATTTAAATGCTTCATGGAAATATCTTTCGGAAATTTATACTCTGCTTACTCATATATTTTCGACCAAGTAAAAGAAAAATATTTTGATAAATAATAAAATAAAAGTTAAAAAAATAAATAGATGATACTTTACCATGAGGGCAACAATTAGTTCAGTGAATTTGAGGGGGTTATTTTGTTTCAATTATTACTTTAAAATTGTTTTTTTCTATTCATTTTGAGAGTTTACAAATAAATTATACTGGTTTTAAAATTTTTCAAGTAAAATTCTAGAAATTACGACTTTTAAACACAAAATTCAAATCTACTTCTTGAAATAAACATTCGGAAAATTGATTTTCCAGCGTCGCAGAATATCAATACCCAGAAAATTTTTCCGGCGCTTCGCGCCGGAAAGATTAACAATCATTTTGGGTTCTCACTTGTCATCATAGAGAACTTAACCATCGATTTCTCATGAAATTCTCAAAGTCATTATGCTTTTGGATAGTTTGCTTGAAAATTTGTTCCAATGCTTGTAGATTAAACTTTGAACTCGAAAATTTCAATTTTTTCCTCAATTTTAATGAATTAACGGGTTTAAAAACACCAGGAGGCTTGAAAAGGCTCAAGAACACCTAAATAAAGCGTCTGTGAGCATTTTTAAGCGAAAAAACGACTCCGGGAAAATGGGGAAAAAATTTTTGACCTCTTTCCCCATTTGGGGAAAAGGCCCGGGGGGGAAAAAAACAGTGGGCGCCAAGCGCCGAAAAATTTTTGCATTTTCAGCCCCTAAAACGTCTAAAAATCAACAAAATTTAATGTTTGACCAGCCAAAAAATTTGTGCCAATTGGCACAAACGCTCAAAATTTTTTGTGCCATTCCAAATTTTTTTGTGCCAAAAACAATGTTTTGGCACAAAAAAAACACTGGATGGATGGCTAAATGGACTCGAGTTACAAAATTACAGTAATCAGATGATGAGAGACTGTAGTTTCAAGAAAAATGGTAAACTTGACGACAAACAGTAAAGTTAACGATAAACTACGAATTGAATGGGACTCAAGTCAGACTATGCGGTTTGATGTGTTTCTAATACGTTTGCAATATATTATATTATACTTTTTCACCACCGCTTATACTCCTTTACAGTGGACGTTCATGCCCATAGTGGATCGATCAATCTTGATTGGAAGAAGACGATGATATGTGATACTATTTCTGTGATACATATCGACAGCATTAAAAAAGTATGCATTAATCAATACGATAAAAACAATAAAATTTTTTATTCAATCTGTAATTTATTCAATCTGTAATATACGGGGAAGGTTTACACTGTGGCCTGTAGAGACAATGTTATAAATATCATTGTAGTACAACAATGTAAAGGCCGATGTATAGTGATCATTAATCCTGATCCTTAATCATGAGTTCCTGACCCGATAAGGATCAGGAAATGAAAAGAACAGGTGAAGTTGTCCTTAATGTCCCTAAATTCAAGGATTGGGAAGATAACATTAAGATACAGTAGGATTAGATATTGAGATGAGTAAGCTGTATATATGAGGACAACCAGACAGTAGATTTATACATTTTATCGATCTTGTACATTATATTGATCGTTTGCACTTACATTGCACATGTTTACATTCATGTGTTTACATCATTTTGTTATTCTTTTTGTTTATTTGTCATATTTTAATTTCCCCTTAATTAATTTTTTTTATTTTAAATTTTGAAATTTCCTAATTTTAAATTCCAATTTTTTTGACCCTACCCTACCCAAATGGAAAACGAGTTAAAAAAAGGTTCAAATTAGCACCATGGATGGTTTTCAAGTACAAAAGAATAATAGGTAATGCACACACAAATAAATAATTTGGCTTTGTTTTAGGGCCAATAATGTGATATTGTAATATACAATATCATTCAATCAAATCCCTACTTCTCCATCCGATTCCTCGAAAATTATAAGCCGTTGAATGTTGCCATCAGCCAGGCTCGATGCCTTTTATTCATCGTAGGAAATGCCACAATGTTCCCTTCAAGAGGGCCGAACCTTTGTAAGCAAAGAACTAGACAATAATCCCGGAGGAGAGAAATGGCCCAATTTAGTCCAATGGTAATTGTACACTTTTCCTTTTACATTTGGTACTGTTTGGGGATAGTTATTACTTCAATTATAGGTGTATTGACCATCGATGTACAGTGAATGTCAATGGCTATTTTGAACAATTACCTCACTAGAGGTTGTGGCTTTGCATCGGAGCTATTGAATCTGAACAACAACAATCGGTTGTGCACAGTGAGAAATTTGATGAACATAACATAAACATTACATTAACAACTTACTGACAATGGCCTTTTTTAGAAATTATGGCCTCCGCAAATGCCATCACAATCAGCATTCGCAAACATGTTATCACCGAATTTCATATTGTTTGCCTTCCAGCATTTGACAAGGAAAAATGTGCCGTTTACATTACCCCTCCCACAACTTATGTTGCTGGTTGGGGCGAAATATTTTTTTCTAAAATTCCTCGAAACAAACACCAAACAATGCTCAAATTTGTTCGCCAAAAAGTACAAAATTTTGATAACTTGCGGCAAGGTAAACATTGCAAATGATTGTGTGAACATATACATTTTGTTACATTTATGATACAGAAACACCGAATACTTTTCGGATCCCACTGTCGCAACAAGGGGCGAATCTTGCCAAATAAAGAAATTATCCATATTCGGAGACAGACTACAGCTACCTCCCTTTATGGACAATTTGCACTATCGTGACCCCGAATATGCAGAAAAATATGGACTTAAAGGTATAGGTAACATAAAACTATGCATAAAAATATACCTCCTGTTTACATTGTTGTCAATTTTTAGTCCTCGGTCGCCATAATGAGATAATTCATCTGCACATAGGCCACAACGTTTTTTGAGTTTTGGTTGGGCCTTGGTCAAGATTGCCTTACTCCATGTACGATTATTACCACAAAAACAATATCACATTTATAAGCAAGAATGTGAAAACCACCCAAATGTTCGAATTCATGTGTGGTTACATAATGACGACCGGCAAATACAACCCGGGAAAGGACTGGACTTTGGAATACGCGTATGGATACCTCCTGTGCTCATTACGTGATTTGTTAACTGATTGGGCCTCCTGGAAAAGGAACAAGGATGCAAGGAAAGAAGCCGATAGATTAGGGGCCTTGGCGCGACAGGGAGGTCACACCATAAGTGACGATATTTTTTCCTAAATGTGTGAATTTGTTACTGTCAGTATTCTGTCAGTTTCTGCAATTCCTGCTGATGAAATGAGAGTTTTGATCAAAAGTTGAGAAGAATATTTGCTTCCCAAAAAACAAGAATCATTGAAGACTTACTTAAGAGTTCGACTGACAGAGAACTTTCAGTATTGTTAAATTGTTGAGTTGTTGTACATTTTTACATTTTTGTTTCGTACATTCCCATTGTTTTGTTTTGTACATTTTCATTGTTTTGTTTTGTACATATTTTGTATCGATAAAAAAAGGCCACAGACACCAACATTCTACAGAAATAAAAGTAGCAAATGCTGCTTCCTCTCACACACATTTGCATGACCTACTTCAAAATAAGAGATATGGATAATAGATTTGCAGATTTGATTGTTTTTGGTGGATAATTTTAACGTTTTCAAAGACAAAATAGAACATACTAAAACATTCAAAATGCATCAGCATTTTTCAATGTTTTAACAAAAATTTCCTTGTCTTCCCGTACATGGGATGTTTCAATGGTTTTCTCTACTTTATATAAATGTGGCTGATAGAACTCATTAGGTTTAAAATAACTAAACAGGATTGTCAAGGATTTAACAACTTTTCTATCCAAAAATAAGCATTGATGGTTTACCTCGGTTGCCCATTCTAACGTGGAGGTTGTTCAAACCTTTTGCAGTTTGACAAACCTCCAAATGCACTTATTCCATTTTAAAAGTTTAGTTTAATTAACAAACAGCTAAAAAACAATGTCAACAAATACTAAAAAGAAATTGAGAAAAATTACAAAAATGGAACAGGCTAAACTTTGTCTCAAAGATTTAACAACTGTCCTATCCTGTATGTACAGGAAATGAAGATGTATATATTTTCAACTTTCCTGTTGAAACATCAAAGTTTTGGGTAAACAAGCAATTCTAACATTGAACAAAATTTGAGACATATATCCGCTAATTATATCCACTGATTAGGGTTTTTCATCCCTAATCGGCAGATATAAAAGGCAGATATGACAATTGAGGCAGTGGAACGTATAAAATATGAATTGTAACTCTTTTTTTCAAATATAGTACACTTAATTTTTTATAATCTATTTATTCTATTTGATTTCGTAGTTGTGATGTTTCAACAGTTTTCCCTACTTTATATACATGAGGCAGATAGAACTTATTAGGTTTGGAATAACTAAACAGGACAATCGAGGATTTAACATCTTTTCTATCCAAAAACGACCTTGAATGGTCTGCCGACCTGGAGTTTTTTCAAACCTTTTGCAGTTTGACATCATGCAAAAAGAACAGTTATTAAATTTCAATCCTTGACACAAAATTTTTAAATAAAATGGATGAAAAAAATATCTTGTATGTACAGGAAATGAAGACATATATATTTTCAACTTTCCTCTTGAAACATCAAAGTTACGGGTTAACAAGCTATTTTAACATTGAATGAAATTCCTTACTTTTTGTGTATACCCAATTTAATATTTCACACAAAAAATTTTCCAATTAATAACAACTTAAAATTAATAATTATACGATAAAAGATATTACGGTGTAGTATGACACTCCACAATTGCACATAATTCCAAGATATGAGTTTCACCGATATCTGCCGATTAGGGATGAAAAATCCTAATCGGCAGATATAAAGGGCAGATACAACTATTTTGGTATAAATTCGAACTCCAAAATGCTTTTATTCTATGTTATCCCATGGATATGATGTTTTAGTGCTTCTGTCATGTTCATATACATGTGAGACACACAAACTCATTATGAATTGAACTAACAAAACAGGAACAATGATTTAATGACTGTTCTATCACTTGGTCGATAACGGGATTATCCAACCAATTTATCTGACCTGGTGGTTGTTCAATTCTTTTAAAGTTTAGGCTAACTTTTTTAATATGAATGCCATTGTACCATTTCATCCCATAAATATGATGTTTCAACACTTTTCTCATGTTTGTATACATGTTGCTGAAATGGCCATATTACGATTTGAACACCCAAGAGGAATTTAATATCATCGACTTAACAACTGTTCTATCAAAGTTTATTTTGTTGATTACGGCAACTTATAATTGCTTTATCTTTCCTTGGGGTCCTTCAATCCTTATGCAGTTTAGGTTAAATTTTTTAGTAGACTACATCCCAACCCGTAGACATGATGTTTCAACACTTTCCTCATCTTTATATACATTCTGCGGATTTGTTCATTAGGATTTGAACATACAAAACAGGATTATAGACGATTTAATGAATGTTCTATCACTTTGTCGATTATGGTAACATTAAGATGGCAGTAGTTCATCAAAACCTGGTGGTATTTTAATCCATTTGCATTTTTGATATAATTTTGTAATAGACATACTTTTATTCTGTGTTAACCCGTACATACAATGTTTCTACACTTCTCTCTTTTTTATATACATGTGACACATATATAATCCGTAGGATTTGAATAGCCCAAACAGGAATAATCATAGACTTAACTACTGTTCCATCAATTTGCTAATTTCAGCAATTGCCAATTATGGCAATCATGATAATGTTTCGTGGTGGTCATTCAATATTTTTACTGGTTTTCCTAATTTTTCTCATTTTTTACATTTTTTATGCACATACACAAAAATTTACAATGCGTCGTACTGTACAAATGACATATCTGCTGTGATCATTAAAATTCACAAATCGCGGTTGTTCAATTCATAATAACTGTAAACATTCTTAAAATACATCCACTAACTGCTGCGTAAACATAAACGGTTATTTGAATTAAAACTGGTTCATGATCCACATCTGTACACTACATGCAATAAAACCAGGTTTTGTTTGCTCAAATAAAAAATATATATACAGATAGACACACGTAAAGAAATTTTTTTATACACATTTTCCTTTTGTCAACCGGTAGATATGATGTTGCAATGCTTTTCTCTTCTTTATATACACATCCACAATAGACTTCATTATGTAATTGAACCAACTGAATAATGATCCCATAACTAAGCAAGAATGCAACATCAAAGGCTTAACAACTGTTCTATCTATCCGATGTGCAACATCGGACCGATGTAATCTGGGATTGAAGGTTGTTGTTCAATCTTTTTAAATTTTAGGTCAAACTTTTTATTAAACTTGCTTTTATTCTATGTTAACCCGTAAATACAATGTTTCAACACTTTTGTCCTGTTTATATACTTTGAAAAATAAAAATAATTAGGTTTTAAACACACCAAACAGGAATATAACATCAATGATTTAACAGCTGTTCTATCTACCTATTTCAGCATTTGCCACTTATAATAATATCAGCTTGTCAATTATAGAAATATTGAAAAAATTTATCTGACCTGGCGGTTGTTCAAACCTTTTACATTTTGCACTAAATTTCTTTGAACACACTTCAATAATGTCATGAATTTTTAGTTTTTAGATTTCAGTCAAGTACATTTTTGATTCTTTGTCTTCCCATAGATATTATGATGTTACACATGTTTTCGCACATTTATATACATGTAGCGGAAATTGCCTCATTAGAATTTGAACCAACAACACAGGTTTGTCGCCGATTTAAAGACTGTTCTATCCAAAAATGAGTCTTAATAGTTTATCTCAGTTGCTCATTCAAACCTGCAGGTTGTTCAAACCTTTTCCAGTTTAACAAACTGAGAAACACATTTATTGCATTTTAAACGTTTTTCAGTAGACACGCTTTTATTCTGTGTTAACCCGTACATTTGATGTCTCAACACTTCCCTCCTGTTTATTTACATGTGAGGGAAGAAGCCTCAGTAGGATATGAACAAACCAAAGAGGAAAATCATTGATTTAATGATTGTTCTATCATAATTGATGAACATAAAATGTGAGGACTTAACGACTGTTCTATCATATATCGACGAGCACAAAACCAAACCAACCTCGCGGTTGTTCATTCCTTTTACATCTTTCACTAACTTTATTTTTATACCAGCATTTATTCTATGTTCTCCCATAGACATGATGTTTAACTGCTTTCCTCATGTTTATATTCTTTGAGGGATAAACTCACATTAGGACTTGAACAAACCAAACAGGAATCGAACATGTCCCTGCTTTATTTGATGTTTAATTCAAGGACTTAGCGATTGTTCTATTTGTTCTAATCGATCTAAACCTCACGGTTGTTCAATCCTTTTTAAATTTTTAAAATTTTTTTTTAAATTTTTATAATTTTTTCTAAAACATTTTTTGATATCCGCATATCTGCACTACATATCTGCCGATTAGACATTGTGTGGATGGCGGATATTTCTCCGCCATCCCGCACGATATCTGCCAATTAGACGTGCATATCGGCCAAAAACGTTGACAGCCACAACAAAATATTTGACAGTTGAAAACAAAATATCCGCATATCCACACTACATATCCGCCGATTTGACATGCTAATGGTGTATATCCGTATTTTTCGTATCTGCCGATCAGACGTCAATATCCGCTCGAAAAAGGTGGATTTCGCCTTTTATAGCCACCGATTATGGAGCCGATATGTGGATATTTAGCCGCCAACAATATCCGCATCTGCCAATTAGACCATATCCGCCAACTGCATCCACATGCGAATTCCGCCAACTAGTGACACCCACCGAAAAGCTATGAATCAGAAGTGTAGAAATTTTCCAAACATACTTCCATGAAGCTTTTGAATTCAATTTATGTTAAGAAAGGAACAAACGCTTCAAAAACTTTAGAAAGTTGACGTGTTGATCTTTCTTTAGAAAGTTGACGTGTTGATCTTGGAAAAAATGCGGATATCGTCATTAAATATGAAGATATTTCAAGATTACCGATTAAACATGAAATAGTATGTTTAAAACTATGAAAATTGTAAAGTAAAGGTAGACATGCTAAAAGCTGCGTCTGTTATAACCTGCGGGAAAATTTTGAGATTTGGACCTCCGAAAATGCACCAAAAATGCATCTTTTCAACATGAAAACCCTAAATGTTGCTCCCACATTTGTGGAAAGAGATCAGAAATTTTTTCTACATTCCAGAGTGCAAATGCGGGAAAAAAACAGTGGCCTGCGGTGATCACGTGCGACGAGTACTTTTTCAGAAATTATAGGAATTGTTGTTTTCGACTTGATAACAGTCAATCTCATACTACCGCGGCTTTTTTTGTGACAGTAAATACTTACTTTTCCTCCGATGCGATTTGGGTGCACTCGGAAAAAATAGACTTTAGTTATGTGACAGGTATCTTACCTATTTTCATCAGTACTCTTTACCCTGGGTTATTTTTCTGTTTTAATTTCAGTTTAGATTTTTCGTTTTATTGTTGTACTAATTTTTTTCATTTTCTAAACTTGTTTTGTTTTATTTGAAATTAAGTTTACTAATGGTTTATACATTTATTGCTTTGTATCGAAACGTTGTACGTGCACCACAAACGCCACATATGCCAAAATGTTGCACATGCGCCACAAATGTTCCATGCACCACAAATGCCACGTGCGATGCAAACGCCGCATCCGCAAACGCCTCATGCGCCACAAACGCCACAAGCACCACGAACGCCACATGCGCCACAAACGCCACATGCACCCCAAACGCCTGAGGCGCCAACGCTTAACCACAAATATCCAAAATAGATGCAAAACTTGAACAATATAATGCAAAACATAATATAGAGTTGGGCCATCCTTATTGAACTGGTAGATTTTTCATCAAGATTTTTGTACCCTTGTTTGGGGAGTTTCTCAGCTCTGAAGAAGGCATACTTATGGAAATAGTTAAGAAGTCACCGCATTTTCCAGGTGGCCATTGTCTACCCCTTGTAATACATTTATAATCTCTACTATGGAATTATCAAATGAATAACAGACTATAGTTTGATGCAGTAATTTTTTCACAAACGAACATTTCACACTCTGCAAGAAAAAATAAACTGTCGAAAATGAGAAGCAAAAAAAGAAGAATCCTGTCGGGCACTCCTGAGCACCTTCACCTATATGAAGCCGCGAAATTTAATGTTTTTATTCTTTAGTTTATTAATTCCTATTGTCTGTTTTTTCTAAAAAATGCTTCTAAAACGAAGAATGACACATATATGTGGTGAACTCCATACATCAACATAGGGTGGGTTTGACCCCCAGCAGATTTGATTGACCATCAGCAGATTCCTGCCAACCACCAGTAGATTTGACCCTCCCAGCAATGATTAAGGAGATGACGAAGGAAAATGAGCAAGATAGAAGAGAAAATCGTCATAAAAATGGAAATGACGCTGTAGTTTAGCATTTTTTCTAAACAAAACGTACTTAATTCCAAAGAAGTAACTTTAAAACTTTAAAAAGTGCTGTCTAAGCAAATAATTTCACATATCTGACTAAAATAGATTGGAGAATATGCTGCTTATATGTTAGAAAACCTTTCGTTTCGTTATCAAGAAGGAAAAAAATTCTATTCCACCCCTGTACTGGCTGACCCCCAGCAGAATTTCTATGCTGTGCATGTATGATGAACTCAAAATTTTCTACATGAACTTTTTACGACAAAGTTTTTTACTCAAAAAATTGCTGTGTTAGTCAGTTTTGCCCCAAATTTTCAGTTCCATTGTGATATACGGCTCGGTAAAAAACATTTAAAATATAAAATATCGCTTTCTATAGTCTGTTTTTTATAAAATGCTTCCAAATAGAAGTGACACAAATCAGTGCTGTCCACAAAATCGCTTACATAAAGCGCTTACCGTAAAATTTTTCACTCGAAAAATTTTTGGAGGTGAGGTCAGTACATACGCACAAAAATTTCCAGCCTCATAAGACATATTGTTAATCAGAAAATCGTGAAAATCTGAAATGCTACTTGCTTTTCACTTTCATTATTTAGAAACATTTCTAGAAAAACAGAGTATAGATTCATTATTTTGGAAGCATTTTTTGAAAAACAGACTATCAGTTAGCTGTGAAAGTAATATAATCATCATCGTGCACCGTTTTGGGAGCTGCACTGTCATTCAAATCTGTTTTTCCAATTTAGATGAATGTACAACCAGTAAATTGTTCTGAGAATACGGTGTGCGTCTTTACCTATATTAATAAGAAAAAATGTGGCTCGGAGTTTTACCGGCCCTGGACGAACCTAGGTTTAGTGACTCGCAATTTTTTTCTATAATTAATAATTCCTTGATTTTCTAGATTTTATTCACTAAAAGTAACGAATTTATAAACCAGTTGAATGACTGCAATAGGCCCTCGAACTCTGTGTGCGTGCTCATGCATAATAGACAACATTACACAACATCGTCTGCTTTTTTCGGACAAACAAAAATTATGTTTGCATGGAGCAGCTAAAAAACCATTCTTCAAGCATACACTAAAAATTTTTAGCGGCTCTTGGTGGCTGCCCAGTTCGCCCACCCTCAAGAAGGGTCCCGATGATTGATAATAAAATGTAAAATCAATTTAATTTTAAATTGGCTGAAAAATTGAACGAATAAGAGGTATTGCAAAAGCACTTCAGACTCGCTATACTTTCGCCAAGCCAACATCACGTGGTGTGAAATAGGGTGCCCCCAACTCTAGAAAACTTTCTCTCAGCTTATAACGTATAGGCCAGAGTTAAACAGGAAATATTTAATTTGTAACATTAAACTCGAAGCTTCGATTTTTTTCAACCAAATTCCTGTGTTTCCTGTTACTCCTGAGACACACCGTTGTACATGCCATTGTAAACGGATCGATGAAATTTTACCAGTGATACGACTCCCATATCTTTTTTGTATTCGTCTAATCTGAACGTTTTCAATTTTTCCTGCATCTCGTTGATGGCATATTTTGTGGGATTAATTAGCATTTTTGTATCCGCTTTCAAAATGTGCGAACATGTACGCAAATCTGATCAAAATTTTTGGACATAACTAACTACAGAACTGAAGGCAAAAATTCCGAGGCATCCTATGGGAAGTTGCCCGAGCAAGGCTCGAAATAATTTTTTCAGTTTATTTCTACTTCCTTTTTGACATTTTTAAGCCCGATTCAGAAGTGCAGTCGCTGAGTGTCGCCGATTCGGCGACAAAAATCTTGAGATTTTTTTACTTCTGAATTGGGCTTTCTGAAAATTGCCTATTGATTTCACAGAGTCGCCGACTATCGCCGACAAAAATCCTAAGATTTTTCACTCCTGAATAGGGCTATAAAGTGTAAAATTTTAGTCTTTTTTGTGGTACCGTATATTCGAATAAAAGACGCCCTCAAATAAACGGCGTCTTCTAATAAACGATGCACCTTTGACCATATAAAAAACTAGTTTATTAGAAAATGCCCCGATGGGGCAGAAAAAAGGAGAATATACTTGCTTCGACAGTTGCCATGGTAGAAAAAGAAGTGGACCAGATTTTTGAGAACTTGGGTCAAAGTTGGAAAAAATTCACTTCCTTTATATTGGATTTTCATTCTTTCTCAAAAAAATTGTCTATGTCTGTGAAAAAGTATATTCTGCAGCATCGTGCATTTTGTACTTCAACTGGCATCAACTACAGTAAAATTTTTCTATATGAAAATTATATGCACCTGACTTCAAGTGTAAAGAAATGGTAGACCGATAGGATTCTAACTCCCGACCAATTCAAAACTCCTGCCTTTCACACTAGCTGAAAAATAGTGAGGGGGCATATTATAGTCATTTTCAGAACTATATAGGAACCTGAGGTTCGTTGCACTAACCCGACATGAGGACAATCTCAACATCGGGATTAAATTGATGATCCTGAGTTTAAGCTATTCACAATCACCAAATTATTTTCTTCCAATGCACAAATCATACTCACTTCAGGATTAACTAAAACTGAGGTTTAAGTTCGGGTTTGGGAATTGCAGAAATTTTTATATTTATTTGGTTTAGAGATAAGAAAATTATGCGAAAATTTTAGTGCAACCTGACAGCTCGAGCTGGGGATAATCTCGACATTGAGCTTGTTATGATCCAGATGACATTCAAATTATATGGAACTTGAAATCAAACCGAGTGGCCTTTTTGTTCGAGATTACCTAGAGCTTGAGCTCAGACCCCTTTAGTGCAACTGGGATTTGGTTACAGTGATTGGGCACCGATCTGTAAATGGGATTCAGCCATGCATATATTAGGGGTCTGCGCCAAATCCCGTATCCGGTTCTCCCCGACTCTAATCGGAGCGACAAAGATGGGTGAAATTGCTTCCCATTTGCAATCCCGCAAAAAGCGGTCTTTCTGCAAATTTCCGTTTAAATCCAAAAACTGTGAATGATGCTATTTTGTTCAATAGTTAAATAGAAGAGAATAAATTTGTTTGTAGCTTGTAATCAGTAGAACTTACGGAGTGAATTCTATATGATATGTTATATAAAATGAGTGAACGAAACGTATCTTGCACAATCGATTTAGTTCTTAGAAGACTTTGTGCTGTATCTCTATTTTCCAAAAAAGCTGAATGGGATTTTATGTGCCACTTTCCCTCAGTTGATTCCTTTTGTTGACACCAAATTCAGTAAAAATGTTTAACACAGTTGGAAGCAAACATGTGTGAGAGTGGACATGGGGGTATAAACTTCTGCAAGGGTTTTGAAACTGGAAAATTTGTAATGCAAAAAATTTTTTGGTCAACTTTTTTTGAATTTTTTGTCTCACAAAATGCTAAAACACCAAACGCCTATACCCTCCTAAAATTTTCAGAGATGCACATTGGTTGGAAAGTGTATTGATGCACTCAGCTGCAGAATATACTTTTCCACAGACATAGACAATTTTTTTGAGAAAGAATGAAAATCCAATATAAAGGAAGTGAATTTTTTCCAACTTTGACCCAAGTTCTCAAAAATCTGGTCCACTTCTTTTTCTACCATGGCAACTGTCGAAGCAAGTATATTCTCCTTTTTTCTGCCCCATCGGGGCATTTTCTAATAAACTAGTTCACCTCTTTTTAGTGGGCCTCAATCATGCACGAAAACATTCATAGAAGCACATTGAAGTCTTAAATTTGGTCATCTGCACTTCAAAAAAACAATAAAAAAAACTTCAAGCAACGAATTCTCACCTCCGGCAAAAGTAAAGGATGTGTAAATCACATAGTACTTAAAAAATGTTGTAAAAATACTGAAAGGTGACCATATCTATCGAATTCCTCATGGTTTAGAATCCTTCAACCCAAAAAATCGCAGAAATACCTTTGTTTACACAAATGACTTTTTTCATGTAAACTGACTCCGTTCATTGAATTTCCCATGGCCAGAAACATCTTCCCTCAAAAATCGCAGAAATACATTTGTTTACACTCAATATGAATTAGTGTGTAAAGTGATCACTTTCATCATATTCCCAGTGGTCGAAAACCCCTCCCACAAAAAACTGACGAAAACAGGCTTGGTTAAATCCGGAATATTTTTTTGTGTAAAGTGACACATCCATCGAATTCCCCGCAGTCAAAACCCCTTCCATAAAAATCACGAAAATACGATTGTTGACACCCGCGATAGTTTTTTTTGTAAGATGATCGCATTCATCAAATTCTCTGTGATCAAAAACTCCGTCCACCGGGAAATCACGAAAATACGTTTGTTTACAACCGGAATAAGTTTTTGTGTAAAGTGATCACATTCATCAAAGTCCCCGTGGTCGAAAACAATTTCCAGCAAAAAATCACGAAAATACGTTTGTTTACACACGGGATAATTTTTTTGTGTAAAGCGAGGACATCTATTGAATTCCCTGCGGTCGAAAACTCCCTCCACTGAAAAATCACGGAAATACGCTTGCTTACATCCAGGACAATTTTTCGTGTAAAGTGACCGTGTCCATCAAATTCCCAATAGTCGAAAACCCTTGCAGCCCAAAAATCCCAATAAGGCTACAGGTTTTTTTGAAACTGCAAAAAATTGGTAGTGCATTACGCTGCAAAAAAAATTTTTTTTGAACCCATAAGTATTATATAACAAAATTGGGGAATTTGGCGTTTTCCGGGACTTTGGACAACCATATAATTGAACTGAGGCCATATTTCAAACAAAAAAAATTCGCATTTGAGATTACACCCCCAAGATGCTTAGGCCGAAGTGTGGAGGTTGGATATGGCACACCGATTGCTGGGCATGGTGGAACTGGGGGGCCTTAAGACACGATTTCTGAGAAGTTCTACTTTCCCTATGATAAGTTGAAAATTAATCATACCTCAAAATCAGATATTTTGGGTAGTTTTGTGCGCTGAGTTCCATGGTATCATTTGTTTTGCTTATAAACGAAAATTCGCGCCGCTACAGTATGCCAAAATTTGAAAATTGATGATTTTTTTGCATTTTTCAGTGGTCTTACTATCCAAGCAATATTTCATGATCGGATTAATCTTATTTGATGAATGAATGAATATTTATTTTACAGAGGAGAGAATAAGCTCTCTTCTGATGTAAGATTTACAGTAAACGATTGCATATTACACTTTTTAATAGAGTTTAAAGTGTAAAAAACGAGCCGTCAGAATTGAAAAAATTTTGTTTATGGGCACTCCCGAGCACCTTCCCATTTGAAGCCGCAGAATTTTATTTTCTTATATTGTAGCTCATGCATTTTTACTGCTTTGGTTAAATTTTCATCAAAATTTTTATACTGTTTTGGGAGCTGCACTGCTCTGAAGAAGGCATACTTATGAAAATTCCATAAAAATCATTGTATTTGCCGGGTGACCCTTGTCTACCCTTTGGGATATATTTATTACCTGTACTGTAGAATTATCAAACAACTAACAGACTATAGTTTGATGTATTAATTGTTTCACAAGCAAACATTTTACACTCTGCAAGAAAGTTTGAACAGTCAAAAAGTAGAAGCGAAAACGAAGAAAAGTCCTGATTGGAGGCACTCCCAAGCACCTTCACCGACCATGCCCCAGAATTTTATCTTTTTATTCTACTGTTCACACATTTCTACAGTAGATGTGAAAGCAGCCTAGCGATTCGAATACCCCTGAAGAGCTACATAGATCCAAAGAAAGCAAAATCCTGAAAATCGCTCAAAAATCAATTTTTTTTGCATTTTTGTGTTTTTATGGAGTAGGTTCATTATATCAATACTGGAACCGGAAAAAACATCAAAAAGACCACAACGTTTCGGACATGTTGTAGGAAAACAGTGGTTTATGATTTTAACTTTTTTGTCTACTTGATAAATTTTGTTCAATTCCGTTGAGTCACTGATCTAAAACGATGATGCAAGCACCCAGTCGGCAATCAATTTTCACCAAGCTGATTCAAGTCACTGATCCAAAAGGATGATACAAGCCCCCGCCTAATCAAGCCTCACAAAGTCTATGTCATTCACCTGAAAAAGAAAAATCATAAAGCCTACAGTGTGAATAGCAGGTTGATACCTGTATTTGCAAGTCATTTCACGTTTGTCATATACATTTAGGGACATGACTAATCACAGGAACAAATCACTAATCTAAATCACCATTGACGATTTTTTTTCTACTCATACAGCAAATCTTGGAAAAATTTTTGTTAGAAGGCTTATTTGAAAAGAAATGAGTACTTTGTGTTATCTACAAAAATTTGAATATGGAAATACTGTAATTACCAATAGCATTGCACAGCTAAAATAAGCAGCAAATTGTTTACCGAAAACTAAAATATTTTCTTATTGCGCTTAGTGATTTCTTTTTAGTCAGTCATACATACATACAAGAATCGACACAAATGAATTTGATGTAACAAATTTTTCTTTTCTTTAACTTTAGGGTATTATTAGCTGTATTTGCTGACATCTATCTTAATATGAAGTAAAAAATAGTTGGTCAAGTTGATATGTCATGAAAGATCGGATCATGATCCGACAATAGTTTCCTGTTACCTGGTCCACTAAAACACTCTATTTATTTAGAAATGATCGAAGCAGTGGTCACAGTTTGAGCAAACAGAACCTTACTAGAGATTATAAAATCAATTTCAAAAATTTTGAAATGGTTAGAAAAGAAAGAGTGATCATCAAGGAGCCCGTTTCATGAATAAAAAGTTTACTGAATAAACTCAAAGAGTCTTCCATAATTTTCAACAAAATTTTGGCTCCAACCCTGCTCCGATCATTTCAAAAAGAATACAGTACACTGACACTTAGCCGGATATATTCTTATCATGTGTTTTCATTGATATTTTTTCATCAGACAAACTTCAGGAATGTTATCGGCTCAATTCTGATCTAAAATTTACTGCAATAGGAACTGTAGGAGACCGCTTCTCAACTTTAACGACTTTCAATTGGTTGTTAGTGGCATGTCGGCGTCAATACATAGGGGGTGCAATCATTTAAGAAAAATTAATTATGATCCTACAATAAACTGCACTGTACCAAAGATGTAGGGTACCCTGAAATGAGCAATATAAGTATACAAATCTGGGCCTTAAAAATTAAAAATAGGCAACGACATCCCCTTGAATTTTGAGAACTGTTGAACCTAAAATGTAGATATTTTGTAAGTGTGCATGGGGCCAAATTTTATCAGTGAATTTTCAATGACATGAGGATGTCATTGCAACAAAAATTTGCCTTATGACATTTAAAACCAAGCTGTTGCCACTTGATCGGCACCAAAAGGAGAATATACACTATTCCACTCATATAATGTTAATGTTATTGTAAAATTTTGAAAATGTCAGATTATTAGCCGCACTCATAAATTTACCAATGAAACTTGACCCCAATTACACATACAAAATATCTAGATTCTGGGCCCAACAGTTTTTGAGATCCCAGGAGCGTTTTTGCCTTTTTTCGCATGTTGTTTTGAATTTGCAGAGACCCTGTTGATTTTAAGGCTGGGGTTCTTATACTTCTGTTGCTCCATTCAGGGTATGCTACATCTTTGGTACAGTGCAGATTGCTGTAAGATTAAAAGACAATTTCCTTATATGATGGCCGTACATCTATGGTTGGCGCACGTCTTTTTATCTTTTCACTCTAATATGTTTAGATCAACACACACACAAAATTTATTCTGCTTAGTTCTGATCTGAAGATTACTGCAACTATTCGCACAGCGAGCGTCATGATTAATCTTTTTCAGGTGAATGACATAGACCTTGTGAGGTTTGTGCTTGTATCATCTTTTCAGGTGCTTGTATCATCTTTTTAGATAAGTGACTTGAATCAGTTTGGTGAAAATTGATGGGGCATAGGGCTGCTTCTATAATCCTTTTAGATCAGTGACTCAACAGAATTAAACAAAATTCATCAAGTAGATGAAAATGCAGTTAGAATCATAAATCACTGTTTTTCTACAAAATGTCTGAAAAATTGTTGCCTTTTTCATGTATTTTCCGGTTCCAGTATTGATATAATGAATCTACTCCATAAAAACACAAAAATGCCAAAAACAATATTTATTGATTTTTGAACAATTTTCAGGATTTTGCTTTCTTTGGATCTATGTAGCTCTTCAGGGGTATTCGAATCGCTATGCTGCTTTCACATCTACTGTAGAAATGTGTGAACAGTATAATAAAAAGATAAAATTCTGGGGCATGATAGGTGAAGGTGCTCTTGAGTGCCTCCAACCAGGATTTCTCTTCATTTTCGCTTCTACTTTTTGACTGTTAAAACTTTCTTGCAGGGTGTAAAATGTTTGCTTGTGAAACAATTAATACATCAAACTATAATCTGTTAGTTGTTTGATAATTCTGCAGTACAGGTAATAAACATATTCCAAGGGGTAGACAAGGGCCACCCGGCAAATACAATGATTTTTATGGAATTTTCATAAGTATGCCTTCTTCAGAGCAGTGCAGCTCCCAAAACGGTACAAAAATTTTGATGAAAATTTAACCAAAGCAGTAAAAATGCATGAGCTACAATATAAGAAAATAAAATTCTGCGGCTTCCAATGGGAAGGTGCTCGGGAGTGCCCATAAACAAAATTTTTTCCATTTTGACGGCTCGTTTTTGACACTTTAAACTCTATTAAAAAGTGTAATATGCAATCGTTTACTGTAAATCTTACATCAGAAGAGAGCTTATTTTCTCCTCTGTAAAATAAATATTCATTCATCAAATAAGATCAATCCGATCATGAAATATCGCTTGGATAGTAAGACCACTGAAAAATGCAAAAAAATGATCAATTTTCGAACTTTGGCATACTGTAGCGGCGCAAATTCTCGTTTATAAGCAAAACGAATGCTACCATGGAACTCAGCGCGCGAAACTACCCAAAATATCTGATTTTGAGGTATGATTAATTTTCAACTTATCATAGGCCTGTGTAAAAAAAGGTAGAATCTCTCAGAAATCGTGTCTTAAAAAGTGCGTTTTTTACCTGTTTTTGGGGCCCCACCGAGCACCACTTTCAGATAGAGGCGAAATGACAAGAGGCACCCCATAGTTTGCCCCTATGCCCGATATTATGCAAAAAACCCGAAGGTTCTAGCTCTTACCGTTTTGGCTCTAGAAGGGGGGGGACATGAAATTTTGGGGCCAAGTATATTATAGGTTGACGCTGTCGCGCCACCTATGATAATAAACGGCGCCCTCTAATAAACGCACCGTTTATTAGAATCATATCATAAGTATCCTAAATGTAAACTTCATTAGAGGAATAAAATGCTTATTTTACAGTCCATTTTGACTGCAGTAGTTTGCAGTGTTTTTTTTTATTTTTTGCATCATTTTGAATCCGTTACAAGTCACGAAAATAGAAAGCAGTACAGTTTAAATTCAAGCTAAAAACTATTGCAGCAGCAAAAAAGAAGGAAACCGTCCCGTTGCTAGCCGCCTCAAAATAAGTCGATCCAGGGTAAGTTATTTTCCATTCTTTTTCGTTTAATTTCATTAGTCGTTTTCATTTTTCCTTTGTTTTCCTTTCATTACCTTTGTTTTCTCTTCTTTCCTTTCCGTTTGTTTTCTCTTCTTTCCTTTTCGTTTGTTTTCTCTTCTTTCCTAGGTGTAGAAGTATGCTATTCGTTTCATGATGAAACGTTACTTGTTGAGATTCCATGAAAGAATAAAAAACAAGATTGGACTAAAATGTGGCCTAATGAAGCGCAAAATTTTAATAAACGGCACCCTCTAATAAACGGCGCACCAAATGCACCTAAAAAATAAACGGCGCGATATTTGTTGGGATAATTACGATATTTTAAAAAATTGCATATAAAGTATAGAGTAAAGCATTGGAAATTTTTTTTGTACCTGAATATAGTCTTCTGCATTTAATGAACATTTAACCACAGAGACACGTCTCTTCTGAGCTGCAGACTGAAGAATGGCAAAAAACGCAATAATTCCAAACTTTGAGCTACCGTGGCTGTAATTGACGTCTGTGCGGAATGAATGCTGCCAATATATACTCAGTGTGTAAAACTACTAATATCTGATTGTCAACTTGTAACACAGTGGAAAGCAAGTATGCTTTATATTATACGTTCCATGTTACATAGGCTAAGAGTGAGCAGACTCAATTAACCTCCAATGATTTTTTACTTTAAAAATCGGACGGCGGCAAACGCATCGTTATAGACGGTATCGCCCCTAACAGAGAAACTCTTAAGAGCAGAGCTCAAAAGAGCGAAACCCAAAGAGCGATTATCAAAAGAGTGAATACCCAAAAGAGTGATTCTCAAAACAGCTAACCCCAGAAGAGAAAATACCCAAAAAATCGAAATAATCTAAAGTATGTCATGTTATATAATGAACCAAAAATTGGTAAAATTTTTATGCTGATGAGTGAGATTGAAACTGTAGTATTGAGTGCAAATAAGCAAGTTTCCAAGCTTGGAAAAAGCTATTTTTAGTCCCCTTGCTTGTTATTGTTTGTCACGTGACAACGGATTTCGTTGAATGTCACGTGATTCACATCACAATTTTTCATTATGTTTTTCGTTACGTTTTATGTTACAGTAATTTGCATCAATTTTGCGTTTCGTTTTTATAATTTTTACATGCAATTATGTGTGTACTTTTATGTTTCATTTCTGTTGCTTTTGCGCACATTTTATTTCCGTTTCGAATTATTATTTTGTTATACACATAGACTATGGTATGTGCCCGCTAGTCAAGAATTTCTGTTAGAGATAAGCTCTCCGAGCTCATCACTGTGATTGGAGCACAACGTGCACCTCTTATCAGTAAAAACTAGCGACGTTTCGCAACGTGAATTGACTAGTTGGAAATTCTCACTAGTGACGTTGCTATGTTAAGCATGGAGAGTGAAAACTCGCCCCAATGCCTAATGTTGAGAACTGGAAAATGTCTATGTGACCATAGGCATCTTCTGCAAGGATTTCCGCTGCAGAAGTTAGCTTGGGGGAGTGTTAACTCCGCCCGAGGCATACTGTAGTTTATGGAGCCCTTTAAAAGGGCATGTTTCGTCTTTTTGTCACTAGCCTTTGCGTCTTGCGTTTTGCCGTTGTTGACCTTTATTATAGTTCATATTGTCAACTGCATTCACCACTCGTCGAATAAAATTTGCATATTTCGCCTCCGGCCTTTATACACGTTACCACTACAGTAACCCGACCGTAGGAACCCATCCCCATTGCCGTTAATCGTAGAACCCCGTCGCCCTCGCCAAGGAAACATCCATTACCGCCGCCTGCCGATCAGCAGCCGCCGAACCCCACACCGAATCGCCCGCATTCCCATTCCTGTACATCACCGTCCGTAGGACCCCAATTTGACCCCGAACCTGTCGCCCAGTGCCGAGTAGTTTGAGAAGAGATTTCATAAGTCTTCTCAGGGGTTATTGTTGTTGAGGGTATATTTGTGGGAGTCTCCCCTAAGCTAGTTTTCCCTCGGAAGTACCCTCAGTTAGGAAAGCCCTCAGACCCTTAAGGTCAGGGCCAATAAGGGGATTTAGGTTAACAATCGGGTCCCCTACAGTACGCCATTCTTCGAATGGCACTGTCCCCCATTTTGGTGAATGAGGACTAGGGATTGGCACCCCTGACCTGGCCGCGTTGTCCATTATTCTACAGCTGAACCCTAGGACAAGGCCGAGGTACACCATAGGTTTACATGTGGTAGTACCAGCTGGGTTAGGTTCCCGAAATGAAGAAATTATACTGGAGCCACCCCACGGGGTCACGGCATGTCACCTACAGTGTCATGACCATATTTCTATGGGATATGGTATGGGTTTTTCCCCGTCAATGTGACTGATCACCACTTCATTTAATGTGACATGGCTCCACCTTCGTTTAATGTGACATGGGGAGGCTGGAAAATCGACCTTTAAGTCTGACTTCACAGTCCTTAGGAACGAACCTTTTACCCTTTTGAGTGAGATACCTCTTTCAATTAGGTAAAATTTCGGTTTGAGTGGGGAAACCTCTGTCAGATCATGACAATCCTCAGTTGAGTGGGGACACCTCTCTCAGGTCTGTGATTCGCATTCAAAGCGGGATTACTGACCCTTAGGATGAAAATTTATGCCCTCATGTAAGCCGATAGGCCTGTAAGTAGGTACACTACCCCTTAGGTCGGAATAGGCCCTTATGTTTGAGTTTAACGCCAACTCAGATAGCACTGCATTTGAGTAGAGTTTACTTACTGTAGGTCGGGATTTGCCCCATGTGTGATTAAATTAATGATTCTTGCGTGTAAATTAATGCCTTATGAGTATAGTAACTCCCGTAAGCTTTAATATATCCTCTGGTGTCAGATTTTTTCCCCAGAGTCGGCCCCCAAGAGTCATAAATTCCCAGAGTTGAGTAAATCGAGTATTCTGCCGTAAACCTTCTCTGAGCTTCATTTTTTTTTCTCTTTTTTCCATTTTTTTTCTTTTTCATTATTTGGGCTCCATCCACTGCGTGTGATCGGATAGGTTACTGTAGTGCTGTATGGCCTGTTTGGTTACAGTACGACTGCGATTTGCACGTACTCTAACTACAGTATACCTGGGTACGGGTACTTGAGTATCACAGCCCTTGAGGTTTTCACAGCCCCTCAGAGTTTCGGGATCTCCGATCACGAGGTACAGCACACCTTCCACTCTTGATTCTGGATGTCAAGTGTGGTCAAGTCCGGTATGTGTGTCAACACACTTTTTCAAAATTTTTTCTTATCTTCACTGAGCACTAGCCAAGTTGCTCATTTTCCAGCCAAACAAGCCAAAATTTTACTGTTGACACATATAACACCGTACTTAGCAGATCACATCGCTTATCTCCTGGGCCTCAAATTTTATTTTATTTACTTTACTTTTTTTTTCTTCTCAGTCTTCTATGCATAGCGTGTGACCCAATTATCATAACTTTTTCACCCAATAAATTTTCTTATCTCAAAAATCAACTCAAATAAAAACTAATAACCCATTTTCTTTCCCTTTCTAAACAAACAAATTAAAATTTATCCTTTCCTTTTTTTCCTTCTTACCAAAAACAAATACAACAAAAACATTTTCTTTCACTTGTATTCAAATTTCTAAAAAAAAAACACTTTCTCTTTTATCAGTCGCACATACATCATAGTTGGCAACTGTTCAGTAGGTCATTTTATTATTTTTTCCACTACTGTAGGGTCTTCTTCTTCTTTCTTTCCTCTCTCTCTAGGTATTTGCATGTGGTGACGATCTTACCGATCGTGACCACTGACGTCAGCAACAACAGTTTACAGTGTTGTTGTTATGAGGTGATGTGTCTTAGGGGCCCTACCTCTGATGTCCGCAACTACCTCACATGCTGCTGTTGCACGCTGCATATCATGTAGCCATTCAGGGGTTGCTGGTTCTCTGCATCCTCCCCTTGCATCTGCAACAGCTGCATCCCTTGCTGTTGCTTTAAGGGGTGGGTGGCCCTCCGGCTCTACCTCTTACATCAGCAATGGCAATGTGACATGCTGTTATTGCGGGATAGTGACCATACCGCACTGTCTCTCTGACGTCTGCAACAGCAGAGGTTGGAGTTGTTGCACTAGGACTGGTCAGGCATACCGGTTCCAGGCCTTTAACGTCAGCAACAACAAAGCTATGTGTTGTTGTTTGGTGGTGTGAGGCCTTACAAACGGCACATCTGGTGTCTGCAACAACTGCATCTCATATCATTGTTGTAGGATAACTGAGACTCAGCTATTACCTTTTGACGTCAGCAATGGCGATGCTCCGTGTTGTCGTAGCAAGGTTGCTGGCCTAGGGCCCTATCTACTGATGTCCACAATGATAAATCTCTTTTCCAGTATCGGAATTAAGACTTTACAGTCTTATTCTGGCGTCAGCAACGGCGATGCCCCGTATTGCCGTAAAGAGTCTGTAGCCGTAGGCTCTTACTTTTTGGCGTACATACTGCAATATGAGATTATGGCACTTACATCCCAGTCACCTGAGGTCAGCACCGAGTGTGTGGTGGTGTACATCACATCTTCTGACATCAGCACCAGGTCACTGTGGGTTCCTAAGATGCCACTTGAGTCATACGTGATGATTGTAATATTACTTTCCCACATACGGCTCTTGTCTAAGGGTTGTGTTTGTGTGTCACTGGTGCCTGGGAAACATCAGTCAATATGCTCACACAACCTGAGATGCACTCGGTCCGTGGTACTGATCAGGTTGTCCGCCAGGGTAGTGGCACTGATGGATCAGCACGTCACTCTCTTCTAAAGCTTTAACTGTAGGTTCGAACGGGTTTACACTCGGCCTCAGCTGGGTTGGTTGTTCAACATACGCAACCATTGGGCATTTGCAGTCAGTACTGCCTGTGTCTAACAACCGCAAGGGTTGGCAACCTTCTTGTAAATTTCTTATCTAAATTCTCGCATTTCTTTCTCATCTATGATCTTCTTTAGTGTCCCCACCAGAATAATTCCTCAGGAATTACAGCACAGCCACTGGTTGGGCCTAAAGTGTAAAAGGCCCCCCTGTAATCATTTATTCACACTCAAACGCCTTCGTTAGCTGGCCTAATAATGTCCGCACTGGAGTCGCCCTTAATCCTGAGTCTGCCTCCGTTGGTTTGTCCCTTAGCATAATATGACCGCTAGTCCGCCTAAGTGAAGGTGTTCGAGTCCGCCTAAACACGTTACAACTAAGTCCGCCTTAGCCCCTCACTTTACACTCATTTATTTGAGACCGACTGTACCCCTGATCTCAAGATGCATTGAGCCTAGCCTCGATTCATAGGAGGAAGCCTGCATTTCCCCACCTCCATTTTGGCACAGCTGGGCCAAGGACCCCCATGCCCTTTTACTGACTGAGTGTGTCAGAATAGCACCTCGGTACCTGGTGCTCTTTATCTCCAACTGGTGACCTGTGATCCTCACTTCATCTCAGTCATTGGAAACCCGGCCCCCAGCTGTATATAATACTCCTGGAGAGTTCCCGTTCTGTTCAAGATGCCCATTCCCGTTTTGGGCACGGTTGTAGCATATATGCGAATGACGTCCTCCCGGGATTCTCCTGTCTAGTCATCACACTTTTCAGAGTTCGCAATTGCTCCTAGTGAGTGAGGCCAATTGTGTAATAGCGCATTCTCTTTGCGTACTCTGGTTTTGTAAACTAATTTTGTCCCTATCTATTTAGGCCCATTAAGTTTACTTTAAGTTGTCCCCCTTTACTTATTAATTCTTAAGCTACTCCATGCGCTACTCCTGGTGAGTAGGACTTTGAGGGTTATGAGCCCTCCCATATCCAAAGTTTGTAAATAGCACAACGGACTCAACCTCCAGATAAAATTCCCTTTTGGGGGGGTTTATCCGTACATCCTCACGTCGATTCCTTTATTTTATGGTTGGAGTTCCACCATTTCATTCAAATTTACTTACTTTTGGTTCAAATAACCAGGTCTAGCCCCATTAATTTCTAAAGTTTGGGTATAACTTTCCCTCTCTTTACACTCAGGTTATCCCCTCTCTAATTACATAGGTGACCAGATAAATTCCCTTCTGAGTCAACCTATCTTTCCTTCTGGCTGTTCTGAGAGCTAAAACCTTGTTCTTTTCTAGCCCCATCATTGAGTGGTCGCTAGATATTGTAAAGAACAAGAGTTACAGCCACAACACCGTCCCCCAAACGATCTCGTAATTCCCATGCTTCTTCGCCACGCGACTACAAAAGTAACACTTACTTCACTTTCACAAAATAGAGACAATTATACATTCCTGTCGCCTTAGTACTAAGCTTAAGCAGACAAGTGAGCCCCTCTCTATTCAGTTTGATCGAATAACTTCACAGGCATGATCATCAGTCTTAGTTACCTTACAGGAAGACGAATTCTCATCTATGAAGTCAGAAATTGATTTACCTTCACAGATTGAGAATAAGGTCCAAGCTGCATTTGAGAATGCCCTTGGACCAGTCAACCAAAAGCTGGAGGCTATGAATGGCAGAAGGCACCCTCCTGTGTCCAGCTTCATGAACCCTCCTGCCTTTTCAGGTGCTTTTGGTGAGTCCATAACAGATTTTATATCTCACTTGACCCGTTTCTTTACACTTCAAGGAGTAACAGAAACGAATCATGCATATAAGATTGCGTTTCTGGAGTCTTGCCTAACAGGTCCTGCTCTCGCATCCTAACGGTACTTTAACGGGACTTTAGCAGTGGTACTCCGCAGCCTACCCGCTACAAAGAGTTCACGGCTTTTCTGAGGAAAGACTTTCCAGTTGGGCATGACTCAGATCTGCATCAGCAGTTGATCCAGGATCGCCTGCAGAAGCTGACTGAGTCTGCGATAGTTTATCTTGAGCACCTGAAGAGACTGTCCAGGGTGGCTTATCTGGATCTCACGACTGACTTTAGGGATTCAATTGTAAAACCTATCTTTCTGAGAGGGTTGAAACCAGTCCTTAGAGATAGTATTAAGTTCAGGGAGTTCACAACTCTTGAAGAGACTCTCAAAGCAGCCTGTTATGCGGAATCACAAATTTTTGGGGATGAGATTAGGTATACTGCCCCATCTAATGCTGTTTTCTCTTCAGAACAAAGGACCATTGACAACATCAGGTCAATGCCGAATTAAAGGGGCACCGCTCAACGTCCCTCAGTAACGCCATCGGACGAAATTCGACGCTTACAATCGGAGATGGCCCGGCTTACAGCTCACGTTGCCCGACTTAGGGCTCAGCAATTGGCGCCACCTTCGAGAAATTTGACGCGGTATGAGGCCGTCGAGGCGTGTCCAAACCGCCGGCGATCGCCCGTCAGGGGCACATTTACAGATGTGCTCCTACCATGGACGCTGCACCCACAACGACGCTAATTGCTGGGCCCAACATCTGGATAGCGCCCGCCCTAGCACCACCACTGCCACTGGCCCCAGCCATTGCTGTTTTTGTCGAACGAGGGCGCACCCGACCGACCGATGTGACAGACCCTGCCCGCATTGCCGAAAGTTACGAGTGCACAGGGCTTCGGCCTGCCCAAATCGGATTCTGACATTGCATGATGAGACTAACTTTGGTAATTCTGGTTACTCTCCTCAGGGGGCAAGTGGAAATTTTCGGCGCAACACCGGCAACACTGAAAACGACTGGCGATGTCAGCGTAATCGCATCGTATCGACCGATGGAACGTACACCGGCGCCCCCGGCACATGTTATCAACCAAAGATCGCCGCCTGGAATTCCTACGGACTCTGCGTTGGAGGTCGTCGGTCCATTGGAATCGATGAATCTGATAGGTAAACTACCATCTTTTTCTGACATTTCAGGTCTGAAAATCAGATATCCTTATAAGTCACCGGCTTTAATGATTTCTTGTTTACAGATTCTTCATCCGTCACGGATGCCATGCGGGCCGTGTGGTCAACAGATTTGGCCAAGAAATATCCGCACCTCCCATGGGCACTACTCAACGAGCTGTTCCAGGTTGAGGCGCTTACGGCGGCCGACGTGGTGCTATCAGCGCCAGCAGCGTTGCGGGTATTGGGACCCAACGTCCCTCGACGGGCGCTCGAGTTTATCGCTGACGGAACTATTCGCGCCACCCTGGTGGACAAGATCCTGTTGGACGGTGAACCGTGGTCGCCGGCAGTGGATGCCGTCTGCCGCGCTGTGGAGGAAGCCAGTCGCAACCTGCGGCCCACAGCAGTTGTTGCTATGTCACCGACAACAACGACGATGGGAGCCCAAACACTGGCGGCGATTGCTCAACAGCAACCGGTCGCCAACGCTTTTGGAGAACTGTTGCGGGCTGTTAACAACGTCGTCAACGTCACTGAGGCGTCGCCATTTCCGACGGCAATTGTCCCGCAGTCCCCGAAGATTGGCGTTCTTCGCGAAGTCCACCCATGCAGTTGGTCATCGACTTCCCCGGAGAGGACCCCGTATCGTCCGACGATGATGACGTTGAAGAATGGAGCCGCCCGACAGGTGAAAAATGTGAATTTTGGTGTATATTTACGAGCACCGTTTGTAAATATTTTGTTTGTAATAAATTGGGCCTTTGTGACACTACTGTTCTTAGGATTGTGGTCTTTCAAGAAGCGGTCATCCACTTGAGTTACCTCAAAAAGTTGAATGCAAACCACCAAAATCTTCGTGGAGTCCACGATGCATGAATGTTACAGTATATGTACCTATTTCTGATCCAATCACTACTTTAGCATGGAAATGTACTTTGCGAAACCGTAAGGTATGTACAAACACTGGTTTTTTCAGATCTAGGGGCATTACTGCAGACGTCATTACCACTCAGCATCTAGCGCCTGCGGTGTGTACACTGGCACATCGCTCCAAGGTGTTTGGTTTACAAAAGCTTGTGGAGATACGTCCTGGCTTTTATAGCACTAACCAAACACTGGAAATGATGTATTCATGGTGCCGCAATGACGTCTGCAAGATAGTGACTAACCTCTTCATGGAGGAGGGACAGGTCGCTTCGTGGGATGGCACTACAGCTCTAAGTACCTTAAGAGATGTAGGTGGATGCAGTCCCACTGCAGGTCAATGCACTACTCTCGACGTGGTAATTGTTTGGCCTGCCACAAACTTTACAGCACAGTGTCATTATCGACCTCAGGGTAATTATACTGCGTCTGTATCAGGGAACCATATCATCATCGATGATTTGCAGGTTGCCCTGAAGATCCCGGGAAACTCTCGTGTGTTTCGGTTGTGTCCTGACCTCCAGTTGAACACAGTAGGGATGGATCAGGGTCTTCTTCTAGGCATCCACGGAAGATTTAATCTGACCCAGAGGTTGTATGGATCCGTGAAGGACTCCGTCCCTGACCCCGTCAATGCCAAACTGAACTACCTGGCTCAGCAGATCAAAGAATCCGAAATTAACAATTTTGGGTTCATGTGGCTTGAATTGTGTTCTCACGCTCAACGCTACCTTGATCTGACTTGGCAGTTGCTTCGTTTTGACCCTACACTAAGAGCCCGGGCATTCCTTCAAAGGAATGATCTGACAGCGGAATTTACTGGTGAAGCACTGACGATATGGCCATGTCAAAAGGTCAACGCCACTTATGTCTACCATTCCTACCGAGTGGGGGACAACTGTTACAAGTATCTACCTGTACAGGTTGGTGGTACCATTTATTTTGCCACCCCCGGTGGCCCAGATCTCACTAAATTCAGTCCAAAGGTGCCGTGTGACCACCACTTTACAGAGATTTTCCGAAATCACTCTGGCTGGTTTACTGAGTACGGCACGGTCCATGTGAGCCACATTCGGCTTGAACTGTTCTGGAAACAGCGCTTCATTGTCACTCACTTTGATGCTCCTGCACTTTTTCAAGATCAGTTGGCGATGACCCCTTCAAGTTTTGCTTTCTTTAAACAGTACGTTTACAAGACTGAGCAAATTGAAGCTATCTTAAACCGGTTGGTAAATTATACCGCTGGTCTATCCCTCCAACCAGATACTATCTATCAAGCGGTTGCAGGGGTAGGAACTGACATCAAATCCTCACTGGAAGGTGTTGGTCTGGCAGCAAACCACGTGATTACTGGTCAGCAACACAACCTCATACAGGGCTTACAGTCTCTTTTGATTGGACCAGTGCAGTTGATCTTTAACACCCTCATCACACTGGCAGTGCTGACCGGTACAGGATTTCTCATCTACGTTGGGATCTCCTATTACCTCAGTTACTGCCTGCGGAAAAGACAGGTGCAGTTTGTTAGCCAATACTCTCTGCTGAACCTCCTCCGGAAAGTTCAGCGTTGGGTAGGTTTTCACTACCTGCAGAACGATGCGCCAACTCAGTTAGACAGGATCACTCTGTGCTTTGTCGTACTGGTTGACCACAAGGAAACTCCTGCTTCCCTTGACACTGGTTGCCCACGGACCATCATTAGTCAATGCCTTCACAAAGCCTTGATTAAAGAAAGTCCAAAGGCGGCGATGGCTTTCCACCAACATCATGACTTTAACCCATTGATGAGTATCAATGGGAAAGTGGTCCATACTCTCCTATCGGGACCGTATGAGATCATGTTGCCCGGAACCCGTCAGCCACACACTAGAGTGGATATACATCTCCATGTGTGTAAGACTACGTCTCCTTTCTGGGCACCAGTAGATCTGATTCTAGGATTGGACTTTCTAGAACAATTCCAGAATATCACATTTGATTACCAACAACAAGTCTGTGGATTGAATGCGGTAGAACTGCCACTTCTTTTGACAGCCGCTGAGATTGATCAGGTCAAACCCTGGTGGGAGAACACACGTTCACTGTCAAGGGCCTCCCACAGGTCCCGGTCTCGCTCAAGATCAAGGACTTTGTCCATTTCTCGGCCACCCTAGCGGGCTCCCTCAGTTGCCTCATCCCGTGGGTCAACCAGAGGAAGTAGAACCTCTTCTAGATGGGCTAGTGGTCATTTTATGGCCAGGTCAGGATCAAATTGTCCTCCACCACCGCCTGGAAATTCTCCAGTTACACTAGAGAAAGGCCGTTTTCGCGAGCCTAGTGATTCTGATGCACCTGCATCCCCTGTACTAGAAGTGCCACCACTCTCTGATGTTGAGGTCGAATCACTGGGAGCTACTCAGAGCTCAGGAGAGAGATCGGATCATGTACTCACTGTTCAGGTTCATCCCACTCCTCGGACCAATCTGGAAGCCTCGGTTGGTTATGCTCTGGTAGGATTACTCCGATGCACTGGTTTGCCAATACCAAGGTGAACCGATGCACCAGAGTCGAGTTTTGATGACTCCATGCCTGACCCAGGTCATGTAGTGTCAGCTTTCTACCCCACTGAAATGAGAACCCCTCATATCAAGGTTCTACTGAACAATTGGGTAGAAGCCAAAGCTCTAATTGATACAGGAGCAATTTTCTCGCTCCTGGATCACAAGTTGGGGATTCAGTTACCCGACTTGGTGCTCACAGAGACTAGGGCTCGCCCCATAGCAGCTAATAGGTCTCCGATCCTACTGCTAGGTGCTGCCTATGTCAGGGTGACAGTGGCTGATGTCTCTGAACAGATTCAGGTCTAAGTTCAAGAGAATTGTTCAGCTGAACTAGTCTTGGGGACGAAGTTCCTCGGACGGTTGAATTGTGTCAGCTTGAACTGGGAGAAATCCTTTCTCCAGTTCAAGGAACTTCGGGTTCCGTGTGAAGGCCTCATTCACTATCCCCCTTCTGCTCATAGGGCACTACCCTTGCAGGAGTTGATTGTCCTTGAGCCTCGCTCGCTGACACAATTTACTGCACCTATACCTGCATCATACACTACTGTACCCGAGGTAGCTTTCTTTCCTAAGCCTCTTTTGGGACAGCGAGGCAATGTGTACTTTGCTGGTACTGTGAGTACAGTAACTAATGGTCGCATACCCCTACATGTAGTTAACCCGAGTACACACTCAGTGGTTCTCTACCCGCACACGACCATCGGTCATGTGCAGATGCATACTGATTCCTCACAGGGATCGGCGGTCAAGTCTGATACCATTCTTGACGGTAAGTGGGTTGAAGCCAATGCTGTGATATCTTCAGATATCTCCTCACAGGATAAAGCAGTGTTGCTCGATCTGCTGGTCGCATTTACTGACCTCTACGCTATTGATGAAAAGGACACAGGTTCCACTGACCTCGTGCACCATGAGATCAGCACGGGTGACGCTCGCCCAGTCCGCCATTTCCCTTACAGCACCCCGCCCAAGGAAAAGGATCTCATCATACAAGAAGTCAAAGCACTCCAGGAAAAAGGAATTATTCGGCCTAGTACCTCACCCTGGGCTACTAACACCATCCTGGTCTGCAAGAAAAATGGGTCACACCGGATGTGTGTTGACTTTCCTGGTCTTAACGAGGTCACGAAAAAGGATGTTTATCCTGCCCCACAGATTGATGTTATCCTTGACACACTCAAGGGTATGAAATACTTTACTACCCTTGATCAGGCTAATGCCTACTGGTCTATACCTATTGCCGAGGCAGACAAGGAGAAAACGGCATTTAATACGCCTATTGGACTTTACGAGTTCAACTATCTGCCTTTTGGTCTTTGCAATGCCCCTGGGACGTTTCAACATCTCATGGATCTGCTTCTCACAGGACTGCAGTGGCACACTGCACTGACCTATCTCGATGACATCTTGGTGTTCGGGAACTCTCACACCCAGATGCTTGAGGGCCTGATGGATGTGTTTACCCATCTCCGTCAGGGTGGAATGAAACTCAGACTGAGCAAGTGCAAGTTTTCGCACTCTGAGGTACAATATCTCGGGTACCGCATCTCACAGAAAGGTCTCCAGCCGGATAAAGTCAAATTGGCTGCCGTCCAGGATTTACCCATTCCACAAAATGCCAAAGACATCAAGTCTTTTCTTGGTCTGGTGTCTTATTATAGGCGTTTCATCCCTGATTGCGCTCGGCTCAGCGAGCCACTGACCAAGCTCTTACGGAAGGAAGTTACCTTCCTGTGGTCAAAACCTCAGCAAGCAGCGTTCGACGAACTCCAAAGGCTGTTGTTGAACCCTCCTGTCCTGCGCCATCCGGACTTTACAAAATCCTTCATACTTCAAACTGATGCAAGTATTTCAGGGATAGGAGCAGTTCTGAGCCAGTTAGACAAAAATGGATATGACCATCCTGTTGCATACGCCAGTAGAGGGTTAACAGCAGCTGAGAAGAACTACACTATTACGGAGCTAGAGACTCTCCCTGTTGTCCATTTCGTTGAGCACTTTCGGCCTTACCTCTTTCAACATGGGGTGGTCATTCAGACCAATCACACTGCTGTTAAGGCTGTGTTAGAGAAACCGAACCCTTTGTCCGGGATAGCTCGGTGGGGCCTCGCATTAGCTGAATTCAAACTGACAATTCGGCCGCGCAAAGGTTGGTCTAATGGTAATGCTGACCCATTATCACGCCTTCCTGATCCTAATTCCCTTGCCGGGGAGAGTATCGACGATACTCCCCTATACAGACCCGAGGGAGAAGTAATGATGATCTCTGATGGTGCCCAGCACCTGGCGAACTCATCCCAAAGGACCACCAATGGTGCCAGCACCTGGCGCGGTCTGAGTCTTATGCAGAGATATCACAGGATGCGCAGCACCATGACCTTCTTGCAACTCAATTTGAGGATCCGGAATTAGCCTCCTTTCTTAGGTCACTAAAACCCTACGGTGATCAGAATGATGTTAATGGCTACCACCTGTTGGATAACATCCTCCAGAAGTGGACAGGCGAATCCAACAAGATTGTTGTCCCTCAATCAATGGTTACTACCATTATTGAGGCTCACCATAACGACATTCTTGCTGGACACTTTGGTGCGAAACCTACCGCAAGGCTTATAGCCTGCAGGTACCACTGGCCTTCCCTCAGTGCGGACGTCAAGTCCTTTTGTCAGGGGTGTGATCTTTGCCAATGGAATAAACCCGCGAGACAAAAGACCCGTGCAACTCTAAAACTGATTACCATTACTGGGCTGTTTCATCGAGTCGGTATCGACTGTATGGGACCAATGACCACTAGTGAAAGTGGAAACCATTTTATTGTAGTCTTTATAGACAACTTTACTAAATGGGTTGAAGCTTTCGCTACTCCGGACATTACTGTGCAAACCATAGCTCTACTTTTTGTTACACAAATGGTCTGCAGACATGGGGCACCGCAGATTCTTCAGTCTGATCGTGGTACTGATTTGGCATCCAAACTGATGACTGAAATCACTGCCATTTGTTCAACTAAGAAAATCCACTCCACCGCTTATCATCCCATGACAAACGGAGAAGTGGAAAGAGCTAATCAAACGCTAGCTACACAGTTACGTATGTATGTCTACCAAGGTCATACTGATTGGGATGAACACCTGCCGTATTCTGTGTTCGCTGTCAACATTAGCATGAATGAGTCCACAGGGTATTCACCCTTTGAGCTCATGTATGGCCGTACACCCATGCTACCTGTTGATGCAGCACTCTCATTCAACCCTCCGGTGCACATCATAGATGTTTCTACTTATGATATGGAGGTCAAACGGCATTTTACAAAAGCCTTGACCTTAATCCAGAGCAGAATTGAGAGATCACAGGTGACTTATGCTAGGTCTTATGACCGCATGGCATGAGATGTCTCATACAAGGTTGGAGATCAGGTGCTCAAACTGCGCACCACAAGCAAACGTGGTCTAACGCCTAAATTGCTGCCCATCTATGATGGGCCCTACTTTGTAACGAATGTAGCATATCCCAATGTCACCATTCGACTTGAGACTGACGAAGAAGATACCGTGCATGTCAATCAGCTTAGAGGCTACATGTCACCTGCTCAGCCTACAGAAGAAGAGGAGATACCTTCCACTTCACAGGTCATCGAGACGGCACCTTGGTTGATTCCATCAACAAACAGAGATTTTACACAAGATCTCATTGATCCACATCTTGATGCAGAGGTCTCCGACCCATAATCAACAGGCTCTTCTCTTCATTACTTACGGATGGTAGGAACCTGTCCCCGTCGCCCTTAATCTTAGAACCCCGTCACCCTCGCCAAGGAAACGTCCGTTACCACCGCCTGCCGATCAGCAGCCGCGGAACCCCACACCGAATAGCCCCCATTCCCATTCCAGTACATTGCCATCCGTAGGACCCAAATTTGACCCCGAACCTGTCACCCAGTGCCGAGTAGTTTGAGAAGAGGTTTCGTAAGTCTTCTCAGAGGTTATTGTTGTTGAGGGTATATTTGTGGGAGTCTCCCCTAAGCTAGTTTTCCCTCGGAAGTACCCTCAGTTAAGAAAGCCCTCAGACCCTTAAGGTCAGGGCCAATAAGGGGATTTAGGTTAACAATCGGGTCCCCTACAGTACGCCATTCTTCGAATGGCACCGTCCCCCATTCCGGTGAATGAGGACTAGGGATTGGCACCCCTGACCCAGCTGCGTTGTCCATTATTCTACAGCTGAACCGTAGGACAAGGCCGAGGTACACCATAGGTTTACCTGTGGTAGTACCAGCTGGGTTAGGTTCCCAAAATGAAGAAATTATACTGGAGCCACCCCACGGGGTCACAGCATGTCACCTACAGTGTCATGACCATATTTCTATGGGATATGGTACGGGTTTTTCCCCGTCAATGTGACTGATCACCACTTCATTTAATGTGACATGGCTCCACCTTCGTTTGATGTGACATTGTTATATTTTTATTTCTTTCTGTTTATATTGTCTCGCTTTTCCTTTTTTGTTTCATTGCATGACCTGCCTTTCTTATCCTGAAAGTTAGCTAATCAGAATGTCACATTTATCACATTATACCCTGATCCTGAAGAAAATACAATTTCTTAGAAAAATATTAGACTAGATGATAACAAGAAAAAATGAATCAGATAGACAATGTGATAAAAAGAAACACAGGAAAGATAAAAAAAATGAAGCGGATAGAAAATGAAATAACTGTAGAAAGCAGAAAAAAACATGCGAAGAAATATAATTTGCAATCATGTATTTTGCAAGTGTGATGGATGAAGACATGAAAAATAAATATTGCATCATAGTGAATTCGAGAAAATCAGTATGATATAAAAGCATCAAACACTGATTTCCGATATTTGGGTATCATGACTATTATTCATATTGATATTTTGATACCAAACACATTTATGCATCAAACGGATTAGTCCCCTGTATAATTTGGCCTGTGGTGAGTTTTCTGATGTGTGCAGCAAACCGCATCCAAAATACCCACATCATTGAGGAGTTGGGATGTCCCTGTAACGCCCAGATTCAACTATACTTTTACATAATCCATACGCTTGTACTTTCACATGGTCCGTGGGGATGAGGCAATATGAATTACAACGATAATACGACAAATAATGAAATGAAACAAGGTGTCGATGATTGCTTTCCCATCGAGGATACAAATACAACAAACGCTTTTGCTTCTAAATGAATCTCACATACAAAAAAACATACTTTCACAAATCTGACGGAATCACGCTTTTCTTTGCTTTAAATACTGCTTCTCTTTGGCCACTCCTTTGGTTCGTGGGGGGGGGGGGTCCATTTCCAAAATCTTCTCCCGCCAATTGTTGCTTCTTACTTCTTCCACTTCTGTATACTGCACGCTTGTTTAGCCATGCCTTCCAATGCTTTACTACTACCGTATGCTTTCCACGCTTCTATTATACTTGCTGCCTTTACGATGGACTTAACCAGGCCTATGTGCTTCCCTGTATGCTTCTGTATCTATTTCTCGCACGTATACATGCTTCTGTAGGAACCGGGACTACTGTTCCATTTGAGACTGGTGTCTGGCTGGGGCTTTTACTTTCTACTACATGCAGGTGTGTTTATGGTTTTAGGGGAGAATTAATGTAGCTGTGGAATGTGTATTTTCATGTGGATTCATACTTGTCCTACTGTAGGAGATAGTTCAAATATGTATGCCATTACTGCTTAGGGTTGCCCTGAAAAAGGATGCACCTTAGTGGGGCAGGGAGTTCTGATGGTTACAATAGGGTATGGTCACCAAAATATGTGATGCCCAGATTGAACTATACTTTTACTTGATCCTAATGCTTGCACTTTTAGATGGTTTACAGGGATGTGGTGATACGAATTACGACGATAATACGACAAAATAATAAAATGAACAATGTGTAGACAATTGCTTTTCCATCGACGTACAAATACAACAAAAAAGCTTCGTGCTTCAGCACTAGTCTCGCATACAAAAAACACGATTTCAAAAATCTACCAAATTCATGCTTCTCTTTCCTTTATATACCGCTTCCGCTTTGGCCACTCCCTTGACTTGTGGGGGGTCCGCTTCCAAATTCGTTTCCTCCAATCGTTGCTTCTTGCTTCTTTGGCTTCTGCATACTGTATGCTTACTTAACCAGGCCTCCAATGCTTTTCTCGTATCATATGCTTTCCACACTTCTATTACACCTGCTTCCCTGCTTACGATGGACGTAACCATGCCTATGTGCTTCCATATGCCTCTGTATTTATTACGGGTGTGTATATATGTTTTTGTAGGGACTGCGGCTACTGTTCCAGTTGAGACTGGTATCTGGGTTGGGGCTTCTACTTTCTATTACAGGCAGGTGTGTTTACAGTTTTTGGGGAGAATTAATATAGCTATAGAATGTCTATTTTTATGTGGATTCTGGGGGCCAGGTGCTGATGTGCAAATTAATTAGAGCATCTTTAATTGGGCCAATGACGGCTACTGGGGTGTGGGATGATCAAAACAGAGTACTTCACATAAATTTATAGGAATGTCCAGATGTGAAATCCAGACACCCTTGAGATGATAGATTATAAAATGAATTTATATTTAATAATAAATATCACATAGTGTACATTATGTATTTACAATGATGCGTTAGCATCTACATTACATCCCCATAAGAGCGAGGTCCAAAAGAGGGATTAACAGATCCTCAAAACAGTGAATCTCAAAAAAAGGAATACTCGAAAAAACCAAATCTCAAAAGGGCGAACACTCTAAAGTGTGAATCTGAAAAAACGAATGTCAGAAAAGTGAATCCCCAAAGCAGGGATTCTAAAATGAGTGAATATCCACAAAAAAGCTTTTTTTCAACAAATTTAATTAAAGGTGTAAAGATCGGAAGAAGAAAATTTTAGAAAACTCTTTAAACTGTATTTTAAATGCGATTTTCTGCACACGTCAGAAAATCTGCATAGTAATGTCCAGGTTATGATATCCAAATTTGGTACACCAAATATGTGTTATCAATATCAAACTGCTTGAATATTGAAAATCAGTTTTTGATACATGATATCGCACTGATCTTCTCGAATTCATTATGATACAAGCATTCACCATTTTATGTTTACAGTAGGAACATTTGTGATTGTAAAAAAAGAAAATATCCATTTTTCATGTCTTCATTCACCATAAGTTGCAAATAGCATTCTGATAGAAGAGCTATATTTTCGCTAATTGTAAGATCTTTTCAGTTATTTTGTTAATATGCCTCTGAAATTTTAGGCTGAACTGGATGAATGTAAAACTTTTACAGGTTTTTGCTTTTTTCGAAACGTATATGTTTGTTTTTCTTCTGCATTCTTTTGAACTGTCCTGACTTAAACTTATACTTCTTTATGAGTTTTTTGTTCTGTTTTCCATGCTTATTTCATTTTCTATTTCACTCCATTCTTCTTCTTTTCTATTGTCTGTGTTTCTTTTTATCACATTTCTTTTCTCATTCATTTTTATCTTCTGTCTGTTTCCTCTTTCAATAAAGATTTATATAAAAAAAACTGATTTTTGATATTTCATATCAAAAATCAGTTTTTGGGTACTTTGCTGATTTGCTTTGCCACTGTCACGTGCCCCCCAATTTTCCCAAAGGTCACATGATTTCCATCATGCTAATATTTTATGTTTTTCACCACTTTTTACTTCACACTAACTTACTTTAATTCCGTTTCATTCATCATGTTTCAGATGCATTTTTGTGTTTCGTTTTTGATGTATTTTGTTGTTTTCCTTTCGCATGTAGGCTGCAGTGTGACCCTTATCAAAACTTCCCCCAAACGAGCTTTATGAGCACATGGCCATAATTGGTGCATTACATGCGCCTCTTATTAGTAAAACTAGGGACGTTTTTTGGGACACAAAATGGCTAGTCAACAAGTTTTCATTAGAGACAGTCATATGTTTAGTGTGGGCATGAAACTTGTCCCCAATGCCAAATGTATTCAAACTGGAAAATATCTATGTGACCATAGGCATCTTCTACACCATTTTCCTCTGCAGAAGTAACACTACCAGGCGAAACTAACCCTCAAAAATTCGCATCTGAGCCGCATCCAGGTCGCATCCGGAACGTGTCTTCTTGGGCAGCACAAAGAATACTTTCATCTTTCTTAATAATTGACATTCATGCAATAACTGTCAATCATGGTTTTTTCATGATGTGTAATGGATATGCACTTCGTTTTGACCTACAGTATGACAACAATTGACCTTTCATTTATATCTGGTACACCACCAGGCAAAACCAACCATCTATGCCGGATGCACCCAGGACGCGAAAAGCACACTATACCGACAATAAAATTGACAGGCCATGTGCTTGTGTCACACAAAGCCAAAGAATTATGCTGATGCTTCCTTTTTACCTCCCTATAGAATGCACACATTATTTAGCAGATATAAACGAAAGATCAACTGTTAACATACTGTAGGTCAAAACAAAATGCATATCCACTACACATTATGAAAAAACTATGATTGACAGTTATTGCATGAATGTCAATTACTAAGAAAGATGAAAGTTTTCTTTGTGCTGCCGAAAAAAACGCGTTCCGGACGCGAATTTTTGAGGGTTAGTTTCGCCTGGTAGTGTAAATAATGTGTGCTTTCTATAGGGAGGTAAGAAGGACACAAGCACATGGCCTGTTAATTTTATTCTCAGTATAGTGTGCTGATCAGGTCCTGAGTGCGTCGCAGACGGGTTCTGGACGCGACTGGCATAGAGGGTTTGTTTCACCTGGTAGTGTAGCTTGGGCGTCATAAGCTCTGCCCAGGCCATACTGCAGGCCCACAAGGTCCTTAAAAGGACCTGTTTCATTAGTTTTTCGCTCATTCTTGGGTTTCATCTCATCCTCCAGTTTTGTCTTTAGCCTGCATTCCCAGCCTTACTTTATTTCAATAAATTTGAATATTTGATTCTCCCTTGCATCTGCCCCCTGAATTTGCATAAAAGCCACCCGTCGCCTATTTTGTGCCAGGTCTCCCTCCATACCCATACGTCAAATAAGAAGAGAGTCGCCCCAACCTCCCAAGTGCACCCATACATGTAACAGAGCTCCGAGGTTTGGGGGGGGGGGTTGGAGCACTTTTTTGGGGCTGGGGGTCAGTAATTCCCAAAATTTTGGGGGGAGGGGTCCCTGAAGGGAAAAAAATTCGATTTTTTCCATGAAAAATGTCCGAAAAACGGTTTAAAAAGTAGTAATTTTTGTCTAAAAAATGATAAAATATGTACTTATGGCGCCCAGCGCCGAGAAAATTTACGTTTTTGACCGTTTTTTGTTAAAAAATTGACATTTTTCATGGAAAAAATGACATTTTTCAGTATTTTTCCAACTAAAACTATGGGGGTCCCTAGGGCTGCCATATGGCTAGCCATAGGATTGGAAAATCCTGGGGGGGGGTCGCCCAATGGCTAGCCATATGGTCGACGATTTCTGGAGGGGGTTCCCATAGCACTTCCCCCCAATTACATGTATGGGTGCACCTGTCGAGGAACCGAGTGGATCAACCCTCCCGTTTGTCGATCAATATCTGAAACCAGGGACCCGTCGCCCTTGGTCGAATCGAGTTTCGAGAAGCAGGACTATAGGTATGTCTTCTCAGGGGATTATTATTGTTGAGGGTGTACTTTATGGAACCTTTTCTTAACCCAGGAAGGAGTCCCCTTGCTAAATGACAGAAAATCTTATAGAAGGTCTGACATAGATCCTTATACAGTCAAATGACAGATGTTGTATCATTTAATGTCAGACGTTGCACAGCCTGTTGCACAGACATATCCCAGCCTTCCGTTAGACATAGCACCGACAAACATGTGATCTTGCACAGATCATATCCAGACCACTGTGGTACATGCAGAAATTACAAGGACCTTAAGAGGATTTTCCCCGGATCTATACAATACAACGTAGATCTAATGCAGGACAACCTACAGATCTTCAGAAGATCTTTCATTTTGCAGATTTTTCTCCATAGAATCTTTTGCTTTATTGAACTATAAAATAAAAAACAATCATTAAAGACAATAACACAAACGATTAAAATAATTTAAAATATAGTTGAAAGTTTAAAATTGTTACACACAGTATCACATTAAGTGAACCCAGGACATCGCGAGATATTACGTGGATAGCCAAATTCTGAAGATTGCAACTTGATGAAATTGAAATTATCGTACAATATGATAAAATTTTACTTTGCTCACTATCAATAGTCTTCTACTGCAAGGTTTTGGTTCTTGAACGTTTATCTTTCAACATTAAATGAGCTAGCGTTCGCTTTTGCTTCTTTGTCAGCCATATATATTATACTTTTTTCAAATTGGAAATTTTGCTGAAATAATGAGTTTATAAAGAAGTAAATCGCAAGTGAACCGTAGATAAATGGCAAATGTGCTGATGTTTCCAATGAAGTAGATAATGCGCTTTTCATAAATTCTGGCGAAGCAGCAGAAATCATATGACTTTCGACTTGAAAACTGGCAACTGAAATTTTAAAACTAGGCAGCCAATCCAAAATTTGTATTTTTCAACCAGTAAGAATTGACATGTATTGTCCATCATTGCTACTGCACCAAAATTTGAAGTACCTATATCATTTCTTCTATAAGCACAAAATCTGCTGCAATCATGTTTTGTTTCACAAATCCAAGAGTATTTTTACTTAATTATTAATCAGTTCACTGCAATTTCAGTCATACCAAGATTGAAAATATTTAGAATTCAGGAAAGTCAACATATTACTCACTTCCTCCAAGTTTTCCATTGTAAAATTTCTCGTAGGCATGTGCCTAATCTTGGTGTGCAATTCCGGGAGTCACAATGAACAATCATATTCCTTAAAAACAACTCAGTTCGGGCATATTCAATGAAGTTACAAAAATACTGCCTCTTACATTCGGCCATCCCATTTGGGTTCAAAATAAAATATCCATTGTATCAGCTATTTGCAGAAAAAACTCATTTCCATCAATTTTCTTGCAAAGCTCAACCGAATTCTGCAGACTGGTATCTGGAAAATAACAATTTTTGCTTCACTGTACAGACTTCATTTAAGAAAAGCTTACTTTTGCTAATGTAAACTTCTGCTTGAGCTAAGGATAGATAGAAATACATCCCAAATGTAATTTCTTTAAAATTGATTCATACATATAAATTTGCGACAAGTGCCATTTATTCTGAAAATAAAAATGGAATGAATGAATTTTTAGATAACAATTTAGAATTAATCTCATAGACAATAGCTAAATGACTAAAATTAACAAATTAACATTAATAAATAACTAAAATTAGTTTGCTGTCAAAAACATTCAATGGTCTTGATACATTGAGATATTTTGTTCAATATGGAGAGTCATGTCATTCAAACTCCCAGATAATTGGGCAGAAGGTCTCCAAATACCTTTGCAAAGTAATCAGTTGATAGTTTTTCGGAATGAGGATTCAAAATATTTTTCAAAACCCACTATTTTGGTGGTGAAATATGTAGAAGGCCAACCAAAATCTGGATTCATCAACCAGCAAGAGCTTTGTAACATTGTATGTATCACACTGCACAAAATGATGTTTGCATAATCCACGTACATAAAACAGATATAAATCTATAAAACTGCATAAATATAAAAATGTATAAAATAAAATATGTATGTATATAGTATATATATACATAAGAGTCCATGGGTTCAGAAAGCTTCATTTAAGAGAAAAAATTTGTCAACATCTCAATCTTCATTAATAATCCAAAGATATAGGTACTAAAAATTAAAAATCAAGAACAATATCAGTCCTTGAAAGGATTGAGGGGAGACTTATTTCCTTCCAAAAAACAATCATATACAGTTTTTTTGCACAATGCAAAAATTTTCTGCTGTGCAAAAAAATTTGAGTTTTTTACATAGTATAAAAATTGTTTAGTTTTTGGTGTATTTGGCATGCAAAAATTTTTTGCAAGGTGAAAAAAACACTCATCGTATAGGCAGTTTTTGATGACACTCCTTCAACTTGAGTTATTGAAAGATGCAATTTTCTGTTCAAAAGTTATTTTTATAGAAACGGAATCTATCATAAAGCAAAAATGTTAGCACCGAAACTGGGCATACCATATAGTAACTCAGAAATTATTTATTACGAGAGTGTTCTTTCCATTTTATGGATGGAAAAATACATTTTTAAGTACATGCTGACCTTATACAAGTAATTGGGGGGGGGTGCTATGGGAACCCCCCAGAAATCGTTGACTATATGGCTAGCCATTGGGCGACTGCCCCCAGGATTTTCCGATCTTATGGCTAGCCATATGGTAGCCATAGGGACCCCCCATACTTTTGATCGGAAAAATACTGGAAAATGTTAATTTTTTGATGAAGAATGTAAATTCTTGAACAAAACATGGTCAAAAATGTGAATTTTCTAGGCACTTCGCACCATGAATACATTTTTCAGTCTTTTTAGAAAAAATTACTATTTTTAAACTATTTTTCGGACTTTTTTTGTGAAAAAAATCGATTTTTTTTCTTGAGAGACCCCTCCCCCCCAAAATTTAGGGAATTACTGACCCCCAGCCCAAAAAAAGTCGTCCAACGCCCCCCCCCCCTCCAGACCTCGGGGCTCTGATGGCTGACCTCCTCCCTCAAAACTATAGGAAGACGGCTTTTCCTTGAACTTGAAAGTGGTTTCTATGGTCTGAGCTTCCACCATTAAGTCAAACATAGAATGCGCAACTTTAGGTGATGAAAACTCCACCAACAAAAGACCTAGCCTGAAGAAATGACTGTTATAAAAACTGATGGCAAGCACGGAAAGCTCAGTAAATCTATTATTAGGAATATTTTCCCTGCTTTGGCTGCAAAATAACAAACAAATCAGGTGTCAAGCCCAAGGATGCTTGAAATTCGGGAAATTTCGGTTTTTTTACTATTGGAATATCTTTACTACTGATGAAGATTTGAACAAAGAATAGGTTTTGTTTACTTCACCAGATTAAACCACCAAAAAAATTAGGAAATATTACGTTCTTAATTCACTAAAATATCACCCTCTTGGTCTCAGCTTTTCAATTTCCCTTTTTCACCCAGAACAGTGTTTTTTGCACACAACAATTAAATTTTGGGCTGTACAACCAAAAGCCTGATGACCGTTTTGATGAGGTTCTATGGTCCCCTGTCTGGAAGTGCATTTTAAAAAGAAAAATCGTGACAAGTTCGTAGTGTTAAGCACCAGAGTTCAAATGACTGCTATATGTTTGGCACTAAACTGTTTTCCGACGCATTTGATGAAAATGACTATTTTCTCGCTTATTTTACGGAATCTTTTTGTGATCTTCAGACTTTGGAAATTTGAGAACATAAGCTTTTTGCGTTTTGAAGTCGATTTAAACATCATCAGCAAGTTTTAGTTGAATGTTGCCAACATGATTTTTTTCAGCTGAAATTTATAAGATTCTTAGAAAAATTGGCCCATTTGTCGAGGAAATAAATATGGAACAAATTTATTTTCCTGCGTGATAGAATAACAAAATTAAAAAAAAAATTTACTGCACTACGCTCCAGATTCAACAGTATTCGAATGTGAAATAAAATGTCTGCTTTTGAATTTTTTTGCTATTCAGAAGCTTCAAGAGGGAAGCCTTTTTTATGCTACGTGCCGAAAGAGGTAGTGCTCCCAATCTTTACAAAATTAATGAAACAAAATTTTAAAAATCTAAAACTAACGCGAATTGAATGAAACACAAGAAAATTCGTTTTTGATATTTTTTCTGACATAATTTAGCATATTTATCAATTAATAGAGTGTACGAATTTTTCAGCACAAGTAAACTTTTTTCTCAAGTTGGACAGTGCAGTGCAACCACCGTTTTACCTCAAAGATTATTTCTAGATGAGACCTAAACCCATACATGTGATGGGGCCCCGAGGTCTGAGGGGGAGGGGTCGGGCGACTTTTTTGGGCTATGAGTCAGTAATTCCCACAATTTTCGGGGGAGGGGTCTCTCAAGGAAAAAAAATTCGATTTTTTTACGAAATAGTTCAAAAAATAGTATTTTTTCTAAAAAGAAAAAAATGTATTTATGGCGCGAAGGACCAAAAAAATTCACATTTTTTACCATTTTTTGTTCAAAATTGACAAGAAATTAACACTTTTCAGTATTTTTCCGACCAAAAGTATGGGGGTCCCTACAGCTACCATATGGCTAGCCATTGGATTGGAAAATCCTGGGGGCGGTCAACCAATGGCTAGCCATATGGTCGACGATTTCTGGGGAGGGGTTTCCCATAGCACTCCCCCCACCAATTACATGTACGCCCAAACCCACATTTTTCATTTTCCAATAGTTTTCCATATTTTTGAACGGTTTAATGTGTCGTAACGAATGTTTTTTTCTTGAATTTTTGTTGTGTACACAAATATTCTGATGTTTTCAGAGTCACAGACTTTCAGAAACCAGGGAAAACTAGAGAAAATTCTAGTCAGGTCAGTAGAGATATAATCGATCGAAACAAAAATTTTGAAAATATCGGGTCTGGGTTAAAAATTTCAAGAATATCGGGTCCGGGGCCAGCAAAACAGTCGGGTAATTTCGTGTCTCATTTCCCAAATTCGAAATTTTGAAAATGGGTTTTTCCCGACCCTGAATCTAAAACGCTAGAAGGAAAGTGAATCTTTGCAACAAATATTGTTGAATAGAAGCTTCAAATTCACAGTCTAGAATTAAGTCTTGAATTTTCATTGTTTCTAAACGTAGAATTTCACATTGAAAACGTGAAAAGAAAGTTCCCAGAGAGAAAAAATTGGTAGGATTGATGAAAAATCTCGATTTCCAGCAAACCACTGAGTCTATCTATATTAAATTTAAAAATACTATTTGACACAAATTTCCTCATGATCGGGCCAATAAGAGTAGTTAATATTATATTAATTGACAGCGCGAAGCGAAACGCCGAGAAAATTTTAGGTTTCCACTAAAAATCAAGGAAATTAACCTTGAAACGGAAAAAGAATTAGTGTCAAATGGTACCTAAATTTTGCCCAAAATTTTTTGCACCATAACAATTTTTTTTTGTGCCGAAAACCGTGTCTTGGTTTGGCACAAAACACACTGAACTGGCTGATGCAAAGCGAATTGAAAATTCGAATTTATCGCATCACCTCAAAATGACGATATGACGCGGTTTTTACTGTATGGCGACAAATTCTACAGAGATAAATTGACAACCATGCTTGTCATCTATGAAAATTGCCCCCACCATTCTTCTCATCAATGCCGATGAAAAAGACAGATATACATGAATATTAGGAAACTCGTCAACTTTTCTTAGTGTAGACATTAATATGCAGTCCTTTTTCTCATAGTTCGTACGTTTCTGAGCTGGACTTAAAGTTCACGATGAACTTAGTGTTCACCTTTGGGTCATGGCATCTCGAGTAAAGTTAGTTTGAATGGATGAGTTTAAGGTATCAACAGCAATTATTCGGATGTAATGTAAGGCAAAAGGACTTGTACAAGATCCTTGCTAGATCTTCATAACGGAATTAATGCAGATCTTGCACACGATCTTGCATAGTTACAAAGACATTACATGGATCATACAACAGTCCAATTTTAGTGACCTCCGATCTAGCAAGGATCTTGCATTGCACCTGACCATGTGTGGATCTTCTGTGGACGGCAAAGACACTGTACCGACAAGCAAGGATCATGTGTCAGTGAAGATCATCTATTAGACGCTGTGTAAGACGAACGCCAGGACTTGGTCCTGGGAAGTCAGTCCCCCCCTGAGATCCCCCTCAATTAAAAGGGCCCTTGTTCCCCTCAGGTTAGGGCCGAAAAGGGGATTTTGGTTCACAATCGGGTCCCCCAAATTAGGTCATTTCTCGAATGACCTTGTCCTTCATTCTCACTGAATGGGACCAGGGAATTGCCACCCCTAACCTGGCGGCATTGTCCATTACTCTACAGCAGCACCGGAGTACCGTATAGGTCTACCTATAACCAGTACTAGCTGGGCTAAGGGGGTCACAGCATGTCACTCACAGTGACATGGCCGTATTTTTCTATCAATATGGCATGGGTTTCTCCATTAATGCAACGGATCACGTTATTACGTAATGTGCCATGGCTCCACTTTTCACTAAGTGACTCCCCGAGGCTGGAAAATCGACCTTAAGCCTGGCTAATCGCCCTTAAGCACGAAGAATCACCATTTGAGTGGAGAAACCTCCCTTAAATCGGGTAAATCGCCTTTTAAGTTTTCCTTGTGATGCTTCCAAATAATAAATCTGGAAAGCGAGTACTGTATTTTATTTGTTCTTCATTTTCTGCCAACGTCATTGAAGTGGAAAATGGTGACAAACTTTCAACCTCAAATTCTTTTTGAGTAAGAATTCTTCAGTAAAATGTTCATGTTCACATCACTGTATATTTGCGTCATTTTTCATTTTGGAAGCATTATAAAAACCGGACTGCAAGTTACGCGTATGAAAAACAATTCGAAAATAATTTTCAAACTTTTAATAAAAAATTATAATGCAACAGTTACAATTTCACTCATTCCTTTCTCGGATACCAGTACACGCTCAATTTGGATTGATTATTGAAAACCGCGCTACCTGCAGACGATGTTGACCACAGTGCTGATTTTCGTTCTACATTTTACAAAACACTACATGGAAAAATGTCGGAAATTAATCATTTCGGAGATTGATTGACATGGAACAAAAAAAACTATATTATAACGGTTTTACAGATTTCGCTTGTCATCTTTTCATCATAAGATTTGCGGGCATTTTCGATAGAACGTAATGCCGCCTCGTGTTGCAATACCATCATATCAATTTGTGATGACGTTGCTTCCTGTAAAATGTCAAGTGAAATTTAAAAATTTCTTACTTGCCCGCACCAGAACAACCTGTCACGAATTTTTTCCGCAACTGAAATTGATGCTCTCGCGCAAGGGAAGATTGCGATTTACAACATCATCGTAGTTGTTAGCTGCTGCGGGCGGACCCTACCACGTCGATAACTTACTCTCACTGAGGACAGGTATGAAACATAACGCTTCTTTGCACCAATATTCGTTGCTGCATAAGAAAAATCACAATCCAAAGCTCTACATGGATCGAAAATCGGATTCATCAGCAAATTGTTCAACTTGTATCTGTAAGCGGCGATTTTCCCCCGATAATGAACATCCTGTTCGTCTTCTAAAAATCGTATATGAAAATAAAAGCAAAACTAAACAAGAACACAGATTTTACCGATTTCCAAACTGACTCGCTCCTCCATAAAAACATTAGGGAAGAATTTTGGCTGCTGAAAAACTTCATTTAAAACACATTAGCAGTATTATGGAAGAATATCATTACTATCATGAAATGCCTGTTGTGGAAAACACTGTTAGTTTGATCGACGTACTGATTGTTCGGCTGACGTTTTAGCTAAATTAATATTGTAGAATTGATCACGGGGATATTGGAAGTAAAGTATACAACCTAGCGCATCATAATTTTTGATCCCTGTAGGTTACTGTATGTAGAGAAGTTAAACGAGATGAGCGACCTGTGAGGTTCAACCGGATGCTGGTTAAAGTTCCTACACTAGAAACCCTACATGCGCAGCATAGAAATTCTGCTGGGGGTCAGCCAGGACGGGGGATGGAATACAACAGTTTTCTCCTTGTTGATAACGAAAAAAGGTCGTATAGGTCTTCTATCATCCAAGCAGCATATTCTTGAACTTATATAGTCAGATATGTGAAATTATTTTCTTAGACTGCACAATTTTTAATGTTACTTTTTTCGTACAGCATCATTCTCATTTTCATGACGACTTTCTCTTCATTCCTGTTCATTTTCCTATCTTCTCAGTCATTGCTGTGGTAGTCAAATCTGACGGGGACTCAAATCCCGCCACGTGCATGTATGCTAGAAACCTGTGATAAACTGCCATACAACAACATACTCCCGGATTTAAAACTAAGATAAGGGGGATAATCCTGTTTTTAATGGGCAAAGACCGAATTTTTACCGTAATACTTTCGTTTATTGGTCGCTGTACCCCGTCGCAGGGGTTGTGATGTTAGCTTACGAGCTCATTGATGTTAATCATTTCGTAGGTAAAATATCCTACAAGCACTATAAATGTAACTTCGTTTCTCTTTAACGGTAGTCAAGTTTGCAATCATTACCTCCAGAACTGACTACGAAGAGCATCACAAACCTCTACATACGCCGATTGAATTTTTTAAAAATAACTGTCTACTCCCAGAAAACCATTTGGTGAACCAGATCAAACACAAGTAGACCAAATGCGGGATTACTCTCGAATTACGGTTTTTTAAAGTAACTGGAACTACACCTATTTCATAGGACATGAAGAGTTTCAGTCGTTATAGCGACCATTTTTGTATACTACACTACCAGGCGGAACTAACTGTCTATGCCGGTCGCGTCCAGTACGCGAAAAGCACACTATACCGACAATAAAATTGACAGGCCATGTGCTTGTGTCTCACAAAGCCAAAGAATTTTGCTGATGCTTCCTTCTTACCTCCCTATTGAAAGCACACATTATTTACCAGATATGAACGAAAGGTCAACTGTTAACATACTGTAGGTCAAAACAAAATGCATATCCACTACACATTATGAAAACACTATGATTGACAGTTATTGCATGAATGTCAATTACTAAGAAAGATGAAAGTTTTCTTTGTGCTGCTGAAAAAGACGCGTTCCGGACGCGAATTTTTGAGGGTTAGTTTCGCCTGTTTTTTCTTCGGCGTTGCAATGAGAAACATCTTCCTGATTTCGCTCAATATCTTGTTCGTAATTCCGGACAAAAAATTGCCCACAACCTTTTCGGAGTGTTCCTGCGGAACTTCAGGAAGCGCGTTTATAAGAACAAAAAATACCTGGAAAAAGATATGACGAATCGAATGTCATCGCTAAAGAATTTGTTTTACTTGTTCTCTGAAACGCATGAACGATTCTCAAATCGCAACTCATAATTTCTGAATCGACAAGACAGCCCATTCCGACAAGGAGATCCGGTAAAAAGTACAGCGAATAACACTAAGGAAATTAGGTAGCGATGAAATGTAACCCAACAATTACAAAACATTTGAACAACATTTTATTTTTTCACAATCAATAATTTTCCGACAACAAAACAATATTCTCGTTTTTGTTTTTTACTTTAGAAACGCAATTTCTGGAAGAACCAACGATTTTTGCCAGTTTTATACCTGAAAGAAAAATTCAATTCATAAAGATAATAATTTGGCACATCCAAATGCTCGACAAATATTTTTTTACAAGCATCTTTTGTACATTAATGAAAATCGGCAGATGTTCTTTGTACCGAGAAATTTTTTTGCACACTGTGAAATCACGACTTTGAAAACTCGTGATAAGCCTAATTTAAAAATAAAGCTATACAAAATATTGTTGCCTAACCCATATGCCAAAAATGGTAGCCCTCTACAATGCATTGAGTGGTACCGCATACCACTGAAAATTTACCGATGGAATTTGGCCCCATGCATACCTACAAAATATCAAGACTTTGGGTACAATAATTTTCGATATTCCAGGGGAGTGTCGTTGCCTATTTTTACATGTTTTTTCAAATTTACAGAAACTCTTGATTTTAAGGCCCGGGTTTGTATGCCTGTATTGCTTGTTTCAGGGTACCCTACATTTTTCGTACGGTGCACTTTGTTGTAGGATTAATCTTTCTTAAATGATGGCACACCCTACGTGCTTGTATGTTTCTCAGACGAACTTTACATGCCAAAAGTATATAAAACAAATTAGAGAAATAGATGTTTCTTATTTATATGTGACTATGTTGGATGCGCCGATATTTTTCAATTTGAACAAGGGCCCTAGTTCCTAACACTAGATTGGAATCTGTAGCTATAGCTTCAACAGTTCGACTGATTTTTTTCTGGTCTCTATGTCAATAAGGTCACAGTGAAATTCCCAGATTTTTTCCTGGTCATTTTCTCAAAATTTTTTAGGCTTTTTGATTCGTCAGGGTTCATACAAAGTTGGAGAAAAAAAATTCCCTGTGTTTTCCAGGTTTTACAGGTTGATAAATGAAATTTTTCCAGGTTTTTATAATGATGAAATATACTATACTGAAGAAAAATACTGAATAATAGAAACATGTGTGAGCTAAAGTATCATCAAAAATAGAGTTCTGAATCAAAAAATTTATTTAAAATTATTGCGCAACCTAGTGCCGAAAAATTTTGGTTCCGAGGCCTCTAAAACGTCAGAAAATTAATTTTTCAGCACACTCTTATGCAGCTACCGATGATCAATCGTGATCTTTTCACCATTTGATTGGTGGAAGCGTTAAAACATTTTCCTAACGTTTTCGTATATCAAGAGCCAGTAATTTTCCAATCATAATTATTTATGATATATATAAACCAACGTATAAACCATAAAAAAGTGTGATAGATATTTTACTTCGGACTCGGATATTGATCGGTAATTAATGCGGTGCAGAGCATCGGAAAAAATTTGGATTTTGATATTCTATATAGTTGGAAAATGACTATTTTTAATATCTAATTCCAGCCTGAAAAGTCTAATTTTTCAGTGAATTCAACATGTTTTCACTCAGCCAAACTACAATTCAGAAATTAGGCAAGCAGCAATGAATTGAAAGACTTTTTCAGACAGACGAACCTCTGCTATTGTCCCGCGCTTAATCATTTTCCAAATGCACAAAGTTATCTTCACGAAAGTCGAAAATTCTAAAGAACCACAAAATGATTTTGTGGAAATAATGTAGAAAAATCTAGGTTTTAGTCAAATATGTGAAAAAACAATACAAGGTCAAACATTCATCCATAACATGCTGATGTTTAAAAGCTATAAGCCAGCGTAAGCTAGGCCGCCATTTTCCAACCGCACAACAGAAATGATAACAAGAATCATAAGTGATTTGAAATCCGGCGCGAAGCGCCAGACAATTTTCTAATATTTTTTCTTAAAAACGCATAAGAATACATGTCCGGACAGGAAACTCACCCAATCAAAAGGGTCGTTAGGCTCTAATTTTTATAAGCCATGTTGGCTTGTGCCCCTAAATTTTTAGGAGTCAATCAGAATTTTTAGAAGCCATGGTTCCTAATTGACCTAAAAAAACCCTGACCAGACTAGATTTTTTCTCGCTCGCAAATATGAATGCTCTATATAGCCGAAAACATTCTGTTGATTAGTCTCCAATTTTCTTGCATAAATGAGGAGTTTGAATGTTTTCTCGAATATTACCCTTACAATCCAATTGAAACATTGACTTTGACATAATAATTTAAAGGCTACATTGAAAGTTGAAGTTGGAAAAGTAAAAAAAACGATCTCAAATACTCGATGATTTTAAGCAATTTCACTTTCAATGTGCATAGTCGAATAAGAAAACTCTCGCCGCAGCGCGGCGAAAAAATTTGACGATTTTCCTGTAATTTTCAACACAATATATTTATTTTTCCTTAAAATTCCCTGTGTTTTCCAGGTTTTCCAGACCTGAAAAAAAAATTCCCTGTGTTTTCCAGGTTTTCCAGGTTGTGTATGAACCCTGTTCGTACAAATGCAACATAATTTTTCTCCTACTGCAGGCGTTCCAGGTTAGCTGGATATACTGGTACATTCTAAAAAGTGTATAAACGCGGAAACAAGCAATACACTTTCATTCTGTATATTTTATACACGATAAATGGTTCCCAACATTTTTTTGCATACCAATCATTAGAACAATTCGGGAACCAACCAACTTTTAAGGTTGGCTGATACCAGATGTAGCAACAGGATTTGTTCAAGAATATATGAGTTCGACATTTAAAAAATTCTGATGCATTTTAGAAGGTAAAAATCACAAATTTGTAAATTTTTGTTCATCAATTATAACCACGACGCGAGTTTGAATTTAGAAGCCTTGTAATTCTAACATGATGCTTCCTGAAAAAGTTGTTGGAAAATGGATGTTAGAAATGTCAGGACCCAGAAATTTTTTCGGCATTGTGCTTTATATGAAGGATATCAGTTTAAGTGAACAAAAATACCCACAAAATCGTGGTTCAAGTACAAAAATACCTATAAAATCGTGGTTTTCAGGATACAAACACGTATTTCTCAAAATTACTACCAAGAAGCTTTTAAATTGATTTTACGTTAAGAAAGGAATAATCGCTTCAAAAAATTTAGAGAGTTGACGTATTGACCTTCCTCAAAATAATGTGTCAAGGAGAAAATATGCATCTTCATAAAATACCAAGACAAAATATTGGAGGTAATACGTTTAAGATGATGAAAAGAAAACTATTATGTGGAGGTAGATATGCTAAACCGCGACTGAGCTAGTTAATACGTAATAGTGATCATTGAAATTATAACCGGCGCGAAGCGCCGGAAAATTATGACCCCATAAAATGCACCAAAGTGCATCTTTTCTGTATCCGATCCGCAAGTTTTCTCCCAAAAAAAGGTTAGAGCCCAGAATTTTTTTCCTTTTCCCGAATTTTCCCCCACAAAAAGCACAATTTGGGGAGGCAATAATGCCTTTTACTACAAAATAATAATGAATATAGGAAAAAACAAACTAAAAGTGTGATACAATTTTGAATTTGAACGAATTTATATTTTTTTGACTGAACATTTTAAAATCTTAAAATAAGGAAAATTTTTAAAAGTTCAGAATCAATGATCGACACACTATAGAAGAATTTATATGTGATCCAACACATGACTAAAAAAATTCTGCACCAGTGCAGAAATAGCAAAAAAATTCTATACGAAACCTAAAAAGTCTGCACCGTACAGGAAAAAACCACAGAGTAGAAATCCATCTCCGACGCTTGGGGACGGTAATAACAGTCATTATTTTCTGTTGGGCGCGGCCGTTGGCATATCTAGCACTAACCGTATAGCCGCCAATAGTTTGTATCAATTAAAGTAACTCAACTCTTTTTTCAACTTAATTCGTTTTACAATCGTTTTTGAAGTAGCAATTTTTAATTGAAAACAATGAAAACATCACTCTAGACTGTAAATATAGATCCTATATTTCGAAATAGTCGTTGCGAAAAATCGATTTCTTACATTTCAAAATATAAAGACAAGGAAAAGTTTTCCAGCACACGCGTCGAAACGAGAAGTGAATTAGTACCTATAAGTCTAATCTGAATAACAGAAATGCCAGTAGAAACTTAAGTTCCGGAAAACCTATGGTCATACATCGTTGTAGAATACTAACTGTGATCAGACGTGCACGACAAAAATTTTCAAGAGGTTGCCCGAAATTTTTTTTGGCAGTGATGTTATCAGGGTCTTAGGCCCTCTTTGCATCTAAGATTGAATCGTTTATCAACACAATCTGACTGCATATTTTAGTATCTTCGTCCCATTCCTATGAATTACCGACTCTATGAATCGGAACTTAGTACACAATTTCCCAGGTATAAAAGTAACTATACCGTTCTTCCAACTTGACTTTAGCTTCTCGTCGGGCTTTTCGTTTGTTAACTTTGTCTCGAATAATTTCCTTGTTAACCAAATTTTTGTCGAAATTAACGTCAACGGTATACCTATAATAGAAAAAATCGCTCCTTAAGCACTTCAAGAAATTACTTTATACACAAAGCATGACGACGCATGTAAGGCAAGATATTTCTACATTTCTAAAATACGCGCACGCCCAACAATCGACCAAGTTAATTATTCCAATCCATACATGCAACAGTGTCTGAGGTATGAGGGGTCAACTGACACTTTTTGCGGACGGAGGGTCATTGAGTGCCCAAAATTTCAGGGAGTCTTCAAAAGAACAATTTTTTCGCCTAGAAATTCCGAAAAAGTCCAAAAAAACTTACCTGTAATTGGGGACGGGGGGGGGGGGGGGGTGGGGGGAGTCCCCAACTTGGCAAACCATATATCCAACCCCCCCAGACTTGAAAAATTGGCAAAAAGGGCCTTTTATGGACAAAATTTCGACTTTTTCCGACCCCCACTCTCAAAATTTCGTGTTTACCCCACCAACTGGTCGGACCTCATACATGCATGTAGGGGCCACCCCGCTGGCCAAAAAATCGTCAAACACCCGCCTTGAACTTTTTTCAAAACAGGTTTTTGATGATATTTGTGCATATTTTGTATGAAAAACAGGCTTGCAGACTTTTTTGTTTTTGCTCACCCACCTCCCTACCCCTGGAAAAAAGTCCATGGACCCTCCCCCTAGAAAATTTTTGCCGTGCATGTCTGTCGGACCTCTTACAGGTATGTCCAAAAATAGCAATTTTTAGTTGACAGCGCCGAAGCAACTGACATTTTCGACCATTTTTCAGTTTTTCTCAACAAAGGTGAGGCGATTTCTATGGAGAGTTGTTATGCGGATTTTCACAATTACATGCATTTTCACTCCTACGTATGAATAGTCAATCAGCCTGATGGGAGTAAACTGGAATTTTCTCAGGATAGTAAAACTGGTTTTGTCTGAGAAAATCCGAGCAGAAAAAGGTTTAATGACCATCCTTCGGTAGTAACTGGGCTTCTGTAAAAAAGCGCAGGTAAGACAGCTTCAGCAACAATTCTATGTTAGTGTCAATAGGAGTCTGCATGGAGACATACACCAATGGTGTGATTTCGTACAAGACCCAAGTGGCAGAGGAAATTTCGTCAGTTGGAGAATACTCTAATTCACGTTCGTTGACACTCTGAAGTCATCTTTTTTATCATACGAGTCACCGTTACATCTCCATTTTCAAACCAAAGAAGAAAAATTTTACAGGAGCGTCAAAACTAGAAAGCTAAATGTTGGGTGGGTAATGGTACCAGACATTCTTAGAACTACTTTAGCGATATTTAAATATAAATACTTCTTGAAACTTGGCTCATCTTACAATAATTCGAGCTCATCAAACATGCACATAGGTAGGGGGAAAAACCCTCCTACCTGAGACCCTGGACACGCCCTGACCCAAAAAAATCGGTCAACACCTCCTGAAATTTTTCCAAGACAGGTTTACGATAATTTTATACATATTTTGTATGAAAAACATGCTTGTGGAACTTTCCTGTTTTTTGCTCACCCCCAACACCTCGATAAGTCCGAGGATTCTTCTGGAAAACGCTTACCGCGCATGTCCGGAGCTCATAGTGAAATAAAAATTAAATTCTCTCGAGAATATTATTTTTTCAGAATTATTCCAAGTTGGAGTGAGGCTGCTAACATTTGGGTGCTTGTTCCGACCCCGCTGGGTAGATCCCATGCAATTGATAGGGGGAGGTTGGGTGGGGGGGGATCCCCACCCCACCTTGGTCGGACCCTATACCCAAATGTCGGGACCCCCCACCCCCAACTTGGTTAACCCTACTGTACTTGGGAGGAGGGGGGGGCCGGGGGGGGGGGCCCTAACTTGGCCAACCCAGTACCCAAAATCATTTGCCCCCAACCCCCCCACAGTTGGGAAAAAATTAAAAAAATTTGCCAAAAAGTGTATGTTTTTTGGCCTTTTTTGGGAAAAATTTCGACTTTTTCCCACCCCCCCAAAATTTCGGATTTACCCCCCCAACTGGTCGGAGGTCTTACAGGTATGCCAACCCCCCACCCAAAGTCGGAAAAATAAGGAAAAAAGTGTTTTTTTGGAAAAATTTTCGAAATTTTTGGGTTTTCGACCCCCCTCCCCCAAATTTTGGAAATGTTGGGACCCCCACCCCAAAATTTCGGGTTTTCGCTCCCCCAACTGGTCGGACTTCTTACAGGTATGGGAGATCCTAATAACATGTATGTAATTCCCTCAATTTTCTAGCTGTATTACATTTCTCCTGACAAGGTTCACCGTGTTGACGACTGGGCATCCTAATACGACGTACATGAATAAAATTTTTCTCTTGGTGCAACAACATGATTTTGTTCAGATGCTATATTTAGATTCTGACTACATTATCAAAAGAAACAGCAAAACATATTATTCCGAATTTTTGATTGTGCTATACTTTTAGTTTAGACAAAATAAGGGACCCGTTGATATGAAATTATTTCACGATCAGTCGAGATGATTCATTGTAATAAAACTAATAAGCCAAGGAGGAAAAGATCATCATGGGTGGGGAAACAAAGGATTGTGACATTACTTGGCCACTCATACATTACAACAATTAGTTTCAAAAATTGCAGAAAGTTCGAGATAGAGAAAAGTTGGACGAGAGGAACATCCAGAAAAATATTGTTTTTGCTCTGAATCAAGCCTTCTTCAAGAATATGGTGCCAACAACAAAGTTCACCTGATCTTGCATGATGGTGGCAGGAATATGGTAGCCGCTTTTCGTGATTATGACATTCCCAGTGTTTTCTGTCTAGCTCATGTTCTTCTAAATATAGTTCATGATGGTATCATGAAGGGTGAAAATGTCATTAGAAAGTTATTGGCAGCCAGAAGATTAGTTGGACATTTTCACCATTCTCCAAAATGCACCGAAAAGCTGAATCATTTCCGAAAATTGTTGGATTTTTCAGAACATAAGTTGATCCAGCCAGAGACCACCCGATGGAACACTGATTATTATATGCTGGATGGTTTACTAGAGCAGCAAATGCCAATTTACAATGCTTTGATAGATATGGGTAAGCTCTATGCTGTGAATGAAAAAATGGAAAATTCTCTCTTCTAGCCTTCAAACAAGTGAAGCAGAATACTTTTTTCTTTTTCTGACATTTTCGTCTTTTAGGTGAATAATTTACGAGATGACCAACAGACATTGGCCTCACATGTCATTTCATTGTTGAAACCCTTCGAAGAAGTAACAAAAAACTAAGCGACCAAAAATCACGTATTTCCAAAATTATCCCCTTCATCAAAATTATGAAGCAGGCGATAAACACATCCCTGGAGGAAGAATATTTAGTTACGGCTAAACGAAAATTGCTAGAAAGTTAAATATATCTCCTCGATTTAAACTTATCCACATCTTATGAATCAAAATTTGTAGATGTGGATGAGTGAACCAACGATTTTTTAAAGATTCAAATCGCTTTCTAGCTAAAGCCCTCGACCCACGTTTCAAATTTAAATTTTCTGATGAAACTATCCGTTGCAGGTGAAAAAGGTAGTCAAAGTTTGTTGAAGACTAATTTCCTGTTTTCCAGAGTCAAAAACGAACTGCACTCTAAAATACTGGATTTGAAGATGCAGCAGCTGGATAATCCAAACTACGAGCCCTTGATACCACAGAGAAGAGGAGGAAAAATAATGAAGAGCCCTGCACTTCTTCAAGTTTCGACACTATCCTAAATGTGAGTTAACAATTGTTGAGAAAGGCTAGAAAAATGTTAAACAGTATTTCTTCCAGGAAATTTTTGATTCAAATGTGGACCAAGAATCACAAATCAATGCTTATTTGGGTAAGGATAATAGATAAAATCATAAAATGCATGAGAATTTGCATAACTGATTTTGTATGCAATTATAGCCGAAAAATTGAGCATCGATGGGGATATCTTGGATTTTTGGCGGTGTAAAAAGAATTTGCCAAGAAAATATTTAGCTGCACCACCGACTAGCATACCTAGTAAAAGACTCTCCAGTTCGAGTGGACTTATATGCTCAGACAATCGTACATGGTTATCACCTGACCGGCTCGAAATGCTTGTTCACTTGTTCAAAAATTTAATTATTTTGAATTATCAGTATTAAAGGTATGAAATTTGTTGTGATCTCATTGTGTTACAGATTAAAAATTGTTCAATATTGAGTACTTTTATATGAAATTCTTGTTACACTTCGATTCTACCTAATCTATAATGTGAAGCATAGTTAGAATCAAGTAAAGCACCTGAACAACAGTCTGTCCCGGGCTGGGGCTTCAGACAACCTTAGTCAACAAAATATTTATATACTACTTGTACTTATGTGCAGTCACAGTGAATGAACGTATTTTCCTTCATTAATTCAGTGTATGGACCTACTCAACATGTTTACAAGGCCCCTTATGGCTCTCAAAAAGTCACAGTAGTGTATTTTTAGCAACAAAAAATCTGCTTTGACAATGAAGCACAAGAGGGAAACAAAAAAAAATCTCCAATAAATTATGCGTGTGTAAAATATTGGTATTCATTACAGTATAAGAAAATAATAAAGTTGGAGAGATGGACTACGTATGGGACTGAAGAGGCATAAAAATTGATGATGATGAACCGGTAGAGACAGTTGAACCTGAACCTAGTGGGATATCTAGTTCGCAAATGGATTTATCAAATAGTTGTGATGCGTGATTAGGTCACCACTATTTGCTTAAAAGTGTTACGTTCGTTAGTAGAAAATTTGGTCATTCCTAACTTTTGTTTCTTAGCACTTTGCAAGAGAATTTATGAGTTTTCTGAAAATTTTTTTTGAAGTGCGTTCATTCACTGACCTTTTAAACTCTTGTATATAGAACCCGGGTCCTGAAATTTTGAAAGTGTAAAGCACTACTCACAATATGAAGGATTCAAATGTGAGCTAATAGGCTATAATTTCAAAATTGGACTTTGAATTCACATAATTGCATATCACAGATACTGTAGTGACAGTCTAGAATTGAAACACCGCATAATTCACCTGGTCGGCATCAAATGATTATAATTGCATAATTTGACAAATGGTTTTAATTTCGAACGGGTTGCAACGCTCTTCTTGCTCATTTTTTTGGTAACTTTCCTCGGATACCTATCAACGCCGACAACTAAAGCGTGTCCATAGGAGCGTTCGTTTGTGCCGTCATCATAGTTCTGAACAACCAGTGAAAGGTTAAAGCTTTCTTATAATAATATAATTTATTAATCCAAAAAAATGAATCTCAAAAATGTGAGCAGCCTAATAAATAGTAGGGATGGGACGAATCTCTGATTCGACCTTTTTTCATTCGACTTCACTGATTTTACAGATTCGGATTCGGTAGTCTTGCCCAAAATTTTAGACTGAATTCAAATCCATTCTTAATTTGAAGTATGTTGGTAAAAATGACTTTCAATCTCATTCACTTGGATTATCTAATACGAAAGTATCTTCAAACTTTATTCATGTCACAAAAAAACATATCTCACCCCCAGTTAAGGACAAATGGAGAATAGTCATGCCAAACAGGGCATCACAGTTGACATTATAGAACTCCATTTATCCCATCCAAGGTCTGGCCCCTATATCTCACCCCCAGTTAAGGACAAATGGAGATGCAGAAAGGCAAAAATTTCTGCTCCAACCCTCAATCATACATGTAACGGAGCCCTGAGGTCTGGGGGTGAGGCGTTGGGCGACTTTTTTGGAGCCGGGGGTCAGTAATTCCCAAAATTTTAGGAGGAGGGGTCTCTCAAGGAAAAAAATTTGATTTTTTCACGAAAAAAGTCCGAAAAATAGTAATTTTTCCCTAAAAAGATCGAAAAAATGTATCCATGGCGCGAAGCGCCAGGAAAATTAACATTTCTTTCTATTTTTCGTTCAAAAATTGGCATTTTTAATCAAAAAATTCACATTTTTCCGTCCAAAAGTATGGGGGTTTCTACGGCCACCATATGGCTAGCCATTGAATTGGAAAATCCTGGGGGGGGGGCGGTCGCCCAATGGCTAACCATATGGTACCATATTATCGACGATTGGGGGGGGGGGGGGTTCCCATTAGTGATGGACCGATGGTCAAAAATTTGCTATCGGCTGATGCCGATGCATCGGCTAGGGTCACCGATGGCATCGGCCGATGCATCGACCGTAACATGTACAAAATCCAACCTGAAGTTGCTACACTGTAATAAATTTAAAATTATTATGAATTATTCACAAAGTTTTAGTGATATTTTCAACATTCAATAATTAACAACATTTTTATTCATCCAATACGTCATCAACAAAAGCATTTGTTGTACTATCTTCACTTTGATTGCTGAGTTCACTACAAGCTTCTTCAACTTCAGCTTGTTTTTCAAGGTTGCACTATTGAATCGAATCACATGCTTTAAGAATAAAAGCATTTGTACATTTTTCGACATTAAAGAGGGTTTTTCCACTTCAACATCCTTTGCTTTTTAAAATGATCATTTACTAGCTACTGACACAATTGGAGCTGATAAAAATTTTATGACAAGCGAAAGAAATTTTTTTCATAATGAAACTCATTTTTTAACTGCACACAATTTCCACTCGTATTAGCTAATTCTGAGTTTGTTGCAGCATTTTTCTTCCAATATTCTAGTGGTGAAGAATCAAAATATAGTTTCGATTCAGCAATGTATTCCAAAACGATGGCTTTTGCTTGTTTATATGTTGACATTGCACATTTTTTGGGCTCCAGCTCATCTTCAGATGAACTTGCAATGGCTGAATAGCGCCTGAAATTTGTCAGTTTTGTATAAATTCCAGAATTATTTACATTATTATTAATCGTGGTTTACTGAGAAAGTTTGGATGATCAGTTTGAAGATTTATTCAATTTTTGGACCATTTTTTCAGAAAAGCATTGATTATGTTGTTTTTGATCAACAACCATTCTGACCAAAGCAAGTTCAGCTTTGTCTGCTACTTGAGGATCACGGAAACCTTACATTATTGAATTTTGGTTTGTATGATCAATATTTGTTAAATTTCAAATTTCAATCCAACATTCTTTTTAAATCGAGTACCTAGTAAGGACGCCAAAGCATAAAGTTTATTGTCTTCAATGAGTTTAAAGTGGGCTCAATTTTCACAAAAATATTGATTTATTTTTTCCAAAAATTTGTCCTTTAATGAACCCAAATCAGGAAAGTTGCTATTGTGAATCGAGTGGCATCAAATTCTTAATGATACAACCCTTTAATTTGTGTTTTTATGAAAAATTTAGGCACAAACTCAAGCTTACTTTCCTTCACCTATTTCTTTAAAAATACAGGCGTTTTTAGATTCATAGATTTTTGCAGTTTCTGCAAAAATTTTCAGCAAAGTGACAAGCTGCCAAAACATAATTATCTAAGGTGTGGATACATTTTACATTTATTAAAATATATTCTTGCCGTGGCTAAAATATCCCATTCATAGCTTGTCAAATTCTTATTTAGTTCATCAATGACAACACAGGGCAGTCATTCCAGACATTAAAACAACCATTTTCACAAAAAAAATAATTTTTTTACCAAATGTACTGTAAAATATAAATGTGAACTATCTGTTTTTTAAGCATCCGCACCTGCATTCAGTGTAACAAAATGTTGCCAAAACAATTAGCCACCGGCCGATTTTTTGGCAAATCGGCCGATGGCAGAAAAACTCAACAATCGGCCGATGCATCGGTTCATCACTAGTTCCCATAGCACTTCCCCCCAATTACATGTATGCCCTTAATAGTCTGCTAGGAGCAGAGAAACCCTGCTTCTATAAAAATAATTGTTTAAATAAGATAATTACATTAAGCTACACACAATGACATTAATAAATGGCGAACGTTTGGATTTGGCTAAAATTAATGCAGGATTCGGATTCGCCTGAATCCTAAATGTCAGATTCGGATTCAGTACTTACCAATTTCCTGGATTCGGATACTATATAAAACTGGATTCGTCCCATTTCTAATGAATTGAATAGTGCGCGAGACTACACCCGTCTGAGGAATCTATATAAATCATTTTCCTTAACTTTGCATAGAACTGTCTTCATCGGGGTATGAAAGACACCGATTTTTTGTTTTTTTCTATAAAGTCACTTGGAAACTGTTTCTGTTTCTTCTTGAAACTTACTGATTTGTACCCTTACAAAGTAGCAGGGTGGCCTGAAGTTTTTCAAGCAAAAGTATGTGAGTTGTTCAGGTCATTTTCCTAGAATTTTCCAGGTTTTTGGAGCAAAAATCTATAATTCCAACATTCGATAGTAAAAACATGGGTACAATAGATACCTGAGCAATGTGCTGATGTTCTCAATCAGCTACATAGTGCGGCCAACTATTAGGAAAAATGAAAATATCAACTAGAAATCAAATTAAAAAAATCAAGTAAAATTAAGACACTAAACAACCAATGAACGATATTTTTTGATCAACAAGAAATTCTGTCATCACACAGCACTGACAGGAGGAGACTGTAACCGTAATATATTTTAAGCATACATGTAATTGGAGGGGGAAGTGCTATGGGAACATACCTGTAAGACCTCCGACCAGTGGGGGGGGGGGGCGGGGGTAGGAAAAAGTCGAAATTTTTCCCAAAAAGGCCAAAAAACATACACTTTCTTGAAAATTTTTTTAATTTTTTCCAAACTGGGGGGGGGGGGGAATGATTTTGGGTACAGGGTTGGCCAAGTTGGGGGGGGGGGGTCCCCCAACCCCCCCAAGTACAGGTATGTATGGGAACCCCCCCATAAATCGTCGACTCATGGCTAGCCATTGGGCGACCGCCCACCCCAGGATTCTCCAATCCAATGGCTAGCCATATGGTAGCCGTAGGGACCCCCATACTTTTGGTCGGAAAAACGGAAAAATGTCAATTTTTGAACGAAAAACGGTAAAAGATGTGAATTTTCTTGGCGCTTCGCGCCATCGATACATTATTTCGGTCTTTTCCGGGAAAAATTACTATTCTTTAAACTGTTTTTCGGACTTTTTTCGTGAAAAAAATCGAATTTTTCCTTGAGAGACCACTCCCCCCAAAATTTTGGGAATTACCGATCCCCGGCCCTACAAAAGTCGCCCGAACCGCCAGACCTCGGGGCTCCGTTACATGTATGATTTTAAGGCAGACAAGATAGCAAAAGCCCAATTAAATTGATTTCAAAATATTTTCTATAGATAGATTTTCCTTAGTTTAAAATTTGACCATTTGAGTACAAGACAAAAGCCACTTTTAAAAGACGAGTAGCCAACTTGAATTTAGGGGAAAGGTAGTCAGCATGTATATAAAAATGCGTTTTACGACCATTATATGAACAAAACATGTCTGCGATAAATCAATTTCTGCATTGAAAGTGATAATAAGCGTTGATTATTTCCATCAAGTGGAAATTTTTCGCATTATTCCAACACTCTGAAGCACTTGAAGAACTTAATCATATTTTTTAGAGACATCATTGATGATCATGATGATGATTTTATTCGCAACGGCACTAAGCAATGTTAGGAGGATATAATAAAAATAAACAAATACGTTAATTAAATATGAAATAAACATGCAGTATATTAACGAATACGCTGTGCTTGGTCAAAAAGGCATATAGCTCTTACCAGTGTTTTTTTTTTTGCCGCTGGCAAATGAAAATTTCTAGCGGCAAATGAACTTTGAGTCGTCATTTGTACATGTACAAACGGAATGAGGAAAAAAATTTTGGGTATGGTTCTCATTGTGGAAAAAATTTTGGGGAACTCTAAACCGAAAAGATGCATTTTGGTAGACTTTAAAAGGTCAAAATCTGAAAATTTTCCGGCGCTTGGCGCCGGTCATGGGTATAATTATAACTATATTCTATCAGGCGCGGTCGTTAGCATATCTACTTCGACTTACTAATTAATGCTCAACAGTTTTTATCAATCAAGTTAGCCCGTTTCATTTTCTAATCGTTAAAAGTTAATTATGTCGCCGAAAATAGAGATTTTTCATCAAGTCTCTCAATTTTTTCTTTCGATGATTGGAATTTTTTAAACGTTTGCAATCTGAACTTTTGCGTTTATTGAAGGTGGAAATTGAAGACATTACTCTAGAACACGATTTTAAAACATTTGTTCACGAATTATCTGTTGGAGAGATTTATTTTTCAGCGTTTTAGAATACAAAAACCCAAAAATTTTTCCGGCGCTTCGCGCCGAAATGGGAAGCAAATTACACTTCATCAGTCTGATTTTTATTTATTTCCCAACGTTATGAAAGTTCATTTTCCAGCGTTTTAGAAAATGAAAATCGAAAAATTTTTCCGGCGCTCCGCGCCGGACCAAGAACTAAATAAAATTAGATGATTCTAATCGGAATCACAGAAATGTTGATAGCAGATAAATTCATGAGAACTCTATCGTTAACTTGCTTTATCCGCTCCTATAGAAGACCGATATATTCTTCATGAGCTCATTTTGACTAACATAACCAGAATTTTCTCAATTTTTTTCCCCATTTTTGCAGGTTTCTGACTACAAATACAATAAAATGCTTGGGTATGCTCCTAAAATGCATAAAAACGCATCCGCAGCCACATTATGAGCGTTTTTAAAAATGTGGAAAATTTTTGGAAAATGAGGAAAAAAATTTTGGGTCGGGTTCTCATGTGGAAAAAATCTTCGAGGAACAAAAATGGTGCCAATAAGTATCCAAACATAATCGCTTAAAAAACTAATATTTTCATTGTACAAATATGTACAAATGAAAATTGCCTACTCGTTTGTACATGTGCAAATGGGTCATGTACAAAAAAAAAAAACACTGGCTCTTACAGTTGATCATTGAAACTCATGATGAGAACAATGACCATGAATGAGTATAATGATGATGATGAGTCACAAAGTTCCACTTTTGTAGAAAAACCTAAAACTTTTTCCATATTCTGAAATTTTTTTCCACAAATTAGGATTATCTGTGAAAAGGCAGAGCTACAGGCATCATTTTGTGCACAAAACATCCATATTCATCCATCAAGCAAGCACACATAGTAAAGATGAGTTGAATTGGCAACAGTTTGCTCACAGACAGACTTCGGAACAAAAAATACTGACACACAGTGTTTTTTTGTGAAAGCCCCTTTGTACCTGTGCAAAGATCAGCCAAAAACTCTCTGTACGAAGAAATTTTTTTGCACACAGGCACCACCAACTTTTGTGTATTTCTGCACAAACCTCCTTCCTGAAAAACTTCAGGTTGAACCTGAAATTTCTGGAAATAACTTCCATGATGCTTCTGAATCCAAACTCTGATTTAAAAAAATAGTTACAAAAAATTGGAAAAATATATTTTAACTTTCTGAAATGCACCAAAATTTGTCTTTTACATATATTTTCCTTTTCCCATCTTTTCCATACAAGCATTTTTTTCCTTTTTCGAAAATTTTTTTTTCAGAGAGCACGATTTTTAGAAAAGTAGTGGATGGACCATTGCAGAGAATTATAAAATAAAATACGGCGCGGAGCGCCGGAAAATCATACAGTGTTTTCTATTAGTTTTGAGGATCATTTTCTGACCAGATAATGTCCACAAAATCTCTTTGTACTTTGTACAAAGATTGCCTAAAAAATCTTTGTACGGAGCCAAAAATATTTGTCTCGTACAAAAAAAATAAACATTGCTGACACATTTGGAATGCTTATATGCACTGTTTTTGGCCAAATCAGTGTTTCTGGCAAAAAAATCTGGGAGTGCGCAAAAATTATTGGCGAAAGGAATTTGGATTTTCCAAGTTTAAATGGTGCATTTTAGGTCAAAACATCAAAACTTTCTATCGCGTGGTGGTGGTACGATCATTATTTCACCATCTAGTCGAGATTTAATAGTAGTCGTCATCTGGAATGTGAGTAATTCCATGTCAAGTGGTTTGATGGTCCCCACTCAACCATCTCGAAAATGCATGAAATTTTTAAAAGATGCTCTCCTAGATCTGGAACGAATAATGCCAAAGTTCTACTTCGATAACTTACATATTTATCAAGTTATGGGGCCCCGAACTTCTGCGGTCACCCATCCAGTCGCGGAAGGTGTGACAAAAGCCCAAGTTTAGCATGTCATAGCTGATGAAATATTTGACCAATTTGGCCCAAGTTTTAATCCCTAACACAACTTTTTACGCTTATTCCAACTATTTTACCTACAACCATTGCAGTCCCTTTTTCGAGCCTCGAGACTCTCCAACAGCATGGAAAAGTTTGTTGCAGGAACAATGGTGGCATCTTTGAGCATTCATAACTCAGAAACAGATAGTCAGAAATCATTAATATCTTGGGTTATATGTGTTAAGATAACTTTGCTTCTATTCACCAAATTTCGTGTTTTTTCTGCTTCTGGTTTTGCAGATATAGCATATTGAACAGACGTGTGTACAAAATTATGCAAATTTTAAATCAACTCAAGCGCCATATATCTCAACTGTAGCTTTTTCAATTCCGATCATTTACGAACCATTTGAAAGAGCAGATTTTTCTCTTTAAAACTCACCTATTTTGATTTTAGACCCATTTGCCATTCATGCGTAAAAAGTACTTCGGACGCGGCTACTCTGTCATCCACTAAGTTATGTAGGTAGGTGTAAACTGATATGCATGTAAAGTCGTACAAAGTGAAAAAGCATTAATTGTGTGCAGAGTTCTGTTGCCAAAAGGACGTTCTTGGGAAAGTTCAGGCAATATTTGCCCAGACTTGCCTTGCCTGTGGGTCAAGTAGGCCATCTCATCAGTTTTTTTTTATTTTGAGAGGTGTTTCTGTCAAAGTGTGCCAGTTTCTTTTCATTTTTTTAACGACAGCTTGTAGTTGTCTGTTTGTTTTTATGATTCCAATATTCTTTTTCAGCAAATTAGCTTCGTTATAATGGATTTACCCAAATTAAGCCCCTGCTTTATTGGAGTTTTTACAAAATCCGACTGCTATAAGCCTTCAACTTATTTTTACGGCTGTAGTATTTTGAAACCATCAACTGATAAAGAATTATAGCTACGTCTATGTGGTGTCATAGATTTTGAGGAATGTGCGCAAATTTGCTCTTATCATGAAGCTTTACTTTTGACGAATTTCGAATTCCCACAAAAATCTTGCTGCAATCCTTTAGAAAAAAGGATCAGAATTAAAAATTTTATCAAGTTCTGCTTGCACGAAGAAGAGTATGGAATTTCTGCTGAATGGAATTTTTTGGTACTCGCCATGGTGAATCGCCTTGTGATGGCATCGATGGTACTGTAAAATGACTTGCTGCTCGGGCTAGCTTGCAATGACCTTCTGATAATCAGCTTATGACACCAATCGACTTGTATATAACTTTTGCATTGAAAACATGTCTGGCTCAGTGTTGCCAAGTGGTCGCCTTCAAAAACCCCAATTTTTCCGCCAAAAAACCTCAATCGTTCCAAAAAACCCCAGAAAACCTCGAAATTTTTTGAAAATCCCTAGAAAAACCCCAATTTTTTAAAAAAAGAATAAATTTAATTCAGAGGTAAAAAAATAAATCAAACATAAGTTTATTAAGAATCAACAACTTTATTCAGCTGCTAGCTGTAGAATTTCATCTTCATCATCACATTCAGCTGATTGCTGCACCAAACTGTTTAAATGATCATACATGCCTGACGTAAATTTCTTCAACATAGGTTTTGTTACAGTAAAAAATTTGCAACTTTCATTCCTTAAAGCCAAGCCATATCGCACACATAGAATACTGTCCAACAACACCGTCAGAAAATTGTGGGTTTCAAACTTCAAAGATCAAACTAGGTTAAACATGTATGTTTTAAATTTGAAAAGATTAACAAATTTAGTTAGAAGCTTCTTAAATGAAGTCTAAGACTCAGCTTGCAGTGCTTGCACAAGTACAACATAAAATCTCTAACTTATAAGCCTCCTAATTCTAATCCATACTCAGTGATTTTTTCTGCGCCGAGCAAAACTTTTCCCATATTTCCTGAAGTCGTTTTTTCCACTTAAAAATGCGTATAGATTCTTTATTTGTGCGTTTTTGAACTTTTTCAAACCTTCGGGTGTTTTTAGAGCCGTTAATTTATCAAAATTGAGGGAAAACATTAAATTTTCGAGTTTCATCCAGGTCTAATCTACATACAAGAATGTGGAACAAATTTTCCAGCAAACTATCTAGGAGCATACTGACTTTGAATTACATGAGAAATCGATGCTTAAGTCCTTTATGATGTCAAGTGAGAGCCCAAAAAAGATATTAATCTTTCCAGCATCAAGCGCCAGAAAAATTTTTTGGGTATTGACATTCTGCGATGTTGGAAAATCAATTTTCCGAACATTTATTTCAAGAATTAGATTCGGATTTTGTGTTCAAAATTTGTAATTTCTACAATTTTATTATTTGAAAAATTTCAAAACCAGTAATTTATTCGTAAACTCTCGTGAAGCTGACTGAAAAGAAATGAGTAAGAAGAGCAGAAATTTCCGAAAACTACTTCTATGAAGCTTTTGCATTGATTTCACATTAAGAAAGGAATAGTCGCTTCAAGAAGTTTATAGACTTGACTTTGTCAAAAAATGTGTCAAGGAAAAATGTGAATCTTCATTAAATTTCAAGATAAAATATTGAAGATTACCAATTGAATCGAACATAAGATAATATAGGTTTGATGAAAACTGTTATATAGATAAAGTGATAAGTGAAGGTAGACATGCTAAAAGCCGCCCCTGATCTAGGTAATACATGATAATGTTTATGGAAGTTATAACTGGCGCGAAGCGCCGGAAAGTTTTGAGAAAACTTCTAAAATGCACGAAAATGCATGTTTCCGTATCAGAAACCAAAATTTTTTTCCCCACATGGGAAAATAGCCCAAATTTTGTTTCCTTTTTTGAAATTTTATCCAAAAAAATGATTTGGGGGAACACTGTCTGCTACAATAGAATAAAAGTGAAAATGCAAATTAAACGTGTAATTCAATGTTAAATTTGAACGAATTTATAGTATTTTACTAGGCAATTTCAAATCTCAAAATAAGAAAAATGATTGATTTTAAAGGTTCAGAATCAATGATTGACACATTATAGAAGAATATATGTGATCAAACACAGGACTCAAACAATTTTGAACCAGTGCAGAAATCACCAGAAAAAATTTTGCACAAAGCCTAAAAAGTCTGCATTATGTAGAAAAAAACACTGTCCATACTTATAATAAGTCTGCTAGACTTCAATCCCAAGGTGAATTCTCGGCTGAGTTTGATGATAATGATCAAGAGTAAGAGGGTCAGGGTTGGAAAAGATGGGTTTTTAGGGTTTTGAGTTTTTTGGATTTCAATCATCAAATTTTGGATTTTTCGGTTTACGTCTACAAAAACGAAAAAAGGAAAAGAAAAAGAAGGAAAAAAGTTTACAAAAATTTTTCATTTATTTTGTTAAACTTGGATTATAAAACTTCTAAAAGATTTATTATACTCAAGAGCATCGTACATACTAGGCCATTTCAAACTTGTTTCTGCCCAAAATATTGCACTTTTTGAAAACTAAATTTTTAGTGGCTCATCGGCAGAAATAGTCATTCGTGTTATTTTAATAGAATTTTAAGTGCATTTGATTAATTTTTATGTATCTAATCATGTTTCAAATAGTTCCTATATCACTTATAAAGCTTAGTGATGGAACTTATATTCACTATATAGAATATACACATAAATTAATTCTGCCTAAGCCAGAGCCTAAGCCCAATGGTAAGACTAATTCTGATTGCCCAAGTAATAATCAATTGAATGAAGTTCTTACCAGTATCAGTTGTGACTACTTGGCCTGGCACTAAACTTGACTAGTGCCATTACTACTAATGTCTTGAAATGAGTAAAAAATAAAACTCACATCACATTAAACTAAAAGACCCACAATAAACCAAAGAAACCCCAGCAAAAAGCCCATAAAATCCAAAAGTTCAAATTTTGAGAAACTGTTTATTCAATCTCTGAAAGAATTTGCAGTGTGCACTCCGCCGTAAACATGTCAACAGAGTATTTTTACACCAAACCAACGTGTTTTTCCCCAAAACGTTCATTTTGGGAGAACAATTTTGGAAAAAACGGAAATATTTTTAGCACTATTAGCCAAATGGGGAAAAAGTTTTTATATAACTTCTTCTAGATGTAGCATTTTAAACTTGAATGCACTTTAATAAGGGAAAATTGTTACTTTTGGCCGCTTCGCGGTATTATATAAAACACCAAATAAATTAGCACATGTTGTTTTTATGTACCTCAGCCGCAAGCTATCAAATTTCAATGTGTTTCAGTGCTTTTATACCCTAAATTCATTCAGTTTTATTATTACTTTGGCGAAACATTTTTAGGGTCTGAAAAATTTTTTGGAAAAAAACACGCTGCACCAAAAGCCAAAATTCGGTAATTAAGCCAAAAATATGCTAATTCAATTGGAAATTACACGAACTGACCACACTATTCCATCAATATTCATTTCAATTTTCATTTTTTTCAGTTTCATCACGATTTTTTTCTTTTTTTTATAAAGTAATTCTCCATCAAGCACACAAAATTCAAACGTTGAAAAACCCATAAAACCTCAAAAATAAAAACAAAAAACCCCTAGAAAAACCTCAACGCCCTCAAAAAACCCCTAGATTTGGGGAAAAAGCCCTAACTTGGAAACACTGGTCTGGCATTAAAATTTTGTTCATCTCCAAAATCGATGTTGACTATTTATGTTGAAGTCAAGAGGCCAGATTTGATGACGGATGGACTGTTGCAGGAACTAGAGAAAATCATTTTAAACCGATGAATAAATCCAAAATTTGTGTCAGTAAAATTTCTGGTGATAATTCATTTTTCATTGCTAGCATTTCCAACTCGGACTCCCCTGCTTCGTTTATTGCCCTTAATAATTTGCTACCTGGACAATATGTTGCCTGTATGTATGACAATTTTTGGTGGATTGGAAATGCTTGCCACATTTCACTGGAACATTATGACGCCCTCATAAATTTTTTGCACACAAACAGCCCTGCACGATTTTTCCATTGGCCCACAAAGAAAGACACTGCTTGGGTTTCACAGAAACATATTTTTTCAATTCTTGAAGCTCCATTTACGACCTCGACTGGCAGACAATATTCTTATCTGCAATCAGTGATCTTGGAAATTGACAATAAGTTTAACGCATTGTATTCATTCTGATTCTATTGAAATGCAATATGCCAGTAATTTTCAATTGCTGCAAAACTGTATTACTTTTTTGTGTGTATAAATTTGCATTAGTCATCCGAATTTCTTCAGAACTAGTGATGTGCCCGGATATCCGAATATCCGGATATGAAAAAATATCCGGATATCCGGAAATTTTACATTGAAATTCAAAGTACTGTTTAGTGTTTACCTGACTTGAAAATTGTAAAAGAGTTACAACTTACAATCATCGGAGTCATTTATTTCAATTCAATTCAACACAGCACTAAGTGCCAGTCACAAAATTTCTGTATCGGATTCATCATCTGTTGAATCCTCCTATTGCACTATCCTTTTTTGAACTGCTCGACGCGTGTTGTAGTGCAAAAAAAAGTCTGCCATTGAAAATGTTTAATTATTGTTTCCTTCTTTCTTTATACATTTTTATTACATTATATAAAATTGTCACGGATATCCGGATATCCGAGGTCTCAAAAAATCCGGATATCCGGATGTCAAAAAATATCCGACGCACATCACTATTCAGAACACTTAGTTAATGGTGGTGAATAAACAGAGTCGCCGCGAAGCACAAATATTGTCATTTTCGAAGTACTTTTGAAGCATGGAAGGCAAATGGGTCTAAAATCAAAATAAGCGAGTTTTGAAAAGGAAAATCTGCTCTTTTAAATGGTGCATAAATGATTGAAATTGAAAAAGGTACAGTTGGGATATATGGCGATGAAGTTGACTTAAAATTTGCATAATTTAGTACACACATATGTTCAATATGCTGTATCTGCAAAACCAGGAGCAGAAAAAACAGGAAACTTGGTGAATAGGAGCAAAGTTATTTTAAGACATATAACCCAAAATGTTACTGATTTCTGACTGTCAGTTTCCGAGTTATGACTGCTCTAAGAGGCCACCATTGTTCCCGTGAGAGATTTTTCCATGCTATTAGAGGGAGTCTCAAGGCTCGAAAAATGCACTACAATGGTTGTAAGTAAAACAGTTGGAATGAGCCTAAAAAGTTGTGTTAAGGGTTAAAATTTGAGCCTGATTGATCAAATATTTCATCGGCAATCACATACCAAACTTGAGCTTCTGTCGCGCATTCCGCGACCAGATGTGTGACCCCAAAAGTTTGGGCCCCAATAACATAAGAAGTATGTAAGGTATCAAAGTAAAACTTTGGCATTATTCATTCCAGACCTAGGGCAGCAGCTGGTAAAAATTTCATGAATTTTTGAGGTGGTCGATTGGGACACTTTTTCAAATTTGAATCACTTGACATGGTATTACCTACATGTCCCATTTCGTTGTTGAATCAGCTCATCATTAATACTGCTTTGAAGTATCTGACGAAGATCAAGATTTTTTCGATTCTTCCACAAATCCTTATGTCTTTAAAAATTTCAAACTTTTTAAACATTTAGTTTGTGCATTAGGTAAAAAACTGAAACATTATCGAGCAGGGTTCCCACACAAATCTCAAAAAAAAATCCCCTGATTTTCCCCGGTTTTCATAATATGAATAAAAGGTAAAATTCTGCGAAATAAAAAAACTGTGTCAAACTTCAAAACTTCATTCTCATAATTTTTTTTCAAATTGGCAATCGTGACTTCTATGTTACATTTTTCACTCGAGACAATTAAACCTTAGACGTATTCCTAAATATTGTGTGAATTCACTTTAGCAAACTTCATGCACTCATTGTTCCTTTTTTATGTGCCCACTATTACTGCATTTCTATTGCTAAATAGGGATTTCCTATAGCATAAAATAATGACACTTCTGATAAGATTAATACTTCCAGCTGCCATTTTACGGCTCCCTAACTAGTCTTAGATGATACAGGGAGCTTCCAGCAGTTTTCTACATAGTTATTTTGATGTACCAAACATTCTAAAGAATTAAACAAAAAAAAACCAATAAAAAACCGTAGAAAAACCAAAAAAACCACTAAAAAACCAAAAAGTCGAAATTTCAAAAGTTTGATTTGCCAACCCTGGTGCAAATGTGGAGAAAAAAAAACAGTGACCCAGAAAAATCTTTCCTTCTGCCAAATACGACAAAAAACAACAATACCTTTATCCTTATCTATAATATGTTGATAATGAGAAGTTACAGGCAGTAACTATAATGACATTTCCTGAGTGCGCACTGGAATAATTAGAAAAAATTATTATTAAATAATAAAAATTCGGCTGAAAGCGCCGGAAAAATTTCACACTTTTCTACTACAACGCAGACTCGATTTGGAAATACAATAATATTGCTGAAAATTATAAATGTAAAAATTTTAGTGAAGGAATTCCCCCTTCTCCCTCTAAATACGCCACGGGCCTAACAGGTGTGTATTGTGTAACTAACAGACAAGACAACTACGCTAGTTTTTTAAGACAAAACAAACCTTGACAACAACAGCTTTGCGTCCAGCGTATTTTCCAGAGAGAATGAGTACAACCTTCTGTGGTTTCATAATTTTCCCCATTTCCGTTGTAGTCGATTAGAAGCCACGTAAATGTTGATTATAACCAGCCAGGGCCAATTTTAAGAACTGAACAAGCAGAATTAACGAGCAAGCCGAGAGCAGAGAAAATTGATGTTTACAGTAGAAGATCGATATCAGATCGAGCTTCGCTGTTGCTTACAACAAGTACTTGCATTTTTCTATTCGATATGCTCTGTAGGAAGGATGCGGGATGTTTCCTTGACTAGATTCAGATCAGCTAAATATCTGACCACGAATAGATGAATATAGGGGAGCTCATTGACAAGCAGGATAGTTTCGCCGTGTTATTAAGACCGAAAGTTACTATTCAGTTGAATTCCGGTGAAATTTTTTCAGTTGACTTTTTTTGGATTATATTCCATTCCAGTGGTTTTTTTTGTCCCGAAAACGTGGTTTTTGGCACAAAGAAATTTGGAATGGCAACAAAAATATTGAGCGTTTGTGCCAATTGGCACAAAATTTTTGGCTGTCAAACATTAAATTTTCTTGAGTTTTAGACGATTTGAGGCCGAAAATGCAAAAAATTTTCGGCGCTCCGCGCCACAGTTTTTTCCTCAATCGACGCTCTTTGAGAAATTTTTTTTAAAATTGGGAAAAACTTTTTTGTGCTTAGGCACCACTTTGAGGAAAAATATTTTGATAGTTTCCTGCCTGGACTCTGGAGATGCATTTTACGCGTAAAACCGAAAATTGTCGAAATTTTTCGGCGCTTCGCGCCGAATTTTAATTATTTAATACTTTTTTTCCGTTATTCCAATGCACGGTTAGATAATTTCATTCCAGCTAATGTTTATAGCTTTTATTTATCAATATATTATGAATGAACGTTTGATCCTGTGTCTTTTTTTTGAGAATTTGACGAAAAATAAGATTTTTCTCGGTTTATTTTCCTAAAGTCTTTTTGTGGTCTTTAAAAAGATTTTGATATTTGTGTGATTAAAACTTTTCGAGTAACTCGCTGGTTGAAGAATCAAAATTATTGGTTGCTTTTCTAGTTTTTGTATTGTAGTCTGCCCTGCCCCAGGGTTTTTTTTCCACACAGCAACCAAATTTCGGGCTGTGCAACCAAATTTTTTCTCCCAAGTTGCACAGTGCAACTTGAGGTCTGACCGCTCTCTCGATTAGGTTATAGAGTTTTCTGTCCCGAGATGCATTTTTATGCGTTCTAAAGTAGAAAAAAGTGAAAATTTTCTGTCGCTGCGCGCCGGGTTTGAATTCATTTATAATTTTCTATATTGTTCTAGTGCGCGGTTAAAAAAGGTCATTCTAGTTACCGCTTATAGGCATACCTGTAAGACCTCCGACCAGTTGGGGGGGGGGGGGTAAATCCGAAATTTTGGGGGGGGGGGGGTAGGAAAAAGTCGAAATTTTTCCCAAAAAAGGCCAAAAAACATACACTTTTTGGCAAATTTTTTTAATTTTTTCCCAACTGGGGGGGGGGGGAAATGATTTTGGGTATAGGGTTGGCCGAGTTGGGGGGGGGTCCCCCCCAACCCCCCCCAAGTACAGGTATGCTTATAGGTTCTAATTATCATCATATAAGGGTAAATGTTTGATCCTGTATTGTTTTTTGACGAATTTGATGAAAACTAACATTTTTCTCGACAATTTTCAGAAAAATTTTTCGCGATCTTCATAAAAATTTTGAGTTTTGACTTTCATGTGATTCAAACATTTTGGGTGTAAGGCAATGCTAGAAATTTTTTGCCGCTTGAAATATCAAAACTCTTAGTCGCTTGCCTAGTTTTTGAATTTTAGTTTGTCCGACTGAAAATTTATTAAATTCACTGAGAAACCAAACTTTCTGTCTGAGAAATAAAAAGTGAAAAGATTCATTTTCCAGCGTTCTACAATATTAAAATCCAGAAAAAATTTTCGGCGCTACGCGCTGAACTAATTTTTCTAGTCGAGTCACATAAATCTTTTCATTTGTCTCCAAAACTCAGAAAATTGGGTTTTAAATGTCTTAAACTGACGCGGATCGAATGAAATACAAGAAAACCAGTTTGCGATGGTTTTTCGGATAAATTTAAGCCAATTTATCAATTTTAGAGTGAGAAACCAAAAATTTATCTGTGCAACCAAAATTTTTCCCCAAGTTGCACATTGCAACCTGGCATTAAATATGAATTCACTGAAAAATTAAACCTTCTGTCTAGGAAATAAAAGCTGTGGAGGTTCATTTTCCAGCGTTCTAGAATATCAATATTTCAGAAAAAATTTCGGCACTAGGCGCCGAATTAGTTACTCATACCAATCTTTCCATTTTCTCTTCAAAACTCAAAAAATTTGGTTTCAAAAGCCTGAAACCGACGTGAATCGAATGAAATAGAAGAAACCCACTTTTGGTATCTTTCCGATAAAATTAAGCCAATTTATTTATTGATTTTAGAGTGAACAACCAAAAATGTATCTGTGCAACCAAAATTTTTCCCCAAGTTGCACATTGGAACCTGACTTTTGCAGAAAAAGCCCTATGGTTCTGTTCATACCTTTATGTCAGATTGTCAGCTATTCAGAATCAGTTTTAGAATTATATTTTCCATTGTTTTATTTTTATCAAAGTTTACTGTTTGATTTACTTGTTATGTCAAAATTAGATTGTTTTATGTTGTTTATTAGGTTGTTTTATGTAATTCAGGAGTCCGGACTCCGTGCCAGGGATTTTTATTTTTGCACGCAGCAACCTAATTTCGGGCTGTGCTACCAAATCCTTCCTGCCAAGTTGCACAGTGCAACCGGGAGCCCGACAGCCTTTAAGCTTATAAGTATAGTTTCCTATTCGAAGATCCATTTACATGCGTTTAAAAAAGGCAAATGAAAATTTTCCGGCGCTTCGCGCCGAGTTGTCCCGGAGCTGAAATTTTAGCCGGGGCCGGGGCAGACATATACCGTAAAATGGGGTAATTTTGGATGACTTCAAAGTTTGAAGTGACATAAGTTTTGAACCCATGGATGAAAAATGATATCTATTTTTTCAAAAGTCCGGTCGCCAGCTATATTTCATGTATAAAAAGCGACATGGATGCACACCATTTGCATCCATGTGTTTAAAAAAAAAAACCTGGGTGTCCGAAGTTACCCGCAGGGTGGGCTATTTTCGGACAGAGGGGTATTTTACATAGGGAATTTTTTTTTTATTCGTTTTTGACTACATTTGACCTATTGAAAGGGCAAATTAAGATATTTAGCAAGTTTTAAAAAAAAATGTAATGGCATAAACACAAGTTAAATTTTTTTCAGAAATTTTTCTAGTAAAATTTAACAACGGGCCAGTGAGATCAATATTTTGAGATTCGACTATAAAAGGCACAAACGAAACGAAAAAATGGAATGCCTGAAAGCGAATGCTCTCATAAAATTCGTAACTCATGAACACAAACTACATTACAGATTTACAGACAGCCTGTCCAAAATTACCCCCACATCTTGTAAAAATGAAATTTTAAAATTTAAAAAGTTATCACTTTTTCAAAACTTTATAAAACCCAAACATATTTTGAAGTTATTTAGTTCGATATATTGCTAGTTTAAAAATAAAACATCACTTCATGAATTTTTACAGTACCGATTACGAGAAAATTTTTTGACACCACCTAAAATTTCTTGAAAAAAATTTTTTCACGAAAATCAACATCCTGAAAATCAAACAAAGAATAAAACCAATAAATTTAACTGTATTATTTGTGAAAAAGAACATACTTCCGGAGAAAAAAATTTTTATTCACAGTAAATCAATATTTTTCGAGATACGAACCTGTAAATGCGAAAAAAAATTTTGTCCGTAACTACCCCACCGTCCGGAATTACCCCACTAACGTACTAGCATATACGTCACCAGTGGTATAGTATTTCATGTAGCATTCATGGAAAAATTTTTATGGCGCTTCTTTTTCTTTTCATTTCATGTTAGCTTTGATAATGCATTGATAGATACGTTAGAAAAAGTTTGAGTATTTTATACAAAAAATTTAATTTTTAAGATAAATGTCATTATCAAGTATGAGGAAGCTCATTCTTTTCTCAAAGAAACTGGGTTGCACACGTGCCTGGACACTTCTGTCGATTCATCTGCAGGTTTTTTAGCATGGTGCTAATGAAACCAGAGCCGTTCTAATGAAACTTTTTGGACTTTAGCACGCATGCTAATGACTCGAAGCGAAAAATTTTTGAAAAAAGTTAAAGATATCACAAAAATTGAACAATTGTACGTTTTCTGAAAAAACAACTGCCTATACAATTGAATATATCGAGGGGCACACCACAATCCCCGCTCAGCTACAGGTATGAAATTTAGTGCAGTAAATGCGACTTTAAATACATTTTTATCAGTTTTTTAGCTAAAAGCCCTTTGCCGGTAGTTTTTTATCAGTATTTTTTGAACGAAAATTTGTGGCGTTGGCACAAATGTTTTTAGGTTTTTTTGTGATTGACACGAATATCCTTGCACCACTGCTTTTTCTGTACATATGTATACGAGCCTCTTTATTCATGTACAAATGTGGAAAAAAAATCTTTTTACACGAGAGATTTTTAGCTTTTGTACCATATTAATAGTAACTGTCTATCCTGATAAAATAATTGTTGACGCTAACAAAATTTTTGTATGGAGTCAAAACTCCTTGTCTCTTACGAAAAAACTGTGCCTTGCGCAAAAACGCTCTCCTTTCAGGTAGGTGGGATTGAAATTTGAATCGATAACATTGCTGAACTGCTGAATGATCTGCAATATGCTAGTTGTAAAGTAAACATGAACCAATCAAAAACAAAAAAAAAGCATTGAAAATTAATCAAAATACGTTTCAACGAAAATCGTTAAAAAAAGTGTATTTCTTTTCCGGCAAACTTCGAAAACAGTTCGGAAACAGAACTTCTCCAATTAAAATTGATAAACCAACATCTAGTACGACCAAGCCTGTAGCCAGGAATTTTTTTCGGGAAGGGGGGCACACATTCTTTCACACAATTTACCGTAAAATTGACAGGTAAAGTTCTTACCTCTGCATTTTTTAACACTTCAAACATTCCGGGGGGGTCATGGCCCCCCAACCCTCACTGTCTACAGGCATGTACGACGTTTGAGCGTGATGACAGAGTTTACTAAAGAGTTATATTTGAAAATTTCATCGCCAAGCTTTTAAGTTAAAACTGATACAGTGCCTCCGTCCAACTCTACCAGAAAAGAAATCAATTACAAACGTTGACTCTTCTAATTTGACAAATTTTCGCTTGAAATCGACCTTTTTGATACATTTGAACTAATCATTCATGAAAAACTAGAATGTGGCATTACGAATATAACCCTTACTATGCATAATATTACAAAACTTCAATTAATAAATAGCCCCGTAAAAATGCAAACAATCGGTCGAAAAAATTTATTGAATAAAACTCGAAACCCAGAAAATTTTGCACCCACAAAACCCAACAACCCCAAAAATCCGCCCTCGGCGATAATCAGTGTTTTTTTTTTTGCCGCTGGCAAATGAAAATTTCTAGCGGCAAATGAACTTCGAGTCGTCATTTGTACATGTACAAACGGAATGAGGAAAAAAATTTTGGGTATGGTTCTCATTGTGGAAAAAATTTTGGGGAACTCTAAACCGAAAAGATGCGTTTTGGTAGACTTTAAAAGGTCAAAATCTGAAAATTTTCCGGCGCTTGGCGCTGGTCATGGGTATAATTATAACTATATTCTATCAGGCGCGGTCGTTAGCATATCTACTTCGACTTACTAATTAATGCTCAACAGTTTCTATCAATCAAGTTAGCTCTTTCATTTTCTAATCGTTTACAGTCAATTATGTCGCCGAAAATAGAGATTTTTCATCAAGTCTCTCAATTTTTTCTTTCGATGATTGGAATTTTTTAAACGTTTGCAATCTGAACTTTTGCGTTTATTGAAGGTGGAAATTGAAGACATTACTCTAGAACGCGATTTTAAAACATTTGTTCACGAATTATCTGTTGGAGAGATTTATTTTTCAGCGTTTTAGAATACAAAAACCCGAAAATTTTTCCGGCGCTTCGCGCCGGAATGGGAAGCAAATTACACTTCATCAGTCTGATTTTTATTTATTTCCCAACGTTATGAAAGTTCATTTTCCAGCGTTTTAGAAAGTGAAAATCGAAAAATTTTTCCGGCGCGGAGCGCCGGACCAAGAACTAAATAAAATTCGATGATTCTAATCGGAATCACAGAAATGTTGATAGCAGATAAATTCATGAGAACTCTATCGTTAACTTGCTTTATCCGCTCCTATAGAAGACCGATATATTCTTCATGAGCTCATTTTAACTAACATAACCAGAATTTTCTCAATTTTTTCCTCATTTTTGCAGGTTTCTGACTACAAATACAATAAAATGCTTGGGTATGCTCCTAAAATGCATAAAAACGCATCCGCAGCCACATTATGAGCGTTTTTAAAAATGTGGAAAATTTTTGGAAAATGAGGAAAAAAATTTTGGGTGGGGTTCTCATGTGGAAAAAATCTTCGAGGAAAAAAAACGGTGCCAATAAGTACCCAAACATAATCGCTTAAAAAACTAATATTTTCATTGTACAAATATGTACAAATGAAAATTGCCTACTCGTTTGTACATGTGCAAATGGGTCATGTACAAAAAAAAAACACTGGCGATAATGTTCATGTTGAAAAATAATATAATTTCTTAAGTACAAAGATTAAGTTGATACAACACAAAATGAATGGGAATGTTTAACAGCTAAATATGAATATTTGTTTAGCTGGAAAATGATGTTATTGAAAAAGGGAATAAAGAAATAGGGAAAAATCAACCTGTTTACGTTCATCGCCGTCGAAAAATTAAAAATTTTCACCGTATTTCTAAATTCCAAATAAAGTGTCGAGTTTTACTCACTTTAATATGAAACTAGGAATAACAGATGCGCGGAAGTAATCAAGGATAACTGAGCAATGAGAGTAGATTTATTTCATTCATTCATTAATTGAATATTAAAGATTATACATATAACTGATAACAAGGCCGTATTTAGGGGGGGCGGGGGGGCCGTCACCCCCTTGGAACTTTGTCATATGTCGATTTTGTGTCTATCACTGAGAAAAATCTCAAAATTTTCCGGCGCTTCGCGCCGGTCAATGAATATAACAGTCATTATTTTCAATCAGGCACGGCCATTATCACATCTACTTCGACTTAATAGTTAAACTTCAACAGTTTTAATCAACTGAATTACCTCATCTCTTATTTTATTAGTTACAAGAAAAAATGTTGGGCATGTTTCTCACAGTGGGAAAACTTTTTTTGATTTATAAACCGAAATGATGCATTGTGGTGAACTTCAGAAGGTCAAACCCTCAAAATTTTCCGGCGCTTGGCGCCGGTCCTGAGTATAATAGTCATTGTTCCCTATCAAGGGCGGCCATTAACATATGTATCTACTTCCACTTTACTAGCTAACTTTCATCAGTTTCTATCAACTGATTCACTTCTTCCCTTCTTTTACTAATTAAGAGCCAATATTTTGCTGATAATTTAGGTTTTTGATCACTTCTTAAAATTTTATTCTCTTGCTTCGTTTGGAGTTTTCCAAAAATTTTGAAATGTGAACCTTCGCAATCCGCATTCCGAAATAAGAAAGGTATTACAATCCATTAGTTTAATTCCAATTTATTATCTTTGTTATGGAAAGATTAATTTTTCAGCCTTTTAAAGTGTAAAAACCTGAAAATTTTCAAAATTTTCTTGCTCCGTCCGCCCCCCCTCCCCTAAAAAAATTCCTCCCCTCCCTAAAAAAATTCCTGGCTACGGCCCTGACTGATAACGATTTTCACGTTTTTTAGTCCACCAGATCTGTTCAAAATATAAGACTCGATCAGAAGTAAACAGATTTCAATGCCGAAGAAAATCAAGCAAACTCATGAATGAACTTCGGTTTGGTGCTGGCATCCAGCTTATCTGGTGTTTGCATAACAGGTGCCAGTTGGTGCAAAAATAACTCATCTCTGGTCTCAACCGAGTTCCATAACGTTGAACTTTTTGTCTCCAAAGTGTATAAGTATCGACACTTTTAGTCCTTAGAGTAAAGATTTGGTACCAGTGATTTTTGAACCCGAAATTTTGTACGTACAAGATAGCCAGCAAGACCGAAGCCAGGCAAATTTGTGGTGTAAGTAAAAAATTATGTTTTCGGTCCTAAAACATATTGGGAAATGTCGGAAAACGAATTTATTGGACGTCGTAAGCTCAAAACCTAGAATTCGAATTCCATAACCAGTATGCGTAAAAAATAGTTTGTAAATGCTTTTTCTCCAGAAGACCGTGCTTCCATAATTGAAAAATCATGTCAGTCCAATTTGATTCCATTAAATTTCAGATGCCTCCATCGATTTATGATTTCTCCTTCCATTGTGTTCGCTGCCTGAAGACCTTCAAAAAGTGGCATCTTTTGTTCGAACACCTTTCGGAGAAGTCAACTTTGAATTTATTCGCATGTACGAAATGTTGGACGGGATTTTTAACTATCGATGCTTTGATCGAACATTTAAAACGTAAACATGTCGAATCTACCGACGTTATTGGACAAGCTTCGCCGGACAATATTAGAACCGATATCTTGGCGCATGTTCTCATCTGCGCCCATTGTGGCCGACACGTGGTTGTTGCCGATAGGTTACTGGCTCGTCAACAAACTAATTATGAACAATTCCTTAATCACGCTACCAAAGGCGTTTACCAAATTACGGTACACGCAAAGTCACAAATCGTAGAATCTATTTTGGATGAGATTGAATCAAGTTTCCCATCGAAGTTGATGATAACTTTTTACGATACGTCATTGCCAGTTCCTTTGAAATGTACGATTTGTGGTTCAACTTACGAAAAATTAGACGATGTCGAGCAACATTTTTCTCTTTTCCACAAGTAAGCAAATATGTTATATAGTTTCTAGAGAAGTATTTCATCTACAAAGAATGTGGTATTTCGCTAGTCGAAAATTTAGAATACACCTAGTCTTGTATCGATAATGTCTATCCTTGACCTTATGTTTTTTAATGTTTGTGTGTCAGTGTTAGCGCGCGAGTTAATGTTTCATTTTATGTTTCCCCTTTTATCTTCTGTCCCGCGTCATGCATGTTATCATGTTATCAGTCCTGCGTGTAATTGATGATAATTTCAAGTTTCTTTCCTTTCCGACAAATTTCAGACCGCGATCTTCGGACGAAGAATACGTGAAAGCATGCACGTCTTGTGGTGAAGAATTCTGGACGAATATTAATTATCAGTTGCACCAAAATGAAGAACATACGTCATCGAAATGGACGCTTATAAAGTTTTTGAAATTATACGCTTCAAACGAGACGGCCCAAGACGCCATTTGTTCGCGTAATATACAATTAACGATGTCTAAACAAACTTTACGGTGCGATTTATGCTTACGCATTATGGAAATTGCAGATTTCAATTCACACGATTGTGCAATCAATTACACTCGAAGGTAAAAGCATATACATGAGGCAAAGGATTAAACGAGCTTAAAAAGTATGTACATCGAACCAGTTGGCCATTCAGCGAGAGGTAAAATGTGGTCTTCTTTTGAGGAAGTTTTTAGAATGATAACTCGATTAAAAACAAATAGTGATATCTAAAGTCTCGCTTGCAATTCTATTTTTCATGATTTTGTTAGTTTGGGAAAATCGATACAAAAACGCAATGAGGCAAATTTTATCGGAAAAACCTTCGAAAGCTAGTTTCCTTATATTTCATTCAATTCGCGCCAATTTTAAGCTTTTAAAACCCAATTTATTGAGTTTTTTAGAATGAAATGAAGAGCTAGTATGAGCAACTTAATCGGAGAATGAAATGAAAAGCTGGTCTGAGTAACTAGTATCCAATTAATCCAGGAATGCTATAAAATTTTAAAATTGTATTAAAGTTTAAATGATCTCTTCCAGCTAATCATTTTAAATTATTTCAATATGCAAATTGAACTCCATTGTGCAATAGCACGTCTGAATGATTTATACATTGCCATTCTAAAACTTCATCTGACAGGTAAATTTATATATTCAGACAACAATCAAAGCAGGTATTCTAAAGTTGTTGCAGTTCTTAACGAAAAAATTTTTTATAAAATGATGAAAATTTTTCAACTCATAGTTGAATTTTTATTCGTAATTTAGATGACATGTAATGAACATTATATGATAGCTTTACGTATAATTAATCTCGTTAGATCTATAGCTGATTTTAAAAATAATTTTTTGGCAATTAAACATTTATACAAAATTATTGAAAATTATGACAAAATGCAGACGATTTGACCTTTTGAAATAACTTTGTGGAAGTTTTTATTGCACAAAACTTCCACCACTTTTGCGTCCCTTGGTTTTCCACAGACTTTTATCCACCACATTATAGCCTACCCACTTCTCTTTGCGGCAAACCGCAATATTGTAGAGCACATCCTCAAAAGTTTCGGGACAATACTCAAAACATGATATTTTCAGCTTACACCGTCATGTAAGTATAGTGTGCAAGCAGCGTAAAAAATACGCATGTTCGATAGCATATCCAAGTGGCTATCGTGTATATAAAATTTTGTTGTTAGGTGCGCTACAGGGGAAACTATGGGTGATCGTGACCTCCTGCACCCAAGTTGCATCAGAAAATCAGGGTCTTTCATTCTTTTTAACGCAGTGCGTATAAATATAAAAAAGTTATACAATCAAATTACTGACCCACATATTTTTTGGTTCTCAATTTTCATCATCACACGATGATTTCTCTAATGACAAACTAAAGTCAAGGTCATGCAAAGAACGGAAAGACGCGTTCCGGTGCTCCATTTTCGGCGCCGTCGTTTGGGTGCCAGCCAGTTCGGCTTCGGCACTAGCCGTTTTGGCGCCAGCTATTTCAGTGCCGGCAATTTTGGCAAAGGCTGTTTCGGCGCCAAACTGTTTCTCGTTCCGTTTTATTTTTTCAGTTTTCTTTATTTTTTCTTCATTTCTTATCTTTTTCTTTCTTAACTATTATTATTCCTTCGTTTTATGTACCTTTGTTTATGTTTTGGTTTACGTTCATTGATAGTCTTGTATTTCTTTTTCTTTCGTTTTCTGTGTCTTGCTAAGAGTTTGTCTAAGTTTATTTGAAACTTTGAAAGGTGTTGAAGTACCTACGGAAAATTTTAGGAATTTCATTTAGCATTGTTGGAGCAACGGGACACCATTCTTTGCAAAAAATCATTATTTGGGATAAAGGGATTCATAGCATTACTTGGAGTAAGGGGACACTTAAGGTAACGGGACACAGTCTGAGCAGTTGGCCTAGCTTATGCTTATTGCTTTTGAACATCAGCATTTTGTGGATAAATGTTTGATCTTGTATTGTTTTCTGACGTATTTAACGGAAATCAAGATTTTTCTTGATTGTTTTCGCAAAACCGTTTTGCAGTCCTTTAGAAGTTTTGACTTCCGTGAGCGTAAACTTTGTGCATTTAAAAAAATGACTAAAACATCGTCAGCATAGCAGAATAGCAGAAGTTCTTGCAGGCAGAGGAATCCGAATTCTAAATTGCTTGCCTGATTTTTTAATTTTAGTTTGCACAGCTGAAAACTCATTGGATTCACTGAAAAATTTGATCTTTCATTCAGGAAATAGATATTGAAAAGATTAAAAGATGATAATGAAAAGGAAAGAAAAGATGAAAGAAGAGATTGAAAGAAAAAAAACATGGAAATACATTCATTCCTCAATTATTTTCCAGCTTTAAAGGATATCAAAATCCAAAATATTCAAGTCAGAGGTAAAATACCTATGGCGCTTTTTTATGGTTCCGATAATTTGAAAATCTATTTTGATGAATAATTATGATTTGTAAATTACTAGCCCAAGATTTATTAGGTCGAAAATGGAAAAAAATGTTTGATCTATTTCGCCAACCAAATGGCGTAAAGATCACGATCGATCATCGATAATTGTACAAGAATGTGATGAAAAAATGATTTTGTCGACGTTTTAGAGGCCCCGATATACAAAATTTTCGGCGCTAGGGCCCAAACAAGTTACTTTTGCCAACCTTTCATTTTTCCTGCAAAACTGAGGAAATTCAACGTTAAAAGTCTAAAACTTACTCGAAATGAACGAAATACAAGGGAAGTAGTTTTCAAACATGTCTCTAATGAAGTTGAGCGAATTCATCAATTTTAGAGCGAGCAACTAAAAATTTATCTGTGCAACCAAATTTTTTTCCCAAATTGCACATTGCAACCTGCCTTGTGCGAAAAATTGGGAACAGGCCTAAACGAGCTGCATTATTAATTTTGTTGATCTTCTTAATGCTTACTGTAATAATTAATCTAGTCATTTATTCATTAGACTGTTGAAAATTTGAGTTTTATATATTCCAGCTCAAAGTGTACGTTACCATAAAACCGCCTAACATCGGCCACTTTTCAGTATTTTGTTTTTTTGCATAACTCAGGATCCAGTGGGTATTTTTCCGTGAAACAAAGTTTTTTTGAAGCTTAACCATTGTTCTAACAGTGCTGTGTGTTTATTAAAAAACAACTTATGTTTTAAGTAGATATGTAAGACTTTTACTGTAGGCATGGGCGTAGCGAGAGGGGGGGCGGGGGCGGCCGCCCCCTCCTTGGACAATCCAAATTTTTTTCGTAAAATGAATATCATTTGCGCTTAAGAGCCTATAGGTGCTTACTGCTTTGCTTACCTCAGCTGTCATTTGATTCATTTTAGCATTGGTGTAGATAGGTACTGTATTGATGTCCATAATTATTTTCAAAGAAAGTTTCGCGAACATAAATTTTTTGTGTACATTTAGCTTGAACATTTTTGTTTCCACTTACACGATATACATATTTACTTTTACTCAGTGACACAATGCTCATAAAAAAATTTTTACTGTTCAATTCAGGTTTAAATAATATTAAAAATGAAACGCGGACTAGAATTATTTGGTTTTGGACCCAGGCCAGCGAAAAGAATTGTTGTAAACATTCCTGAAGGTGACAACGAACTCATTCCTCTTACGGACGGAAGTCTGACTGGCATCGAAGCTAATAATGCCACTGAAGCTGCGACTGAGGCATACATATTTGCAACCAGTGATTTTTTTGTGTACTTGATGAAGTTAGCTTCTAAGTGTACCTACATACACTTTTTTTGGAAAAACCCGAATGTGTTAAAGTGCAGAAATAATCTCTCATGGTGGCATTACACCTTTTACCATTTTTGATTTAAAATAATTTCCGCCGCCTCCTTAGAAAAATCCTGGCTACGCCCCTGACTGTAGGTATGTTTTTTGTCACATTTTCTTAGGTTACAGACTTTCTCAGGCATATCGAATCTAATGAGGTTTTTGTTCAACTAATTGCTTGAACTTATATTTAAAATGATGCACTATCTGATGAAGCATTTCACTTTCATCTAACTGCGTTTGTTTCTGAGATTTGCCTGGCTAAGGTTTGCCCAAAAATACTGATTTTCACCTAACTTTGGTCTGCTCTTAAAATGCATGGTTTAATGCTTAACAGTTCCTTTATTAGCTTCAGCATGCCTAAAAACGTAATTACGTAGCTTATTCTAATGAAACTCTGACTTCTGCTCTTGAAAGTATGTTTAATGGTGAAATGAGTATTAATGAAGCTTCGCAAGTCTATTCGATCCCACGGGCTACATTAAAGAATAAAATGAGGATGAACCCAATGAATCCTATAGGAAGACCGACAGTTTTCGGTTCAGAAGAAGAACATTTGATGTTCGTTTCTATGGCCTTCAAAAGATGTTTTTTGGATGAGCAATGAGCATCATTGATATTATTTGCAAGCTTGCCACTGCACCAGTGCCAAAATCTTCACGTGCCTTTGCTTTAGATACTGAAACTTCAGATTCCACTGAGCAATTGTTTTTCAAGTATTGAAATTTATTGTTGATTATGCTTTAAAATTGATCTGTAATCATTAAGTGCAATTATTTTGATACAGTAGTTATATTATCTATCCAGGTTATATTATCATTTATTCAGTTTGCCGTATCACATTTGGTTGATTTTGCCCTTAATTAGCAACCAATGGTTGCATGCAAATATTTTTAAAAACACATTTGGTGGCCAATGTTAGGATTAAATTGCACAATCTTGGTCATAGAATGACTTTTCCGTGCTTTTTCATCATACTTTTTTTGCTAGCCAAAGTTAGGCGGACTCATGCATCATAACAACTTCTCGTGCTAATAGTATGTTCTTCAAACATAGTCTGTTGTTTTGAACTATTTTAGCTCGTGATGGATAAACGAGTACTCGGGTAGGAAATTTTGGTCGTGTGAAACACTATGTACGATCCTCTTTATTCGTACAAGGGTCAGGTAACAAATCTCTGGACAAAGAAAAATCTTTTTGTACACGAAAAATATTAAAAATTTTGCCAGTTTACGGCTTCACGGCGCGCCGTGATATAGAGCTCAGGCGGGTTCTTATAGGTGTGTCAAGTTGAACCAAATCGGGACTGAGCGTATAAGTTTATTTTTTAAATTGAGAATCAGGACGTAGTACGAATTCACAAGGAATTCACAATTCACACATTGTTTCACTCAATTTACTGTAAAATTGGAATTTCGGACTCTTGACTTATTCTTGCAGAAAAAACCAAAACTTGCTTTTTTAACACTTCAAGTATTTGGGGGGAACCATGGCCCCGTACAAGTCATTGCGGGGGAGTGCTATAAGAACCCCCCCCCCAGAAATCGTCGGCCGTATGGCTTGCCATTGGGCGACCCTCCCCCCCAGATTTTCCATCTAATCTTATGGCTAGCCATATGGTAGTCATATTTCCCTCATACTTTTGGTCTCAAAAGTAAATTTTTTGATAAAAAATGTCAATTTTTGAACAAAAAATGGTTAAAAACGTTGATTTTCTCGGTGCCTCACATCAAAAATACATTTATTACGGTCTTTAGACAAAAATTACCATTTTTTGAACCATTTTTCGGACTTTCTTGGTGAAAAAATCGATTTTTTTCTTCAGAAACCCCTCCTTTAAAATTTGGGGGAATCGGTGACCCACCTCCAAAAGAGTCACTCCACCCCGAGACCTCTAGACGTCGTTACATGTATGCATAGCCCCCCAACCCCCTACCTTCAGGCTTGAGGGTAATCCTACAAGAAAAAAAGGACCATCCAGCGAATAATCACAATTTTTAAACAAGTTTCAGTAGGTGATCTTTAAAAATTGAAGAGCTTTGTGATTGTTTATTCAGAGCTATCTAACCGCCCAACTTCTACCGTAATTCTTAGGAGTTCTTACTGTAATTTTTTATTTTTATTTGAAAGATTATGACAATAGGCAAAAACAGCTGTCCGCAACTGGAAAGCTATTTCGCTATCATTTTTTGATGTGATAACTTTTGTTGTTCTAGCTGGTGCTTAGTTCAAAACCATAGCTATGTGATATAGAATTGAGAAGGGAAAAATTATTCCTGAAATAAATAACATTTAGTAGTTCGGATCCGAAACTCCAAGAAATAATTAGTCATTGGAGTTTGACAGAGAATTTAGAAAATCCAAAAGTTTTCACGACTTCTGAACTATTAATCGAACAGCTGTCGAAAAGTATAAAATACAGTAGCAAATACGGTAATCGAGTGAAATGAAGTTTAACATGTTTTTGTTACATGAAGTCGCCCTTTGACAGGTAGTATCATCGATTGCTCAAAATTTTCAGGGTTTAAAGAAAAATAGGTTTGGTTTAGGCTGAACTAGTTAGAGCTATTCCTTGGTTAGGCCTCGGAGATTCCTCAAAAGTTCTTCCCCTAGACCTGGCAACAACAACACTCACTCACCTCTTATCAGGGCGCCTCACAACAGCTCCTTGTAGACTCCTAGAGGAAAATATATACCCTCAGGAACGAACGATACTCGAATGATCTCTCTAGTGGTCTTCCTTCCGCTTGACGTCTGCAAGCGACCAGCGTCTGGACCTATGGCCCTTCGCTACTTACTGTAGATGACGCTAATATCAAATACCAAATAAATAAACAATTATTACTAAAGAATGCGGACCAACCACTATACAAATATGTAAATTGCGGACATGTGCTGGGCAAAGGTTTATTGTGGACGCCGGCATAAAAACACCAAGAAAAAAATAAAAACCATAATGATTTCATGATCATTTTTCCTTCTTTCTGTGGCACTCCGTTGCTATGCAAATTGTCTGCGCCACCAGTCGTCCACTTTGTCGATTTGCATGTTGACTTCCCAATCGCGGCTTTGCCCGCAACAGGGTGCCCAACAAGTCCAGTGTTTTTTTGCCGGAGGCAAATGAAAATTTTTGGGGGAAAACGAAATTGGGGTAGTCATTTGCACATGTACAAACGGCTCCTTCCATATTTAGGGAAGAAAATTTTGGGGATAGGATACAGAAAATATGCATTTTAGTGCATTTTAGAAGTCCATAATGTCGAAATTGCGCCAGTTATAACTTTAATGAGCATTATTATTTACTTCCTATAGCTCAGGCGCGACTTCTAGCATGTCTATTTTCACTTATCATTTAATCTTAAATCATTTTCATCATCTTAAACGTATTCTCTCAAGTTTTAAGTGGTGATCTTCAATATTTTATTTTGATATTTTATGAAGTTTCACATTTTTTCCTTTACGCATTTTTTGGGAGGGATCAATACGTTAAGTCTGTAAAGTTTGTGAAGCGATTATTTCTTTCTTAACGTAAAATCCATCCAAAAGCTTCATGGAAGTAGTTTTCGGAAATTTACTCTTCTTACTCATAACTTTTCGGCCAAGTTGATGAGAGTTGGCAAATAAATTACTGGTTTTAAAATTTTTCAAATATAAAATTCTAGAAATTGCTACTTTTGAACACAAAATTCGAATCTAATTCTTGAAATGATTGTTCGAAAAATTGATTTCCCAGCGTTGCAGAATGTCAATGCCCCAAAAATTTCTGCAAAAATTAATATCTTTTTTGAACTCTCGCTTGTCATCATAGCGGACTTAATGTCGATTTCTCATGCAATTCAAAGTCATTACGCCCTCGGATAGTTTTCTACAAAAAAAAATTTTGTTTTCTACGAAAATTTTGTTTCCTACAAAAAAATTTTTACAAATGAGTCATGTACAGAAAAATCCTGGTCAGTCTGTTTTTCGTTAATTTCATTCAGTTCAGGGATTTTTTTTTTACATGACCCGTTTGCACACGTACAAACGACGGCCAATATTCCATTTGTACAATTTGTACATTACATACCAAAAATAGGTATAAATAAGTAACCTGCGTTCCTCTACGTCATGGCCAAAGAACAATAACCAAATCAGTGTAATTTTCAAATTTTATTTATAACTACAAAAAAAATCATTAAAATGGAGAATTGAAATTTTCGAGTTTCAATTGTAATTTATAAGCATTGTGGAACAATTTGTCTGGAAAACTATCCGATTGCATAATAAATTCGCATTAGATGATAAACCGATGGATAAGTCCTCCACGATGACAAGTGAAAGCCCGCCGGAAAATTTTTTTGTGTATTGACATTTAGCGACACTGTAAAATCAATTTTTCAAACATTATTTTTTGATTCAAAATCTGTGTTCAAAAGTCGTAATTTTTAGATTTATCATTTGAAAAATTTTAAAACCAGTAATTTATTCGTTGACTCTCATGAACTTGGCTGGAAAGATATGAGTGGATCATACATGTAACGGAGCCCCGAGGTCTGGGGGGGGGGTTGGACCACTTTTTTTTGGGCCGGGGGTCAGTAATTCCCAAAATTTTGGAGGGAGGGGTCTCTGTAAGAAAAAAAGTTTGATTTTTTTCACGAAAAAAGTTCGAAAAAAATTTAAAAAATAGTAATTTTTGTCTAAAAAATGTATTTGTGGCGCGAAGCGCCGAGAGAATTGACGTTTTTGACCATTTTTTGTTCAAAAATTGACGTTTTTCATCAAAAAGTTGACATTTTTCTCACCAAAAGTATGGGGGTCCGTGGGCTACCCTATGGCTAGCCATAGGATTGGAAAATCCTGGGGGGGTGGTCGCCCAATGACTAGTCATATGGTCGACGACTTCTGGGGGGGGGGGTTCCCATAGCACATCCCCCCAATTACATGTATGTAGTGGATGGAAGAGTAGAAATTTCCAAAAACTGCTTCCATGAAGCTTCCAAATTGATTTATCATAAAGAAAGGAATAATCGTTTCAAAAAGTTTACCGACTTGACCATACATGCACAGCATAGAAATTCTGCTGGGGGTCAGCCAGAACAGGGGGTGGAACACAAAGTTTTTTTCGTTCATGATAACGAAAAGAAAGGTATTCTAACGTCCGAACAGCATATTCTTACAACTATATTAGTCAGATATGTAGAATAATTATCTCAGAATGCACTTTTTAAAGTTATAATGTTACTCTTTTGGGATCAAGTATGCCTTGTTTAGAAAAATTGTTAAACTACAGCATCATTTCCATTTTTATGACGACTTTCTCTTCTCTCTGGCTCATTTTTCTTCATCAATTTCTCAATTATTGCTGGGGGCGTCAAGTCTGGTGGCGGTCAGCAGAAATCTGCTGGGGGTCAATAAAAATCTGCTGGGGGTCAACCCCCCCCCCAAACCCCCGCACGGGCATGTATGGACTTGACGTATTGATCTTTCTCAAGAAATGTTCCAATGAAAAGCTGCGAATCTTCATTAGATATCAAGATAAAATATTGAAGATTACCACATAAAACATGAGATAATACGTTTGAGATGATGAAAACTATTATACATTAAATGATGGGTGAAGGTAGACATTCTGAAAGCCGCGTCTGAGCTAGGTAATACATAGTGATGATTATTAAAGTTATAACCGGCGCGAAGCGCCGGAAAATTTTGAGATTATGAACTTCTAAAGTGCACTAAAATGCATATTTTCTGTACCTTATCCCCAAAATTTTCCTCCCTAAATGGGGAAAGAACCGTTTGTACATGTACAAATGACTACCTCAATTTCTTTTGCCCCAAAAAATTTTCATTTGCCTCCGACAAAAAAAAACACTGGTTCAAATGGCAGATTATTTCCTACTTCCACCGACCATATTTTTGCTACAGAATAAAATTTAAAAGACAGTGAACGTAAGTCGATTTTGACAAGTTTATATAACCAGATATCTGAATCATACATGTAACGGGGCCCCAAGGTCTGGGTGGGGAGTCGGACGACCTTTTTTGGGCCGGGGGTCAGTAATTCCCAAAATTTTGGGGGGAGGGGTCTCTCAAGGAAAAAAATCGATTTTTTTCACGAAAAAGGTCCAAAAATAGTAATTTTTTTAAAAAGGCTGAAAAATGTATTCGTGGCGCGGAGCGCCCAGAAAATTTACATTCTTGACCATTTTTTGTTCAAAAATTGACGTTTTTCATCAAAAAATTAACATTTTTCAGTATTTTTCCGACCAAAAGTATGGTGGTTCCCATACATGTCATTGGGGGGGGGGGAGTGCTATGGGAACCCCCCCCCTCCCCAGAAATCGTCGACCATATGGCTAGCCATTGGGCGACCCCCCCCCCCAGGATTTTCCAATCCTATGGCTAGCCATATGGTAGCCCTAGGGACCCCCATAGTTTCAGTCGGAAAAATACAGAAAAATGTCATTTTTTTCATGGAAAATGTCAAATTTTGAACAAAAATGGTCAAAAACGTCAATTTTTTCGGTGCTTCGCGCCATAAGTACATATATTATCATTTTTTAGACAAAAATTAATACTTTTTAAACCGTTTTTCGGACAATTTTCATGAAAAAATCGATTTCTTTTTCCTTCAGGGACCCCTCCCCCCAAAATTTTGGGAATTACTGACCCCGGGCCCCAAAAAAGTGCTCCACTTCCCCCCCCCCAGACCTCGGAGCTCCGTTACATGTATGGTGGTTTCCATGGCTACCATATGGCTAGCCATAGGATTGGAAAATCCTGGAGAAGCGGTCGCCTAATGGCTAGCCATATGGTCCTCGATCTCTGGGGGGGGGGGTTCCCTATAGCACTTCCTTCCAATTACGTGTATGATCCGAATTCTCCGAAAACTTGGATATCCGGATGTCAAAAAATATCCGAGGAAACTCATTACTGATAATAGACATAAAACCTGTGAGTATGTCAATAGAAGAATAACATTATATCGTTTGTTTAATCGATCACTTCGACATTTTTTCATTTTAAAATTTGTTCATTCGGTTACACTCGCCTGTTCAACGAATTTATTTTGTACTCTGACTTTCGTATTTTTATTCGTCATCTATGTTGAAAGTTTTCCATAAAATATGCGGATATCCACGATGTTCGTCGGATGGTTTGTAGCCATACGCGCCGATTTAATTTTCCCCTTCCCATTTGCACCTCGCCGTGCGATAACTGCATTTGCTCCTCTTGGGAATGCGCTGCTCTTGTGTTTACTGTTTACCTTCATAAAAATAACAATGATGCGCCTGTAAATACATATAAAGGTGACAATTGGCTGCAAATAACAAAAATTCAAAATTTCTTTGCAGCTAGTCTCTGTTTTTCTCAGACTTCTACATTAATCGTTATGTTTATTTTCGTTATTTTCTTCGCTGTTTTTCATCATTTCTTTCCATCATCCTGTGCCTTAATAATTGTAATATCTTCAGGGACAGGACAGTAAACATTTACTGTAGATTTTACTTGAGTTAAAGAATCAAGATAATGAAATCTGAAAATTCATTCAATGATAATAACTTTGAAGTGGGCAAAGAAATATTTCTATCTGAGCGGTCTTTCTTTACACAGCGTCATTTCCTCCTTTTTTCAAATACAGCAGCTTATCGATAAATAAAGCCATCAGAGGTTCAGTCTTTTGCATATTAAAATATTCCATGAAAGGGTGTGAGAAATAGATTAATACGTATTTATTTCATCAATACAAGATGATTTTTCAAAGCCCGTGGGCGGTACGGTCGGCTTCTGACGAGGTCATCGATTGCCCGAAACTTTAGGGGGTCATTGACGGAAAGAAAATCGATTTTTCTACATGAAAAGTCCAGAAATGGTTTAGTAAAAATAATTGTTGTCTGAAAGTTATAAAAATACATATTTATGTTACGAGCGGCAAAAAATTAGCATTTTTGACAATTTTTTCAAAATGACTATTCTCCACCAAAAATTTAATTTCATTTTGACCATGCAATTGACAAAGTTTGTGTAGTGGTTCACCATATGGCCGATGATTTCTCCTTGGGAGTTATGGCAATTTCTTGCAGTTACGTTACGTGTATGTTCGAAACAAAGTTCTCTGGCAACTTTGGAAGACGTATTATGATTAAATTTTGAGCTGATATTTGAATAAATTTTGCTGACTCAAATTACTGTATCACTTTCCGAAATGATCACTGATTGCAGAATTTGTTTGATTGAACACTCCGGTATATGATGCCGTGTCGTGAGAAAATACAGTTCCATAGATTTTTCCTCATCTGCACTTCCGATAGGCAGAATCAATACATAGCTCCCGTTACTGAACTGAAGAAGGTCACGATATACCGTTTCTTAATGTTCGATTTTCTTGGTGATGGATGACTGTTGTATCAGAGCACCCCATGGGGGCATATGGGGGAGTATTACCCCGGTCTTAGATTTGGGAATTCATTTATTACCCCATAAAAACAGCTCACTATGGCAAAAAATTTTGGTAGACCTCATCCTCTCCTCAGTAGGTTATAGTGATTCGAGAAAAATTGCACAATATGTGCTTGAGAGGAATTACTCACTGGTCTTTTTGACACATTTACTGAGCAGATGATAATGGGAAAGTATGCAACTTCTATGCCATATAGCGATTTTTAGGAAAGGATATCAGCACATTTATATATACTACTTGTAGGAAATCATTCTATATATAATTGGGAGATCAAATAATCAGTTATGTAAATATGTGATTTATCAAAAAATCGCCCCTTGTGAAGAAAAACATTATGTTCTTAAAATTCTTCCTCTTCATGCTCTCCTTTCCTTTTTCCCGCTTCTGCACTTTCAAATGGAAGCACTGTTTCAACCATTATCAGTGATGGAATAAGCTCATACTCCTGAAGATGCTGGTTCAAATAATGTCTCCAAAACTATGTTGTGCCTGATTCTTGAAATGTACAGGAATCAGTTGACACAACAATCTTCAAAGTGTGACTATTCTCTGCGTATAATTTGTATATTCAAGTTGCATGATTTTGAGCTGGAAAAAGGGGGTTGAAATAGTAAATGATGCTTGACTGTAGGAGCATTTATCATTTTTGTAAGTGATTGTGTGGTGAGAGTACTAAATCACCCCCCCCCCTCCGCAAAAAAAGTTGGGTGCAAAAAAAAGGTCACGGCATATTTCAAGTACTACCCTTACAATTTACGATTTTACCCCTACCTAAATTTTTGACCTTGGGGACCTCTGTGTTGTATGTAAAGTACCCTATCCACTCATTATCTAATTTACGTGCAAGGACCCTAAACTTCCCTTATCTCATAAATCTGAATGGCTCAATCTTACGAACATTTATAACGTTGTTTTCTAATGTCAGATTGCAATATGATGGCAAGCTTGTCAAATGCCCGTCACAAATGCTGAAGTCTTGCTCAATAAATCTCGCGACTCTTCAGAACGATCGAATCAGAGATTTTGTAAAAGTTTTCAAACAAAAAGCAATCCTACAATTGAAAGTTAATGAAACCGTTAAATTTCCTAATAAATTGGATACGAGCGTGAATCGGGAAGTCTGGAATTGCCGATATTGTGACGTCGTCTTCGACGAAGATCACTTGGAGAAAAATAAGCACCATTTAAAAGAAATTCATAAAATATTATTACCTTCGAACGTACAGCGTAAGGAGATTTTGGTGAAACACAGCGATATTTTGTTGGTCACCTTAAACGGTTATAAATGTCCGAAAGCGGGTTGCGCCACTAAACCGTTTTGTTCATTGACGGGCCTAAAATTCCATTTGACGTTCCAGCACAATTACGATTCATTGCGTCGTACTTTCGCTATCTCTAACAGCCGAAATTCTCAGTTGACCGTTGGCAACGGGCCAAGTGAGTGTAGTGGTTTAATCCACTTAAAATCACCAGGGTTCATACACAATCTGGAAAACAGGGAATTTTTTTTCATGTCTGGAAAACCTGGAAAACACAGGGAATTTTGTGGAAAAATGAATATTTTGTGTTGAAAAGTACAGCAAAATCGTCAAAAGCGCGGCGAGTTTTCTTATTCAACTATGCACATCGAAAGTGAAATTGCTTAAAATCATCGAGTATTTGAGATCGTTTTTTTTAGTTTTTCAACTTCAACTTCTAATTTAGCCTTTAAATTATTATGTTAAAGTCAACGTTTCAATTGGATTGTAAGGGTAATATTCGAGAAAACATTTAAACTCCTCATTTACGCCATGAAATTGGAAACTAATAAACAAAATGTTTTCGGTCAGATAGAGCATTCATATTTCCGAGCAAAAAAAATTCGAGTCTGGTCAGGGTTTTTTAGGCCAATTAGGAGCCATGGCTTTTAAAAATTATGATTGAATCTTAAAAATTTAGGGACACAAGCCAACATGGCTTGAAAAAATTAGAGCCTAACGACCCTTTTGATTCGGTGAGTTTCCTGTCCAGAGATGTAAGCGTTTTTAAGAAAACATATCGAAAATTTCCCGGCGGTTCGCGCCGGATTTCAAATCACTTATGATTCTTGTTATCATTTCTGTTGTGCGGTTGGAAAATGTCGGCCTAGCTTACGCTGGCTTATAGCTTTTGAACATCAGCATGTTATGGATGAATGTTTGACCTTGTATTGTTTTCTCACATATTTGACTAAAACCTAGATTTTTCTAGATTATTTTCACAAAATCATTTTGTGGTCCTTTAGAATTTTCGACTTCCGTGAAGATAACTTTTTGCATTCGGGAAATGATTGAGCGTGGAACAATACCAGAGGTTCTTCTGTCTGAAAAAGCCATTCAATTCATTGCTGCTTGCCTAATTTTTGAGTTTTAGTTCAAAACATGTTGAATTCACTAAAAAATTAGACTTTTCAGGCAGGAAATAGATATTAGAAATATTCATTTTCCAACGCTATAGAATATCAAAATCCAAATTTTTTTCTGATGCTCAGCACCGCATTAATTACCGATATCCGAGTTCGAAGTAAAATATCTATCACACTTTTTTATGGTTTATACGTTGGTTTATATATATATCATAAATAATTATGATTGGTAAATGACTGGCTCTTGATATACAAAAACGTTATAAAAATGTTTTAACGCTTCCACCAATCAAATGGTGAAAAGATCACGATTGATCATCGGTAGCTGCATAAGAATGTGCTGAAAAATTAATTTTCCAACGTTTTAGAGGCCTCGGAATGAAAATTTTTCGGCGCTAGGTTGCGCAATAATTTTAAATAAATTTTTTTGATTTAGTACCCTATTTTTGATGATACTTTAGCTCACATATGTTTCTATTATTCTGTATTTTTCTTCAGGATAGTATATTTCATCACTATAAAAACCTAGGAAAATTTCATTTGTCAACCTGGAAAACCTGGAAAACACAGGGAATTTTTTTTCTCCAACTTTGTATGGGCCCTGAATCACTTATTCGGAAATTATCTTTGAATTTTTTTAAGTGTATAGTTTTTATTTTTTTCTTTAAAATTTGTCGTTGTTTCGTTAGCCGTTCTTATTTTTTACTGTTTGCTTCATTTAGTTTTCTATTTGTTGTTACTCACTTTTTTCTCAGTTTCTCAGTTTTTTTGTTTATGTGAAATTTCACACCACTTTAGAGTATTTATAGACAAACGTGCTTAACTGCTAGCTACGGTACTTCCTGTTCCTTTTCCACAACTTTCACTGTTGGGAGTTAAGGTTACCGTACGAATTTTTGGTCGCTTGATGTTGTCATCCGACCGATTAGTGTGAAGAGTCAGATCATCACAATTCACAAGATTACTTTCGATTTCAGTGTGCAGGTCAGATTCAGATGATCGTATTTGAATTTGAGATAACAACTATAATCTCTTTATAAAATCTTTATAAATAATGAGATGAGAAAGAAAACATTTTCTGATATTTTTACTGTCCGAAAAATCGCATTTCATACGGAACTGAAATTTGTGAGATCGAAATTATCGACGTAACAACATTTAAGTAAAAAATTTATAGTAAAATCTTCTAGACTATTCAGCTATCGTACCACCAAAGCTTCGTCTTGAGGATAAAACTGCTCCGGATAAGAGATCCGCGAAAGTGACGCAAGGATCAAAGAAAGCTTCGAAACCATCTCAAGCGATCGAGCTCGACTCTCAAAAATCTCAATTTATTTCTGAATCGTCGGCACCTCCACCGCCAGTCACGCTTTTATTGCATCCGCCTCCCGTGCAAGACATGAAGCCGGGCCAGTATAATTTTTTCTCGACCAAAATTCTATCGGGAGTCGACCAATTGCGCTTAACGGGCCTGGTCGATAAAATCTCATCGGGCGTCTTAATCGCGTGCGGTAATCCATCGTTGATCTATTTCGTATGCGGTAATCACGTTTCTAGTATGGCAATGGTAGCCGAAAACGGTCGCACGCATTTCGCCGTCGGCAGTATTCCTCCAAATTTCAAATTACCTGAAAATATCAATGTGCCGAATTTGGAAGACGTGCTGAAGCCGGGCAAAGACAATTCTGAACCGAAAGATTCGTCCGCTGGTGCTATGCTTTGGGAATGCCCAATTTGCATGGTAGGCTAGGAAGTGCTGGGCAATGACAAAAGTTCAGTTGGTTGGGAAATGTAATTTTTGGTTGATTGCTGGATTTTTAGACTTGAGTTGCGCGTATATTCAGCGGGAATGATTTTGCTGTTTCGTTCTAGTTCATTAAAGATGATCGACTTTGAGTCGTTTTTGGTTTTCTGTTTGATGAACGATACAATCAAGCTAATTGAAAACATCAGCACGTTGTTCTAGTCTGGCAGCATGCAGTATTTTTCGGTTACCATGGAGTGGTCACAAAAAATTCCGTGTATTTGGCCCGAGCCGTGTAAATTGATATTTTCAATCTTCCGAAATTTCAATGTACAAACTAAATCATATATTTTTCCATTTTAATGTGATCTTAAGTTCGTCTTTCCTTCAAACATTTTATTTGTCTTTAGTTAATTTACGCATTAGCACATTTAATCCTCCGGTAGGCCATAAATCAATGAAAAACCTATGCTTATGACTTTTTTGGAGCCGACAGCTCGGAAATTCACAGCTAATGCATATTCCTTTCCGAAATTTCGGAAGATCAACCCGTACCCAACCAGTCAGAGCTCTCACATGCATGGATTAGCAAAAATTTTTTTCCCGGCCAATGATTACATGTTTATTGATTGAAGGGTGCAAGTTCTCGCCATGCATGATTGAATTTTCTATCATTCAAACTGAGATATTGTTTCTATATTTCAGATTTTTCTGTAAATTTATAGAAAATCTCTTGATGCATTCGTTTTTAGGAAAAGATGACGACGCCTCTGAAAAATCATTTAATGCAGCGACACCTCTATTTTTGCCTCAAATGTTCGGCCTGTTTCGTCACTCAGGCTTTCATACAGATGCACGATTCCACTTGCAACTTTCAACATCCGGCGTCCAAAGTTTTATATCTTTGCACAATTTGTCGATGCGTCTTTTCCGCAATTGTTTGTTTTTATAATCATTTAATCGAAACTCATCAGAATGGGGTTACGTTTGATGAGACGACTGGCCAAGTGTTCCCATATTGCGCCACCATCTGCCTGTAAGCCAGTTTTTGTTATTGAACTCATATGCAAACACGAAACGGACGACTCTCCACACAAGGTTCAGCTGCGTCTAATCCCCAAAATGTGTTCACCAGTTCTTCCCCTGAGATTTTTCTGTCCATATGTATAGTATTTTTATCATCAATCTGCAAAATTATAATCCTACCATTAACCCGAGCATACATGTAATTGGGGGGAAGTGCTATGGGAACCCCCCCCGGAAATCTTCGACCATATGGCTAGTCATTGGGCGACCGCCCCCCCCCCCCCAGGATTTTCCAATCCTATGGCTAGCCATAGGGTAGCCCACGGACCCCCATACTTTTGGTCGGAAAAATGTCAACTTTTTGATGAAAAACGTCAATTTTTGAACAAAAAATGGTCAAAAACGTCAATTCTCTCGGCGCTTCGCGCCACAAATACATTTTTTAGACAAAAATTACTATTTTTTAAATTTTTTTCGAACTTTTTTCGTGAAAAAAATCAAACTTTTTTTCTTACAGAGACCCCTCCCTCCAAAATTTTGGGAATTACTGACTCCCGGCCCCAAAAAAGTCGCCCAACCCCCCCCCCCCCAGACCTCGGGGCTCCGTTACATATATGAACCCGAGGACCCGTTGTTCTCGGTCCAAATTTTGAAACCGTTAGGTATCTGCTTACGTTCTATATGTACTCCTTGACTCGAAAGTAAAAACGTTAGTTACATGAATCGTTTTCGAACGAAATAGTTCTTTATGTCTTGGAAAGCGTCAAACCTGTTCGAATAATTTATCGCTTAGAATCTAATATATTTGTTGCAAGATAAGAAAACCAATATTGCCTGTCCGCTTCCCATGTTCAATAGGAGTTCATTAGGTCAGAAAGCTTGCTTGTACTCAAGTTGAATCAAGTCATCGTTACAACAACTAACAGTTTATCTGAATGGCGCATTGAGATTATTTACGTAATTATTTTCGTAGGGAAAACGATTACTTACCGAGCTTAGTCTCCGACGCCGTGCCTTCGTTAGAAACCGTGGCCACAGATGAAGGTCTCAAATTTACGAATACAAATCCAGTTACTACGTCTCGATCCGTTGTTTCATCTCCGCTTCACAGCCAAACAGAAATCCATCCTCAACCAACATCCCATAAAAAACGCAGATTAGACGAAAGTGTTACAAATGGTAGCAAAAATATACATTTATCGTCGGAAATTTCATCACGGAAAATCCCTCATTCAGAAATAGTTCTACGTGATTTTTGCGACACAGCAACCTTGAACAGAAGCGGTCCTGAATATACAGACAATATCGGTTATACGGGGCAATCTATTTCTTGCGGCGGAAGTGTCGAAATTCCACCAATTCAAATACGCATTGAAAAGCCAGTTACCGCTGAGTATCAGCGATCATTGCCGTCTGTACCTGAGCAGCAAGCAACGCCGCAGTGTCCCACGCGCTGCATAAAACCTACCATCGAACTGGTGGTCGAACAAGTTTTAGACAAGGTTCGATCGCAAACGCGGGACTTATCTTTAGAGGCGAACAATTCGACATTGAACGACACTCTGAGCCGCCCGTGGGATGTTATTGGTATTCGTACGTAGTGTATAACTGAACCGTGGCGCTTATAAGCTGGCGCGCTGATTTTCCAAAAATTGACTTTCAGCTGGACTTATATCGAATTTTTCTTTGAAATCTCAAAAAATATTTCATATGCGTTAGTCGTATAAAGATGAGATAATCGTAAAAGTCCATTAAAACATTTTTCCTGCTGCCTTAAGCTTAAAATTCTCATGCTTACAAATTCATACACTCGGCTGGCTAAAGTTCGACATAAGGAAATTTTCGAAACACGAAGAAAGTTAGGACCCTTTCTACAATTTTACCATCAAGATATTTTATTAATTTTCCATCATAAACACTGAGCCCTAAGACACGACTGATATACACATCGAATATTTCAAAAATTTAGTATTGGTAAAAAGATAGAAAAGATCCGAAAATCGTTGGTTCTAAATTAGATCATATAATGAAGCGCAACCAATCATTTTTTCAAGTTTTGCTTTCCAAACTTTCTGCAAATGCAGTTCTTTCTCTAAATACTCTAGCTCTGTGGCGGACGCAGAAATTTTTGTTTTTTTTTGAGGGCAGAATTTTTTTTACAATATTTATATCTTTGTTAAATTATTTGCGTCCACATACAAACGATTTTTTCTTGAATTTAAAAAGAAGAGGTTCAACAATTAAAAATATCAAATAATTAAATTGTAAAATCAAGCCGACTAGAGAATTGTACATATTTCCACTTGATTTACTCTATTTACAAAGCTGGAAAATGGATTTTCACAACGTTGAGAATTCAATTAAAATCAAACTAATAGAACGTAATTTATACCTCATGGGAAAAAAAGTTTTTATATTTTAAAACGCTGGAAAATGAGTCTATGCAACAAATATACCCGAATACAGACTCTAAAATTACAGTCTGGAATGATGACTTCAATCTTCATCGTCTGTAAATGCAAAAGTTCATGTTGGAAACGTTTGAAAAATTCCAAGTCCCGGTAGAAAAAATTGAGCGAATTGGTGAAAAATCTCATTTTTCGGCGAAATACTGACTGTTATTGGTTACAAAATGAGACGAGGTATTTCAATTGATAGAAACTGTTGATTGTTAATCAGTAAGTGAAAGTAGATATACTAACGGCCACGCCTGACAGAAAATAATAATTATTATACCCATGACTGGCGCGAAGCGCCTCAATATTTTGAGATTTCGACCTTCTAAAGTTCACCAAAATGCATCCTTTCGGTTTTGATCTTGATAATTTTTACTATTCAAACATGAGTTGGAGGGGGGTCGTCCCCTGCGTCCGTCACTGCTCCAACTCTAGGATTATTAGGGGTTGTCTGCTCTGATTTGCGTGTATATACATTGCTTTTCCATTCAGGAACTGAAAACTTGCTTCCAGAAAATATCGATCAACAACAAAAGGATGATAATCCTGCAATTTTAGTTCTTGACGAGGACGCTGAAATCGCTGAGCGAAATAGTCATATAATGTTAGGTCAACGAAATCTTCACGTTCCACATACACCCGAATTTGACGACAATGTCAATGTTGATGAAAACATACTTTTAGATTATAGTTTAGAACCTCATCATGCGGCTTCGACGCCTGCGTGTGATAGTTGTCAAACCACGACAAATATCGGCAAAACGGCAACCAGTGCAGATAATGCCAGCTCGACTGGTGAACCAGTGTGCGAAAGTCAGTCGACTCCGCTGAAGCCTGTAGACTTCACTGGAACCGTTGAGAGAGCCCAAGCTGTGAACTTTCAGCAAACAGAGATACTCAAAGATCAAAATATAGAATCGCTTCCGCAAGCAACTATGACGTCCGCGACTATAATATACAATGAAATTAATGGTGATTCGGAGATACAGATAGAAGAGATCGTCAAAGTAAGGGTTTTTCTGACTTTCAAATATAGAGTTTCAGAGTTCGTAAATTTTTGAAATGCATGAGTATTTACCTGAGTTTCATGCTTATGTTTGTGATTTACTCATACATGTGCATAGAGGGTAGGGGGTAAACCCTACTTCCTGAAACCCTGAACATCCATCCCTGACCCGAAAAAATTGATCATCCTCCTGAATTTTTTCGAAGACCCTTTTTTGTGATTCTTATGCATAGTATGTATGAAAAACATACTTGTGGAGCTCTCTTTTAGTTTTTTTGCTCACTCACTCCCCCCCCCACCCCCTCTCAATGAAAATTCCGAGGACTCTCCCACCTGGTAAACTCTTGTCGTGCACGTCTGGATTCACTATTTTATAAACGAAATTTTTCTACATTTCCGAACTGATTTTCAGGCTAAAAGTGGAGATCAAGTCAACGATAAATGCGATCCACAGATCACAGTTATCGACGATGACATCCAAATTGTAGACAATGATACAGAAGCTGACGCAACGCGATCGTTAACAGTGAATAAGCAAAATCATTTCTGTCAAGTTTGTAATCGCGGTTTCAGGGTAAGATTTTTTCCTTATGTTTGCTTCGGCTCAAATAATCATTTTATTAAAAATTCAAATCTTATTCAATATCTAGTGTTTAATTCGATCAGGACCCATTGTTGCTTATTGCTGTTTTCATAAATTTGTAATATTTTGATCTGCAATGTACAACGGTTACTTTTTGATATTGCGCTTACAATTCCTGACCCTCGTTGATTATTTGCCCTCAATTCGATTAAATTTGCTGTAGAATTTTTTTGTCTTTGTGAAAATGCTCCATATGTAAATTTCCCACGTTAAATTTTCTCTTCCTATAGACTGGTCGTGCTGTCCAAGAACACATGTCATCGCATATTTTCGACGCTGGTGCCACTTGCGAGCAAACTTTTGGTGTACCACTGCGTCACATCGTCTACGTTTGTCGTTCTTGTTGTCTAGCGTACGAAGATAGTGACGTTTTTGCTAAACACATAAAAAAACACGGCCCTATTTTTGGTTGTCCTCGTTGTACAGCCGTCTCGTTCGATCAGACGCAAATGCAGCTCCATGAAGAGGCCCACAACAACGGAAAATTAGTTAGTTTTCGATCATATTGTTTGTCATTTAGCAGTTGTTTTGTGGCGTAGACAGAAAAATTTTCTTTTAACAAAACACCTTTTGATTCTTCTGAAATAGTAGTTTTATTGAGATTTTTGGGGTCTTAATGGCGCTATCTACTAATAAAAAGACTCCATTCGTGTAAAAAGTTTTCGGGTCCTTCCGACTGTTACTATTTTTTACCATTCCGACCTTTTTCGTAAATTTTTATCATCCATGATTTTTTATGTAAAGTTTAAAAAATTTGCATTTTTTCATTGCCGGGTTGACTTTACGCTAAATTACTTAAATTTTTCAGGTCTTCGGTTGTGTTACCTGTCGTATTGCATTCAGGAAAGAACAAAATTTATTGTTGCATATGAATAGAATGCACGAAATGAATATATTATGGATTTGTTTGAAATGCTTCATGGCTAACACCGACTGGGCTACTATGTATTCCCATGTGATGACGCAACATTACAGCGCATACCCTGTTCACCCGGCTAAAGTCTTAGTGCCCTGTGCAACGGTAAAATTTTTTTGTAGTCGACTTTATTATCAATTCGAATACACTCGATCTATCTCTAATCCATAAATTAAAAGATAATTTAATGTATAAATTCGATCGCAAAGTCCCAAGGTTAGAGAGAATTTTGGATTTTGGCTGATATGGTTTAAGGACACTTGTGAGAAAAACTATCGCTTGGAATTCAAGGGTGACTGTTTTCGGCCGAGAACTTCTTTTCAGACTGAAGACAAAATTTGTTTTTAATTCATGAATTAAAAAAGAGATAATAAAGTTGTTGAATCGGGATTCAGCCTTCTCCTGAATTGCATATCTAAATTCACTTTTTCTACACAATGTTTACGCTCTTCGGGGATATCATAAAGTTAAAATCATTATATTATCGATGAATTACTACAATTATTATCAATGCAAGAAATGACACTAATTTGATTTATGAAATTGAATTCTTTTAATAAAATGTATACATACCTTTCTTGCTGCAATCAACCTCTTGTAATTCAGATAATCTCAGATGTGTCTCGAACTATAGAATATTTAACGTAAGCACATTATATTCAGGAAAGCCGGAATGAGAGTCTCATCATTTTAATCGGTATCTATTTTTCTAAAAACCCTGACATTTTTTGAGGCTAAACTGCACTATCAGCCTATCAAACCGGTGGAATACGAATCATCTTTGTCCCTGTTAACACCGGCTGTTCGGCGCCTTACCGCACCGGCAGAATGCCCTCACCGCACGTTCAACACGTACAACGAAACATTAGTCGCGTGTCCTGTTTGTGGATCAATGATTGCCGCCACGCGCTATTTGCTCGAAAATGAAGATTTGCGAAAAGTCGGTCAATTCAAGCTGTTGTTGGTTGACGAAGCTCAAGAAAAAATAGAACAAGATCTTCACCCTGCTTGCGTAAATAAAACGACAGTCCACCCGAATTTAAATTCGGCGATAACAATAGACGATAGAGTCGCACCGCCGAACATTAATATAGCAAATGCATTACCACGAGCGTCTTTGCCGATTCAAAACGTCGGCATGCCATGTAAGAAAACCTTGTAACATTGAATACTGACTATGGAAATTTTCTGCGGCTACGTCATGATAATAATGCGGTAGACCGTAAAGAAATCAACGCAAATTGCATTTTGTTTTTTTCAGTTTTTCTACTTATGTTTTATCAAGAGGAATTCGATATCTCAAAATGTTGTTGTGTCATAACTTTTTACCAAATCCAAATGGATCTGCGATGCGTCTTAGCGGTTCTCATTTATTGCTTTTAATCAACCATCAATTTTTTGCTGAGAACTTCTGCAGCATTTCCTTCAAAATAAATCATGTAACTTAAAATTTCGAATCAGTTTCATTTCAGGTCCATAAGTATTTGCGACCGCTCACCCTAGAATGACCAGACAGGTTCATAAACTCGGGTAGCTGTTCGAAAATCCAACCCTATACTGCCAAAAACTCCGAACTGTGTCGGCTTTCGGACGAAAAGTTCTCGATTTTGTCAATTTGAATTCTTCGGTTCCTTCGATCCATACATTTAATAGGGGGAAGTGCCCTAGGGACCCCACAGAAATCATCGGCAATATGGCTAGCCATTGGACGATCTGTCGATCATATGGTAGCCATAGGGACCCACATTCTTTTGGTCAGAAAAATGCTGGAAAATGTTCGAACCCTTTTTCAGACTTCTTTGGCAAAAAATCGATTTTTTTTCCTTCAGGGCCGCTTGAAGTTTTGGGGAATAGTTGCCCTGAAAAGGACCCGCGGACCTTGCTTCGATTCCTTTTGCACGAGACGAACATTTTTGGTATCGTAAAAAGTTTTTTTGGGATTTTTGCACAACCGGAAAGCACCCTGAAATTTATCCACACTCTGCACCATTTTATACTCATGGATTGGTTTATTCAGGCGAGTTTTCAGACTAAGTCTTCAGATAATGGTCATACCTATTCAAGATTCAGTATTTGGTGATTTCTTTCCGTTTTGCTGATATTTTTGATCAAATGTTATCTTGATTTTATAAAGAAAATTTATGTTCAACCATAAAAACAAGAGGATTGGAAATTTTTTTGCATTCTACATGAAAGTAAGATGAATTATTGTTTAATGCGATAGCTGTACTTTTTTGACAATGATGAACATACCATAGAAATCCATTTACTCTGGAATGAGGTAGTGCAAAAGCTTGAATTATTGATCTTTTTAGTGTACAAAAAAATTCTGTCGTCCAGAGATTTTTTGGCTCACACTTTTTTTTGAGTCTCAGAACTGTATTTTTCGATTATTCTTGATTTTTTTGGCAATCATGACCAGAATGAGTGTGCTGAACCGACCACGTCATTCCCAAAAATCCGGCTGACATCCATGAACGACAGGTGCCCAATCAGATATTAACAGTAACATGGCTGAGTTTGGAAATCCCCGCTCGCTAGAAATTGAGAAGGAAAGAAAATCCTGTTTTTGGGCGCATTGTCGCTGTAGTAACAGCACGGGAAATTACGCGCAATAGCACAACGCATGTGTCTCGGCTGGCAAGGTGTTCACTGTATAGTTTTTTTGTTGCAACTGTCGAGACCACTGTTTTTTGCACCGAGCAAAAAACTAGCCAAAAATTTTTTATATGACAGTTTTGCGCGCCATGTAGACCAAAATGTGGCGGAAAAAAATTTTTTACTGTGCAAAAAGCTTGAAAATTTTCTTTTTGCACGGCAGAAATCCGTCAGTGCTGAGCAATAGCAAAAGTTATTTCTAGTTGACGAATCCAAATTCCTGGTTGGTTGTCTGTTTTCAGCTCGAAATTGGAAGGATTTTTGCTGTTTTAGCTGAATTGATGAAAAATGATTGATTTCTAGCTAATTTTCTGGTCTCCTAGCTGGTTGAAAATGAGGTCTGCCGTCCGTGTTAAATGTACGAGTAATGCGACTTTTATTTCAGTAACACCTGCAACTACGGCCACGTCATCTCAGCGACCGATATTAACGCCCACGATGAGTGAAATCTCTCGTCTCCTTTCCAGTAATAATAATAATAATAATACCGCTATTGCACCTGGCAACCAACAACTGCATCTTGCATCTCAACCGATGCCACATTATCGACCGAGACGATTAAATGTTTTGACGGCGTCAAAACCATTGGCTGCGGTTGCGCCTAGCGTACCGTTGATTTCCGCACAAAGCAGAACTTCAACGCCTAGCATCGTGCCACCCGGGACTAATCGCTCACGCGCATCAAGACCATTTTCGAACGTCGCCACTCAAAATCGCGTCGGGCCAGCGCCAATTCAATCAACTAACGCCAGTATCACATGCAGCATCTGTAATGTGATTGTTCAGAATCAGGTAATTTCTTCAGAATGTTCGCCACTTGTGCATTTAAGCGACTCCCGATTTTTTAAAAGATCGTTCACATGGGAAGTAATAAAGCATGCAAGTATAACATACCACCCACAGAACTAATAATTTCGTAGGCTTAGGCTTAGCGGAGTAAATCCACATAGCCAGGCGCCTGCAAGATGGCTGGTGGGTGGAAGGCCCGAGGAGATGGAGATGGGGTGAAGTTCCAGTCCTGTGTTTGGTAGGGACGAGCAGTAACTTGATAAGTACAATAACAGTCGGGCAGGTGAGACGGGTAGACAAATCGACGACTTTATTATTCTCCAAAAATATATTGACTAAACATTTTTACGAAAAGTGTCTCTATGGCGAACAAATACAAAAACACAGGTTATGCAAGTAGCAAAGTACGAGAAACAGCAAAAAACGTACGAGTACAAATTGATTATTATATGAAAATTGCTGAATTGCTTTTGCTGTAATTGAAATAAAATATAATATCAGTTTAGCTAAAGTGTGATATCTTACACCCACCTAGCGCCTGTCTCGTTGAACATCTTTGGAAACATGTATGGGACGATAGTCGTGTGTGGATTTTACAACTTTTACTCTACACTCTGATCTTTACACCATCGGAAACTTTGTTAAGGTCGGAAGGTTGCTTGGGTGCTGAGCGTGGGAAAATTCGTATGTTTTTTCAAGAAACACGCGACTCCTATACTTAACGATGTTCACACAGTTGTTTGCCGTGATACAAGGAAACATTTTTTTAATCATACAGCAAAGTGCTCTGTACCAAAGATGTAAAGTGTATATGCATGTAGGGGGTAAACTACTACCTGAAACTCTGGACACCCCTTCCTGGCCTGAAAAAATGCTCAAACACCCGCCTTCACCTTTTTTGAAAGACATTTTTGATTATGTTTGTGCATATTATGTATGATAAACATGATTGTTCAGCAATTTTGTGTTTTTTGCTCACTCACCCCCACCCTCCTTGATAAAAAGCCCGAGGATCTCCAGTCTGAGGAATTTTTTCCGTGCATGTCTGGTGTAAGATACCACTTGAGGTGAAATATAAGTATACAAACCTGGGTCTTGAAATCAACAGGCTTTCTGCAAATTTGGAAAAAATATGTAAAATAGGCAAAAACACCCCTTTCCTGGAATCTTAACAACTGTTGGCCCAAAATCTGCATTTTAGATGTGCGTGGGCCGAATATCATTGTTAGATTTTCTTATCCAAACTTTGAGTTTCCCTTTGTACTGCATTTTTTATTAGTTTAATTTAAAATCGTAGATATTTAAAATATTGTTCGCCATGAGTGCTAGCAATATACAAAAAAGATAATGCAAATAGGCTAAATTTTCTCCACCATTCGGGTCTTATCACTCAGGTTTTCCAAACCATATGTCATGCGGCTAATAACTTGACGTTTTCAAATCTTTGCAGTAACATCAGCATTATATTAATGAAATTATTTATACTCTCATTTTGATCCCGACCGAATGGTAACAGCATGGTTCGCAAAGTGTCTAGAGGCAAAGGTTTGATGCGTTTCCCTCTGATTGGTATCTCAAATCTATGAAAATTTACCCATTAAATTCGGCCCCATGCACACCCATAAAACATCTAGATTTTGAGCCCAACGGTATTTGAGATTCTATAGTGGAGTGCTTTTGTCTACTTTGACATGTTTTTCCAAATTTGTAGGAACAGTTGATTTTAAGGTCTGGGTTCGTAGTTATATGGTACGTTAGAGTGCCCTACATGTTTGATACAGTGCACCTTGCTGTATGATCAGGAATTAATTGTCCTTCTTATAATCATGTCATCCCCTTCATGCCTGTATGGTGGTATGCCGTGTATACCTCGCAAGATCACATAAGACTTCAGGCGGCACTTTTCGTTTTATAATTGTATAATGACTGTCCCAATAAAAATACTAATCTCATAATAACTAATGCTCTACGACGGGTACCCGGGTACATACATGAAATGGGGCCCCAAGGTCTGGGGGGTCAGTAATTCCCAGAATTTTGGGGGAGCGGTCTCTCAAAGAAAAAAAAATCGTTTTCTTCACGAGAAAAGTCCAGAAAATAGTTCAAAAAATAGTAAATTTTTCTTACAGGACCGAAAAAATGTATTCATGGCGCGAAGCACCAAGAAAATTCACATTTTTCGCTATTTTTTGTTCAAAAATTGACATTTTTTAGTATTTTTCTGACCAAAACTATGGTTGTCCCTACGGCTACCATATGACTAGCCATTGAATCAGAAAATGCTGCGGGGTGGTAGCTCAATGGCTAGCTATATGGTCGACGATTTCTGGGGGGTTTCCCATAGCACTTCCCCCCCAATTACATGCATGCCCGGGTATACCTGGCTACCCGGGTCAATTTTATAAATGAAACCTGGGTATCTGGGTCTCAACAAGATATTGTATAATCAAAGCATTTATATACTATTACTTGTATTTATGTTCAGTCACAGCGAATAAGGTAATTTTCCTTCATTAATTCAGAGCATGGATCTACTCAACGTGTTAACAAGGCTGCTTATATGCCCCTAAAAAGTCATTGTCGCATATTTCTTGCAACAAAAAAGTTATGGGTTTTTACAGTGCAGCACTGTTTATTTTTTGTAGGAGACAAACATTTTTGGCTCCGTACAAAGATTTTTTTGGCAATCTTTGTACCAAGTACAAAGAGATTTTATCGACATTATCTGGTCAGAAAACGCTTTTCCAGACTCTAGTTTCAGAAAACACTGTAAAATTTTATGGCGCCTCGTGCCAAATTTTATTTTATAATTCTTCGCAATATTTCATCCCCTAACAAATCGTGCTTTCTGGGGATAAAATTTATGGAAAAGGAAACAAAATTTCGATGGTTCTGTATGAAAAAGACAAATTTTGGTGCATTTTTTGCATTAAGTGGAGGGGATGCAGAATTACTGGACTCCATACCAAAACAGGTCCCTGGTCTTTCGAGAAGTTATTGTAGTGAGTGTTTCTAGTATTTAGCATTACCCTGTAAAAAGCATCCAGAGCAACCCTCATTGCTTTTTGATTGCAAGCTTGTGTCATTCCAGTTACTTATTAGTGACTGAAGATGGTGTTTAGTTCTGCTAGATGCTAGAGAACTGTTGCACTGTGTTCAGCCTGTTACCTATAGGAAGTTTTTTTATTAGATCCAAGAGACATGAAAACTGATGGTGATGAGCCAGTAGAGACAGTAGAATTAGGATCTAGCAAGAAAGCTCAGATAGTTGTAATGAGTGGCCAGGCCATCACGATTTGTTTGAAAGTGTAACGTTTGTTTGAGTAAAGTGTGCTGCTCGTCTGTCCTTACTTTTGTTTATTAGCATTTTGCAAGGTTCTTTTCTTAAAATTCATGAGTTTTTCTTGAAATTTTCATAAAATGCATTCATTCATTGACCATTTGAATACCTGCATATAGCACCACGATATCCAAAATATTCAGGTACCCTGAAGCAGGCCTTTTTTGGTTTGAAAACTAGGTTCCAAGTGGCTCCTAGGCCTAAATTTTTGGGGGCCAAATTGAAATTTTGGGAGCCAAAATTTTTAATTGAAGAATATCAAAAAACGGGCATGTAATACACTGTAGAATGTACTATATAATTAAATTATATAGATATTCAATCAGTTCATACCAGTTAGAAAAAATTACTGTTCGAAATTTGATTTCCATATCGCGTTTTCAGTTACAGGCTTCTTTCTACATGTACAATGTTCGGCCGAGAAATTTTTGTGCAAAGAAAATTTTTATGCAACAAATACCATATTTCATTTGTTTTTGCACAAACCTTCTTCCAAGGTAGCACTTGAGTTTATTTCATTCTGACTCAAAAGTATAGGGTTTTAAAAATGCAGATCCTGTTCTAAACTAAATTTCTTTTTGGCTGTGCTTCAGCTTAATTGTAGTTAATATTATAAATTATTTTCATTGCTGGTGGAGAGCGCCAGAAAAATTTGAGATTTTGACCATCTAAATTGCACCAAAATGCACCTTTTCATCAATGCCAGCAGTAGAAATGCCCAAAAAAATTTCTGTTTTGTGCCAAAAATGCCCAAAAAATTTTCGGCACAGCCCAAAAAAAGTCCACACTGTGCGGAAAAAACCCTCAGTTATGGTATCTAATACCAGGGGATCAGGATGCCATTTGAAATGCAATCAAATAATTGGCTATACTAATTCCATGTTATGGGATACTGATAATCAGGATCAGCTCAAGGGGAAAATAGTTGAGGAGCAGGAGAAGCTGCACACTTGTGCAGTTCAAGCTAAACCTGATTCGACTCAAAGTGATGAGAGTTCAGCGAAGCTTTGTACAGTATGCTAGCTAAATCCAACATACCGTCTGATCAATTGGAACAAGCTCTAAGATGTCTCGCAAAATACAGAGACGTATTTAGCTTGCCAAATAATCCTCCAACTACTACACCCTACTTGACCTGTAAAATAATTACAGGCGATGCAGCACCTGTAGCTAAACAATATCACAGGACTGCTATTAATTTAAGGCCACATGTTCATGAGCATGTCCAAGATATGCTCAAAAAGGGTGTGATAGAGCCATCAAAGTCGCCTTGGGCAGCTCCATTATTCCTAGTAGGTAAAAAGGATGGTACCAAGCGACCAGTAGTGGACTTTACGGGTATAAACGAGGTCACCAAGGATGATAAGTATCCCATTTGCTGGGTAATTGCTTATAATAGCAGAATTTGAAAAGCGGATGAGAAAAAGTGGTCAGCCACGGAAAAAGAATGTTTGGCCATAGTGTACAACTTGAAGTTATACAAGCACTATCTAGTAGGTCACAAAGTGATCATAAGAACTGATCACAAGCCTTTACTTTCGATGAAGGACAATGCCATGACCAATGGTAAGTTAAAGGGATGGTACTCATTCATCTCTCAGTTCAACTATAAGCTAGAGTACGTGCCAGGAAAACAAAATGCCATGGCAGATTTTTTGTCCAGAATGGATGAAGCAGATAATGAAGTGGAAAAGATACCACCAAAATGGGAACACATGTTCTCAGAAGATAGATGAGAGTCAAATCTGAAAGATCTGGAAGCACAGCAAATTGAGGAAACGCAACTCAATTTGGTGGAGACTCAGAATATTGACAGATCAGAATCCTGAAGATGGTACATCGTTATATCCAGAGAACAAAAGTGAGGAAAGTTAGAGGATTGACACTAATCGGAGATTCACCCAGATATATCCTGAGGATTCTGAGGGTGATCCAGAATCTATTTGGCCTGTAAACTTGGTAAATGCCGTAACTACAAGGAGCATGGCAAAAGAGGCAGAAAAGAGTAATGAGGCTCAGGTCCAGCCTCATGGCGATCTGGCCCAGGTAATGGGAAATAAAGGTAACCAGGTGAAAGGTAAGGAAAGGAGAGTTACCTGGTTATTTCCAGAGAAGGAACTGTAATTCACTTTGGCAGCCCCCAAAGAAAGTGAGGCAAAAAGGGCTCATTAGAGATGATCTAATGGCCCTCGTGCTGAGAAAAGATGAGGTATTGAAACCCTACTTTGATAGATTGGGTCCAAATGGACAACCAAGTATCATAGTGGATTTTATATCCAGAAGGGGGTGTTATACAGGGAAGCAGGACAGGGAGCTGAGGATCAAGTGGTCGTCCCATTTTGCCTAAAAGACAATACTTTGCACCAGTACCAGGGTGCCGGTATGATGACTCATCAGGGATTCAAGAGAACTCTTGCTATGATTAAAAAATGGTTTTGGTGGCCTGGAATAGAGAAAAATGACAGGCGACCAAGTTTTGTCCAGTTTGTCAAATGGCTAACTGGAGAAACGCTGAAGTTCCTCCGCTGATACCAATAATTCCAGGAAGTCCTTTTGATATTGTATCAGTGGATATCGTGCCCGTGGGTATTTCTCGACTTAGTGAGAAGAGACCCTATGTCATAGTCTTTCCGGACTATTTTACAAAGTAGGTTGAAGCTGAACTGATCCCAGATCAGTCAGCTAGCACCATTGTAGATACTTTTCTACAAGCCATTATATTCAGACATGGGACTCCACAGAGATTACTCAGTGATAGAGGAGGATGTTTCGATGTTTCATGTGAGATCTGATGAAAGAGATCTGCGAGTTGTTAGAATGTTAAAAAATTTACACAACAGCTTACTATCCTCAGGGAAATTGTTTGGTTGAAAGATTCAATCAGACACTCATAAACCAGCTCAGAAAAGTGGTGGCGATTGAGGAGAAAGACAACTGGCCCCGATATTTAAGAGCTATAGTCTTTGCCTACAATGCTACGCTACATGCAGCAACAGGGCAAAACCCTTTTTCATTGCTTAGAGGTCACGAGGCAACCTTCGGGTTAAACTTGTTGAAAGCATATGATATTTTAATGCCGGACATTAATGCGGAGGCTTACAAATTTGTGTTGACAAACCATTTAGTCAACTTGTACGAGGATATTGCTAAAAATATCCAGTGCTGCACAAAAATCGAAGACTTTGGGAAAAATTCTTCAGAATTTTAGACCAAAGTGGCAACCCAAAAAATTTCTGATCTTTTTCAAAAAATTATAACTTTCAAATTTTTCATTTTTCTGAAGTAAATTATCGCTGTCCCCACTTATCTGAATTCTATACTTTCATCAGAAGGAAGAAGTAAAACTTTCCCCAAATCACATATAAAAAGGAAATTAGCAAAATTGCTAAATTATACTTTTTCAGCATTCAGAAAATTTTTAAAATTTTATTATTGGTTGAAACAAATTTTGGAAAAATTCGAAAATGGGAAAAGGTGGGCGGAATGGCCAACAAGCTTTGAGGGGTGAGTGGTTGCATACAGAGTGCCACGTAGAATATGGAAGGCCCCAACACCAGCAAGACAACTGGTTTTTTTCATCAATGGTAAGTTTCAAACTTATTTTATCAAACTTTTGCAAATCGCAGGAAATGCCCAGAAGTCACTGGAAGACCAACTCTGCGCTCTAAAGGGCAGATGAGGTTAGGACTTCAAGGGAACAAAAAATGGGAGTATCGAGAATCAGAAATTCATAGCCAATCAAGGAGTTTCCTAATTTGGAAATAGACCTGATATCGGCGAGAGTAAGACCTTTGGAGGGAAACCTAGAACCTTGGGTTCAGCCCGTTCAATTTTAATTTATCAAAATTCATCAAAAATTAATTATTCTCAAATCAAATTACATCATTTTTTGAAATCAAAATCATAAAAATTATCAATCTCGAGTGCTATAAAATTGTAAATATTGAGTGCCACAAATGGAGCATACTTAGTCACTCAAGCAGCTGGTCAGAGATTGGTGTCCGATCAAGTGGTGGACATTCAGATCAGGTCTACCCTCCCCAACATATAGAGGTAGCAAGGGTAAGATTTTGTAAGGTGTTAGTTGCCTACCAGTAATGTTTATTATATCAGTGGCTCACCTAACACAAGCCTGCACTAATTTATTCTTTCTGCGAAACTTAACCCGCTTGGTTTAGTGGTGTTGGTGTATTATAGACCTTAGATAGATGCTGAAAAAGGGGAATAAGTAACCAAACTTATAGTATTTTTTATTATTTAGACTATAATGTCAAATGGGTTGTTTGAGTCCACGAATTGAACCAATGGTTCAAGGGAACCTTTGGGTACTGGCGGGCTAATCCCAAGGAACCAGTCTTGGTAGACATGGGTAAGGCCTGCCAGGTACTCCAATATGTCCAAGAAGTTTCTATCTTCAGAGGACATCCAGTTTGTGGATTTTAGGTCCAAAAAGTACATCAAGATAAAGTCACCGCCTTGTTCAAGATGAGAGAGGTTGACAATCCGATGGGCAAACAATTCCCCTGATATATTAGCTTCCCCTTAACCAATGGTCAAACCTATGTCATGGATACTACTGGCTTAATGGAGAAGGAATGCAAAATCCAAAAATGGAGAAGGAATACAAAATCCAAAAACACTAATAAAATTTCAAAAAACCCAGAAAATTATAAAATCACCAAAATCCAAAAATATAATTTTAATTTCAGTGCTGCTGGCCAACAAAAAATAAAAAAAACTGGTGCAAAAAGCAACCACAAAAACATTTTCAAATTTTTGGACACATTTTGCCCATTTTTTATTGCATTTTATTTTTGTGATATTCCTACATTCCCAGGTCCTCTTTATTGTATGGTAAATATAATCTCGTATTTTAGTTTATTTTAGGAAAATTATAGAGATGCGGGAAAGGGGTTTCCATGCCATTAGACCCTCAACCAACAGCCTGCAACAACATGCAGAACTTACAACTGAACCTGAAATTGAACTAATTTGGCACTGACCACAATGTCATACTCCTTAAGACAGGAGATCTTCCACCATAGCTGAGGTCAAGATGGGTGTCACTTGCCAGCCATTGCAGCGTAGTCCTCGGTATTCGTTGTGTCAAATGACCATTATGGGAGTTTGAGCCAAGACAGACTGGGAAACCGGGAGTCAGCCAAACGGTACACTTTTTGGTTATTTTAGTAATGCCAGGGAAACCGGGCCAAAAGTTTTTTACCTCCCATAGGTCGGTTTTGACGCGCAAGGGATGTTAGGCACCCTGTTGCTGGCAAGCTGCATGGGGAAATTGACATGCAAATCAACAAATTGGATGAGGAGGGGTGCAGCCATTTGCATAGAAGTGGAGGGCCACAAAAAGAAGGAAGTGATAGTCACCTTTCGCATTTATTTATTCCTTATGTTTAGGACATATAATTTTTGATCTAATGAATTATTTTTATTACTAAAAAATTTTCCATTTTTGTAACTATTTTTCAAACATGAAGCCGAGTGTGAATTCAGAAGCATTGTGATGTGAGCATTACGTTTCTGGAATATATTATCGTGAAATTGATGTTTCAGCATTTTAGAATGTCCGTGCTTCAATACTGTGTACTGCTCAGGAAGACCTGTCAAGGAATCCCGCAAGTAAGTCTATCCCAGAGGGGATACCTTTCTCTCCTAGGAGACTGCAAGGGCTCTGTTGTGAGGCCCCTCAATTAAAGTAAGTATTAGTTGTTGTTGCCAGGTCTGGGGGAACTGGACTGTTGCACCATCTCCAAGGCATAGCCAAGGAATTAGCTCTAACAGGTCAGTTCAGACCAGCACCAATCTTTTCCTATACCCTAAGGAAAGACCTGCACAACAAGAGCCCCAGGCGCCTGTCGCTTGCAGACCTCAAGCAGAAGAAAGACCTATCAAGGGATCCTTGGAGTGTCTTTGCTTCCCGAGGGTATATATTTTCCTCTGGAAGTCTATGAGGAGCCATTGTGAGGCCCCTTAAGAGAAGGTAAGTGATTGTTGTTGCCAGGTCTGGGCGCAAACTGTTGCACCATCTCGGAGGCTTAGTCAAGCAATAGTTCAAACTAGTTCAGCCAAGCCAAGCCCATCCTTCTTTAAACCTAAATGAAGTACCTGCATAACAACTTCGCTTCTCCTAATGAAGTCGAAATACTACACAGTAGGGCAGCATCAAGTGCAGATTTAGGGTGGGCCGCTCTCCCCCCCTAAATTTTTGAAATACAATTTTTTTCTGTATACCTATAGGCAAATTTGAAAAATTTTTGATTTTTTCTTGGAAAAATACTTGATTTTGAGCACCACCCCTCTGAAAAAAAATTTCTGGATTCGCCACTGGGCAGCATAAACAAGAAACCTGTGACTAAACGTCCACATGTTATGCCAAACAAATAAAGTTAGCCTTATAACTGCAATAAATTATATGGCTGGTAAGCTAATAACTAGAGGCGGGATTTTTATATGCTAAAAAATGCCGAAATATATGCTAAAATATAATCTGAAAATACCCAACCCAAAATATAGCTAAAAATACCCAAAAATATCTTCACTATGGTCGCTTCGTATATTGGCTGACAAGAAAATTCAGTTCTAACAAGAAAAATAATTCATTGATTAATTTAACAAACACATGGTACATACTTTAACATAATTTTTTCGTAGTGTGCTTTCATCTGGAATGTGATGCTTTGTATATTTTTCTAAAAAACCTTTCAGAGCTGTACAATTGATTTTGTGTAGAGGAATGCCAGATTGTACAAAAGCTTGTGTTATTTCTAATTCGAATTCTTTCGTCGCTGACCTCACTGATTCAGACTTTTTCAAAGCATCGATGAGAAACGATTGCTTACTGGCTATACATTTAGCAACAAGTCCAGTATGCTTCGCCATTTTCAAGTGTTGAACAATAACATTCTTCTGTTGCTTTTGCGTTACACTCAGAACATAATCGCATAATTCACACTTTAAAATCGTGCTGTCTGTGACAATATATTCAGATTTGTACACTTTAGCCCATACATGTAATTGGGGGGGGGAAGTGCTGTGGGAACCCCCCCCCCCAAATCGTCGACCATATGGCTAGACATTGGGCGACCCCCCCCCCCAGGATTTTCCAACCCTATGGCTAGCCATATGGTAGCCCTAGGGACCCCCATAGTTTCAGTCGGAAAAATACAGAAAAATGTCATTTTTTTCATGGAAAATGTCAAATTTTGAACAAAAAATGGTCAAAAACGCACCGATTTTTGACATTTTATGATGAAATATAATGCTATAATAAGAATTATTGTTAAAAAAACCTCGTCAAAAACTGTAAAATATATGCTCAAACGAGAAAATCGCTAAATATACGCAAATATACGCTAAATAGCAGAAATATAGGCAAATATATGCTAACAAGACCCCCCAATATGGCTCGAAAACATGTTTTTCCGATGTTTCTGACAACAGAGAGTTCAAAAATCGTATTTAAAAAAATATATGCAGTGTATAAAAATCCGGTCTCTACTAATAACCGTGGTATATCAATATATTCAAACAATGTATAATTATTGCCTAATTATTGCTATGTATCTATTATTTCCTATTCGCAAATAGAAGATTATGGTATAATATTTTAATAAGTCAACCAGGTGTTACACATAATATTATAAAACACGGACTCATGCCAGGAGAGAGTAAACTAATACCGACGCCCATCCATATAGGCACTAGAAAACGGTGTTGAAAATCGCTTGTCCCGGCCATAAATTAAAGTTGAACGTTAACAGCATTAATCGATGAAAAATCATCGTACTCGATTGTTCAACTGACGGTTGCACAAATCTTCATGCTGAGTATTTTCTCTTTTTGAAGAAAATCGGCGTTGTACTTTGGAAATATCTCTTTTAATGTAAGAGTTATTAAATTGAGATTTAGAATCCATGACATCTCGATAAATTAATTGATTTGGATACTTTGACTTTGACCTCTGTTGTTTTTCATTTTGATCATATAAAAATCAAAAATCTAACAGAATGATAGGTGAGAATTCTGTTGGCTATGTTAGGAGTATACAAATCAGACAATACCAGGGAAGGAAGGTCAGGTAAAGGGAAAATCCCATATGGTGGAAGTAGTACCCGCATGGCTGTCGCCGGATGGAAAGGAGTTCATTTTCTACTCTGTTTATTTCTTAATTTTTTGTGCCATACGCGCACCGATGATCCAAGATAACAGCGGAAAAAAGAAAGAAAAGAATGAAGGAGACGAATTCCAAGGGGCGAATGTTTTTTTTGAGATTATTTTTTATGTCTTATCCACCATCATTTACATAGTTCTTTATTTGTTCTCCAGATTTTATTTAGAAAGATATTCTACTACTAGTCTGCATGCGCTTAGTTTTCCTAAAGTTGTCGATATGACACAGAAGTTGCATATTTTGTCTCAATTAACTGAACAGTAAAGGTACCAAACAGATCAGGCAGTAATTCAAAATTCTAAGTCCATAATGAGTAATTTTTCTTGTATTGTACCATACTGATTATGAGGCTTCCCAAAATTTGGTGCAACAATGAGCCATTCTTATCAGGGTCGGGGTTTTTGCAGGGTGCTAATAAAGGTGGGCTTGTGCTTATGAAAATTTTAGACGTGCTAAGAAAAAGTAATACAAATGAAAGGTTAGCGGCTGTGCTAATGGGACTTACGCTAAAGAACCCTGGACTTTGGTAGCAGAGCACCCCGTAGGCAGTGTTTTTTTTTTGTACTCGGTCCATTTGTACTGGTACAAACGACCTCTCAAAAACCGTTTGTACTCCAAAATTTGCGAAAAATTGCTAAAAAGAGCATTCATTGTTATAAAATGCAACAAACATGTTGTGAAATACGTTGGCTGTTTTCACGAGACACATAGGAAGGCTACGAATTCAGACTCATAAAACACTTGATCATGAGACACAGAACATGCACTAGTGAAATACTCCACAAAAAGCTTTTATTATGCTACAGCTGCTAGTACGTCGTTATCGATGGGGACGCATAACAAACAAGTCCATTATTGATATTGATGGCTGTTGAGTGACAAACAAATTTTTTGTTCTAAAATTTTTGTTTGTACCAGTATAAACGAAGCCAAAATTTTCGTTTGTACTCTGAACCATTTCGTTTGTAAAGTACAAATAAAAAAACACTGCCCGTGGGGGGTATGGGGATATTACTCCGGTCTTCGGTTTGAAAATTCATTTAAAGCCTCCTAAGAATGACTTACTAGTCGAGTGAAATAGGACAAAAATGACTTACTGGTACGGAAAATTTTGGAAAGTGTCATAATGGGTAAGCCAATTTCAAGGAACAAAATTTGGTGCATTTTATAACGTGAACATGTGCAGTTGGCCAAGGTACTGGGGAAGGAAATTGCTGTACCTACAGGTATTGTATTCAGGAAGCCAAATATACCTCCCTGCGACGTTACACAGCAAACGATAAAAAGATCACGGCGCGGCATGGGAAAAGCTATTACAGTAGAGGAAAACAGGCTTTCAGAATTTCAAGCTACAAATAGTTCAGTAACCTGTCGTGTCCAGTGTACACTGCACAAATTTTGTTTTCGTTTGACTCTTTAGCGTGATCCCGAAATATTTTTGTGTGATAGTCTTCAGCAAGACAAAAAATTGAAACACACATGGAACGGAGCTCTGATGTCTGGGGTGGTCAAGCGACGTTTTGCGGGTCGAAAAACCGTTAAAATACATTTATGGCGAGAAAATTGACATTTTTGACCGTTTTTTGTTCTCAAATGACCATTTTTCATCGAAAAATTGAAGTTTTCCAGTTATAAAATATGCGGGATTCTACGGCTAGCTTTATGATTGGAAAATCTTGAGGGGTCACCATATGACCGCCTTCTTTTCGAATAAATACGGTATGCAGTTGACCATTTTAAGGTTGGCCGAATATACTGAAAACCCCGTGTGCCGTGTAAAAACTTCACCGAAAGCACTGAATCATCTACCAGCGTTGCAATGCCATTTTAGTGCCCCAATTTCAAAAAAATCGGCGCAAACGCATGTCACCAGACCTGATTTTATTCTCATTGCTGAGATACAAGTAACCATCGTGAACCTTACTTTTAGGATAGATACATTGATTTTTTTTTAATAGTGGAACTATTTTACCTTCTTATTGAGATTAATCCCCCTTATATCTGCTATTTTGTTGACTTGATTAGTTTATCCAGTTGTGGTTAAACGGTTGCTGGATTATGGAGTAAATACAAGACCAATAACTGTGGATGATCTGGTCGCTTCAATAATTTGTAAGAAGCTTTTTCCGTTGTGTCTTTCTCAGTCGGCGTTATCTTGCGCTCGCTCATCAAATTTTATATTAATATTTTTAGGCAGCCCTGAAGGTACATTCGATGAAACACGATCCGGATAAGATGATTTTTTGCCTGGAATGCGGGTATCGCACCAAAAGTGGTCACGATTTCTACGAGCATATACACAAGACGCACAGTTCACAGTTATTGACCGGCGTTGTAACCTCTACCTGCGATAATTGTGGCGAAAAGTTCACTTCGCTCGACGCTTATCGTAATCACGTGCACCCTGGTGAGAATCTCGACTTTGAACTTCCGCAGGCAGCAGCTTTTAAGCGATTCCAAGAAATTGAATTGACCGATTTTTTCATGGTGGGAAAAATTGATCCTTCACTTAATATGTAGTAGGCGATTATATAGTAACTTGTTTTGAACAGATCTAGGCGATGTTAGGGTGTGTTGAAGTTTTCAATCATATGAATATTACCGTCAACCTGCTGGACAACAAAAAATCGGCTGTAAATGAACAGCAAAAAAATTTTAGTAAAAACTGGCAACTAAAATTCAAAAACCATATAACCAACAAAGGTTATATTTTTCAACCAGCAAAAATTTGTGCTATTGCTAAACACTTGTTTCCAATAACTTTATAGTAATCGCAAAAAGTGTTGAGTGATCACTGCAACCACATCAACTACGAACTGTTGCAATCTGAGCGCGCCTTTCCTGTTGCTCGATTGGCTGAGTTGGTTAGAGCATGCGGACGGTAGCCGCAAGGTCCTGGGTTCAAGTCCCAGACCGAGCCTAACTTTTACTGAAGCCCCGAGTAGCGGGAATAGGTTGCCTCAACATTGGTGATCCTCGACGGTCCGTCAAAGTCGACGGCGGAGTGATGTTGAGAGTGGTCACAGTAACCCCCTTAACTACGAACTGTTGCACTCTGGGCGTGCCTTTCCCGTTGCTTGGTTGGGGAGTGCGGACGGTAGCCGCAAGGTACGGGGTTCAAGTCCCGGACCGAGCCTAACTTTTACTGAAGCCCCGACTAACGGGAACAGGTTGCCTCAACAAGAGCTTGAATAATTTCGGTATGGTCGAGGGCATAAAAATCCAAGCTCAGAAATCTATACACGGGTAAAGCATAAAATTCGGTAGGTAATATCAGTGAAGTTGTTTTGATCCTTGTCGCACTCTGCGGGACGTGCTTTTTCTGTTTTTATAGTTATTTTTGATATTCTGCTACTGTCCGTGGTATTCGACTAATCAGTTAAGGAAGCTTTTTTTCTAAAATCGACTACCCAGCGATTCGTTTTTTCCTAAAATGACTAGTGCTCAGTACGTCATTTCGCTTAGAACTGCCTGCTTGATTTATATTTTTTGCAACTTCGGACCGCCCGCCATAATATCTATTCTGCGGGTTGGTATAAGGAAGACTGCAATAGTGTCGATATTTTTTCTACAACGATAGCCATCAGTATTTTGTGTGCTTACCTTTGTGTGTGAGGGTGACCTTTCTATCCGAAGTCAGGGGTTCTGTAGTTCTACCGCTTTTTGGCAATATTCAACCACTTATTTTTTCAGGACTCATGAGATGCAATACTTGCGGATTATCGTGCTCCACTGTGACTGAACAAGCTGCTCATAACCTGAGGCATGGAATTCATGGATCATTTTGTTGTCCGTTTTGTGGCTCGTGTTTTGTTACAGAGCTTTCTATGCAACGTCATATGATCAGACATTGTTGTGAAGAGTGGGTAAGCATTAAGGACGCTTTAAGTCTCATAAGTACATAATACATGCAACGGCTACCCGAAATGCAACCCGAATACCGGGTATCCGAGCCAGTTTTGATTGCCCAACCCGTTATGATTTTATTATTAATTCGTTTATTAATTTCAAGGGTATTTACACTGACTATGACTCTGAAAATTCGCAATGTAAGTTCGGTCAGTATTTGTAATCATATTTTACTCTGCTAATTCCCCCCTAACGTTTATTTTACAGTTTCACGATTGGTTCTTTTGTGACAATTTATAAATGTATACAAATTTGTTAAAAATGTATTCATAAAGTTTATAAAAATACAAATAAGTCATGAATACTTACAAAGACCTTCATTATTCATGTTAGACCTATACTCGACTATGCTGCAGTAGTTTGGAATCCCAATCTCAAGCAAAATATCAACAGAGTTGAGAAAATTCAGCATATATTCACGAAAAGAATACTAGGTATAGACTATCTTATGATGAACGTTTCAACCATCAAGGTTCAGAGCGATTAGACTTGCGACGGCTCCGTTTTTATGTTATGGTCCAAAATATTGTCAGTTTGAATGTTCTGCCAGTCGATAACTTTTTCTCTGTTGTCCTTATTCTGACCTTAAAAATAATTCGATAAAATTGGTATACTGTTAAAATCATTACGATTTGTTAAAATACGAATTTGACAGTCGGGTAGTCGGGGTTCAGAATTATCTTGATGAAGTGAAAAATTATTTTCTGATAGACTTAGAAGGATATATCTGATACCTTTCTTAGAGTTATCAATTAAGTCGCTAATTTCTTTAGCTGTTACACCTTTCGCATTTATTTATTCCTTATGTTTACGACGTATAATTTTCGATCTAATGAATTATTTTTATTTCCTAAAAAATTTCCCATTTTTGTAACTATTTTTTAAACATGAAGCCGAGTGTGAATTCAGAAGCATCGTGATGTGAGCATTACGTTTCTGGAATATGTCATCGTGAAATTGATGTTTCAGCATTTTAGAATGTCGGTGCTTCAATACTGTGTACTTTTGTGTTACATATGAATGACACGAACTCAAGTGATATTAGGAAGAAGGTTTGTAGAAATATATAGGCAAAATCGTGGTTTTTAGGGTAAAAAATGTGCCCTGTGATGCGAAATGTGATACAGCGAGAAAAAAGAGGAGTATAGCAGAACGATGTGCGCCTGCCGTATGGAGGGAACCACCGAATCGTACAGTACTCCCTCCGACGTCACACGGCGAGCGAAAAAAAGGTCGCGACCATACATGCACCTCAGCTCAGAAATTCTTCTGAGGGTCAGCCAGGGTAGAAGTTGGGATAGAAATTTGTTTCTTTCTTGCTAACAAAAAGAAAGGCCTTCTAACGTCCAAGCGGCATATTCTCCAATCTATATTAGTCGAACATGTGAAACTATTCGTTTGGTCAGAACTTTTTTTAAGGTTTGATGTACTCCTTTGAAACCTTTGAAATACGGTATTCATTTTTTAGAAAAAATCGTTTAACCACAACTTTTCATTTTTCTTCATCATCTTGGTCAATGCTGGGGTGTTGAATATGCTGGAGGTCAATCAAAACCTGCTGGGAATCAAGACCCCTAAACTTCCCGTGTATTTATATGTATGGTCACGGCACGGCAGTAGGTACTAATTTCATCATATTGGATTTTACCCCTACCTAACATACCTGTGCATGATCAGTTAGCTTGAGGGAGGTAAAACTGGAATTTTGTCAGGGCAGCAAATTAACTTTTTTTTCTAAGAAAACCCGAGCAGAGAAAGCTCAAACGGCCAAAATCTTCTGGTAGTAACTGGGGTACTGTCAAACAGGTGCAAGTAGAGCTACTTTTTCTGCGTTGAAAGGATATGTAGCAACTCACATTAAAACAGTAAATGTTTATTTTTCCGAAATCCATGGAAGTAAATGAGCATCCACCAGGCCTGGCAAGGGAATATCTCTAGTATACCCCCCCCCCCCAAATGCGCAGGTATACTACCCAATTTTCCAATCTTGGGAATGTCTGGTGAGTGAGCAGAAAGGCAAAAACAGATCCCCACAAGCCTGTTTATCATACATAACGTGCATGTGGTAACTAAAAATTTTCTTCAAAAAAGTTCAAGGACATATTTGACGATTTTTCGGACCAGATCCAGGGCTCGGGTAGAAGAGTTTACCGCCTACCTCCTATGTGCATCAATGGTTGCAGAGCAATAGTCGGTTTTCTTGAAATGCTTGTGAATAATAAAACTGGAAAGAAAGTCCGATGTTACATAGGAGTGGGAATTTGTGACCATACTGTGATAACTTTGAATTATTTTCGAGCGAAAAATTCTACAGCGAAAGCTTTGTCTAAACTAAAGAAACTAAACTAAACTGTCCTAAAGATCATCAATGTATCATTATTCAACTTAAAAGCACTTTATGAAAAACGGACTATATTACATATAAAGTTGAATCGTTTTAAAAATATTTTTCTTTTCAGGTCATGTGCCGCGAGTGCGGTATGTGCTACAAGAATATTCGTCTGTTGGCCTTGCATTTTCAAACGCAACACGGCAAGATCCACGGAGCTACGGACATGACTTGCTTGCCGTGCAACATGAACATTTCTACTCCCCAATACCATATCCTCACAAGTCACATGGTTATGGCTCTACGTATGCCAAGGGCCCTTTACCTAGACGTCAAGGTATTCCGTACCAGTACCTTGTCGACGCCGCGTTTATTCGACCATCGACTATTTAAACAAGTATACGTTTGTCGGGTTTGCAAGTTTAATTTCGTCACGGCGTTAGCCGCTCAAAAGTAAATATCAGTATCGATGATAGTACAGTTTATTCAAACTTTCGTTTGCTAACCTTATCAGTGGAGCAATTATTTTTTTGAGCATGTATTTTTTAGTCGATCGGTTTCTTGACAAAATATTTTGAGCCTTTCTGTTAAATAGAGTGTCCAACGAACATATTCATGTCATTTAGGATAGCAGTCTGTCTTAGATGAGTGAAAATGTGCATCGTTTTCAGAACTTTTCATGTTTTTGATGAAGGTGAGTACATGCCACCATTTAGAATATCAAGGTTTTGTTAATTATAGTTTTCAAGTGAAGTGTGATTAATACATGTACAGCAGCCAAAATTTCAAACAAAAATTCTGATCTGTAAAAAATTTCATTGAAACTTTCAAGAGAAGGTGCGCAATTCATACAGGGGCAACTGTGGCTTCGCATAAAACTAATATGACGCACAGATTTTAAGCAGTAGTTGAGTATTTCACTTGATGTATAAAAATTAAAAGCTAGCCGAGCTGATAACTTGAAAATCTAAACGGGATGAAATCGGCGGGGTAACAGCAACAATTCTTCAGGTTGTCAGTAGGAGTCTGTAAGTGGTCAAACCCTAAGAACATTAGAGATGTATCGGGTAGCATATTTTGAAAATATCGGATTCGGGTCCAAAATATTAAAAATATCGAGTCCAGGTGCGGGTCTACAGTTTTTAGACCATCGGGTCCGGGTCCAGCAAAATAGTCTGGTAATTTCGGGTCCTATGCTAATCTGTATGACATCATTAAGACACGATTTCTGAGCGATTTGACCTATTTCTCCACGGACCTATGATGGTACTGGGACATTAGAGCGCGGGACCATAGAGCATGAAACGGGTACCTGGATGCGGATCCGGAAGAATGATTTTCAATTATCCGGATGCGGAAGAACCCATTTGAACTACCCGGATTCAGATCCGGATAATTCCAAGTGCAGTTTAGGCATAACTGGTACTAATTAAGTGGAAGAGTACTCTTAGACTTTAAGTATATTTTGACACTAAGGTAACGTTATAAGATAAAGTAAGAAACATTTATTTGATTGATTTAATAATAATAGTCAAGTCAATATTTGAAATTGATTTGTTGTAAATTTTACTTCAAAAACAAAAATTTTTCAACAGTTTCAACCAGGGTTTTTTGTGCACTGAGCACAGTTTTTGGAACTCGTGCACAAATTTTTTAGGACGTTTTGTGCACAGTGTAGAAGTAGATTTTCATAACGCACTGATTTTTAATGCGGTTCGTAATGCTGTTGTTTTTGTCGATTCTTTCACAACCTGAAAAGTCCTTATTCAGACATCACGTCTCGAGCCACAACGGATTCGCTGTGTTTTGGACAGTGATATGTTCTGCTGACGTGCTTCTTGTCGACGAAAATACCGATTGCAAATGTGGTCATTGCTCGTTCGGCGGCCAGTTCAAAAAATTGCTGCCGCATTTGAATGCTAAACATAGCGTCGAACAAAGCGTCTATTTTTGCGGTTCGTGTGATGATCGTTTCGATAATCCTCACGACTTGATTTATCACACGCAATTCAATCATAAAATCCCTCGAAAATCTATGTTGGGCGGGGATGTCGAACCTGGCTCTGACCGCACAAACGTTTCCGAAGGATCGACGTCGGCCCACTTGGTTCGGTATGTTGGAACAGCTTTCTACAAATCTATGTCAGTAGATTATAAATCATAGAATTCGTATGAAAGTGCCTTAGGAGTCCCACCAAATCCCATCATGGAAAATAGTTGTTTCTAGCCTATGGAGCTTTGCGTAATCACCCTTGTTCGAAACTCAAAATCGAGGTTTGATTCGTTTTTTTAAACTATTTCGCCGACTTCTGAGTACAATGATGACAGGATCTGAATTTGGATCAAAACAGTGTTTTTTTGCACTGTGCAAAACTTTTTCCGCTCGTGCAAAACTTTTTTTCGGATTTTTTGCACCGTGCAAAAAAATATTCATCAAATGTGGAAAAAAATTTGGTGTTTTCATATGGAAAAAATGCATTTTGGTGCATTTTAGTAGGTCCGATTCTCAAAATTTTCCGGCGCTTCGCGCCGGTTATAACTTTAATAATCATTAATATATATTACATAGCTCAGACGCGGCTTTCAGAATGTCTATCTTCACCTATCATTTAATGCATAATAGTTTTCATCATCCCAAACGTATTATCTCATGTTTTAAATGGTAATCTTCAATATTATCTTGATATTTAATGAAGATTCACAGTTTTTCCTTGAAAAATTTTTTGAGAAAGATCAATACGTCAAGTCTCTAAACTATTTGAAGCGATTATTCCTTTGTTAACATAAAATCAATTCAGAAGCTTTATGGAAGTATTTTTTCATAAATTTCGACTCTTCCATTCATATCTTTTCGGCCAAGTTCATGAGAGTCAACGAATAAATTACTGGTTTTAAAATTTTTCAAATAATAAAATTCTAAAAATTACGACTTTTGAACACAAAAATTGGATCTAATTCTTCAAATAAATGTTTGGAAAATTGATTTGGCTGCGTCGACAAATGTTAATACACAAAAAAAAATTTCCGGCGCTCGGCGCCGGAATGATTAACATCTTTTTTGGGCTTTCACTTGTCATCATAGAGGACTTAACCATCTTTATCATCTAATGCGAATTCATTATGCTATTGGACAGTTTTGTAGTAAATTTGTTCCACAATGCTTGTAAAGTAGACTTGAAACTGGAAAATTTCAGTTTTTTGCTCAATTTCAATGTTTGACATAGAATAACACAGGTTACTTATTTGTACCTATTTTTTCTATGTACAAATTGTACAAATGAAATATTTGCTGCTGTTTTTATATGCGCAAATGGGTCATGTACAAACAAAACCCTGTTTATAGTACAAAAAAATTTTGGCGTGCAAAACTTTTTTGGTGATTTTTTTGCACCGTGCAAAACAGCTCGTGCAAAAAAACTCTGGATCAAAATATTCCGACTTTGAGCAATTCACGTTATTTTACTTCACTTTTGATATATCAGATCGTATATATTTGTCTGGATCTACTATTAGTCTTGAATCTTGTTGGAAATATGCGAAATCCCCATAAATTGCTCTTCGTAATCGCGTAATTTCGCTAATTCGCTTCGCGTGATTGCGTAATATATAGACTATGTAGCCGTAGGCTAGTTTCAGGCTTTGAATCACATTTTTCGCAATCTCATATTGTAAAACATCTTATTGCAGATTTCCTAATTTTTCGCCCTTGTATTGCCTACTGTGCGGTACTTGCGTAGCGGATTCGGCTTTCGTCAATCACGTTGCTTCGCATCGGTTACCTTGGTCGGCAAGCGGAGCCATTTCGTTGCATATATGCCTCATTTGTGGCATATGTTTCGTAGAAATGGAAGCCCAGATTTTATGCGCTCATGCCCTCGCTCATGCCGTCACTTGTAACACGAGTACGAGTGATAAATTTTACGAATTTCCTTATGTGACCTGTCGTTGCGAGATTGGAAATCTTAAATTAGATACTGGTAAGACCTAAGACTTCGACTTAATAAATGAGTTTCAGATTTGTTGTTCTGATCAAAGAACAGCTAAAGCATAAAACTTTTATGAGAGATGCTTTGTATAACATTTATTTATTTGTCGGTACATGACGAAATTAGAACTAATTTTAGAAAATAACATTTTCTTTGCTTTCAAAAATTTTTCATTTGAGTAACAGTGCCCTGCAAAAATGCAGTATTTCATCATTAATCCTGTATCCATGTTTCGGATTATCATGGACGAAATGCAGTTGATGGCAGATTTAGTGGAAATTCTGCTGACCATTTAGCCACTAGATTAAGATTACATTATGTTGTAGGTACTTTTAATTATTCTTCTTTCAGCAAAGATAACTATTTTAACAATAATGTTGTCTTTCAATAAATGAATTCGATAAAATAATTCAACATTAAATAAAATTTCAATGAATAAATAAAATTGACATTAGCGTTTTGAGTGCTCTAACTTGCACACAAACTGCAACTATATTAGCTTTTTTGAACAGGAACATATTTTTAAAATAGTGTTTCTTATTTGAGAAAAGATTTGAGCGCTTTACGCAATTGTGGAAAATTTTGTGCAAAAAACAGACATTCTCGAGGCAAAGAGGCTCTGGAAGAGTTAAAACAAAATTACATAGAGATAAATAGACAGCTTCGGAAACGAAAAAATGTGGCAGCTGAAATTTAATTGTCGATAGATTAGCACTGTAATACTGAAGAAAATTCATTTTCGTATAAAAACTGTTGAGTTTACAAATCGTAGAGTCGGAAGAATGTTGGAAGTATATTTTAAAATCAATTCAAGGGAATAGTCCACAACTGATTTGATTTCTGTCGTCTCGACCAGATTCATAAAAGAAATGATTGATTTGTTGCTGATATTTTTGGTTTTATAGTTTGTTGGTGGCACCATCTAGCAGCACATTCTTCGTGATTTTTTCTCCGAAAAAAAACTGCAAAATTCTGGGAGAATAACCTGGAAAACCTGGAAAGTTGATGAGTCTCGAGGTTCTGTCTGATCGGGTATCCAGTGCTTTGCACCATTGATTTTTAGAAGGATTTTATTTTTTAGCTGATTTTGATCCACTGTTGCTAAAAAATGGAGACTTCTTTAAAAATTTTCAACTCTTCACATATGGAAAAACTCAAATTAGCATCCAGTAACAAAAGATTTCGATTAGATTTAATGTTTCATGGAATGAACTTACTCATAAATAAATAGAGAATCCTAATTTTCATGGCTTTTTGTTATGTACATAGTGATACAATTCTAAAAATGACTTTTTGTACCTTAGAAATCTAAACAAGAACTTGGTTGCGCATTTGAAGTCACTCGAAAAAAATTCAAATTTCTAAATAAAGCGTCAAATAAATGAATTTACGCCCTTGCTTTCTTCCCGAAGACTAAAAATTCTTTTCATCCTATAAATAAAGCTTAATATTTGTCGTTTTATTCACTAAACGGGTTTTAGTGTTAACTCCGCATCATCATGATTGACTGCTGAAGTTGTGGCGCGTATATTTCCCATTTTTGCCACGTTGCATTGTGAAAAGTCTAATTAGGATGATTTTAGGGGCAGACATACACAGCAAGAATTTTCAGGCGCTGGGTGCTTGGACTTTTCATCTTGAGTATGGGGCTGGGTGAGCAAAAAAAACAAAAAAAAGTTCCATAAGAATTAATTTTTTTTATACAAAATATGTATGAAAACTATCAAAAAAACTCTTCGAAAAAGTTCAGGAAGGGTTGTTTGACGATTCTTTTTGGGCCAGGAAGGAGTCCAGGGTCTCAGGTATTAGAGTTTACCTTCCCCTGACCCCCCTATGTGTACGTGTGTTTAGGAGTCAAATGATTTGCGGCTGTCGAAAAATCCATGTTTTAATTATAAGTCGCTGTTACCCTACCTTTTACACGTTTCCTTAGATCATGATGATTTAGATTAGAAATGACACGTCAAAATTTCAGCTAATTGACTGATTTGATTGTAAAATTATGAAATCTTTCTCTCTACTTTTGGTTCACATTCCTTTCATGCACGATTCACAACGCATTCATTCTTTCCATAATGGCTTCCGAAGTACAAAAAGATTGAACCCAAAATGCATTGCCCGTTTTCTCACGTCATTATGGGGACAAATTTACTGCTGTTGTTTACCGTTTATTCGTCCATTCAGAGAAAAGCAACTCAAATACTGGCGGTTCGACTAGCAACGTCGCGTCGTCCAATCGTGAATTACCGTCGCAAGACAATACGTCCGACATAACCGTGATTGCATCTGCCGACTCGACGTCGATTTTCGAACGAACCGCCGACTGTCTGGAACCGCCGCATTGCGACATTTGCCACAGCGTACTTTCTTGGAACGGACCGAAGGTTTTGTCGCATTATTTAGAAAGTCATTGCTCGATAGAGAGTACGATATCGCTGTTTAATTTGCACCGTCATCATACAACTCTTATATCGGCTCACGAGCTTCAGTGTCGTATTTGCAACTTTGCCGCGAAATAACTGGCTTGTATTATATGCTTAAATGAAAAAATTCAATTTGTTATTCTCAACGTTTTTCTTTTTGCAGAAAATCAGGATTATTGATGGATATTCCGAAAAATTTTAAAGTTTTCCGCTAAATAAAATTGAAAACATTTTGCAGAATATAGAGACCTTGTCCTGACCAATGCAATTTGTACGTTACATATATGCGGGGTTCATGCGCGTCCTTGAAATCCTTGAATTGTCCTTATTTTTGAAAGCCGTCCTTGAAATCCTGGAATTGTCCTTGAATTCTGGAAAAAAAGAGAAATGTCCTTGAATTTTCTCAAAGTTCATGGCGTGAAATTAATTTTGAGGAAAAAACGTCAAAAATTTCCGGCCCTCCGCGCCAAAAAACGTTGTTCTGTTTTCAATTCTTAGTTGTGACTTTTCTGCTTTTTTATTTTTCATTTATATATCAACTGCCCAGAATTCTGCTGACAAATGGGTTTTTTTCCTTCGCTGGTGTGCCCTCATCCTTTTTCTGCATTGCATGGATTTCCTCTATCTCAGGGATTTTCCTCTATCTCAGGATTGTATTAGTGTAATGTTTTCTCACCAACAGTAATCAGGCACCTATAAAAATTATCGTGATCAGTGCACCACTTTCAGTACTGTTCAACCTGTGAAAGCTAAAATCTAGGTACCAAAACTTTATTTTTATAGTCTTACAACTGGGCATATGGATAATTCTTGTGAAACTCTTGAGCCTTGTTTAAAAGTCACTGTATAACGAAACTAGAAATTATACACGTCCAATAGATAAGTGAAAATTCAGACAAAACCTGCATCAACTGCTGAAAGTATCGTGATGTTGCTGCAGATAATAGAAAAGACGTCAGCTATGAGCCAGCAAGTGGAATACGACAACCTTCAAGGTATCATCACGATGAGCACTTTGTCTGCATATAACGTTTCCTTGATGTTAGCAAAAGTTAAGGTAACCAAATTGAATGTGGATTCCCATTTTGTTAGTGCGTAATGTATTTTTCAACACAGGAAGTCAGAAAAATCTATTTCCAATGCACTCTGAACAAAATTATGGGATTGAATTATGTGGAATTAATCAATTAATTAATGTGAATTGTGTGAAATTATGTGTAATAAGCAAACAAATTTTGTAATTATAGTTTCTAGTTGGTCGAAAGGTTGCGAGTTGATGGATCACAATCTTCATTGTATTCAAGATGTCAGTAATTAAGCAAACTTAATTGCATCTGAGCGAGTTGCAGTTGAGTGGTTTGGAATAGCTTATCATGTTTTTCGTGTTGGATAGAATCTGTGATGCAAATCCTGATAAGCTGTGTAAACATAAGGTCGTTGTCCTGGTCAATGAATTGCAATAATACATGGAGAGTGAATATATTTTCAGGATTTGGAATTGCTCTAGATTTCGATGATGATTTAATGTAAAGGTATGTGTCTGGTATGTGTGGTATGTCTTCCAAGTTGAACACTGGTTTGTCTTTGTGGTTGATTATGTCTAGGGCTGATATGGGATTGATTTTTCTGAGGATGCTTGACTATTTCCTTTTGCCATTCTGGAGTATCACTATTTTTTGATGAAAATAGTCCTTGAAGAATGAAAAAATTTTTCCTTAAAATCCTTGAATTGTCCTTGAATTTCATTTTCAAAAGGGCGCATGAACCCTGTATATGGTGACTTGCTTCCTTAGCGTGTTCATCGCGAAGAATAATCTTGTCAATCAGACTTTGGCAGTCACAATGCGTAAATACAACTTCAGCCGATAAGAATAGTATAAAATTTCCTGTTCATAATTAAAAATGACAGGAAAAACCAGGAAATATTAAGACACGATTTCTGAGAGATTCTACCTTCTGCTCCATTGACCTATGATAAGTTGAAAATTAATAATATTTGAAAAAGAGATATTTTGAGTAGTTTTACATGCTGAGTATCGTGACAGCATTCATTCTGTGCAAAAATCAAAATTCACAAAGCTACAGTACTCCAAAGTTTGGAATTTTTAAATTTTTTCGCATTTTTCAGTCTGTACACGTGTTTCGAAATATCACAGCTCAGAAAAGACGTGACTCTGAAGCCAAATGTTGAATGCATGCAGAAGACCATGCTCTACAATGCCGGTACGAAGAACACTCTCTAATCTCTTACTTTACACTTTTTATTTCATTTTAAAGTGTCGAAACCGATGTCAAAATAAACCGAAAAAGTCCTTTGGGACCTATTTTTGGCACCTTCCCAAAGGATGCCGCAGAATTTTTTCTTGATTTCTGTAGCCACTAATGTCTGACATATTATGTTAAAATTTCAATCAAATTAATGTACCGTTTTAGGGGCTGTAGGTGTCTGCACATTCTGAAAGCTGATACAAAAATGCTGATTGACCACTAAATATGCCATCAACGAGATGCAGGAAAAATTCAAAACGTTCACATTAGACGAGTATAAATAAAAGATGTGAGTCGAATCACTCGAAAAATTTCATCGATCAATTTACATGGTTGCGCAACAGGATGCCTCAGAAGAGATGCATCAAAAATTTCTCTTTTCAGTAATTTGACCGGAAAAAAAATTGAGGCTGAGAATTTAATGTTACAAAATAAATGTCGGCTGTCTGACTATGACCTATGCTATAAGCTGTGCGAAAGTGCTCTATAGTTGAAGGCATCCCGTTTCACACCACGTGATGTTGGCCAAACGAAAATAGAGCAAAGGATAGTAGATTGCAGTGCCCTTCCAACAAAGCTAAAAGTATCCGAATAATTCTTGCCGTTTTTCTGAAAATGGATTTGAAACAATCGCTCAATTTCTGAAATTTATTGAAAGTTTTCGAATTTTTCGATTTTTCATTTGAAGCAATTCGTTTAGAAACCATCAAACCTAGATCAATGAAAATTTGCCCGGACTTCAAGTCACATTTTTTTCTCATGATACGCTTGGTTAGGAGGCATTCTGTGTTCCCAAAACTTCATTGATGGGACATTTATCCAGATTCTAAAACGCATTTGAATGACAGTACAGTGTATGCAAATGTCTACAGCTGCCAAAATGGCACATGACGATGAGATGTTACTTTCGCAGCTACTGTAAGAATGTATGAACTAAAGAATAAAAAGATAAAATTCTGCAGAATCGTAGGTGAAGGTGCTCGGGAGTGCCTCTAAGCAGGAGTTTTCTTTTTTTGCTTCTAATTTTTGACTGTTCAAACTTTCTAAAATGTTTGTTTGTGAAACAATTAATACATCAAACTATAGCCTGTCAGTTATTTGATAATTCTACAGTATACGTAATGAATATATCACAAGGGGTAGACAAGGGCCACCTGGCACAATGAAAATTTCATAAGTATGCCTTCTTCAGAACAGTGTAAGTCCCAAAACGGTACAAAAATTTTGATGAAAATTTAACCAATGCAGTAAAAATGGATGAGCTACAATATAAGAAAATAAAATTCTGCTGCTATCGATTGGAAGGTGCTTGGGAGTGACCATGAACAAAATTTTTTTAATCTTGACGGTTCATTTTTGACACTTTAAACTTTATGAAAAAGTGTAATATGCAATTATTTGCTGTAAATATTACATCAGAAGAGAGATTATTCTCTCTTCTGTAAAATGAATATTCATTCACCAAATAAGATCAATCCGATCTTGAAATATCGCTTAGCCAGCAAGACCACTGAAAAATGCCAAAAATCATCAATTTTCAAACTTCGGCATACTGTAGCGGCGCGAATTTTGGTTTACAAGCAAAACAAATGGTACCATGGAAATCAGCGCACGAAACTACCTAAATTATTTGATTTTGAGGTATGATCAATTTCCAACTTATCATAGGGAAAGTAGAACCTCTCAGAAATCGTGTCTTAAAAATGAAAAACCACAAACTAATGGAGAAACATAAGAAAAACAAAAAATAAGCAAAAAGTAAAAAATTCCGAAAAATAAAAAAGGACCTTCAGGATTTCACCTCATGCATGATGCTTGTTTTTATTTTGAAATTTTTTGCAATTGCTTCATTTCCTTTCATTTAAGCTTAGAAATTTTATTTCAAAGTTATGCTTTCGAATTTTCACTTTCAAAAATGTTGAGATTAATGGTGCAACCCACCATCACCATAGTTTCTGGGGCCACTGCTCCGGCCACTGCCCATATTCATCAGCTACTGCCAATTTTTAGCATCGGAATCAATGCCCAGGAGCAGTATTCCACTTGGGCCAAAGGTTCAGGACATCAGAATGATGCTTCATTTTTCACAGACAGTAAGTTGCATGCATTTTGTAAGATAAGATAAGATAATTTATTCATCATTAGAAAAATAAATTCAGAAAAGAGTAAAGAAAAAAATATTATCAGGAGCTTAGAGGCGATTAGTATCCTGGGGATATAAGCTCAAAAACTCAATACATCGTTTTTTACATATATGAACATTAACAGTGGATGTAACAACTACGTAACATATTCCACGTATCAATATATCTATTACAAAAATCTTTTTGGACTGATCGCATATAAAATTATGACTTATATAATTTATATGGGTTGTTAATACTATAATTAAAACTACTGTATACAGAAAAATTATTTGAGTCCAAAATGTCATTACAAATGATAGAATAAAAATAGCATAAATAAGTTATAGTTCTCCTAAATTCAAGAGAATGCAGACTGGTGGACTCAATATTTCTTGATAATTCCTAGAGTTGAAGCCATATAATCCTTTTGTGAACCACTTCTGAACTTTCTCTACCCTTTGTATTTCACCCATTAGGTAAGGATTCCAAATAGGATTACCATATTCAAGGATTGGGCGAACATAAGTTTGAAATACCCTGATTTTTAATTCATTTATATTTGAGTTGAATCATTTAAAAATTAGATTTGATACCCTAGAAGCCTTCTTGATCATGTTATCCTAGCGTGGTACAAAACAATGTATGATGTTGTCCACAAATCAATTAATGTGCCAGTCCTATAAGAAACCTCAAAGATAATACTAAGAGGTTCAGCCAGAACAAGGTGTAACTTTTTCAGAAAGTAGGTGCACAGACCATCAGGTCCAAGGGAAAATGTGGATTTTAGATTTTTCAGTGCCAACAAAACTTTCATGAAATCAAATTTAACTGACTCAAGATATTCAAATCCTTCACCAAGAAAAGGAGGACTTTTTCCATCATCAACAGAGGAGACAGTTGCGAAATATTTGTTGAAACTATCACATTTGTCAAAGTCACTACTAACTTCAGTATTATGATAATGCAATGTAGGGATCATTTCTCATTTCACAGTTTTACTGTTGACGAATTCATAAAACTTTTCCAAGGAGGGGGATTTCAATAGTTTCTTCTTTCTTAGCATTAGAGATATTCATTTCGTTTTTAAGTTTCTTTGAAATTAACTTCAACCTGTTCTTATTTTCAGTATTTCTGTTGTTAGCATGTATAGTCCACAATCCACCTTTTGTCTTTCTTAGTCTTCTCAAAAATAAAGGTAGTTTTTCCCATTTCACCTGGTCCTTTCTTCTTGGTACAAATTCATCAATAAAACCTGCTAGAACTCCTAGGAAAACTAGATAAAAAAGATTGGGGGCAGTGCAATTATTGAAAAGAGTATTCCAATCCACCTTCGCTAATATGATCTCCAGAGATTGATGATCAGCATGGATAAAGTTATTAGGTTGAACATTAGATATATCCTTCAACCTTGACTCATGCTTTTGTCTCTGATGAATATCAAATTTAACCCTATTGTGATCACTGGTAGAAATGTTTTCCACTACAGTAACATTGCCTATCAAATTTGGATAGCTTTTATCTGCATGTTTTTTTTGAGTGAATATTGTACTGAGTGAATAAACCACCATCAGGATTTTCGGTTGGATGCTATTGTTCAACATTATCATAATGCCAAACTTCAAAAATCCTGAGGATCTGAAACAAAAATAAAAATATGTACATAGGAAAAGTGAACCATTACAGTAACAATATACCTTATATCCCTTCTCTAAAGCATTGTATAATTCTATCATAACCCATGTACCATCTAATGCTCTTTCTTGGTCATTATGCTCGCATGTTGTCTTTTGCAAATCATGCATACAAGTTTTGCATAAAGGAAACAGTAATTTACCACCATGTCGATATGGTAGAACAGGATGTAAGAGTTTGAGAGGTGGTAAAACTGTACATTTGATCAATCCCTCATGAGGTTGGGAAGTTGAGTTGACCTCTTCAAAACCTTCAGTAAAGATTTTTGAATGACCTATAGGGTATTTCCCACACTTGTTGACAAATAGGTATAAACTGCACACATCTACATATTTGATCTTTTCTGTAGGTGTTCAATCTTCATTGTACTTAATTTTGTGATACAGTTTTACGGCATTAGTGCAACCACCAAAGAAAGCTAAAAACAAAAAACTTTTGACAAAATGGAAAAGAACATTTTAAGATTTTACCTTCTCGAGGATTTATAGGTTCAGGTATTTCAACTGTAGCAAAAAATGTTTTCATTTCAGGATTTGAATGAAGTTGTTGTAAGAGATTGCATTCCCACATTTCAACCACATTTTAACCCATTGATTGAAGTTCCATAGCCCTATTAAAGGTGCATTCATATGCATCGGCTGCTTTTGTATCGTTATTGGCTGTTAACTGATGTCTATTATTCATACATTTTGGGCAACCATGCCAATAACAACTGTAAAATTAATAAACGGTTGTTTCTTTAACAACAACAACAACAAACAGATAAATATTAAAATTTCAAAATTTTAGACAAAGTTACCTGATAAACCATCAACCTTGTATTTTCCAATTTGAACTTCACCACCATTAAGTTTATGTCCAATGTACAGTTTTTCATTTTTATAGAATAGTCATTTCAACCATTTTAAGGCGATAACTGACTGTCTTTCTTCTTTACCATAACCTTTGTATGGTATTACACCAATTAGCCAAATCAAGTTCAGCAATCATGAAATTTCAACAACCAGAGAAGAGTACCATCAAGATAATTGGATTGTACGATCGATGGATGTCGAATTTGTTTTTTCTCCCAATGTCCAGGCCATGTGCAACAAGTCTGCAAAAAGCAACTGGCCTTATTGCAGCCACGATATCAACAACATTTTAAACAGTCACGTGAGAGCCACTTCCTTAACAACAATGGATGAAATCATAGGCAAACACCACATTTTTCACCTCAAAATTTGTTTCAAACGTATCAACAATCATCAAATCAGCAAGGAGTTTTTGCTTTCGATATTAACCAAATGTCGAAAATGGAGGAGCTAACTGCAGAAATCGAGAAAGAACGTCAAACCTCCAAGCAATTGGCAACTCAATGTGCAGCTTTGCGATGTCAAGTGGATCGAATGGTTCTTGAAAACATGAGTTCATCCTCAATTGCTCGTATCAATTTTGTCCGTGTAGATGTAAATTTGAAAGGTCGAAATTTTTCAATTGTGAAGCCAGTTGAAAATTTGTTTTCAGAGGCAAAGTTTAAAAGTTGCGCAAAAGTATGTGTTTCTGGATGTGTAAAACTTGCTTTGAATGTGAGCTGTGACAAACTAGATGTGGTTTGTGTCAAACAGTGGTACCAACTACCAGTTTAAAATAATTTCTTCTTGAACTTCAAGCAAATATTGAAGGGTGGACACATCAAGTCATACACGAAAGGTTTTAGGTCACACAAAGTTTGGTCAAATTTCATTTGCTCCCTTTTTTGTTGGCGAATTTATTTCTTCTTGCATCTGGTGACAGTCATACTTTTTATCGTTGTGGATCTGAAAAAGGTGGTAAATTGTTTGCTGTTCCACCAGAAATCAAATGTATGCCCCCTCCATTGGAATCCTTGAAAGAAGTTGGCGTAGAACTGTTTTTGTGAAGTCATAAGTTGAACTCAGTAAATGCCTGGAAATGCGGCATAAGGAAAAGAAAAGTTTGTACATATGTGGGCATTATTGGCTCGAAAGGATTGATTTCCGACACAGTTTCAGAAAGTTCAGTTTCCCATGGGGAATGCAAAGCCACTGTCATGACACAGCAGTGGTGCGGTCAAAATTTGGTGCCATTGAACGATGAAACTCTGGTAACTAATAATAGTCTAGCAGTAGAGTTCAAATATTACTGTACAGAACACTGTACAGAAGTTCAGAATTTCATCATAGAAAAAGGTCAAGTTGCTATTCTTGATAGTCATCTGATAACAAGTGACTTAGGTAATGTAGGATCTTGTCTGGCTCAGAGTGGTTATTGTAATATGCCAGATGGGGTTATTTTTTGTGACAAAAGTAAGCTAAAACCTGCTTGCCGTTTTATAGAATCAACATGTCCCTATACAGCCCAGAAAAATGGTGACTTTTACATCATTGAAGATGTTCAGGGTGCATTCTCACTACTAAATGTCAGTGTTAACAGTATCACTGGTCGACACTGCTTACCAGCCAATGCTTTTCTTACATGTCAATGGCCTGCCCTTCCAATTTTTCCAGTCAATGTTTCCAAATCTAAAAGCTCGAGGAAAATAAGAGCAGCAAAAGTATCCAAAAGCCAAAAAGTAGCTGATACCATTGGCTAAAAAATTTTGAATGATGAAAAAGACCCAGTAAATTTGAAACTGGAATACTTAGAAATGGTTGTCGAAATGTTTCAGCAAAGCCATTTCCTGGAAATTCGGCTGCATCTGTGTGAAATAGCTAAATGTCAGCTTAGTATGATTAAGGTCCTGCTTCAAATTGATCCATCTTTAGGAGCTCAAGTGTTGTTACAAAAAGAAAATTTGCATGCACAAATTGTAGGAGAAGTAATGTCAGTTTCAGAGTGTGATCCTGTTCAACCAGACACAATTTTCTGGGATTACAAGGTTGGAGATGTGTGTTATGCCTATCTCCCACTCCAGTTCAACCACACAGTACAATTTGCCCTGCTGGGTAGTTTAAAAGTTGTCTCAGAAGCTCCTACAGTAGACTGCAACCATCATATCTTTGGTGTTTTCCATGATGGTCATGGTGGTTGGCACTCAAATCGAAGGCAGATTCATGTCAATGAAATATCAAGTGATATGATATGGAAAGGTGATTCCATACCAGTAATTTTTGATAAGCCAGCCATTTTTCATAATGAACAGGCAGGAACATCAATGTCAATTAGCATGCTATCAAGTTACGTTCACGAATTGCACATAATGCAAAGTAAACTCAACCAGCTACTCAACTATTCTGCTTCAATGTCTCTCGACCCAGAAACTTTTCAACATACCATCGATTCTATAGAGAAAAATAGTTTGTCCATTCTCAGGAAATCACAACATAGTATAGAATCAGTTTCCCATACTGCCTCATTCAGTCTAGGCACACTGGTAAGTAAAGTTTTGATTGGATCTTTCCAGTTCATTCTGAACAGCATCCTTGTAGAAGCTATTGTATTTTTCATATTTTATCTTATCATGAAATTGTGGAAACCTTGTCTACTTCCATTATGGCTTCAAGTATGTTTATACATATTCCATTGTTTTTTAAAACCTGTAGAGCATCATACAGCCTATTTGTCACCCAAATCTGAAGCAGTCACTTTCAAACTACAGCGAGGAGAAATAGTATACAAGATACTGATCCCAATTGTATTTTAATTTGGGTACAAATTGAAAATCATGGTGCACTGGCCATGATAGACACAGGTGCAAGCATTTCATTGATGCATTTGTCATTTTTCACCATGTTACAAAGTCGATGTAACATTAATTTAAAACCCACCAGCATGAAGGCTACATCTGTCTCTGGTCATCAACTTGAACTCGATGGTAATATAACAGTTACTGTAACTATTGATAGTGAAAGTATTTATACACTGTTTTATGTCACCAAATCCTGCCCAAAGCCCTTGTGTAGCAACTCCTATTCTAACCATACCATTAACATCTAATCCTAAGGATACTTCAGACATCTTTTTAGGAACTGAGGAAGATGAAAATCTCAGTCTTTTGGTCACTACTGTTCAAGAGAATGTTGAAGCAAAAGTCGAAGTATCTATCTCTACCCCCCCCACAAATGTCAATGCCAGTACAACTTGTGGTCACAAAATCAAATTGTGGTCTCTTTTCTTTTCAGCAATCCAAGAAATTTTTACTCAAATCTGGACTTATCATAACACCATTTTTAACATTTTTCCCTAATACTAACTTCTTTCTCGATTTTATAAATACAACCATGGCCCCTATCCACATTACTAAAGGCATGACTTGTGGACATTTCAGATCATGTACCTTGAACAAGATGGACATTGTATCAGTTGTTGCCACAAATTTAAACCAAGTCCCATTTCAGATACAAACTTCAGAATTAAATGCAGATCAGGTTGATCAGGTGAATAGCTTTTTGAAAATGTATCAGAATCTATTTGCAACCAGCTCCAATGATTTCTGACAAACAAGTTTAGTAAAGCATACAAGCGATACAGGTGAAACCAGTCCAATAAAGCTGTGACCCTACCGTGTTCCTTATCATCAGCGACAGCAAATCGAAGAACACATTACAAAAATGCTAGAAGATGGAGTCATACGACCATCCAAAAGCGCCTGGTCATTCCCACTATTGCTCGTCCATAAGAAAGATCTTACCGCACGATTTTGTGTTGACTACAGGCGATTAAATGAGGTAACAAAAAAAGATAGTTATCTGCTACTTCCCATAGATGACATCATAGATACTATTTGAGGCTCAAGGTTCTTCTCTACACATGACTTAGCTTCTAAATATTGGCAAATTGAGTTGGATGACAATGCGAAAGAGTAAACTACATTTTCATCTTTTTAGGGCTTTATGAATTTACAGTCATGCCTTTCGGCCTCTGCAATGCCTGGGCTACTTTTCAGAGGCTTATGCAACAGATTCTGAAAGGATTAGATGGAAGATATGTTCTGTCTATCTTGACGACATTTTGGTCCTCGGCAAAACCTTTAATGACCATCTGCAGAACTTGGAAGTTATTTTTGAACGTATCCAGAAATCAGGTCTCAAGTTAAAATGTTCAAAGTGTCGTTTTTCAGAAAGGAAATACCATTCTTGGGTTTTGTTTTCTGCAGCAATGGTATAAAACTAGATCCCAACAAGACGGCTTCTATTGGCAGTTTTCCAGTTCCAACAAATATCATGGAACTGAGAAGTTTCATTGGCTTGGCTTCTTACTATTGGCGTTTTGTACAGAATTTTTCAGCCATCATTAGCCCTCCTTTGCAGCTATTAAAGAAAGACAATAAGTTTTATCAGTCACCAACTTGTGAATCTTCATTCAAAAAGCTCAAGAGTTGCCTCACAAAGCCGCCTCTCATGCATTTTGGGGATTATAACAGGCCATTTATTATCCAAACTGGTGCCTCCAAGAATGGTCTTGGAGCTGTTTTAGCTCAAAAATTTGATGATAATGAACATCCAGTGGCCTATGCTAGTCGTTCCTTGAGCAAAAGTGAACACAATTATGCCACTATCGAACAAGAGGCTCTTGCTATTATATGGGCTCTAAAAAAGTTTCGTCCTTATATCTATGGGCAAAAATGCATCCTTTTCACTGATCATGCTCCCTTGGCTTTTCTTAAAAAGAATATTTCTCAAACATCCTCTAAACTGACACGATGGGGCTTAATTCTGCAGTAATATGACATCAACATCAAATACAAGTCAGGCAAGTCTAACAAAAATACTGATTTTCTCTCACATTATCCTATCTGAGAAGATAACATTTCAATAAATGCCATAGATATCTTACCATGTTGGGGTGGCCTCAGGTGCACATGTTCAGCTTCTGGCATCGGTGCGCAGGCGGTTGGACGCGGTGAAAAGTGGCAAAAAAAAGAATATTTGCATAGATATATGCTGCCACTGTTTTGCATTTTTTATGTTTGTTTGTAATTGTTAAAAAAGATTAGTTTATGGAGCATCGCCCCCATCGCCCTTATTATAATATTTTTGTTTATTATTATTTATTGGCGTCTCTTGTAATCACCCAATACACTTTGAACCTGTAAGTGTATTGTTTTGTGAGCGTAGTGGAAGGGTTTATAAGTTTAGAAGTGGAGACTTGGGTAGGATCTCCTGAGGTAGGTGCCAAGGTGTTCTGCCTGAGGTTTGGTGAAAGTTCTGGCGAGTATCTGGTGAAATGTCTGGGAGAGTTCTTTGTTTATTGTTTTTGTTAGCCTGTGGTCAGAACTGTTGCAACTTCCTTTGTCTGAACCCAAAGGCCAGTTACAGCAACCTTCACCCACAGAAGTGGACTCTTAACGCCTCTCACGACGGATAACCGGAGAACCACCAGAAAAATAATTAAACCTCCTGGGTTTTATTTGCAGGCACATACCGGAAAAAGTAAGAAAATGAGTATTCCAGTAGGAAAAACTTTGAGGACTCCTCCTAGGTCACATGAACCTAGTGTTTCCAATCTCGACTCTGCTGAAGAACAGGCAGTGGTAGAACAGATTCAAGCACAGGCGCCTGAGACTGAAGGAAGGAGAGAGAGAGTAGAATTGCCGAAGTGGCAAGAGTTGAAGAAGAGTTGAGGAGAAGTAGTTTTGAGATGGTTAGGCAAGCCAAGATCGAAACTACTGTAAGTGGTAGTGTCAAGGGTCATCAGACCTTTGAGAGAGAGAGAGAGACGGACATTGCGCCCGAAGTTGGTCCATCCAATGGCCGAAACGCTGGAGGAGATTAGACGGAAGTTGAAACCGGCGTGGAGGTCAAATATGGTGAACATGAATTACGACGAATATTACGAGGATGCGCTGGCGGATTTATACGATGATAAATATTCGAGGCAATACGACCCCAAAATGGAGAATCGGATCAGACGAGAGGATCAAAGGGATCAAGTCGATCCCAAGGATTTATGAATTAATGTGCTGGAGAAGAAAATGGAATTTTTAATTAAAGTTATCGAAAACGTGCAAATTGGAGAAAAGGAAATGGAAGAAGATCAACAGAAGAAGATAAGTGAGTCTTCTTACATTGAGAATAGAGTAGAAAGAGTAAGTGAACCTAAGAGAGAGGTTCATTCAGAGGTTTATGTAAGGTCTCAAGAGGATAGAGACAAATATTTGAGTAGAGATAGACGTTGGACTGAGGAGCCGCAAAGTAGAGGAATGCTGAACAAGCACAGTTGAATGCCTACGGTTACTCAGATAATAGGAGGTCTAGAGAAAGGAAGGTGACTATTTGCGATGAATCATCCCAGGGAGAGGACAGATTTTCTCATCCTACTCCTTGGAGAGATACCGCAAATAGAGCTGACCTTAGTCCTGAGAGGAGGAAAAAGAGGAGGTCGAAGAGTAGAAAGAGATCTCACAGATCGAGAGCTAGGAGTAGACATTACTCAGATAGTGATAATAGCAGTTCATCTACGTCAAACTCTAGCTCAAGTGTAGAAGTGGATGTGAGAGATGTGGTAAAGGCCTTGAAACATAGACCTTTACATGATAGTATAAAGCCGACAGGGGGGCTGAAATTTTTTACTGATCTGGAAAGTGAGTTTCTGAAGAATACTGCAGATAAGGTCAAGAAGGAGTGTTTGAGAAGGTTGTCTCAGAATATGGCTAGGAGGATAGCGAGAACATCCTCAAGTTATACAGAAGTGCGGAGAAATATTTTGAAGTATCTCGTGCCGACTTATGATTTGACGATGCTCAAGAGGGAGCTATTTAATATGAAACAGGAGGAAGATGACTCAGCCTTAGAGTTCTTAAAGAGGTTGAGTAATCATGTGGATCTGGTCTATGCAGATCAGACTGATCAGGTAAGGCAAGAGAATATTATTAATGCCTTCATTTATAAAAGTAGTCTGTTATATCAGACGGAGTTGCAGGACGTATTGCCATCAAAGAAAACTTGGCAAGACCTTGCATACGCCCTAACTCAGATTGATAAGAAGTATAAGAATGTGTTTACTACTTTTGGAGCCAAGGATAAACCAATTGTGGTGAATCAAGTTGTAGTTATGGAGGAGAAGTGCCCGGAAATTGCTTTTGTAGGGAATGCTCCGTATGGAAGTACTAAAAAGTATAACCAGACGAAGTCAAGACCACAAAATCAGTTGCAAAAGGCAGTGGAAGAGGAAAGAAGTGAGGAGAATGCTGAAGAGATGCAACCTGGCCCCTCGCCTCGTGATGTCAAAAGGTCTAACGAGGAGCAGGCCAAGGAGTCTTTTTTAGCTATTCTCTCAAAGGAATGGCTACAATTGGTTCAAAAGGTGGATAAGTTACAGGTTACTCAGAATGACGCTTTAAAAGAGTTGACTACTGTGAAGACTGCGTCTGCTGAAAAGCAGAAGCAGTTGAAGCAGCAGAGACCCTACTGCATATATCATAAGAATAATACTCATGCTACAGAGGAGTGAAAAACATTAGCTTACCAGCGTCAGCAACAGCAAGGGGGTGGATATAACCGTGGCATGCCTAATCAGTATTATGGTGGTGATAGAAACGCTTCATTCAGAGGAAGTTTTAGAGGTAGAGGTGGACCTCAATTTGGATTTAGAGGAAGAGGAAGAGGTGCCTATTGTGTAGGATTCCCCGAAGAAGATCAAATGTACGGGTATGAGCCAGAATTTGAGAAATACAGGGAATTCTGCAGACTTAGAGAGCAAGGCATCCAGTTGCAGAGGCAGCCTCAGTTGATGCTACCTGCATCAACTAGTCAACGGGCTATTCAGGCTAGTACCGTCCAGGATCAATCTGGATCATTTGTTTCGAACCAGTCGCAACCTAGTTCGCATAATGTAATGGTGACAAGCCGTACAGATGTGAATGATGAAAGCGAACAGAGTAGAAACAAATCTTCAAGTTTGATTCTCGGAAGTATTATTCACCTGGATAAGGTGACACCTCTAGAAAAAGTAAAGGAAAGAGATTTGTCTCATGTGAAGTATGGAAGGAAAGTGATGGACATAGAAAAAAGATTGTTGGAAAATTATCCGAAAACGGTTCCATTCTACATAAATGTAGTTATTGGAGAACAGGCTACCAGAGCTTTAATCGATACAGGAGCTCAGTGTACGGACATGTCTTCTAAGCCCTTGAAAAGGGCATTAGATGTTGATTATACAGTGTACCCTTGTATTCTTAAAGTGACTGTAGCTGATGGAAAAATTGTGCATGCCTACGGGTATGTACCATTTTGTATGAAGACTGAATTCGGACATTTTCCAGTCAATGCTATAGTGTTGCCAGATGCAGGTGAGGACCTGATCTTGGGCACAGATTTTTTAGCGCACCCAGATTTAGGTGTGGTGATTGATTTTAAAAGAAATGCCATGACGATGCAAGGCATTGAGAAGAAGATTGACGTAGTTCAAGTTCCTTCTGTAACTACTGTGCAAACGGTAATGGAAGAAGTGACTAAAGTCAGTGTGGCGTCGACTGATTGCATAAATCAAATTGTTTATCCAAAAGTTTGTCTACTAAAGACAACTGTTGCAATTGTGGCATGTGGGAAAACCTACATTCCATATGGAACAGATGTTTTAATGAAGGCAAAACTTTGGGATCAACATGGAGATCCCATGTTGAATGGAATTATTGTCGAATCAAAAGATTCTGAAACGAAGTTCAGAATGGAGAAAGCAGTTGTAGACGGACCACAAGAGGAGTTTGTAGTACTAATCTCCAATACCACAGGTTCTGGTTGTCAGTTTGAGAGAGATCAAATCATTGGCTATACAGAATCTATGTTAATTGAAGATGATGATACATACAAAAAGGTGAAGGAAATGAAAAAAATTAAGGAGGAAAAGGAATATCAGACCTGCATGGTAAAGGAAGGAATGCCTGCATTATCAAAATCTGATTCTGTAGAGTTCTATACTTCACTATGTAAGATGATATCAAAGGCGAAAATTTCGGAAGAGCAGAAAACGGAAGCTATGGAGTCTTTGTTGAAGTACAGAGATGTCTTTAGCTTGCCTGGTGATCCGGCTACTACAACCCCAGCTCTGACATGCAAGATAGATACAGGAGATGCGAGACCTGTAGCAATACAGAGCTTCTATTAATAGTCCGCCTGGAGTGAGGTGACATATAAAGGAGATGTTGGATCAGTGAGTAATAGAGCCCTCGAAGTCACTGTGGGCTGCACCTCTGTTCCTGGTTGGAAAGAAAGATGGAACTACGAGACCAGTAGTTGATTTTAGAGGTATAAACGAAGTGACCAAGGATGATAAATATCCCATCCCAAGAATGGATGACTATTTAGATTGCCTTGGAAGAGCTAAGTTCTATACCACTCTAGATTTGAAGTCAGGATATTGGCAGGTCCCAATGGAGGAGGAGAGCAAGGAGAAAATGGCTTTAATAGGCCAGGAAGGCTTGTTTCAGTTTAAAGTGATGCCGTTTGGATTGAAGAATGCACCGGCCAAATTCCAAAGGATGATGGAGAGAATCCTTGGGGATTTGGTATGGAAAATTTGCCTACTGTACATAGATGATAATATCATCTTCTCGAATATGTTTGAGGAACACTTAGAGAATTTGAAATTGGTGCTGGAAGCGTTGAGGAAGGCGAAGTTGACTCTTAAGCCAGAGAAATGTGAATTTCTTCCCAAGAAGGTGCACTTTTTAGGGCACATCTTGGATGCAAACAGAATTTCTCGGGATCCTAAGAAGGTCAAGGCGATAATGGAATTTCCATTCCCAGATTCTGTTAAGAAAATGCAAAGATTCCTAGGTATGCTACAATGGTGTAAGAAATTTATACCCGACCTAGCAGCACTAGCTGAACCTTTGTACAAATTAACAGGCAAGAAAGGAACATGGAATGTGACGGAGTTACATTACACAACTTTTGAGAAGCTCAAAGTAGCATTGACCTCAGTACCTTTCTTACCACATCCAATTCTAGATGGATCTGCGCGATTCATCCTTCAAACGGATGCCAGTGGAATTACATTGGGAGCAGTGTTATGTCAAGAGACTGACTCGGAACGTTGGGTGATAGCCTACAATAGTTGGATATTGCGGGTGGAAGAAAGGAAATGGTGCGCCACTGAAAGGGAATGCTTAGCTGTGGTATACGGCCTAAAAATTCATGAACATTATCTTTTGGGTCAAAAGGTCATGATTCAAACTGACCACAAACCATTATTATCAATGAGGGTCAACACACAGACTAATGACAAACTCAAGAGGTGGTACCCATTCATTTGCCAGTTTAATCACAAGTTAGAGTACGTCCCTGGCAGACAAAATGCCATGGCTGATTTCCTCTCCAGGAAGGAGGCACCAGATGAACAGAAGGAGAAGTTGCCACCAAAATGGGAGCTTATCTTTCAGAATGGAGAAGTGAAATCTCTTGCTGAAGACAAAGTCATTAACCAAAACCACAAAGTTTTAGTGAATCAACTTTGGAAACTCAGAGGAGATGAAGTGGATGAGGCTGTAGGAGTCTTTACTTCGGTGAAGATGGCCACAGCTTCAGTGGCTTCAATGTATGGTGTTAGCGATAAAACTCGACTTAATATTTCTCCAGAATTTGATAATTATCAAACGCCTGAGAAATATGAAATTGAGGCTGTAGTCACTAGACAAATGGCAAAAAACTTGCAGCAGGAGGAAAAAGGACATCCTCCTGGGCAAGCAAAACCTGTAGAAGAGGTGAAGAGAATTTTTGAACGGAAGGAGAAGGAGTTTGAAGAAGCCCCTCAGATTGAAGATGGTAGACCGAAAGGGCTTATCTCAAAGGCCTTGATGGCACAGTTGCAAGGAAAGGATAAAGATTTAAAAGTGATCTTCGAGAAACTAGGTGCTAATAGCAGCACCAAGTCTCAAAGTAACTTTTATATCGATCAAGGGATACTATATAGAGAGACTTTTGGTGAGGCAGAGGATCAAGTTGTTGTGCCCTCTGTTCTCAAAAAAGTTGTCCTACATCAGTATCATGGAGCAGTGATGATGATGCATCAAGGGTTTGAGAGAACCCTTGCTATTATTAAAAAGTGGTTCTGGTGGCTGAGCATCGAAAAGGTTGTTCGGAGCTGGATCAGCTTTTGTCCGGTATGTCAAATTGTGACTCCAGGAAAGGCTACAATACCACCATTAAATCCAATTATTCCTAGAGGACCATTTGACATAGTTTCTGTGGATATTGTGGGAATCTCTCCCATGAGTGAGAAGAGACCGTATGTGATAGTATTTCAAGATTACTTTACAAAATGCGTGGAAGCAGAAATGATCCCGGATCAATCTGCTGTAACCATTGTGGACAGTTTTCTTCAAAATATTGTGTTCAGGCATGGAACCCCGGTGAAATTGTTGAGTGATAATGGCTCATGCTTTACATCCAATCTGATGATGTCAGTTTGTAAATTATTGGAGTGTGAGAAGATTTTTACAACTGCCTACCATCCACAAGGAAATGGAATGGTTGAAAGGTTTAACCAAACCTTGATCAAGCAGTTGCAAAAAGTTGCTATAGAGGATTCAGATAAGTGGGACAGATATTTGCAATCTGTCGTTTTTGCTTACAATGCCACACCTCATACCTCAACAAGATGTTCTCCATTTGCCTTATTGAGAGGTCATGAGGCTAATTTTGGCATTAGTATCCGTGTTGCAAGAAATATAGTTCTGCCAATGAACTATGAGGCCTATAAGCATATACTAACCGAAAGTTTAGTAGAAACTTATGAAGTCATTTCCGAAAATATCAGGAAAGCTGCAGAGAACAGTAAAAAGTTTTTTGACCGTAAAGCAAAAGCTCATGATTATTCCGTCAATGATTGGGTTTTGCTGAAAGTTAATAAACAGAAAAAACTGGGTCTGCCATGGCAAGGACCGTTTGTTGTTACTGATAATAGCAGATTATCAGAGAACCTGCTTGAAATCGCGCACTGGAGAGAGCCACTGAAAAAGGAGGTGGTATCCATGAGCAGGTTAAAGCACTTTCGCTACGAGACTGGCAGATGGCTGCAGTCTAACGACGTGTCATTGAATGACGTGCAGTTTACTGTAGCATCAAAAATCAGTAATTATAAACTGCCGTATCGCGTAGCGCTATTTTTGTGTGTGTGTGTATGATTACCCCCCCTATATTTTTTTGTCCCAAATTTTGTAATTAGGTACAAATTGTAATTAATTGTATTTATTTATGTATTTATTGCGTATTTATCGTGTACTTTTAATTTTCTCTCGCCTAAATCTTAAAATTTTCAAAAATTCTTGGTAAAAAACCACTCTTCGCAAAAAACCCAAAAATTTTAAAAATTTTCTCGCGGCCCTAAATTTTAAATTCCCCCGAGTCCTATTAATTTTTTCGGAGGAAATACTTAGTTGTTGCTCACCAATTCTGTGAATATTGGAAAAATTGGAAAACCACTGAGTTTTAGAGTGAAAATAGACAAAAAGTAGGGAAAGCGGAAACTTTGTCCATTTTTCAGCTCTTTTAAAAAATTATCAAAAAAATTTTCGAAAATTGATAGCGCCGAATTACAAGAATTCGAAAAAGAAGCCGAAGGAATGTCATGGCCCCCCCAATGGACGCCGCACAAAGCAATATCTGGTCATGGACACCCATGTGACCTACGGTCAGCCGCAGGTGCGGCAAAATAATCAGTATTTTTTAGTCTATGGTAAGCGACCCAAGTTTCTAAACTTAGTTAATCTAAAAATTTATTGGGCAAAGCAGGATGTTATAGCCTACGGGTGTCTAGACGAAGGCCTAGACAATTATAAAAATTTAGTGGGAACATATTTGTTCTGTCAAACTTAAAAAAGTGTGGCAAAGCTGCCCATAGCGCGAGATTTGGATTTTTTGCGAAACTACATCATTCCTCTACACACATAGCGAGTTGAATAAATTCGTCTATGTGATGGGGAAGAAGTGGAGTGTAGCAACTAGTCAACTAGGGGTAGATAATTTCAAAATTATTCAAATTTTCAAATTCCATCTTTATCTAATTTTCTACAAATTTCCTCATTTTGGGTAAAATAGTAAATATATTTTTAAAAGTCTTCTTGGAAATTCTTAATTTATTGGTTGGATAGGCCATTTTGGGCATTGGATTGAGACGGCTAGCAGTCGAATGATGGAAGACGCAGGTGGTCTGTGTGTGTACTCCCATATAAGGTAGAAGTCGGGGCCGCACTTGAGTAGTACCTTGGGCACCTTCAGGGTGCCACCCACGCATTTTCTAAAAACTGGATGTTTACTTTTCAGCTTGCGTGCTTTGTTTCTTAGTGCATATCAAACTGGTTCTTGTATATAAAACTCACATAGACAAACTGATAAAGTATAGCCTCTACCTCTTGCCTGTTCTAATAATAGATTTCTCCGAAAACTTCATATTTACTTCTCAGCTCGCATCAATGTGTGCTTTGTTTTTTCTTAATGCACTGTAAACTAGTTCTCCTATATAAATCTCACATAGACAAATCAATGAAACTCACTTCTTCCCTTTCCAAACTCTCTTAATATCAACTGGTTATTTGAAGCAAAGTAATGATGCAGCTTTTTCCATCGTACTGAAAAACTGGTTCATATTTTCAAACTTGATGCATTTTGGAAGGGAATGGTACACAAATAACAATTTTGCTTGGATCAGAAACTTACAGTGATGAATGTAAATTATGATTCACAAGTGTTGCTAATTTTTCATGACAAAATATCGACATACTCATTATTTTAGGGTGTACAAGTCTCGTCAACAAAGATTTTTTCATTTATGCCCCTCCTTTGTTCAAAATGCAGTTGTGTCTCGGCTCTGATATTTATTTGTTGATATCGGCTCACAAAAACTATGTCAACTTTGGCTTTAGGAGATGCTTTATCGAGAACAATCAAGTCATACCCACAAAAAATGGTATGAATTTGATCATCCCACAATATAAAAAGCTTGTGCAAGTCTCAGAGGATTTACTTTCTAAAGCCAAAAGTGGAAGGCAGACCGAGTATGATTTGGGTTATAATTTGATGGTGTGAATGAAACAAAACGCCAATACAGCACCACCTCATAATATTTTAGTTTTTGACAATACATATACTAAAAAGTCGTTTATGATTGCTTTTGAGCAATTTGAGGCTTGGACTTCAGTTGCAAAACAAATTCATTACGTCATGGATGCCATTTGGAAAGTGTACAGAATTGGAAATCAAAGCCAAGGCAATGAAACTTTGGATGAAAAGACACACTTGAAGAAATTGATCATAATTCAGCAGCTATTCCTCATGTGTTCAGCACTAATTGCCAGACAAAGAGTCAGCGATATCTATCCATGCTTTGGCTGCTTTTATAACCATCGATTTGTGCAGCCATATCATACATGTTTCAATGTTTTTGAGAAGCACAATTTACTAGACCAACTGAGTGATGTCTTCTCTTCATTGAGCAAAGATTCTCTAGAAGTGAAACAAGCTTTCAAGAAAATGTGTACAAAAAAGTATGCCGCTTGTGAAGATTACAGCAATGACTCTGCCAAGGTTTTGGATGAAATTTTCCTCCGTACAAGTATCGGCCAAAAATGCATATGTGACATTGTTTTTCAATGTATCAAAGAACCAGAATGTGAAACAGCAAAGATGATGGATGATATTGTTTCTAATATTGTATGTGCTGATATTGTCTAAATATCCTAATAAAGATGAGAATGACACAACATTGATTTTATTTATCAATCAAAACAACATACAAATGACATTTATCAAACTGTGTAATCCATATAAGCTTGACGAGTATGATCAATCATCAATAGAGAATTAAACTCTGCATATACAATACATTCAATTCCACCAGCAGATAAATTTCTACCAAATAACATTTCGCACAAAGAGGGACATCTGCTTAACTTGTATTTGATATTTAGGAGTAGTAATTTCATTTCCATTGTCGATAATGCAAAATGTATCACTGTTGCGGTGAAGCTCAACATGCAATTCACATTGATTAATTAAAAACCGATCTTGCATAAACAAGTCAACATGGAGTGGTGCCATAACTTCAACCCATGCACTGTTTTTGAAGATGTGCATTCCTGTTGCCATACCATCCAGGTTGTTTTCAGGATCTTTATCTGCATAGTACATGCCAGCTTGCAGTTCGCTACGCTTTGCATCAGTACTAAAGTTTAGTTCCGTCTCTATCAATGCCCTATAAGCATATTTATCGCCACTAAAATTAAAAAAATCAATGCATAACACAACTACAAAATGAAAAACAAATTTACCTGTCAGATAATAATTTTCCATTGAGAAACACTTTGATTTGGCGAAAGAATGTCGTTCCTATCAGATTAAGTGGTAAAACTAAATCTCCATCATATGAATTAGTATCAGCATTTTGGGTGACTTTACAGTCGCTGCCATCCGGTTTTGTTATGCGTAACACAAAGTGTACATAATTCTTTGATAAATCCAACATGTACAAATCGGGGGACAGTTTGAATTCATATGGTCCTTCATTAGTACATGGATTTTGGAGTTGCACTTCCGACCAGAATGATCTTTTTATAGCCACTTGTGTTGGTGGTACTGTGAACAAGTCAAGCTCGCTTTTTGTACTTGGTAGTGAGCCTTCATCTAATAGTTTGCCCATATTCACTTGATAAAAATATCTCTCAAACCAACCACCTTATGCAAGCTTTTCTTTTTATGAACTGGAGTAAGAGAATGCATCCTCTTCCTTTTATATGTTTTCTGCTTTGGAGTATGCCCTAAGCCACTACCCTTTTGTACAATTTTATCTCCAGCTTGATGTAGTAAGTTACTCGCTGCTTTTCGACCATGTTCTCTCATGCTGTCCGATAAGGGTCTACCATCAGCCAGATCTGCAGCTATTCTCGATCCAGTTGTCAATGCTTGCTTCCCTGCTGACTTTAGTAAGGACATAGCCATTCTGAACAGACTTTTGAAGAAACTACCTAATCCCGCACCTCTGTGATAGGCGGCATAAGCTCGGAAAGCAGGTAATTCACCTCCTAGCTGATACTGTTGTTGACTTCCCAATGAACTTTCATAAAATGACAGCCAGTATGCAGTACTTTCTGGTAGATATACTGAATGCATTCTAATCGAATATGTAAGAGCTTTTCCGAAAGTGCAGCTTTACGACAACTTTACCAAATTCAAATGATAAGAATTCTCCTGTATCTGTCCTTATATTGATTTCAATATGACTAACATCTTTGAGGAGTACAGGTATGTAATGAGGATTGTCATATGTTCTGTTTATAACACTGCCATGCTTTCCGTGCACATCTATGATGCCTAATAATGGAGCCATTGTGTTTCCAACAATTTGGTTTTCAACAATGTTACAGTAAACATAAAAGGTTTCAAAATGAGCAGATAGTTCTGACTTGAATGTGCCGAGTCGGGAAGCTCTACAATCATCTATTGTTGTATATTCCTCTCCTCCAACCAGATATTTGTTAAAAATTATTCTATCATCAAAACCTAATAGATCCATCAGTCTTCTAGATGGAGTAATAACAGATACATTCCAGTAATCTGAAGTTACTTTGATTTGTCTCTGTTTGTCATCATATTCAAACAAACAATACAAATCTCTATACTCAGGTCGTTTTTTTCTAGAACAACAGCTTTGTTTAGTGCATTTGTTAGATGATAGATTGTTTCATAGTTTCCTGGTGGAATAGTCACACAGATTTCAGTATTCTGCAACTCTATATTGACCACATTTGCATCATTTGCACTGCCAAGAATATACCAACTTACAGGATAGATAATTTCTGCTAAGCTAACTTCCCAATGACCTGATAATTTAAGCCGCTGTGCTAAAGTAACCCTGAAATTTGATGCTGAATCACAGGCCTCAGTATTGCTTGGTAGAGTAACATAAAATTGTGTCATCTTCTGATCTAAACTGCAAACTTATTAATGAGTCAAGTGAAGAATGTAAGCATTTATATACCATTTTTATTTTTGAAGTAACGCAAAGATGTACAACTCTGACGGTTTTTACAACATATACGATGATGAAACTTGAAGTGTTTGTACAAAAAACTGCAAACTAGTTTATCATTAAAAGTTGATTCTTCAGGAGGAAAGTGTTTCAATATAAACGGAAGTTTCATTCTACGAACCCAGTGATATAAAAAGTACTATCAATAAACACCACAAACTGAACTATCCCAACCCTGCAAGCGCACAGAGTTATAATTTTGCACTTTACTATTTCGATTCATGAAATCAATATATTCTTGTATATATGGGCACATACCATAAGTGTCGAAATAATCAACGTGTCCATTCTGATCAAAGTACATTGCGATCCAATGCTGCCCTGGTTCATTTGATGTATCTGTATTTGCAATAATAGCTGCTGGATATCTAGTTATCATCCAATTTAGCTGATCTCTAGCAAATACACCATGGAAAACCTTCTTCAGAGATGCATCTCTCTGAATTAGTTGAACAAGCTCGTACGAGTTCATTTCAAGTCATTTTCATTAATCCATTCATTGAACTTATCAGGGTAACCACTCCATTTGACAAAAAGCTTCACAGATCCATCAATGAGCCTTTTTCGTTTTAAAACTTTTTCAATTTTGAAGGTTTTTGTGTTATCAAAGATAACTCTCTGCAAATTCTTTTGCATAAAATGTACCCTGTATTTCTTCTCCTTGTAGATCTTTGATTTTATATATCGGCTCAGTAGTACGATTCAATACTTTATATACACAAAAATTTCTTCTGTCCACTGTGGTAGATAACCTTTATCAAAGTGCTGACAAAATTTGGAAATTTGTACATAGTCATTTATTTGTAGAAATGGATATTGTGAGCTCTTTCTTGTGTACAGGCGATTTCTAATTTTTGATTCATTTTCATAAGTGACATTCACAGGCTTTTCACCAATTGAACAATGAGTAGAATTGTTGTATGCTCCAACCAGTTGTTGAAGTATATCTATCCATTTCAATGTCTTTCTGTCAGTGAAGTATCTCCACATTTTTGATTTTAAGGTACGATTGAACCATTCTACTATTGAACATTTCACATCCTCATTTTGAGAGGTAAAAAACTGTATCCCCTCTAAGTTTAAGAGCTTTTGAAATTTGTAATTGACAAACTCTTTGCCCTTATCTGTGCGAATACACCAAGGCTTCCTTCTGCTTGATATAATGACTTTAAAAGCTGTACATACAGATAAGGCACCTTTATTTCTTAGTGGTCTTACCCACGCAAATTTGCTAAAAACATCAATACAGCTTATCATATACTTTTGTCCCTTGTTGTACTCGCTATATGCTTGCATATCAACCAAGTCAGCCTCCCATTGAGCATCAATACCACTGACCTAAATTCTATTACGTTTAAACTTTTTATAGGCCTGCTTATGTAATGTGTAAGGATCCTGTTTTTCTAGCCAATTCTTCACATCATTTAGAGTTATACTTCTGTCATACTGCTTTGCATGCTTGTACAGCTTGCAAACACCACCATAAGATCCAGAAGCCCCTATGTCTGTATACAATGTTTTCAGGACCGCTTCTTTAGAATTCTTCATACTTCAACTTTTTCTTTTTCCCAGACTTTTTATCATTAGAAAAACTTAATCGCTTTTTAACATCAACATTATGAAATGGAGAATTGTTGATTGTCTCGTCAGTTTTATAGTGATTAATGAGCTTCAAGCGATTTGGATTTCCAATATAGGCTTTGGGTACATTAAGCTTTACCAAATGTTGCGCAAATTCTTGATAACCTTCTGGAGGTGGAGCTGTAGGTCTGTCTCTTATAAAATCATGTAATAAATCTATGATATTGCTGTTGGGTACTCTAACACCATTTAAAATAACTTCACTTTACTTGTTTACATCAAAATCACTTTAATTGAGCACTTCTGGAAGCATTTCAGCTTGCTTGACTTTAGCTTTAGGTAAGCCTCTCAACCAATCTCTACCATCATCTGAAGATTGCTGTTCATTTTTAGCCCTCTCTGATTAGGTGTAGATGATTGTTCTTCATTTTTCATTTGTTTCTGATGTAGGTTATCAATATCTACCGATTGTTGATATATATCATTCAGCTTACCATCTTTTAATTTAACCTCAATTGGCTTTTTACTCTCTTCATCCAGCTTCAAGTATCTGTGGAATAGTTGTCCATATAGCTTATATTGAAGTTCTGCAGACGTATCATTATTCTTCAATATGCGTTCAAGCTCCATTTTGAAATCAGACATTTGCTTTCTCAAACCGTTATCAGAATTTTGGTCACTTTTCTTGTCAAACATGTCTCGCGTTACAAGAACCATTTTACTAGTGTATTTCATGTTTTGATAACTTTGGGTAAAATTTCAATAGCTAGTGCTAGCAGAGAGGGTAGAAGTATAGGTAAAAATCCACCACTTTGTATAATTTGCTGCTTTTTTGCTCTCAAGTTGATCTTTTGCTTTGATGCTAAATGTCTTATAATCTTGCTATATTTAGCAAGCTTTTTCTTCTTTAGGGTACTTATAGGAATATTTCCTTTCAGCAGGTTGTGACAAATTTCACATAAACAATGCACATATTCATCCAGCAAAGTTTTTAATAGTGCACTTCTTTGTTTTATATGATTACTGCAGCAATTTAAGACATGTAGATGGTGAATGTACTTTCGCAGCAACTTTGACATGGCATTCTATTAGAATTTCAAAATCAATAATGAGACATTTCTGATCGCAACAGGTATATATATATATACATTTCAAGCTGGGGGTCGTCTATCATAGAGTGCATCCATCAGAACTGATATTTCATTGTTATCATACAGATTCAAACCATTAAACACTACACTCTGCAAAGTTTCCTGCGTACAACACACATGTGTTTGATGATCTCCAATCAAAGTTGGATAATATTGCGTATTTGTAAATTGTCCTTGTCCGGGCCTACACCATATGGCATTTCTAAGAAAGTTTCTTAAATGTACCGCCTCATGTTTTTTATATGAAGTAATAAAACCAGCTCCTGTGAAACTTTTGTAATTTATGATTATAAGTTGACGATTCTTTATATTCTTGTCATCCTCAAGATCAATACTCTCAATTTTTGTATTGAGTACATTGAGTAGGGAGGGTACCAGATGTTTGCTAATGTTGAATGTAGGTGCCCTAATACTATCAAAATTATTGCTCATGTCACAGCAGGCATAGAGATTGCCATTGTGGGGTATTTTTGTTGAACATCTTTCAGAATCAGGATCAAATAAACTGCCCATTTTGTTGCAAGCCAATGCTCTCAATAGGAAGTTTTGGAAAGATACTTGTGCAGCCAGGGTTATGTTGTAAAAATCTACTCCAGGAGCAGATCCATAGGACCTCATCAAAATGAGATGACTGTAAGAAAGATCATCTGCACTTTTGAGGCTTGAGCAGACAGCTAATATCACAGCTGCAAGAAAAGTGAAACGCATTGTTTTATTATAAGCCATCACCTGAGAAACAACTGTTCACCACCAAAATACAAACACAAAACTGAATATTATAACATGCACATTGCTTATATACAATAAATGGTTCACGAAAAACTGGAAATTTCATTTTGTAGTATCGATAAGTAGAAAACATTTCTATCATATACACTGCTTTGATTGATCAACCTGAAGTAGAACTTGTCTTCTTGGCTCAACCCGGCAAACAGGTCATTGATATACTGCGCATCCATGCATCTTTTTCTTAGTTCTCCAAAGAGCTCCAAGGTGAAGAACCAAAATCCAGTAATTTTATTTTTCCTTCGTTTGATTTGATGAAATTCATTATATTGTACAGCTTTTAACTTGTAATCTTCTTTCCGATTTTGGCTGAATCTTGACCATAAAACATCAGCATATTGAGCTTGCATGCGCTTAATGATGGGTACTCCTTAAACTTACATATACAACATATTTAATTATAAATAGGTTCACATTATATTACCTCTAATTTTTGCCATAAGTCGTATTAAGAATAATTCAAATGATGCTGGAGACATTGGAAATAGGACTGCTTGTCTACAAGTACTGATGAGTGAATAAGAGCTGACAGATTATTCTTTCAAGAGTTTGAGAAATGAATTTACAGTTTGTTTATTCAGCTCAATTGTTGCTAAATTTAGGCTCTTGAATTGACCATCTTCATCGCAGCATGCACGTATGTCAGCATTTAATGGTACTGATTTCTGACATAGGGGCCAATATTCATGCATTTCATGTAGAAGGCATAATAAGTATTTTTCAATAAAGTGTGCAACATTCTGTCTACTACTGGCATTGACTGAATACATTGCTATTTCATCATTCTTTATTTGCATCAAAATGAATGATTTTTCCTTCTGAATAGAGAAATTGCTTGTTAAAGCCAGTGCCCTGGTGTCATGTAGAATTGACCAGAAGAATCCTCCGAGGAACAGCATAAAACATATACTGGATGCTATTTTTCCATATGTCTTGTTGTCAAACATTCGGATTAAAAGACATTGCGGAGGCGGACATGGGGGCATACCATTTAATGCATTATATACCCTTTCGGTTGTTGTATCAAACTCCATTTCCTTAACAGTGCGCGAGTTATCCATAATAGAAGCAACTTATCAGTAGATGTTTATAAAAGAAAATGATCCAAGCTGACAAGTGGATGGCCTATATATCTTTTATCGTGGTACATATATAATCATACCGGCATCAGTTGGGAAGATATTTGTCCTGAGTCTAAATTTATCTGGTGTGTCTTGAGTCAAATTAATAATCAAATAGCCATAAGATGACCCAGTTGCATCTTCAAAGGCTTCTATAAAGTGTTTAGAACCTGGAAAAACTTGCCTTCCCAATGTCTGTATCTGTAGTCTATCTGCTGGATTTTTCATTAGCATCAAATATTGAGCATTTATTCTGCTTGTCCTCATTCCTTCAAAAAAAGCATTTTGGACAATGTGTATAACTGATAAATTCCAGTGATGAGTGAGTAAACAACTCATTGAGCCTCTTGTCAGTTTTCATTTCCTGCATCATGTCATCTAGAACTAATAATTGAGGCTGTTGTTTGAAGCTTTTCAGAACCTTGGTAGATGGTAATCCTTCGAGGAAAGAAACATTGCTACATTTATTTTGCAAATCAGTGTAAGTATTCTGCCATTCAGTATAACACCATATGATCCTCATTGGTACTGGTTCAATCATTTTCATTGGCGAACAAGATTAGTTTTTTCACAAACTCAGTTTTCTCTGATTTGGTAGGAGCTGAGACAATACAATTGAAAGGGTGCTTCCAAGCAAAGTTGAAAGTAGCCATTTTATTAAGCATATAAAACAAATGAATAAGCAAATTAACACATCAATATTTATACTTTCCATCCATAAGGTACAGTTGTAAAATCTTTTGCAATAACGCATTTATCATATACAACTCTAAATTTTTTTTGTACAGGTCTAGTTACTACAGTATGGTCCTGTTTTCTATCAATTCTTTCAGTTACAACATTAATTTCTTCTGTATCATTAGATATAATGAACGATTTTACCATTTGTTTTAAATTTTCAAAGTTTACTTGTTTCGCTACTTTGTGGTTTAATGTAGTACCACAAACTTTTGTTACGTAATGCAGTTTCTCGTCCTTTGTACTATATACACAGTAGGAGTAGTTCTTTGGACCACCACTGATAAATTCCGTAATGTAAGATCCCTGGCTGTAATCCTTTAACTTGTTCGTCATTTCACCCAAAGACCATCCAATTGGTACTTTATATTCATTGGTATTGCTAATGTTTGATAAATAAATGACACTATCTGTGTCAAAATATAAAACACGTCGCTCCAACTTTTCAATATAAGAGTAAAGCGTTAGCCCGGCTTGAGTTGTTGTATAAGCTGCTATCACAGGGTTGACATAAGGCAATGTTAAGACAAATTCTTCCTTCTCTGTGTAGCTGACAGCAATGAGAGTTTCACTAATAATTGTACACTCTGAATAATTGCTGATGGATCAAATATAAGGTCGAAATATTGCTGCGGATTCCTAAAATAAACTGTCTTTGTCAAATTATTTTGTTGACCAAACTGAAAATGGTATGACAGATTATAAAAACCATGTTTACAGTTTTAAAAATTCTTACTTTGCCCCAAAATGAATTTAACATCAGCTTTGCCAAAGCCTGTTTGCCTGGATTTTTTTCAATTTCTGTTCTGTCCAGCATTATTCCTTCACACTCCTCTATATCACTCAAGTATGCCTGCCTAGAGGCATTTGTTACAATGTGCTGGCCAGCCTTCCGCTTCCTACAAATCACAATAATATATATAAAATATGACTTAATGTTTGTTTTACCATTTTCATTTTCATAAAAGTATTCAGGTAGCTGGTGAATAAACCGCCATCTGGATTGGAAATTTGATCATATCTATCCACAGCTTCATCATGCCAAACTTCAAAGACTTTCAAAACCTGAAATTGGTTCTTGGTTAAACAGAGCTAACATCAGCTTATCAAATATTACCTTGTAGCCTTTATCTAGAGCTTTGTAGAGTTCCATTGTTACCCACGTTCCCAGCAAGGCTCGATCCTCTTCATTCGAATGTGTACACTTGGGTTGTTGTAAGTCGGTGCATTGTCGACATAATGGAAATGTTAATTTACTATTTGAACGATAGGGTAAAACAGGGTGATAGAGATCTTGGGGAGGTAAAACGATGCACTTGATCAAGCCTTCGTATGGTTTTTCATTGATGTCTTTGAAGTTTTCTGTAATTAGCAATGGATGTCCGATTGGATATACACCATACTTGTTTGTGTATGGGTACAAACTACAGACATCCACATAATTTATCCTTTCTGTTTCCTCAATCTTGTGGTACAGCTTTATGGCATTTGTACGACCACCATAGAAAGCTACAAGAGGGAAACTTAAAAAAAAGAAACACATGACACAAAAAGATCTTACCATCTCTTGGATTCAAGGGTTCTACCGGTGCTGATTTCTTGAAAAATTCAGCCATCTCAATATTGTTTGCGAGCAAGATGTCGAGCTCGCACTCCCAAAGCTCAATGAGCTGATATCCTAGTTGTTTTAGATGTTGTCGACGTGCCATTGTTCTAATGTAGGCATCCCGGGCAGTTGAAACTTGATCGGCTGTGAGATGGTTCCTCTGCTTCATGCATTTAGGACAGCTGTGCCAGTAGCATCCATAGAACTCGTAAATTGTACTTCCATCGATTCCATCTACCTTGTAAGAACTGACCCAGACTTCCTTACCATTCAAAGCATGCTGGATACGCAGGTTGTTTTTCACATTCAACCACTTAAGCCACATAATGGCCTTTACGGATTGTTTGTCTTTGCCCCGGTATCCATTATGTGGTACTAAACCTATCGTATCTTTCTTTAAAAAGAGCTTACGATACACTCTATTGCATGCATGTTTCAAAACTTGAGGCAGGCTTTGACCAGCACATCTACATCATTTTCCCAATATTTGATAAGCTCTTTTTGGAAATTGAACACCTAAAGATGGTGATAATGTCAATTTATTTTACAATTATAATTTTATATCAACTAACCTTTTCTGTTTGCTGATAATACCATCCCATAAATTTGTCGTGAATTTTGAAAATTGAAGGAATCGATAACTTTGATGCTGTCCACTGTCAGGGAAATAATGTTCAAGCCTGAAAAAGCAATGTATTTACTCATTTATATAATCAATATCTAATCTCACCTTTTGTGACAACTTTCGGAGCAATGCCTTCTTTATACAAATATCGTAAAAGGAATTGTGAATCAAAGCCCTTGGGGTTATGAGCTATTGCAGTTGTATTTTTCATGGGTATTTTTCATGGATGAGTTGAACAGAAATCTACAAAATTTGTCCAAGCAATCCTCTCCTATGAATGTTCGTTTTCATGGTCCACATCGATGACACACAGTATCAGAAGCCTGATTTTGACATGTATCACATATTACATGTGCAATACATAAATTTGGCACATGCTCCAGCTCTTCACCAAGCTGAGTCTTCCTTAATACACACTCTTGAGTGGTTTCAAAATCAAAGAAAACAAAATGTGGGATGATTTCCAGCTTTTCCCGTTTTGATTTTGATTTAGCACATGCAGCCTGATCATCCCACAGACTGTCTCCATTGCAGGAGTCTAGGTGTACCAACTGCTCTTCTTCAGTCTGAGAATCATCTTCAACATCAATTCTTTGCATGTAGCATTGGTGACCTATAAGCAAGAGATTAATGAAAAACTTATCCGATAGTAAATTGACATTACTTACCTTTTATCAAGACTTCCTGCTTACAAATTCGGCATTTGGTGTAACCACACCAGTGTTTTGATAAACCACTTTTATGCACATGTCTCTTGCATGACTTGCATCGGTGAATCTTGTCACTAATTGAGACAGTCTTTGTACGCTTTGTTTGGGGCAATAGTGCTCCTTGCTAAACAGCTTAATTTTGTAGTCTGGTAACACAGCTTGAATCTTTTTGAGCTCCTCGATGCCACATGCACCATGGTGGTTAGATAAATCAGCTTCATCCATCAGCTCCATAGCTTTTCATTTTTGCAAGGTATGACGGTCAGAATCTCCTTTACAAATACTGTTCCATAAGTATGTTGGATCCTCCTTGTTGAGTCGGGCTATGGCTGTGGCAATGGCTCTTGGAAGGCATAAGTCGTCTCCATTGTTTATATGTACAAAGCATCCACTTTTTCCGCGATATAAAAACTCGTCGTGAGTGAAAAACCTCCATTTGTTATGCAAGCCAGCACCTCGTATTTTCTTTACTGTCACTAATTTAATAGCTGCTGCGGGATCTTCCAAAGTTATTTGCTGATTTGATTGGATGACACGCTCGAATAAATTGACCATGATGCTTCCGTTGAAATTGATGCGAGGCCGAAAATGTACGAGAATAGGATTGTCGAGGTTAGGATGGTGAAAAGCTGCTCCGACTAAATCATCCTCGTGTATATCAGTCGTCATTTGATCAATCGCATGATCAAAAATTATAGGTAGCTGTTGGTATAAATTGTTGCATTGTTCGAGATTCCTCAAGAAGAACTGTCACGTCTGCCCACTTGTTTGGAATAACCGTACTCTTTGTTCTGCACTTTCCCCGAGGTAGTAAAAGTGTTCCGGTGGAAATTCAACATTACCACCCTGCTGATTCGATTCGCCTTCATCTGATGCGATATATTCATCCACAGTTGTAATTTCCCAGTCTGATGAATTGTGGCTATTGTCAAGTAACATTGAAGTGCCTTCATCGGCACTGGGTAGAGTCCCCTGTCCATCTTCTTTTTCTGCCTCTTCTAATGGTCCCCACGTATTGTCAGCTGGATGGAGAATCCAATCCAAAAACGAATCGTCCACATTTAAGTCGAATATATAGGAATCACTAATATCTGAATCCTTGGAGTCACCCCTTTTCAAAATAGACACATGGAGAAAAATGATTCTCTGACAGTGTTTAAGAACTTTTATAGTCCTTTTTGTCTATGTGTTAGCTGTCTGCTTGAGCAAATTTACTTAGAGCAGTTTCTTTTTCTATCATACTATTTATACACTGTCTGGCCAATCTACATGTAGAAAAGTTTGGATTTCGCTGAACTAGTTTCTTCATCTCCTAGAAAAATCTTGTCATTGAAAAACAACATTTGTTTACTATTTTATTTTATCAGCTTGTCTACATGCATTGATACTACCATTGGCACTGTAGCAAGCTAGTTTTCATGCACACCGGGAACGTTTCAAAGAAAGTACGTTGTCAGTATTTCATCAATTGCCTATGTGAGATTTATATAGGAGAACTAGTTTACAGTGCATTAAGAAAAAACAAAGCACACATTGATGTGAGCTGAAAAGTAAATATGAAGTTTTCCGAAAAATCTATTTTTAGAACACACAAGAGGTAGAGGCTATACTTTATCAGTTTGTCTATGTGAGTTTTATATACGAGAACCAGTTTGATATGCATTAAGAAACAAGGCACGCAAGCTGAAAAGTAAACATCCAGTTTTTAGAAAATGCATGGGTGGCGGTCTGAAGGGCCCAGAGGTACTAATCACTTGTGTTTAAATACCTGCCAACACTAACCCAATATATGTTTGGTACCTTATTGTCCCCTGCTTGCAATTTTTCTTTTTTCCTATTTGTGCTTACTATCTGTGGTGAAGGTAGAAATTAACTGATGTGTGTCGGCTTCGAAAAATTTTCATTAAAAAGTTGTAAACATTTCGTCTGAATTTTTTAGACTACAACGTTGAACACGTTGTCAGAGTTGGGGAATTAGAACGATGGTTCGCGACGAATTTCGAGAGATTTCTGTTGGAATTGACGGAACCAAAAATGGTAGAAATAGGTAAGGTGGCTGAGATGATCGAAACCTTGAAGGAGAGTAGGTTTTGAGGACAGCCAATTATCGGTTTTGATACTGAAAAAGTTACTCAAGAGTATGTGAGTAAGGTTTTCGCGACTTCTGGGGTTGATAACCCAAAAGGGAAGGAGTTCGCCAGAGTCATTAGCTTCTCGATGGTGACTGGAGACACCTTTGTTGTAGATACTACGACAATCATGCCGAAGGAATGGACGCTCATTCATGAGCTCTTAGATTCGGACATGCTTCTCGTTGATACAACTTGGTTACAGATCTGGTTGCCATCTGGAATGTTAATGGCACAGGTAAAAAACACCAAGATGTTGATCTGACACCAGAGATCAAGCATAGAGTTATGTCTTGGTATGGCCCTTATTATGATGAAGCCAAGGTAGGAGACCAGTTAAATGGAAGATTTTTGGCAATGTCCAGGAAGTTGGGACTTTGCCTGGAGACATTTAAGCTGAAAGGGTTGTTCACAGAGCTGCAGGGCCATGCGCAGGATTTTTTCATGGGGGGAGGTGGACTAGATTTTTTCACTGAATAGCCCCAGAAAATGTTGATCTTACGCAGATATACTGAGTGCATCACCGTTTTTTTCCTCCAAGATTTTTTCCACATGAGAACCGGACCCGAAATTTTTTTCCTCATTTTCCAAAAATTTTCCACATTTTTAAAAACGATTATAATGTGGCTACGGATTCTTTTTTATGCATTTTAGGAGCATACCCAAGAATTTTGTTGTATTTGTAGTCAGAAACCTGCAAAAATGAGGAAAAAAATTGAGAAAATTCTGGTTATGTTAGTCAAAATGAGCTCATGAAGAATATATTGGTTGTCTATAGAATGGTCCAGCGCCGAGCGCCGGAAAAATTTTTTGATTTTCACTTTCTAAAACGCTGGAAAATGAACTTTCATAACGTTGGGAAATAAATTAAAATCAGACTGATGAAGCGTAATTTGCCTCCCGTTTCGGCGCGTAGCGCCAGAAAAATTTTCGGGTTTTTGTATTCTAAAACGCTGAAAAATAAATCTCTCCATCAGATAATTGGTGAACAAATGTTTTGAAATCGCGTTCTAGAGTAATGTCTTCAATCACCTTCAATAAACGCAAAAGTTCAGATTGCAAACGTTAAAAAAAATCCAATCATCGAGAGAAAAAATTGAGAGACTTGATGAAAAATCTCTATTTTCGGCGACATAATTGACTGTAAACGATTAGAAAATGAAACGAGCTAACTTGATTGATAGAAACTGTTGATCACTAATTAGTAAGTCGAAGTAGATATGCTAACGACCGCGCCTGATAGAATATAGTTAATTATACCCATGACGGGCGCGAAGCGCTGGAAAATTTTGAGATTTTGATCTTTTAAAGTCCAACAAAACGCATGTTTTCGGTTTAGAGTTACTGCCTCAATAGGGGGGGGGCGGCCGCCCCCCACCCCCCCCCCCCTTGCCCACGGCCATGCAGAGCTGTATCTGGCGGAAATTGGTTATTTTCAAATCGATTTCCATCAGAGAGCGCAATGTGAACGATTCTGTAGGCACACGTTCACACAGTTTGAAATAAGATATTCAGCACTGGACGCCTACTACTCATTGTTGCTTTTCCTAGTGTTTTTCCACTATGAGTTAGCTATGGAAGTGGAGGTGGGATTCTAGTACTTTCCCCATGATCTGATGAAAGGGGAGAAAATTCAGGTAATGGCCTTTAGGCTATATAGATTCTTTAAAATGATCCATGGTGAAAACTTCCCGCAGACCTTTTGTGGAAGTCCATAAGTGGAAGAGCCGCAATCATCGGCAATTTATCACGTGATGAGGCAGGAAGTGTATGCCCGTATGGCTGCCCAAATGGATACTTCATTTGGAGGCTATACGGAGTACAGCTTCCCTCATTACAAAGTGAATCCGAACAGATGGAGAGACATAAGCATCTCTAAAGGTTTTCATCTGGATTTTACCGTCAAGGAGAAAAGTAAGAATGTGGACGGTTATGATACGGTAAGTGAGGATGAAGAGTTTGAAGAAGCTTTGTCAGAAAAGCAGATTAGAACTCGCATTATGAAGAAGGTGGTGGATATGGTTAATCAAGGGAAAAGTTTCAGTAGACTTGATGAACCAGTATCTATGGTTTTGTATGAAAATTTCTTAAGGTATAGGAAAGAAACTAAACAGTTGTTGGAGATAACATCTCTGGAAGTTGATTACCACGAGTATGAACCAGTCCAAATATCGAATGGCAAAGACTCGTACGTAAGACAACACTGGAGCATGGATATCGCTCTATATTCTGAAATATTGATTGAAGACAATTTTTAGAATTTTGAGTCAGTGTGCAACAAACTTCCCCTTATGTTTCATCTATTTTGGCCACATTGTAGAGAGGAAGCAGAGGAGTACCTTACCTCTCTCCTTGACCACAACTATTTGAGATCCTTAGCAAATCTTGAAAATGTTGTGGAGGGGAGATAGGTATGGGCAGTATTTATCTTTTTTGAATAGTCTTCCAGTGACAGAGGTGCATATGCCAACCAAGGGCGATGCAATTACATGTTGGGGAAATTGTTTCGGATTTTTGCTGATCCAATTTTGGCCCAAGACGAAATCGTGCGAGCAAAGACCGGCAGACAAGAGGAAGCATTTGGCGGAATGTCTGCAGTACAAAGACAACCCGTACTGCTATCAAAGGTTTTATTTCGGTCAAATAGCTGTCCGAGTGCCAGGTTTGCGATACCCCATAGATATGAGCGAGGACGCTACAAAGGAGAATCAAACGAAAAGCGTGTTAGTGTATCAACCGGAATATGTTCCAGGTTACAAGCTGCCGTTTTTTGAGCCGATATTGCCGTCTGATGTTCCAGGTTTCCAAATTACGCATGTTGGCGATAAGGTTGTGGTGACCCCGATAGGTAAGCAACCAGTACTGCCGGTTACAGGCACTAAGGTAAGCACAGCGGTGAGTCAGCAATCTGGAGTTGATACGAGTAATATGGATCATGTGCAGGGGATGCAGGCTGAGCCTGTTGTGGTGAAAGCACAGCAACAAGCGATACCTGCAGACCTCAACACCCCCATAGACTTGAATCAGGTAGGAGATGATTTAGAAGTAGACAAGGAGGTCACTGTTGAATCATTCATACAACCTGAGGAAGAAATGCAGGTAACCTCCTTAGTAAATCAGACAGAAAGTTTACTTTCTGGAATGGATGTTAGGGCAGAGCAAATGTTGGATGAAAGCAATCTGATAACGATTGCTGCAAGTCCAACTATAGAAGAGATTGAAGCATGGCTCAGGGAGCAAGCTGAAAAGGAAATCGAAAGACAGAAAGAGATTTTTGTTAAACAGCTTGCGGAGCAGAAAGCGAGATTAGGTCAGCAGCAGAAGCAGCTGGAGCAAGTATTTTCTGGTTTTACGGTGCAGCCGATGCCTCTGGCGGCGCCTACAGCCGTGCAAGCTCCGGCCAAGCCGCCTACTGCTTATCATATCCCGAAATTGCTGGCCCAGCCTGCTAGTACGCAGGCCATCCAACCTGTAGTCAGCAAGATTACGCGGACAGTTCAAGTAGCATCCAGAGATCCAGGAATAGACGATGGTATACCAGGTACATATACCGCTGAGGAGGTTAGGAAATTCAGAGCAGAAAATCGTATGGACGACCAGATTATAAGATTAGGAAGAAGGAAGTTAGCCCGAAGGGCCAATAGGGCTAAAAGGAGAGATGGGGAAGATGTGATAGAAATTACTGATGACGAAGATGAGAAGACAGGGAGTTCTACATCTGTGGACTTGAAATTTACTGGATCTACTACCTTGTTGACAGATTCAACCAAGTCCACGACTAGAACTATGCCGATGAGCCTGATGCCTGGAACCACAAGTTCTACGAGTCAAGTGCAGTCGACGGTAGCTTCGGCAAAAGTACCCAGTAAATGGGCTGCATCTCAGGTGAGTGCAACGATGAAAAGTACTTTGGCTAAGCCCGTGTCTAAAGTGGATCGGACTTCTCAGCAGAACCAGAGCAGTTCGTCTGGGAAAAAAGTTATTTCTAAACCCTCTACCTCGGAACCGACTAAATCGGTCAAGAGAAGTAGAGATAAGGAAGTAACTTTGGAGTACCTGAGTTCTGTTTTGAGAGACTACTGGGATGTCCATAAAAAGTTTCCGGTGGTGAAAGGAAGGATAGATTTTTCGACACCGGAGGTGATCGAATTCTTTGCTCAGGATATGCCAGATGATGATAGGAATCAAATCATCTGGGCATTGGTGAATAATGGAGTAGAGGAGCTTCATGAGAACTATGGGGATCACTTTGAGCTTCAAGGTGGTTTCCTGTATGATCACATAAACGTTCCTGAGCCCATTTGGGAGTATATTTGGCTCAAATTACTGCCAAATTGGTTTCATCATTTTGATGCCGATATAGTAATGGCAGCCGTGAGATACCTATGTACCATGGTGTTGCTAAAATTGGAACAACAGCAGTTGGGCCCAAGACATATTGATGCAGTGGATGCACAGGCCAAGTCATTTGTGATGGAGAGATATTATTCTATCTACTTGCGGGGAGAAGGTAGTACTGCATTCAGGGAAGCGTATGCCAACCAAATGCAGGAACACCAACAAACTGCAGTGGATATGGCAGCAAAGAGAAGGTTGTCTGATATGGTTCAGAAGTTTTCTGGTAAATTCCAGAAAGCTGAGGATGAGGAGGGGCAACCCTTCAAGATTCCCATTTTAAAGGAAAGGCAACCTAGAGATACATCCAGGACTAGGAGCCAGCACTGGCGACAATCGTCTCACTCGCAGGGTCAGCACCAGCCTGGAGTATTCAAATTACCATACGCAAATCAACAGAGTCAAGGAAGGTCCAGTACCTCAGCTTCTGGAGTATCTTCCATAAGTTCCACTCAGGGCTCGTACCAGAGGGGAACTGGAGGGGGATATGGCCGAGGCCGAGGTCAGGGACAGGGTCAAGGAAGACCCTCAGAATGGTTAATCCGCAACGGTATAGAGGTCAGGCAATGGGCAGACCCCCTTGTGCGACCCAACCTCGAGGAGTTTTTGGGGGATTCCTCAGGGGTCATGGAGTTGGGGGTGGTCACTACCCTCGCCATGGTAGCTTCCAATATGGCGGTTATGGGGGCGGGGGGCAACAATAATTTTATATGGCCGCATCGTTTTTAGACCAAAATTAATTATTTCGTACAAATTTTATTTCAAAAAATACAAAAATACAAAAACACAAATAAAATACAAAATATAAAAAAAATATATTATCTCGTTTTACTGTTGCTTTAAATTTTAAATTTTTCTCGTTTCCGGTGCCCAAAAGTTGCTTGGCAAAATTCGTTATTTCTGTCCATCTTATTTTGGGCGTGTACATAGCCCTCCTATTTTTCTCATTTACTTTCAGGGCCTGAAAAAGATGAAGACCTGAAAATTTTATTTGCGTTTATGAAATTATTTTGTAAAATTGAAATATTTTATAGAAAATGTTTCTTACTGAGTAGATTTGTAGTGGACGGAGCGAGGTGGCGAGCGGCCGACCATAGAGGATGCGCACCTGGGGTACGTCATCACTGATGTTGTAAAAACCAGTACATGGGAGAAGAGGAACGGCGACTCCCAGCATCTAGGCGCAGATCAACTTCAAAGTCCAGGCTGAACTACATTCGTGATCATTTCTGGTAGCCTGAAAAGGAGTGCCCTGCCGAATGGATTGGTCAAGGTCACCGTCACCTGAAGGACCTGGTAGGGGCAGGATCACATCTTGGAGGGGGTAGCCCCAAAAATTTGTTTTTGGAGGGGAAAACTGTTATGCAGTCGGGGCCTCAGTATGAGACTCAGGCTGCAGAAAGGTTTTCACCTCCCATCGGTCAGTTTTGAGGGCCGATGGATGTTGGGGTGGCCTCAGGTGCATGTGTTCAGCTTCCGGCGTCGGTGTGCAGGCGAAAAGTGGCGAAAAAAGAAAGAATATTTGCATAGATATATGCTGCCACTGTTTCGCATTTTTTATGTTTGTTTGTCATTGTTAAAAAAGATTAGTTTATGGAGCATCGCCGCCATCCCCCTTATTATAATATTTTTGTTTATTATTATTTATTGGCGTCGCTCGTCGTCACCCAATACACTTTGAGCGTGTAAGTTTATTGTTTTGTGAGCATAGTGGAAGGGTTTATAAGTTTAGAAGTGGAGACTTGGGTAGGATCTCCTGAGGTAGGTGCCAAGGTGTTCTGCCTGAGGTTTGGTGAAAGTTCTGGCGAGTATCTGGTGAAACGTCTGGGAGAGTTCTTTGTATATTGTTTTTGTTAGGCTGTGGTCAGAACTGTTGCAACTTCCTTTGTCTAAACCCAAAGGCCAGTTACAGCAACCTTCACCCACAGAAGCCTAACAACCACAGGCTGTACGTCTTATCGAAATGCAGAGCACAGATCAGGCCTGCAAGTCATTCATGGATTTTTTATCCAAAGGTAAGTTACCAGATGATGAAACTTTGGTAGCATGGATGATAAAAGACTACCAGAATTTCATGATCAAAGAGGATATATTATGCATAGTCAAAAAAGAGAACCAAATTCTGATAGTGGTACCTGAAGTACTTTTTCCAGCTATCCTGGAAGGGTTCCATGATAGTGTATTTGCTGGTCACCTTGGTTTTCTGAAAGCTTATCTCAAAATTCGACAAAAATATTTTTGGAGAAACATGCGATCCCAAATTTATGATTACTGTAAGAAGTGTATCACTTGTGCTGGACGAATGTTTCCAGTAAGAAAATCAAATGCACCAATGGTATCAATCAAAGTGGAAGGAGAACCCTTCACCAAAATTGCTATAGATTTTCTGGGTCCTTTATCATTGAGGTACAAAGGTAATAAATATATTCTAGTTTTTGGGGACTATTTGAGTAAATGGCCTGAAGCTTTTGCCTTACCAGACATGAAAGCCACAACAGTTGCAGAAATATTTGTGAAAGAAATTGTGTGCTGCTTTGGTGCACCTGTTGAACTATTGTCTGACAGAGTAGCTAATTTTACATCTAACATCATTCAGGAAATTGCTCGTCTGTGTGATACTCGAAAAGTGTTCACATCTCCATACCATCCACAGACTGACGGTCTGGTTGAAAGATTTAACAGGACATTAATGACAATCCTGTCGATGTATGTCTCAACCAACCAGTGCGATTGGGATGAATTCATTCCTCACGCCTTATTTGCATACATAACTAGTGTTCATAGCTCAACAGGATTCACACCATTCTATCTTCTGCATGGACATGAAGTGAGGCTACTGATTGACATAACTCTCAATTATATACATAATCCATATACAATTGATATTGAAGACTTCGTTTCAGATTTTCAATCGAAGATCACCGAAGCTTGGTCCTTAGCAAAAAATGCCATAAGTAAGGCACAGGTAAGGCAGAAAACTCACTATGATAGCGCCCTCAAGACGGTGCATTATTCCACAGTAGGTGACTTGGTTATGGTTTACAAACCAGTTCCCAAAGCTGGTCGCTCACCCAAATTGACTCATCAGTGGCATGGGTCATTTGAGGTTGTTTGTTTAGCTTTACCAGACGTCTGGGTACAACCTATCTATCGAACAGATACAGAACCATCATTGGTGCTTGTTAAAATCATGAAACTATTTTTAGGCAATGTTAATTTTAATCCTGATCCAAACTTGGATCCAGAACTCAATTGATTGCATGCATTAGTATAGTCACCAACTTTAACAACAACATACAATAATCTATTTACATTATGTAAGCATACAGTATAAATTTCGACCCTATATTAATAAATTAATTTTTTTCTCCAAATTTCCTACTGGGACAGGACTACGACAATTTTTCTTTTTATTTAGCACTTAGTATTGCTTTTGTTGGAACTGCATGTCATTCAAGGAAATTTCATTCTTTTTATTCTCCTAAAAGTTTCTTTTCTTCTACATGATTATTAATTGTCGCATTTGTTAGGTTTTTTCCCTTAATAGAACTTTTCAATTTTTCTAGTTGATGAATTGTATATGGTGATTTTATTCGAAAAATTTTTGCAATATTCTTACATACTTTTTCATACTTTAATAGCAAATGTTCACATAAAATTTATGTCGTTTTTTTAGCTTTCATTAAAGTATCATTTTTCATACAGTAGTCAAACGCTCCCATTTTTCAGTATAATTTTTATCTTTTGGTGGAGGAATGTAAGAAAGTCATTAATTTGATATAAAATTCCATATTTATACCACCCTAATGATTAATTGTACCAGTTGCTTTTATGTTAGCTTCCATTTTCATTTGCCATATTAGTTAGTGTGTTTTAAAATAAAGAAACGAAGAAGTCGGTTCATATAAAGAAGTTCCTATTCCTTCCATAAGGAAGTTCCTATTTGTTACAATAGTGCTCTCTACCAGCCCATCAATCTCGTGCATTCAATTATTGTTGTGTGAAATTCGTCAGACACTCCAAGTGTCCTGTTTTACAGTGTTCTGTAGGCTATCTATGTTCCATACGTTCTTTCTGACACATGCGATACCCGTATATGACAACTTGGTGACTGTACCAGCTCATTTGAAGGTTGAGGAGATGTGTGCCAAAATTTGTGAAAAATCGAAAATCCAAAAAACTATCGGAATCGACCCGAAAAATGGAGGAAAATTGCTCAGGTCACTGTACTGCTATGGGCTATGAAAAAGGCTTCTACAAGAAACTAGTGATTCCCAATGACTGAGAAATCGAAAATTTCGAATATTTTAAGGATTCACCTGAAACACAGCAAACCTTAAATGTGAATCTACCACTTTTGGATGAAACCGATAAATGTAATTTCGACTTACTGCAAACATCTGCACTGCAAAAATTGAGAAAAATGTCATGATCGCTGTTTCTGAAAATCAAAAATTCAACTTTCTAAAATCGAAACCAAAGGAAACCGCCACTCGAAAAATCTTCGATAATGATGGGCATATGGATGTAATGCAAAAATGCCATGCCCTAATGATAAATTTCCATGGCGAAGCTACTAATGCGTTGAGTGAAATTGTCACATTAGTGACTCAACAGCGAAATCTCCTCGAAGAGTATAAAACTGAAATTGAAGAGATAAAGGCTCAGAAAAAAAGAGCTTTTGAAACCAAAAGTTTCCTAAACTGAAAATATGGCAGACCTACGAGCTCTTACATTCAGTCTCCAAAATCGTCAAAACTGAAAAATACAGTCAATGGTCGAAAAAGTCAACTCAGCTTTGGAGGCATAATCAATAATGAGGATGATCTGATCATCCCGACACATTCCTTCCACTGCTGTAATGTGCTAAACAGGCATAGCTCACAAGTAAATTTTCCATCTATTCCACTTTCTCAGGTAAATAGATTTTTCACTGATGACAAAACGAGAATTAAAACTATGTGTAAAAAGATAATGTCACAAAAATTGGACAATTGGACCAGTAATCAACAAGTTTTGAAATTCTTTATTGCACTTGAAACCGAGTTTGGCCTATGATTCATCCGAATACATCAAACTCCATACTTTGCGTTGCTTGACTTGCAATGGTGCTCTAAACACCATAAGAGATGTCCAATCCTATGAAGAAGCAAAACAAATTCTGATGTGTATGAATACTCTGAATTGTGATCTAGATATGCTCCAATGCTAGCTACAGTCTATCACTCCTTTCCAACCTGAAGATCCATCTGCATTCCTAAACAGAATCAGCACATACATACACCTTCTGTACTATGACAGAAGTGCTCAGTATCGCCATCAAAAAGTTATCACAACTTTTGTTTGGAAAATGCTGGAAATCTACAGAGTCTTGATTGATGTGAGCACTCTAGAAATGATTGCCAATTTAGTGATAGCTGTCACCAAAGTTCAGAAAATTCAATGAGTGAATAAACAGATGAGCATGAGAGTTGAACAACCTACACTGGTTAACAAACTCGAAAATTCGTCTGAACAGCAACCATCTCAGTCAAGATTCAGAGATGATTCAAAACATCGCCTCAGAGATAACTGGTGATCCCGAAATGAAGATGACTCCAGACAGGAAAATACTGTGAGATTTCAAGAAAATCCAACTTGGATGATGAATAATGAACTAGAAGAAAACATGAAACAAATCCTAGAAAGATTTGGAATTTGATGAAACTCGCAAAATGGTAATAATTACGAAAACGGAAGATCATAATTGCAGCATATTGATTGAGGAATGAGTCCAAATTTCGGAAATAGAGAAAACATTCCTTCTCGGGATTTCTCTCACAATAGAAATTTGCATGGAAACCAATCACGTGATGGATCATCGAAATACTGTACCTATTATGGTCAGTGTAACCATGATAGCTCCGAATGCCATCAGTAGAGACCACAAGCTGCACAGCCTTGTCAACAATCAAATTCGCAATGGCAAAACAATAATAATGGGCGACCTCTTTTTCAACAAAATACGCATGACTACATGCTAAATCAGAACCAAAATTTTGACCGAAAAACATTGATTTTACAATCTTGATAACTGAAACTACCAGAGAGATGTAGTGAACATTTCTCTGTGTGATTCCGAACCACCTCAAGAAAATATAATGGAAAAGCATTATTACCATCCAATGAATAGCTCACAGTCTGCACAGACTCAGCTAGCTTATTCACAACTGTCACATCAAATTTTGCTATTAGAAAATATAATGGTGTCTCACTCACCTAAACCTTTCATTCCTATGAAACCGATGACTAGTACAGCTAATATGCTTGAACTGGCTCAAACGTTGAAAGCTACAAACTTTTTTATTGCTCCCAAAATCATTCGTATTCATGATCAAAAATCTACTGAACCATGGATTGCAAGATCTAGCATGTGTCGAACCAAAGAATGTTGGCAAAAAGATATCAAACTTTTGAGCCTCTATGCTCCTACGCGAGCTTTTCACATCAATGCCGAAATTGGCAAAACCAAAATGAAAGGGCTGATTGATAATGGTGCCCAGTGCTCAGTCATTTCCTCATGTCTAGCTCATTGCTCTTTGGGGATTGACTATGATTTGCTAGAAACATCCACACAGATAAAAGTTGCCGATGGTGCTATCATCAATGCCTGAGGTCTGATAATCTTCAAAATAAACTCATCTTTTGGAACGCATCTAGTAGAATGCTGTACACTTCCTACCGCTGGAGAGCAATGCCTGCTACGAACTGCTTTCCTAGTGCATCTTAGCCTATGAGCCGAAATCAACTTTGGTGACAACTTCATTTGAATGGGAGATGTTCACCAAGAACTAAATCTAGTTTTGAAACTGATCGAAAAAGGGCCCTATGCTGAAGTATTCTCTAATACTTCCACGGGACAAAGTTATACACAAATCGTAATAATCAACAAATCACTACCGATTTTGAACATCTCGTCATGCTACATATAACTGAATTGCCAGACTTGGATCAACAGAAATGTCTACCCTTCCACAAGCGATAGCTTCAAAAACATCATAGTTCAGCCTGTGAACTTCTGCAAAGCAAACTGTGAATATCCAATCAAACTAGCAATAATTAATATCATCAAAGGCAAATGCCTGATATTATTTGTCAATAATAGTGCGAAGGGTATCCACCTACAACCTAACCAGCTTATGGCTGAGGTTGAATTCAAGCTCGAAGAACAGAAAATAATTATCATGTTGCTAAGTGATCAGGAAGATGATCATGAACCAGCTGCATTGGTTAATGATCAGCAGACTAAATTGGAAGAAGAAAAACTTCAAATCACTCCTGAAAAAATGACTGAAAAATTGAATATTGATGAAGAAGATAGAAAAATTGCTACCGAAGTTATGAAGCAATACCATAGTTTTTTTTTAGCATTTTACAAGCTATGGCTTGTTGGACTGACAAAATGGCTTGTAGAATTTTTGTCCAACAAGCCAAAATGGCTTGTCAGAATTTTTTGAGTCATGTGTTTGATCATATCGGATACAGAAAAGATGCATTTTGGGGCATTTTAGAAGGTCATAATCTCAAAATTTTCCGGCGCTTCGCACCAGTTATAACTTAAATAAGCATTATTATTTATTTCCTAGCTCAGGTGGCGCTTCTATCATGTCTGCCTTCACTTATCATTTTATCTTTAATAGTTTTAATCATCTTCAACATATTATCTCATGTTTTAATTAGTAATCTTCAATATTTCATCTTGATATTTTTGATTTCATTTTTTGATTCACATTTTTCCCTTGACACATTTTTTGAGAAAGATCAATACGTCAAGTCTGTAAACTTTTTGAAGCGATTATTCCTTTCTTAACGTAAAATCAATTCAAAAGCTTCGTGGAAGTAGTTTTTGGAAATTTCTACTCTTCTTACTCATATCTTTTCGGCCAAGTTCATGAGAGTGTGAGAATAAATTAATGGTTTTAAAATTTTTCAAACATAGAATTCTAGAAATTACGACTTTTGAACAGAAAATTCGAATCTAATTCTTCAAATAAGTGTTTGGAAAATTGATTTTCCAACATTGCAGAATGTCAATACCCAAAAAATTTTCTGGCGTTTCAGGCATGAAAGATTAAAAGCTTTTTTGGGCTCTCACTTTTCATCATAAACGATTTAACCGCCGATTTTTCATGTAATTCAAAGTCATTATGTTCTTGGATAGTTTGCTCGAAAAATTGTTCCACAATGCTTGTAGATTCGACTTCGATTAAACTCAAAAATTTCAAAAGTTTCCTGAATTTTAATGAATTAAGGGCTCTAAAATGTTATTTAATAAATGTTGAATGACATCTCTTTTCTGATCGATTGCCATGCTACTCAATATATACATTTCTTTAAAAAATAACCTAGCATTGGAATTTATTCACGTATACTGATATTATAAAATTGGCTTGTAAAAATTTGGAATGGCTTGTAAAATTTTAGGTCAACAAGCCACTTGGCTTGTGACTCGTAGGTCAAAAAAAACTCTGAGCAATACAGCAATGTTTTCAGTCTCCCTGGAGATCAACCTACTCTAACTCATGAGTTAATGGTCTCCATAGACACCAGTGATGCTAAACCAGTTGCAAAACACTACTATCACGCATCGATCGAACAGAGGCTGATGGTACATCAGAAAATCCAAGAAATGCTCAAGAAAGGTCTAACAGAACCTTCGTGATCTCAGTGGGCTGCCCCAATGTTTCTTGTAACAAAAAAGGAGGGAAGTCTTGAGGCATAAATGAAGTCACACCAAGCGATAAATTTCCAATTCCTCGAATCGATGACTATCTAGATGTTTTGGGAAATGTGTGATTCTTTTCAACTCTATATCTAAAAACAGGGTACTGGCAAACCCTGTGATAAAACAACTTTTGTCAGCCAAGAAGGCTTTTTATGATTTAAAGTTCTACCTTTCAGTTGAAAAATGCCTCCGCTGAGTTTCAGAGACTGATGGAATGGATCTTGCATCCTTACATCTGGAAAATCTGTCTCATCTACATCAATGATATCATAGTCTTTTCGCCAATGTATAATGACCATCTAGAGCATATCTAACTGATTTTCGAGGCTCTTCTTGATGTGAATCTAATTTGTACTGAAACAAGTGAAGTTTCTCAGCCATTTGCTGAGCGAAAAAGGCATCTCGCATGATCCCAAAAAAGTATCTGCGATCGTAAACTACAAAATGCTGAAAACTGTAAAAGATCTTCAAAGTTTTTTGGGCCTTGTCCAGTGGTGCAGACGATTCATACTAAATCTTGCCACTCTTTCACAACCATTATATCAACTCCTTCGAAAGGACTCTATATATGAAAAGAAGAACATATAGTGGCTTTCAATGAGATTAAAACATCTCTAACTGCCACTCCATTTTTGCAATATCCAGTCTATAACGACAAAAAATTGAAATTTATCATACAAACCGATGCTAGCACGACTGCTATCTCCATGATTCTATATACAGAAAACGAAATTGATCAGTGGGTCCTCACTTACAACAGTAGAGTTCTTTCCAATGTAGAAATTCGCTAGGGTAGGACTGAACACGATCGTCTCCCAATCATAGAAGCTTTCCGATGGTATAGACACTATGTCTACGGTCAAAAGATGATGGTCAGAACTGACCATAAACCTTTACAATGGATCAAAGAGGAAAAACATCGAAACTCGGGACTCCAAAACTTTACGATGAAACTTCAAGACTATGATTATCACATTGAATATTTGAAAGGAAAAGAAAACGCTTGCGCTGACTTTCTGTCATGAAACGAGCCTCATTCTAAACCAGAATTCATGTCTAATGAAGAAGCGGCAAATGAAATATTTCGACCCATGTTTGGGAACAGAAGAAAACCATCACGACTGTAACAAGATCAATGACTCGAAAAGAAGAAGAAAATCGCAAACTTCCTTCTCAAGATAAATTGCCTAAAGGTGAAGAAGACTTCCAGCAACCTGAATAATGTCTTGTAATGCTAGAAACATCAGGAGAACTTCGAAACAAGCTACCAACATGTTGGCCAAGTTGTAAATAACATGTCAATTTTCAAAAAGATTGGCAAGTTTAAATTGAAAAGATCATGTCAAGACCAATGGGGGTGTGGCTACAATAGCCAGTGAAATTGTGAAAGTTTCAGTGTTGTTGTTTGTAGCACTGGAGAGCGTTGTGTATTTTTCATGTGTGTTATTTTTGAGAGAGTGAAGGGGCGTTTTGTACACTTAGTAAATCGAAAATCACACATGTGTTCTAGCTGAGTCAAACTATTTGGAAAATAGTTTGAGTATTTGGATTCAAATCATAGTAGGGTAAGCTAGTGCATTCTGAGTTTTGGCACCGAAAACCTTAAACGACTAAGGGATGTTCCATGGATAAATTGACATAGCACTCTCTACGAGCCCATCAATGTCCTACATTGGATTATTATTGTGTGAAATTCATCAGATACTCCAAGTGTCCCGTTTAACAGCATTCCACATGCTATTTACATTCCATACGTTTCTTCTAACATGCGTGATACCCATATACGACATTTACACATTGATAGTTACAGTGCCTAAAATATTTTTTGGATGGGTGGCACCTGGACTGAGGCGGCTAAACTTGGGTGTGTTCCTTACACATTGAAAAACTAAACTAGTTAGCATACATTGCCTATACATACTCATCCTTACATGTTAAAAAACTTGGAAAAAACTCAGGGGTCACATAAGTGCATAAATGCCAGCTCAGCTGGCTTCGGCTCAGATTTAGGCTTGGGATCAGGCTTAGGCTTAGGCCTAGGCTTAAGCCATTATTATACTTCATCATCACAGGGGTGACCAATCGAATTTCAGAGCATGTGATGTGCAACCAATCAATCATTCCTGGGGCAATCTGATTGGTCTTAGTATATATTTGGTTTTATAAATGAACTAACACCTAGGAGCCCTATGTCATAACATAGGATATGCTATAACATGGGATATAGTATAATATGAGATATGTTTTAACGTGGGATACATTATAACATTTTACATGCTATGACATGGGATATGCATAGCATAGCATAGCATAGCTATATTATGGTAAAATTTTTTAACCTGGGATATCTTATAACATGGGATATGCTATAACATAGGGGATGTTTTAACATAGGATATGTTATAACGCGGGATATGCTATAACTTGGGAGATGTTATAACATATGGCATGTTTTAACATGTTCCATGTTATAACATGTCCCACATCATAACATAATGCACATCATAACATATACCACGTTTCAATTTTTCTACAAATCAAAATTTTTCGTCATTCGAATGGTTGATTGTTTTGAAGAAAGGGAGTCCAGACGAGTATAATGGGCATTTCAGTCTTTGCCCATCTATCCAAGTTATGAAAACGAATATTGAAATTCCACATTCAAAGGCCCGATTTGTTGAAAAAATTGTTGCTGAAATTCCGCATTCTTGGCAAGGAGAAGTAAGTAAAATTTTTGCAGTTTTGATAAATATTTTCAGTTTTTAATCCTGTCATGCTCCTTTTGGCAGTAATATGGCCATTAATTTTTAAAAAATGTACACTTGTGCCTTTTTTTGCCAATCAGCTGATGGAAAGCAGAAAGAAAAAAGAAGAAATAATTTCGGAACAAACCAGTCAATTTAAAGCTACCATTTCCGATGAACAATGGGATGCAGCTAAAATTTAAAATTTACTAATTCAATACCGTTGATTTCAAAGGTGCTTCCAGCCTCATAGTTTAACTCAACTTGTCCATTCAATAACCTTATTTCAAAAATTCATTGAAATTTTCGACTTCATTGACTGTGCGAACAATGATCAACAAGGATAATTTTCTAAAAATCTTTGAAACTGTTTTAAAAAAATAAACAAGTTCCTTATTTGTTATTGTCAGAAAGTTAAAAGTTTTTCGTCAAATTATTATGTCTGTGCCACTTCGAAAACGAATTGTCAGTAAATACGAATTATTATATTGCACATTGAGTTCACAATTGGCCCAAATTTTTTTGATTGTCCATTTGTTTATCTAAGCCTCTTTTGATTATTTAAATCTCTTTCAACTGCTTATACCTATGGTGACATGTATAGAAAAGCCAAGTATTATTTAGATTAATATCGATTTTTTGAAGCAACCTACAACCCATGCTAAGCCTGGTTGCACCAGCTGTCATGTGTTCAGGGTTACCTAGATTGTGTAGAATAAATCCTCCAAAGTGTGTTCAACTCAGAGTTATTACTCTAGTAATTGTATCTGTACACTATATGTTCCAGTGTGACATGAATACAAAAAGGCAATTCTCTTTCATCTTAGTAACCTTCTTCACATGTCAGATGTGATTACACCAACCCAGCTGTCGTGGGACGAAGGTTGCTTGAAGATATGATAGAACAGATTAATCTCAAGTGTTTTCACCATACATGCACAGCATAGAAATTCTGCGGGGGGGTCAGCCAGGACAGGGGTGGAATACAACATTTTTTTCATTCTTGATAGTGAAAAGAAAGGTCTCAGAAAGGCTTCTAACATCCAAGCAGCATATTCTTCAACCTATATCAGTCAGATATGTGAAACAATTTGCTTAGACAGCACTTCTTAAAGTTTCCATGTTACTTTTTTGGAATCAAGTATGAATTGTATAGAAAAATTGTCAAACTACAAAGTGTAATGAAGAGTGAAATTTTGTAAGATCTCATTTTTCCGACTAATGTAAAAAAAAGGATGTTTTTCATTTCTGTACAAATAGGTTTTCTTTTGCTGCAATTTCAGTTACTTTCGTTAAGTACTTTGTTTTCATCTTTTTCGCTACAATTAGTTACTCTCGTTAAGTACTTTGTTTTCGTCTTTTTCTATTGTTTAACCGTCATTCCGAGAAACACCGAAAATCTAATAATTACAAAAATATCCAACAATGGGCCTGTGCACACAGCAGGGCCCTTTTCGATAATCCACATAAAATTATGCAAAAGCCCAAATGTATGCGAAACACGAGCTGTGCATGCTCACACGTGACAATTTACAGTAACCGCACAGTATGGCACCTGTGCACTGGGATGGGCGGTCCAAAAGACTGCCCAATTTTGATTGGTTCCACGACTACGTCCTTATGGATAGTCAACACGAGAATCGAGGAGATTCTCATTCTTACTCTTCGACAACTTTCGGTTCTCACGCTTACGTTTTGGGAACCATTTTTTCGAGCGTAGGGTCGTCCCTACAACACTGTAATTGTCGACTTTTCAAGCGCCAGGGAACCTGCCCTATGGCCAATGACGATTGGATCGTCACCCTTTGCTCACCTTTGGGGCTTTTGCATCACATACAGTATACCCATGTAATCGCCCGCGACTTTTCTTTGGACTATCGGAACAACGGACGTTTTAACTCGAATATAATTTTGTGTAACTATTCAATTTGTTATTTATTTTAAATATTAAAATATCCAAAAGCCCCCCTTTTCGCATTTCGACATCACATCCGCGTGACAAGAGTCATTTCCATTTTTATGAGGACTTTTTTTCTCTCTTGCTCATTTTCCTTTGTCTTCTCAATCATTGCTGGAAAAGTTAAATCTGCTGGGGGTCAGCAAGAATCTGCTGGGGGTCAATAAAAATCTGCTGGGGGTTAACCCCCCGCAAACCCCCCCCACGTGCATGTATGGTTTTCATCATTGGTTTAGTTCATTTATGTGCTAATTTTGTTTGTTCATTGTAGTTCAAAAAAGTTATGACAGACTGTTCACACAATATCTAAGTGTGGCGACACGCTCTGTAGTTTGACATTGCACTGAGGATATATAGTCTGTTTTTTATAAAATGCTTGTAAACCGGAAAAATGACACTGTCACCAAATTTGTTCCCACAAAATTTCAACGGTAGACTTTTTCTCAAAAAAAATTGTTGAAGGCTAGTTGAGTTAGCTCAGAAATTTTCAGTCCTGTGTGACGTGTAGCTCAGCAGAAAATCGTAAAAATAAAAAATAGTACTTGCTTTCCACTATTATTATTTACAAGCATTAAAAAACAGACTATAGATGTAGGGACAGACATGTGGATGCATAAAGGTAGGGCCACACCTAAAGATATGAGGAAATTTACATATTTAAGAAATGTGAGCATCACAAGCCCCAATATCTAGTCATGTATAACGTCAGTTTTTTGTAGCGCAGTCATGGCCGCCATGAGCGTGGCCGTACCGTAGAGTATAAATGTGGATTTATATTCAGGCCTAGTTCTTAGGCGTAGGCTTAGACTTAAGGCCCTGTCATACTTCACCGCGCGGCATCACATGCGGCGCCGTTTGTTCTACTCATACTGAAAAGCGGCGCCGGCAGGCACCGCACAGCGCCGCGCAGTACCGCCTTTGAAGTATGAATTGGTTTTTGTAATTTTTGCGGCGCGGCGCGGCGCCCCATCAGGTTTCAACTGAACCAATACACATTTTTTGAGAAGAGCAAAATCCAAAAGTAAAAAAGCGGCGCCATACGGCGTGGCGCGGTACCGCGCGGCGAAGTATGACAAGCCACCACACTGTACTTCGTGGCCCCGCGCTGCGCCGCCTGTTAGTATGAATAGGACAACCGGCACCGCGCGGCGTGGCGCCAGTTGTTTTATTCATTCTAAAAAGTGGCGCTGGTGGGTGCCGCACCGCGCCGGGCGGTATATGACAAACCACCGCGGGGTACTGCGTGGCGCCGCCTGTTAGTATGAATATGACAACCGGCACCGCGTGGCGCCACATGGTGCGGCGGGATACCCAGGGGCGAAGATGACAGGGCCTTTAGACTCAGGCTGAGACTCTGGCTATTTTGTGATTTTTGGTGCAGAAATTGGAAGTTTTAATAAAAAAATTTGGAAACAATTTGCATATTTTTTCATAATTTTGCAGGAACTTTCCTTCCCCTGCTTTTTTCACCTGCATGAGTTTTGGACTTTCTTACTAAAACATATTCCTTCAATCCTGTAAAGTAAAGAGCATTAAGTTTATGTGTCAATGGTGGAGAAGCGTCAAATATTAGCAACATACATGCACAGAATAGAAAAGCTACTGGGAGTCATCAGGACAGGGATGGAATAGAAATTTTTTTCGGTTCTTGATAATGAAAAGAAAAATCTTAGAAAGGTCTTCTAACATACAAACATTCTTACGCCTATATTAGTCAGATATGGGAAATAATTTGCCTAGATACCACTTTTCGGCCCGTATTCACAATCGCGTGTTAAGTCAACATGGTGTTAGGACTTGACTCCTTGTTGGCTAAGGTGGATTCATACTCCATCTGGCATCCTGCATCCGGCATTTGAAAAAAGCCTATTTTTAGATTTTTCATCTGGCAAATCGTCCGGCAATCCGGCATTGGATGACGTCATTTTTTTTCCTTTTCCCACGCTGCCGTCTCATTTTTTTGCCGGAAGACTGGAATTTTGCGGGATGGGAAGAGTAGAAACAGTTTGTACTTTTCCCGATGCCGGAAAGCATATTTTGTATGTAATTTCAATAGAAGCACGTGTTTGATTGGTTTTTGCATATACAATGTGTGCGAGAGATATCGATTTTATATATAAGTTGAGGCAATATTTTGTGTTTTTAATCATGGCGTTCGTTTAATTTTTGATTTCTGAGTATTTTGTATGTTTTTTTTGTTCTTGAAAGCATATATATGTGCAGGGTAGTCATATAAAGACTTTTTTCTAGGCGTAATTATAGTTTAGTCATATATATTTATACGCCTATGGAAGACTTTGACAATATTGGAAGACTTTGAAAAATTTGACAAATTTCTCTTCAATAAATAGTACAAAATTGCTAGATCAGCATGTTTTCTTCGTTTGACATCGTAATAATTACGAGTAGACCTGGAAAATAATATTATATATATTTTCCATATGCAATTTCTCTTGAAACAGAATATTGCACAGATTTCAAAGTATTTTAACATAGTAAATGCAAGAACAAAGTGTCATCGGGCATTTCCGGCGCCGGAAGAAGTATGAATTGCCATCCCATCCCACAACTTCCTGGAAGCCAAATTGCCAGATGCCGGAAGCCAAATTTCCAGATGCCAGACGCTGGATGCTGGATGCTGGATGAAGTATGAATCCCCCTTAACACGGTGATTGAGCTAACACCATGTCAAGTATCACCTCATATTCACAATAGCGTGTTAAGTCCGTGTTAGCCAACACTGTGTTACCACTGTGTTACTTTCGTTATCACCGTGTTACTTTTGTAACAGGGTGGCAGAATAAGATCAAGCATGTTTTTTAATATGAAAAAGGATTTAACAGGGAAAAAAATAACATTGTGGTCAATGTCAACAAGATTTTTCAACAATGCCAGCGTTTTTCAGTATGTAATATTTGAGTTTGAACAGTCATTTGATGAGCAGTTAATTTTCATGGATAAAACTTATGATTTTGTATTAACCTAAAGTGCTCAAGGAATCGCATGATTTCGACCAGAAGTTTCTAATTGATCCTATCAAGTCTCGGGAACCGTTTTTGGACAATTTGTATCTTGATTTAAGGGTAACGTCATCGTAGCCCTCAAATGGATTGGCCTGTGATGATGTGCAAGAGGTGCCATCATGCATTTCCCTCTGAACCCATAGACTTGATGTTGCTCATCCAAGTCACGGGCCCAGACATCCCAGTGTGTGAGAACCCTTACATGGTGACCATACCAGGGGGCCCCTTGCCTGCCTCAGCAGGGGGAGGGATGTTGTGATGAGAGCTTCACACTTCCCTAGGAGGAGAATGTGACAATGCGCAAGAGGTGCCATCGTGCATTTCCCTCTAAACCCATAGACTTGATGTTGCTCATCCAAGTCACGGCTGCTGCTGTCAGATGACTTGTACCCCGGGTTTGTTCTTGCTTCTCAAAAATGATTGTGCTTCTGCATCATGAGCTGCCAATTCAGCTTCAGCAAACATCTTTGCACCGGGATTAAACACACATTGTCACAAAGTTTCATTAAGTCCATTTATAAAGAATCGAGGCATAATTTGGTCACATGAATCCTGTGACAGTTCTGGATATGCCTCTGTGGCTAATTGCTGGATTGCAATATGGCGAATTCTGTAACTGCTTTGCCAGGGCCTTTACATCGTGTCTGGAGTTCTGCACTTTTCAATTCCAATGCCTGTGCAGGTTCGAATTGTTTTCTCATGACATCGATCAAATTTTGATATGCCATTGTGGATTTTTCTGCTACTGGAATTGTTCTATAGACCCTTTCAGGGGCCTCTCGAAATAAAGACAGCATGATTGGTCATTTTTATTGATCATCCCAGTTGTTTGCTTGGGCGTTTCGATTGTAACAATCAACCCACAATTCGAAATTTTCGCCTGGTCGACCATAAAACACATCCAGATCAGAACGATTTGGTGATTTAGAAGATGATAATTGTAATTGTTCAATTTGCCTTTGCTGCTTATCAATTTCGGCTCATAGATTATCCATAATGTCCTGCATTTTCGAAGTACTTCTCGTAAGGGGCATCAAGTCCAGTAATAAAACAAAATTTTCCTCATCAAAGGACTAAAATATTCCCAGATTGATCCCCAAATGTAACAAATACAAACTTCCTTATGGAAGGAATAGGAACTTCTTTATATGAACCGACTTCTTCTTTTCTTTATTTGAAACACACTAACTAATATGGCAAATGAAAATGGAAGCTAACATAAAGGCAACTGGTACAATTAATCATTAGGGGGGTATAAATATGGAATTTTATATCAAATTAATGACTTTCTTACACTATGTCAATTTATCCATGGAAAGTCCCTTGATCATTTTAAGGTTTTTGGTGCTGAAACTGGGAATGTGCTAGCTTACCCTGCTAGGAGTTGAACCTGAATACTCAAACTATTTTCCAAATAGTTTGACTCAACGTAGAACACAAGCGTGGTTTTTCGATTTACTAAGTGTACAAAATGCTGCTTCACTCTCTCAAAAATAACACACACATGAAAAACACACAACCACTCTCTTGTGCTACAAACAACAAGACTGAAACTTTCACAATTTCACTGGCTATTGTAGCCACGCCCCCCATTGGTCTTGACACGATCTTTCCAATTTAAACTTGCCGATCTTTTCGAAAATTGACACTTTGTTTACAACTTGGTCAAAACGCTCCACAACATAAATCTGGATGTGTAAACTGGTAAATGCAGAAAAATGTACCTATGCTTGTACAGCTGTCTGGATGAACCTAATTCTGAAGATGCCTGGTGCTACCCCCTACATGGCTCCTCTCTGGTCTGCCCTAAGCCTAGAGCCCAGTTCAGAAGTGAGAAAATCCTAATATTTTTGTCACGGACTGTTGTGGGAATTTCAGCGGCTACTGTTCCCGATTTTACCAATTCAGAGATGAAAAAATCCTAGGATTTTTGCGGTCAACAATCAGGGACAATGGGTGACTGTCGCTGATTTTAATCCTAGGAATCCGGGATGAAATTCTGGAAATAGAACAGTGTTCTATTTTCCAGGACTGTCACCAATTTTTTTAAATGCTAAGCATGGGGAGAAAAATTGCTCCAGGCATCACAAGCATAACACGCACATAGGGGGATATGGCGGGTAAGCCCCCTTACCTAACACCCTGGCCATCCCCCGGGCCCAAAAAAATCGTCAAAAAACCCCCTGAAATCTTTACAAGACAGGTTTTTTGATGATTTTTGTGTATATTTTGTACTAGTTCATTAGAAAATGCCCTGATGGGCCAGAAAAAAGAAGAATATACTTGCTTAGATAGTTGCCAACCTAGAAAAAGAAGTGGACTAGATTTTTGAGAACTTGGGTTAATGTTTGAAAAATCTACTTTTGTAATATTGGAGAAATCTACTTTTGTAATATTTTCTCATTCAACGATTTTATTGAGTACTGATTTTTGTCATTTTTCAATTTGGTAGCATTTTATAAAAAACAGACTATAGCCATCTTACTTTGGGGCAGGTATTTTTATACGGACATCAGTCATTCTCCTCCATCTCAATTTCACTTATTCATCTGCTACTGACCACTTTGAGTAGCTGTTAAAGCTCGATAATGGATGTGGTAAGTTGTCCTCTGCTACATTACAGTCCTTTTTAAAATGTCCTTCTTTCATACATCGCTTGCAATATAAAGCCATACTATGGTACCACAGTTTCAATTTTATGCATTTAATCATGCTGGTGGTTTGGGACCAGACATGGCCAGGAATAGTATAATTGGCTGGTACAATAATTTTGATCATTCTGACGTTGCATTTCATTAATTTACATTTCAGCATAGTGGCAAATTTGGAATTGTTATCTGAAACAATTTTAAGTCATGGGAATTTCTCCATGAGCCAAAGTTCAACTTCATCATGGCTAAAAACTTTTGGAATCATTCGCGCAGTAATATCTCCAAGTCGCAATTTTCTTGTAAATTCAGGTTCACGTGGTTTTTCAAGTGTCAATTTGATGTTGAAAATATTAATTTTTTTCTGACTGCTTCATCACGATCCTTTTCTGTAGCAAAGAAAAATTTTAACATACTTTTATTAATTAGTTTGACATTTTTGGGCATACAAACACCAGGGTTATTGTTTCCAAAGTTCTCACAAATATCATATAGTGATTTCTCTCGGAATAAGGCGTCACTAATTATCTATATATCTGACATTATCCAAGATTCATTGAGGTTTCACAAGATATATTGCAGAATCATGTATAGTTTTGAAAGATATCATATCCCATACAAATTTGCATGTACATGCAGTATTAATGAGGTGCAACTTCAAAGTTGCATTTTCACACAAAATTTGTGTTCTATTCCTTGAGCCATTATAGATACAAGGAACTTGTCTGGTTAAAGAACGATTTTTCCAAAGTTTAAAAAAATCAATCCGAAAAAATTATGATTGATAAAAATTTATGTATCAAGTAAATAAAAAATCCACCATCATTTCTAGTCCACTTATTTTTACATGCATCCAAACCAAGTCTGGTTAGTTTTAGTCAGGATTTTCTTGAGCAACTAGTATTCTGTTCTTGATTTCTCGCCCCTGAGTGAGGAGTCATTCCAGCTTTTGAGGCAGGTGCAGGGAAGCACTGGCGTTAAGGTCGGTCCCTGGCTATCTCTCCTGCACAACAAATCCCCTTACCGATTTACCCTTCTTCCTCCGACCCCACGGATCAAGGAGGCAAATTGGTCTGAGCACCCCAAAAAGTTTTCAGATATACTGCAAGTGCTTGTCTCGAATTTTTACATAAATGGAAAGAAGGTTCTACGTCATATTTCTACGATTTCTGGCAAAACCAGGAGTTGAAATTTGTGAACTTACTCAACTAACCTTCAACAATTTTTTTATCGAAAAATGTTTCAGTAAAACCTTTCTGTAAATAATTTTGGCAATGTAAGTATTTGGTAATTTTTGAATTTAGAAGCACTTTATAAAAAATAAACAATAGAATATTAGCCCAGTGAGTTAGTTATGTTGGATGAAAAGATCTTTTTTAAAGCCCTGTGAAAATGATTTTGATGACAGTACTTGTTTTCATCATTTTTCAATTTGCAAGCATTTTATGAACAGAATATATGCTACACACTTTGTTCAACTTTAGCCCGATAGTATTCCTTTTCTGAAGGCATAAGCTTGTTCACATGGTGATACACAATTGTTGGGTGATTTTATGAAAGGCGCCTAGCAGACTCTGAATTTTATGAATAAATTAAGGTTGTTGGACGTGCACACAGTCTAAAAATGTCTATTTGGTACACGTTTTGATGTATTTTTGAGGTGGTGGTGCACAAATGTTTTTTTCCAATATTTTCTGTGTCACTTCGTCGTTCACATTATGTATTTGAATCTCTATTTTACGAAATATGACTTAAGTGAAAATTATCGATTATTTTTTCAATTATAAAGTATTTCACTGCTGAATTTTAGTCTATCAATTTGCCAACTTGTTTCAAAGTTCAGGAATATCACCTTCTGCTGAAACTAGATTTTCCGTTGTTTTTCAGTGAAGCCTGAATTTCCTTGAGGAGAAAAAGATAAGCTCTTAGCTACTTTTCCTGAACATAGCCTATTTTCATTCTGGTTCATCATAAAGTGTTTTTCAAAGTGGCCCATTTTAGGAAATTTTCATAGATTTTTATGCCACTTCCTGAACGAAAATCTCCATAGTACAAAGCTTTTTATACTGCACGCTAATAAAGATTTTGACAACTCAAAGTGCCAAGTTTTTCACCATTGTTATTGCATTTTCGATTTGATTTTTTAGAAGCTGATATATTTTATTTTCAGGACTCAAATAAATCCATAGGTCTCATGGCCATATATTCTTTGCTCAAGATTTATTCATAAATGCTGCAGTAAATTTTAGTAGAAGAGATGCCTGCTTCACAAGTTCACTATTCACATTAGCATCTTTTTGTGATCCACGGATCATTAAAAAATGGGCTATAGCATGACTGTATTTTATGAGCATTTCCACCAATTTATCTAATGAAAGTTTCTAATTTCATTCTCTACTTTAGACTTTAATCTGTTTTTCAGGGTTCTCCAAGACTGTCGGAAGAAATTACTGGATAACTTCAAGATACATAAAAAATAGAATTAACCCTTAAAGGGTCATGCAATAAACATACACTTTTTTAAATGTATAATACTCGGCAGGTATTGCATGAAATTCAGTGTATTTTTTTTATCTGATTCACACGTTCCTGCGCTTTCTAAAACTGCCTAGAAGTCGCTAAAATTACTGTGGAAAGGACCCAAAATTCGCCGTCGAAGTTCGAAAAAAAAATTTTTTTTTTGGGGGGTCGCATTGCGGCCGCCCTCCCCAGAAAATGTTGGTACCGAAGGTCGTACCTTACTAAATCAGGTACATGCTTTCTGAATAAAATAAGGAGAACACACGAATCGTTCGCTTTTAGTGAAAAAAGCGAGGGAAATAAAATTTTTTTTTTCTTTACTTCGCGCGGCTGCGCACGTGAATATTCGGCAAAACAATCAAACACATTGCATATATTTAGAATCTAGAAACTCTCCGACATCTTTTAAAACAAACTGCGAATCAATTGAATCAGTTTTCGCTGAGAAATTGACGAGCGTCGGAAATTTTTTCGATTCTGAAAACATGTGATAAAAACATGCATTGCTTGATGCCGCGCTGAAACCTGACGTTCGTTGGTTTTCTGAGCTTAGGCGGCGTCCAAAGTTATTTACGCTTGTTTCTTTTGATTTTTCATCCATTTTTATCCCAGATTCAATGACTTCTTGTCCCTCAAAGACTATAATATCGTCAGAAGTAACAGCAACTTTATTTCCAGCAGAAAAACCCTTCCAGAAAATTTTCATGTGAAAAAATACTCTGGGGTCTAATGGACCCATGACCCTTTAAGGGTTAAGAAAAAAACAAAGCACAAAAGGGGTATGATGAAGCACACAATAATGAATCCAGTGATCTTACCAAAGGATTTACAGGATTTAATAAGATTGTATACAATAATTCTGGCAAGAACACTTAATTTCAGGACAGAATACTTGGAAGTTATCCTAGAAGATCTTATAAGTCTGCTTGTCTGATGAAAATTCCTTGTTAAGATCCTGATAGATCTTATCCCAAACTTACAAGATTGTGTAAGTGTCTTATAAGACAATGGTACAGATCTTGGACGACTTTTCAAAAGATTTTTTGTAAGATTTTTTCGAAGATTTACTAAGACCAAGAATATGGGATTGTCGTTATGCTGCAGCTTAACTCGTACTCGATATGTTTTGTATACCAGCTAAGCTGCAGCTGAGCTGGACCTTAACTTTTCGTTTAAAGAAATGCTTCCATGGCGCATTGCGCGGACTTTACCCGAAAACTGTTCCTTCGATTATCGTTTTTTTTCCATCGACTAGAAAAAATTCGCCTTTTGTTGGAACTTCGCCAGAACTGGCAACTCGGGGATGATCGTTTTGGTACTTCGTTAGTTCGTTCGTTTTTTGGCCCGAAATTTTCTGTAGTCGATAAACCACTACTAATGACTGTGAAAAAATCGATAATCGAACGAAAAGTTTTCGGACAAAATTCGGGCAATGCGCCATGGAAACATTTTCTTCACACAAAAAGTTAAGGTGCAGCTCAGCTGCAGCTTAACTCCTACACAAAACATATCGAGAAAGTTAAGCTGCAGCTTGCTGTAGCTCAACCCTATATGTTATAGCATTGCCGTTAAGGTGCAGCTCAACTGTAGCTTAACTTTCTCGAAATGTTTTGTGTACGAGTTAAGCTACAGCCGAGCTACAGCTTAACGACAATGGTATAACGTATAGAGTTAAGCTGCAGCTCAGCTGGAGCTTAAGTCACTTTGATGAAACCGGCCCCAGATCTCTATTAAGGCTACGTTTGCTGGAACTCCACCGGCATCATCGATAAATGAAGTTGGTGTCATTTTCCATTCGAGAAGCATTTTATAAAAAACATACTATATCAAATTCACTTTTTTAGAGGAAAAAATAACTTTCTCAGGGACCGGTTACAAAGCTCGCGACAATTTCGCCAGGAAAACCAGTTCTTTGGCGAAATTTTGTGGTTCGATAGCGGAAGTTTTTCCGGCGAAATAGGGTTCAGCAAAGGTCGCTAAGTTCATAATTTGGCTAGATGAAGCAATAGAAATACTAATCACATATTAAGCTTTTTCTTATATCACCTTCGTGTCTTCGTTGGTGAGCAACATGGTCATCGCCGCAAAGCTGGCTGAGTTATTCTAAATATTTTTGAAAGCGGTGGCTTAAATCCGCAAGTTTAACTCGACAAAGTGACACGTTTACGCTGATTAATTAACGGTAAAACTACCCCCTTTACGCCACGTTACAGCATAGGCTTGAGAACGAAAAAGGACTGAAAAATCAACAAAAATTATAAAAAATCGTAAAATTCTGATTTTCACTTTACTGTAGTACAACGAGTTTACACTTTTATGCAAAATGGATTTCTGTTTCATTATCAACGTCGAAGACCACCCCACCTTTTAGTGGTATAATTTTGTTATGATATATCACAACTCACCGTTACAGGAGCTAAATTTTCCCGGAAAATGTGCAAGTCGGCACTGATATATTCAGGAAGTGCTGTTTAGCGGAAAATCGAAAAAGTGACCGACCGTTATCCAGACATTGTTCAGGAAAACAAACTCACGGAAATACAAAAGGATAAAAGAACGAACAGGATTAACAAAAACATACTACAAAAATATCTTATACAAACTGAAGATTGGTGAAAAAAGAAAATCACAGAGGCACAATATCGTTTGTAGTAGAGATTCGGAAAAAGAGATAGAAATCCTAAAAAGTAACAACATAAAGGCGGAAGATGAAAAGTTACAATAATCAAAGAAAAATTGAAAAAAGGAACATGAGCCCAATACAAACCTATAAACAACCCGTCCATATCGGTGACAAATAGAATCGAATTGCGGCTACGAAATATTCTACACAAACAAGAGATGTTTGGCATTATCCTAAATGGCTTGACCAGTTAATTCGAACATTATACGATATAAGAAAACCTGCGCACAACAATTACTATTTTCTTCATATGTGAATCCTGTGCCTATGTAAAATTTTGTGACATTGCGGAATTCAGTCGAAAGCCAGCTTTAATTTTAATACGAACAGTCGAGCCAGCGACACAATAGACTTGGCATCGTGATGTTCGGCCATTTCTGTAACACATCGGTTGGCAAACCCAGAAAACCGTGAAAAAATCACACGAAAGACAACTATCGCAGACTACAGCAACGTATAGATTTGATACAAAAATTGCACATAACTTCTAAGTCACAATATTTTAAGTGAATTATACCTTTTTTCATTCATAGATAAACTTCCAGTTGATTGAACTGATATGTTATGTACAGCGAATCTATCATTTTCGTATAATTATTAAATATTTTTCTATTTATTAAATTTTTGATTCTAATCCAATGCGAGTAAATTTTAATTTTTGTACGGTACCCATAGTTCCTTCTCCACAAAACGCTTCGGAAAAATTTCAAAAAGTATTACTGTGGTCAGCAGCCATATTTCTGAAATGTCTTGGGACATCGCTATGTCCTCTGCAATAGAAACATTGTGTTTTAAGATACATCTATATGTTCTGAGACAACTGCTCAGACGTGGGCCTAAGATTCGCTCACACTAAGATTTTACTGTAGAACTTCCTATTTAAAAAATTATTTTTAGCATGCTCACAAGTTACTAGTCTAATGTGACATATGGTGTAGCAGAAATTCATAAAGATATGAAATACTCGTAAATAGTATTTGCAATCCAGCTATATCATTTATGTAGAGGCATTTCGAGAAGAACTGATTACATATAGGTTCGAGCGAACACAGTGAAAAAATAATGCTCTTACCATTGAAAAATCGGATTATATCTGTAAAATCCATATTGTTATCCAATAAAACATCCCGATACGTTTCTATGGTAGCTAAAGCGATAAATAAAACGAAATGGGAAGATGCAACGCGACTAGCAGCCCAAATTACTTCCCAGACGTAAAAAATGTCGTCGTACATTAATTCTGAAAAGTCGATACGAATTTGAATTTTTTAAATTATTTACATATTTTGTTCATATGCAACGCGTACCTCTTTTGAAGTCTAGCAGAAACCACCTGTAACAGAAATAAAAATGATTAGAATCACCGTTTCGTTCCATAAGATCGAACAATTCGGGATCCATAACCTGAAAAGTTCGGAATAATATTTCACTTTTCAATGCTTCGGACTCATAGAGTTTTATGGCTTAAATCTTGGAAACCAGAATTTGAAATTTCGCGATCGTCGGGCAAAACGATCCTGCTGCTATACTCTAATTATTTTGAAAGTAAAGCTTATTACTGTAATGAATGGAGAAAACTTCGCATCCATGAGCGGTAAACAGAACAATTGAAAATCTCCTCCCATAACGCGGTTAAAATTTTTCGAATAACACTAAGGTGTCAAACATCCAAACAAAATGTGGACAAGGAAGGTGGTTTTCTTATGATTTTGGACTTCACATTGTCATGACGAAATTCGGCGCTTTTCTGCGTTATAAAATTTTCCAAATTTGAGTTTATTTTTTAGTTATCACTGCATGGGCCATTTCAAAATAAATACTGCCACGAAAGACTCAAATATGCAGAGTCTCGGGACTTATAGTGAAAATCTTGTGTATTTTCCTTACTGCCAATGCCGTATTACTTGGAGAAGTGATCTAAGACAAACGAAGTTAATTTCCATTCCGTCACCGTGAGGAAAATTTGGTAATAAGCGGGCCATGAGCAGGACAAAACCTTCATACGTAAGAACTTCTAATTGAAAAATGAAAATTGAAGAATATGATGGAATAGAAAATAGTAACACAAAAATTTGTTGTACCATCATCAAATACGAAAAGTAGCGGAGCGGCGATGTCGCACATTCCTTGAATATAACCCATTTCCAGGTGTTCCCAAACGTAACTAAAAACATTTTCACAATTAATGACTGCGACAGAAATTCAATTGATGCTTTCAGGTGATTCCTTACGTGCACATGACGTTCCTTAATTTGACTAGATTTTCTTTTTTGGCGAAATAAGGGTGGTTTCGATCGCATCGATGAACATCTTTATCTATTCGATGTACATTTACGGCAAATAGATCAACGAGATCTTTCTGAAAAAATTTTTTAAAAACTTTAAACTATTTTCGATCCTACAGCTGACTAAATGCTAGCAAATTTTAAAACAGTATGGAGGAGAAACGAACAATAAGAGCTTAACCAGCGCCAATAGGAATGTTTTCAATTGAAAAAATCCTGAAAGGATGTATTTCTACTTACCGAACAAGAGGCGCCTTTGATACTAGGAGACAAGGATAATATCATCGAACTATGCTTTTCGCCGTGTTCAATAAAATGTTCAGCATCGTTTTCATGTTCGTTAGCTGGCTCAGCTATGCACGAACTTGAGGAAAACTTTGAAGGTGGGAATGGGGCGTTGTCGATTTTCACGTCTTCAAGATTATTAGATATTTCTTCACAAACTCGCTTCAATTCACCGTTTATTATATTTTCTTTATTTTTTTCAATACCTGAATTACAATATTATTGACAAATATGCAAATAGCACGCGCAGTTTGCAGTCAAGGGATTGCTTGAAAAACAGTAACAAACTCAATTTCCAAGGACTAACATAGCGGAATAAACCTTTATGATGGAAATTCCGGAATACTATTCACAAATTTCATGCCGCCTTTGCCATTTTAAAAGTAAATAGCATTCTGAACTCCTTTTTTTCATTTTTACTATCAGATTGATTCTGTCTTTTCTCTTTATAGCAAGAATAGCTGAATTCGGGAAGGTAGCAGTTTGTTTTACATGCGTTGTAAGCCTCTCTATCTTGTTCTGTAACGATTGCGTCGATTGCCGACCATTCAATAACGCCAAGTTCGTATTTTTCGGCTGCCTTTTTGAAGTTCTCTCCGATAGTAGTATCGTCATCCGACCAACGAAAAAAGCCCAGTAAAAATGGCCAAACCTGTGACCTTAATGATGCTTTGATACCTCCAAAGTATATTGAGCTACAACAATCGTTTAAACTCGATTCCTTAAAATTTAGAAAATATGGAGAACATCCAGTGTTTTTGACGTATAATTAGTTGTGAAGAAATCTCACTTCAGAACGTTTAGCTCGAAAATTTTCCCATTCATAATTAGAAAGCGGATCAAAATTTTGTTCGTGAGCATTCGTTATTTGAAATTTGTAATTTTTCAAATCAACGTTGATCATTCCTTTCAAGTGCGTTCTAATTGTGTTAATATTTTTGCAGTGCGCCAGCCCTAAAAAATACAAATTTCGAAACCTTCAAACGACACTAGGAAGCTTGTTTTTAAACGCTCACATCCGTAAAACGCGCGGCTTAAAATTTGTTGGCACATAGAATCGCACGCAATTTTCAAGGTCGCTCTGGAAAATAAAGAAATGAAATAACGCTTGATCTACAGAAATTGAAAAGTGAAAAAACAATATGGATAATGGATATATTTACATAAATCCGCAGCCAAATTATATAATTTTACACTTGAGTAACATTTGTATTGAATAGGCTCATGAGCCAATTAGGCTTGTAAAGCTTTAGGCATTCATTTTTTGACGTCAAAACGGAGCTCCGGTGTATGGGGGCAGGCAACTTTCTCATGTGTGGAGCCATCGCTAGTACAAAATTTAGGAGGGGGCTACTAAAAAAATCAGATTTTTTCGTTCAAAAAGTCTAAAAATGGTTCAAAAAAGGGTCAAAAATGATGGAGTTCGTATGGCTAACTCATTTTAGCCATCTGATTGGCCGCTTTTGGGAAGTAACCATATGACTAGTCGGCCAACGATGTCTGGGGCTCCTATGACTCCTGTCCAATCACATGTGTGAATTTTAGAGCATTTTTATGCTCTATTGAACACTAAATATTAAAATGAATAATAGCAATGGTGATTGACGCGCTTCTTCCGTCCTGGCTCTGTTTTATCGAGCCTATAATTACATGTCGTATTCTTATAACACGGTTCCAGGCATGTTAAACAAACTTGCAATCTTTACCCATTTAGAAAAAGCATTTATTTTTAGATGATTTACATTTTTGCCTAATTTTTGTATAAGTTTTAGGTTCTTTAACATGTAAGAATAAATTATGATCCGAAATTTTTTTTTATTTACAACCCGCCCACGTATATTTTTTGAACTATGGGTGTATTCTGGATAAGCTGAAATGTATGGATGCCATGCCATGTCATGTCTCTGCATTTATGTTCAGTAGCAGTTTCATATTCGAGGGAATCATATCCGACGGAGATCGGCCTTTCTTACGTGAATAAAAGTGTCCAAGAAACAAATTTTGTGGCTCCTACCTAAAGCTCTGGAAACATACCAAACTTAAGCATAATATATTTCAATTCGCAAATTCCGCACTTTTAACTTTCAATTTGAAAAATTTCGGCTTTGGCTTCTGAAAACTTCTCCCTAGGAGCAAAATGGTTTGTTGGAAATAAATAAGCCTCAACTAATGGGCGGAGAATTCAATTTTGAAAAAAATTAACTTAATATTGACGGCCAACTGATCACAGTCAGCACATTCATCATTACCTGGCTGGCGTGTCGGGAGGCGAAATTCTATCCGACGACATTAAATGGCCGGGAGAAGATATCTGCGTTCTGAATCGCGGCGATGGACTCGAGTTGAAGTAAGCGCGCGCGCCATTTGAAGGAGCGACTTGAACCCCGCCTATTTCTCGATGGTCGTCCGACGGAGCAGAATGTTTGCGATTTGGTGTCAACGGCGGTGAGTCGACTATATAGACGGACCCGCTGTCAGGTGTGACGGCGCCGAAACAGGCGTGACCTGGAGTCGTAGGCGGCGATGTGCTGGGCGTGCTAGTCAAACTGAACGTTCCGCGCCATCTACGAAAAAAATTAATTGTCTCGTTGAAACAATTTTTTTTCCTCTGAAATGACGGTATCGATTTTTTCATATTTAGACATGTCTCATCACAAAGTTAAACTGGAAAATTAGCAAAAATAGAACGTACTTATTCCTGATATGATGAGAAAATCGTTCAAAAGAAGAGAATTTTGCATCTTCATTTTCGGAGGATAACGGGGCAACTGGCGTTTTTGGATCGAACTCTGGAATAAACATACGTATTTTAGCCGATGTTATTTAGATATACTACGAAGGAATAGCGCATATGGTAGACTATAATAGCTAAAAATTTTAGCAATGAAAAATTCGCAAGACAAGAATAATGTCGAAATATATAAAAGCCGGGTTCGTTTTCAGAGGAGATTTCAATTCCAGTTGGCTATAAAATAATAAATGAAATTGGCTTAAAAAATTAGCTTACTTTGTAGTTCAGGTTTCCTGAATGACACAATACGAAAAACATAATCGTTATTGATGGATGGAGAAATAGCGTCGTTAAGACCGTTTGGCAATGTTTTCGGAACGTTCAAATCTGGCGTACGGAATTTCAATCTCGGAAACACTTTTCCTAGAACATTGAGAAGCAGCATAATAAGCAGTGTAATCGAAAGACACGGTAGTCCGAGAAACGAACTGCCACCAAACTTTTTGTAACTATATTCGTCGCCCGAAAGACAAGTCCTGAAAAAGCTGCAAATGTATGAAACTTTAGTTGTGTGCCGAATGTACATTTTTCTTGCATAAAAATAATGCCTGAAAAAGGATATCAGAAGGTTGTTTAACAATTTTTTAATTACTTATTTTCGGATCTGACCAAAAATTTTCAATATGAAACTATGTGAGTTTAGTGCTGGGGAAATCGTTTAACGAAAAATTCATTGCGAAACCATCCTACCTGAGATTCTGGACACCCCTCTGGCCCGAAAGAAATCGTCAAGCACCCTCCTGAACTTTTTTGAAGACAGTTTTTTGATTATTTTTATACATATTTTGTTTTGTTTGCTCATCCATCGTTCATCCCTCTAGATGAGAAGTTCGAGGAACTTCCTCCTGAAAAATTCCTAACGTGCATGTCTGGTTGAGAATCAACATGAAGCTATGTATAATATAATTACCGAATCCGGACTGAATCCATAAAGGCGGTACCAAATGCCCCCAAGGTTGAATACTGGTTTCTATACTGGATATAAAAGCCAACGGGTGTTGACCGGGTGGAAAGTGTAGAGGTGGATGTTGCACACCATCGGCACCGATGAAAACGATACTTCCACCACCTTCAAGACCTACAAAGGAAAGATACTCAAACAATAGAAAATCCAACTTACAAGAAATGCCAATCCGTCTGACGAGTTAAGGTGGGAGAAAAGTATAGTGAAGACGGGGTACGTGTATCTGGTTTCATCCTTGAATTATTGAAAAGAACTTAGCTTCAGGGGAAACAGCTCCATGGACATGTCGAAAAGCCCCACGACAATTTTTTCTGATTAAGTATAATATGATCAAATTCCAAACGCGATGACTTAATTTTTTACCTTTACTATGCACATGCATATAAACCAATTCGTGCACGTCTACGCATAACGCTTGGTTCCAAAAGTACCTAGAAGAAATATGAAATAATAAGCTGAGAATAAAAATACTGGAAGATTCAGTTGCTAATACTTACCCCGCATCAGTGAAATCTCGTTCGGAATGATCTGATTTACTATGCATGAGTTCATTGGGCATCCACTTGATCATAATGGTCTCATCACCGGTACGATGTAACGACAAATAACCTTTCATACGTTTGCCGGAACCATTCACCTAAAAAATGGGCAGTTACGCATTAACGTTAGAAATACTATAGAAGTTTATTTCCGACGGAAAACAGAATTCCAAGTTTTGCATTCATATCCTGAATGATAATAAGGTTTAAGGGATGCAAAATTAGGGGGCTGACATTCATGATCTAATGTGATTGCTGGAAATCAATTTTCCAGCTTTTTCAAAAGAGTAGCAAGGGTTTTTGATGTGGAAAAGACCAACATAGTTTTTCTGAAGTCAAGGTCAAAACTCCACCGCAAGTCACAAATGATGAAAATATATAAATCCCCCCAGATATCGTCAACCGTGTCGCTAGCCATGGCAACTCCCAAGGATTTTACAGTTATACGGGTTAGAGTAAGGAATCCCAACTCCTTGGGATGGAAAAAACTGAAAAATGTCATTTTTTTGGCAGAAAACGTTCCTTTTCGAACAAAAATCAACAAAAATTTCAATTCTGGCGCCTCGTACTACAAGTATCAACTTTAACGGATTTTTAATCTGCGAGAACTTTTTGCTCAAATTTTGAGGCAAAATTTTATAACCTTTTTCCGTTTAATGATCCCGCTCTAAATATTGGGCAACAATCAAATACTCGGCTTATCCCAAAGACGACTGGTATCGATTACACGTGTAGAATGTATCAAAATTATAAAACGTACACACACGTGATTAGTTGACTAGTTTTGGCTATAATTACACGTTAACATAATTGCATAGCTCCTAATGTACAGAAACTGAAAAAGGTACACCCTTACAAAAGTTAATCAAACACAAAGGCACATCAAAATGTGGCAGAATGAGAATTTGAGAATTTTTGAATTCTGCTAGTCAATATAAAATATAAATCAAAATTATCCGACGTACTTCCGAACGTATAAAATAGCACTAAAGTAGCAGCTCAAGTATACAAGTCAAAAATGATACTTACAGGATAAACATGTACGTTATTTTTTCCATACAATAATGTCGACGACGGATTTTGGTGTAACGACGTAACATAATCTCTAGCAAACGCGGAAACCTTTTGAGAAACTTCGTCTGGTCCGAGACTCTCAGTCCTTTTCACCTAAAAAAGGATGTCGAAGAAAATTAAAAAGCCAAAATTAGTGGAATGAGGATTATCTATAAACCTGTAACGTCAAACGAGGTGACTTTCGCATAAATATGTTCAATTTCGACGCGCTCCTGGAATGTATACGTTGGCGCTGTAATAATTCATCGGCAGGCGGATCTGCTGGATAAAAAGCATTGGTTTGCGCTTTACTGTACTCCAAGGCACACGGTCCGGCTATAATGAAAAATTAAGAATCGAAATTCATCCTACAAGTCTGTTTTTATAAAATGTTTGCAATTGAAAAATACACAAAATAATTACCGCTCCCGAAGTCGTCTACACAAAGCTTTTACTTTACTGCAAAGTTTTTTAGCCGAAAAATGATAAGCTGATTAGGCTCATAAATTTTCAGCATTTTAAGAATAACAGACTATAAGTCAGCCAACAGGGTAGCTCCATTGACCAAAAACCAATGAATTATCGTACTAGTTTTTTCTGGCTGTTGACTTGCACAGAAAATAACTATTATGAATTTCAATAAAATCTTTGCCACCAGCTACCTCATTCATGGGTAGAAATGACAGAACACTAATCAAGAAGGAATCCCTTCTGTTCCGAAGATCAGTTTTCTGCCTTTTATTTGAAATATTTCTTAGAGGATACAAAGAAGTAAGACAAAGTGATTACCATAACTAAAAAGGGAGATATTAAAATAAGCCAAAAAACCTACTCATTATTTTTTTGTTTTCCACCGAAACACAAAAATTCTTTGCGTGGTTGGTTGGTGAATTTTCTGACAGACGAGCACGTGCGCTACGGGATTGTCACGCATCCTACTTTTCGTCAAAAAGCGCACAAATCATTGGTACCAGAAGCAATTCTCTCTCGACTTAACCGACCCCTGTGATGTATATTCTTCTATACAACTGCTCATTCCGTCATTAATTGAACTCGTTGGATAGCAAATGTATACTCACAGGTGAAAAACTCATTCTGCATATCCTTCCTTATCTATTTTCTACAAATATATACAGTTCTCGCGCTCCCTTTTGGCCCTACAGTTTTAATAGACGCGAGAGAGAACGGCATAAAATTTGATAACGACGAACGGCTGCTGCTTGCTTCCGATTTCATTCTACCAACTAGGGAAGATCGATAAATACATATGCTTCTTTTCGCAGAAACTAATTGTACGCAATAGATCGTGAGAACAAAACTTGTATGTTACTAACGTCAGTTACAAAGCTAACAATACAAGACTACATGATATAAATACACGTCAAGAACATAGGAGTTTAATGAGTACACTTAGAGAAAAAGCCGTTGAAAAAAGTATCAGTAAAAGCAGAATGAGACGAGAAACTTGATTAAGAAAAGAAAAGGTCACATAACTTAATCACTTTAACTAGGAAAACGCTAGAATCAAGAATAACAGGCCTTCCACTTTGCATCATTTTTTGGGGAATGAACTGTTCCATATCTTATGTACGTATGATATTCTGACTAACATGTTACTTGTTCGTAAAATATGAGAAACGAAACTCAACTAGTGTACAAAAAAGAAAAAGACATAATTATTCTCATTTCTCCGCTACACCAAGTCAGTTCTGCACCCTGTTGATGTCGTGGCCAGCTTTTCTCTGTTTCAATGAAAATTCTATATCTAAAGGATAAGGACGTGGATTCCGTGTCAAAATAAATGGGTTTCTTTTCCCAGGTTCATTCAGAACTTTAATACACTCACCCAAGAGTGCAACAACCATCGAACCGCCACTGCTATCGTACATAAGACTGCTTTTATCGTAAAAGCGGCTGGTAATGAAAAAACGTACATAAAAGTAAAAAAAAATATATATACAGGGCCGTGTCCAGGATTTTTTCATAGGACGGGGGGGGGCGGACTACATTTTTTTTACTGAATAGCCCCAAAAAATGTTGATTTTAGGCGATACACTGTGTGCATGCTGCCTCAATGGGGCAGGGCGGCCGCCCCCGCCCCCCCTTGTGGACGGCCCTGTATATATATATATATACTATCTAACTATACATGATCACTGGAGGTGCCGTGATACAAGTAAAATTAATTTTTGATCCTACAGCAAAGTTTACCGGCAAGGTCACAAAGTGGATACTTTTCAGATACCTGGCAAATAAAGACAATACAATGATACACCAAATCACATGGACATGATGTTCCTAAAATAACTGGGAATTTTCAACGCATTATATATCCTACCTAGCGTGTCTAAAGATATAATCCACAATCGTGACTAGAACCTTCCCAAATAATGCAAACTTGATCCATAAAAATCGACACTGTTGCGGATGTCTTAACGATAATAAAAAACGTGGCGATTCGTTCAGCTTATCAAAACTTTTTCGCCTGAAAGAATATAAACCTTGAGGATTAAATTGAAGGTCTAATATGCCGTCCAGGATAGCCAACAGCACATTTATTAGTAAGTATTTAGGACAGATATCAATGGTAATTTCGATTCATGTGGACGTTTCTCAAGCATTGATAATCGAGATGAAATTGTCTTCAGTAGAAGATTCTTCTATATTTTTCGGTGAGCAGATTTTATAACCTTTACTAAAAATGGAATGAAAACATTTTTTTTGCTGCGCCGGCTGTGCCTTAGTAAGGGCGTACTTTTGATCTGCAAAAGATTGTTTTTCGGCGGCAATAACTTTATTCAGAATGGAAGTAGCCGGCGGGCACATGTCGGCAATTTGATAAACCAACGCTAGACTAGAAGTTGGTCGGCCAAACAAGCCGAACACGCGAGATTTAAGACCCTGAGCCAAACAAACTTCGACAGCCGAACAAAGTGAAGTAACTGTAGCACTGTCCTCGGATATGAACTTTTTCATTACGGATTCTTCCATCATGTTCTTGACCTGAAACACAGAAATCATGCACCAATGTGTGATTTCGACGACTTTCTTGGGGTCGGGTGCCACCGATTCTCCAAAATTTCAGGAGAGGAGTTCATTAAGGGGGAAAAATAGACGTTTTCTTCGAAAAAACCGAAAAAGGTTAAAATTAATGTCTAAAGAACCGTAAAAAATAATTTCATGGCGCGAACCCCGAGAAAGTTTACGTTTTTGACCATTTTATTGTTTAAAAATTGGCATTTTTTTTAGAAAAAATTGATATTTTTCATTATTTTTCGGACCAAAAATATGGGGTCAATACGGCTACCATATGGCCAGCCATAGGATTGGCAATTAGGGGGGGGGTCATATAAGCACGTAGGGGATCCTATCATTTAACAAAAATTAATTATGATCCTACACCAAAATGTGCTGCACCAAAGACGTAGAGTACACTGAAACGAGCAATATAATCCGGGCCTTAAAATCAACAGGGTTTCTGCAAATTTGGAAAAACATGTAAAAATAGGCAACGACACCCCCTCCCTGGAATCTCAAAAACTGTTGGGTTCAAAATCAAGATATTTTTTAGGTGTGTACGGGACCAAATCGGTAAATTTTCAGTGATAGGAGGCACCACTCAATGCGCTGTAGATGGCAATGCATCAACCTTTTGTCCTAAGATTTTGCGAACCATGCTGTAGCCACCCGATCGGCATCAAAATGAGAATATACATAATTTCACAAATATATAGTGTTGATGTTATTATAAAACTTCGACAACGTCAAGTTATTAGCCGCATGACGAGTGGTTCACAAAACATGCGTGACAGGACTCGAATGGTGGAGGAAATTTGGTCTGTTTGGGGACCCTGTACACCAGATACGTGGCTTTTGCACTATATTTTTCAGCATGTGGGTAGTTTCATGGCGAACAATATTTTGTATATCTTCATTTTTAAAATAAACTTATCATGAGTGAGGTACAGAGAGAAGTTTTAATTAGACTTGAGTTATTATCACCGTCTCATGCAGAGTAGCCTGACTGAAATTTCATCATAAATTTACCGATGAAAATCGCCTCCAAGCACACCCATAAAATATCTCGATTTTGGGCCCAATAGCTTTGCGACTCTAGGGGGTGACTATTTTTACATGTTTTTCCAAATTTGCAGAAACCCTGTTAATTTTAAGACCTTCGGTACGGTGCACTTTGCTGAAGGAGCAAAAAAATGTTTTCCTTACATCATGACCGTTCATCTATTAAGAGGATCAGCCAATGGCTAGCCATATAGTCGACGATTCCTGGGAGGCGTTCCTATGGTACTTCCCCTCAATTATATGTATGATTGGGATTATTCAACACAGATTGAACAAGAGACACCTAACGTAAAATCCAATATACTACCAGAAAACGAATGAGCATTGCAACATAGATTGAACTGCGTGTAAAGAAAGGCTCAATATTTTTCGTCATTCATCAACGTTCTAAAAGGATTAAGAGCTCAAGAGATGAAATTTTGCTTAATTTCAACTCTTAAAACTTTTGTATCATAATGCACTGAAGGAAAAAATCATATTATAGTCAAATATTCTACTTATCATAAATGACCAAAAGTGACCTGAGATTTCCATTCGAGTAAATAGTTACATGCAAAGTTAATTAATGGACGAATTTCTATGGAAAATCGGATATTATCGACCATCGGCTAATTATTGGCGACATCAAAAAAGTCAATTATTGATCATTAGCACGATTTAGTCAGCATATGCCCTGAGAAGCATTAAATAACGATATCCTATTTAATGATAATTCTCAAGGTACATATTATGCCCATACTATTAATTAAGAGGAGAGCACTGTTTTCTCCCTGACTATCTGTCCACATTTGTGGAAAGACCTTAAACAGAATGTCCACATTGTAGAAAGTTTCTACATGCTTGATATGTGTAGCGGTAGCGGCATTTAACATTATTGTCTTTGAATTAGGTACCTATGTGCCAGGTGGTTATGAATTTTTTGAGAGTAAACTGTATTTTTTGACAGTGAAAATACAGGACTGTGCGTATGATTAGCAATGATACCGAACCTACTGTATAATTACCCACTCCATCATAGTCATACTCATAAAGGAAAATTTGTTCAATATATACGTTTAATTATATCTTGATGCTTTTAGTGAATAACAACGACTATCGATAATTTCTTTATTCAGATGTCTAATAAACTTACAAATTATTTTAATCGCCAAGTTGATCGAGATGAGAGTGGTGGAGTATCAGAATCAGATCGTGGTAAAATAATGTTCCTATAATGCTTTCACAGATATAAAGCATTTTCATATATGTCCAGAATTGCCAGATGATGACAGTGAAAATGATGATGCCGATGACTACATAGTGTTGAGCGATATTTTCGATTGACCGAATGAAATTTTAGTATATTTGACGACAAATTTTGATACTTGAGTCTGAATTCTTGATTATACACATACTGTGTCACCAAATAACCTGTCGAAAAAATTTTCCACATTTGTGGAAAGCCTCGAAATTTTTTTCTACATTTAAGAATTTTTTCCACAAAAGGTAACTATTTGTGGAAAAAACAATGGGGGAGAGGGCCAAAGGAAGCTCCCAAAATCGCCGGCTATATAGCTATTCCCACAGGAATTGCCAATCGTATAACTAGCCAGAGAGACCCCATACTTTTGGTCAGCAAAATACTAAAAAATTTGAATTTTTTAATGAAAAATGCCAATTTTTGAACAAAAAATGGTCAAAAATTTCAATTTTCTCGGCGCTTCGCGCCATGAATACAATTTGAACGGTTTTTTAGACAAAAATTACTATTTTTAAACCGTCTTTTTGGAATTTTTTGGCAGAAAATCGAATTCTTTTCCCTTCAGGAACCCCTTAACATTTTAGGAAATCGGTGACCCCTGCCCCCAAAGAAACTGCATCCCCATCAGACCTCGGGGCTCCGTTATATGCAAGCTTATGCCAAACGACCATTACATGCACATAAGGGAGGACTAAATATTCGTACTCAAGACCCTAGACACCCCCTGGCCCAAAAAAATCATCAAGCACCCCTCTTGAACATTTTGGAAGACAGGTTTTCTGACAATTTTCATGCATATCTCCTACGAAAAACATGCTTGTTGACCTTTTTTGTTGTTATTTTGCTCACCCACCCCCACCTTCCCCGATGAAAAGTCCGAAAACCCTCATCCCTGGAAAATTCTTGCCCTTCATGTCTGCAAATAATTCTAGGTCGATGGTATGGGCACACATCCACTGAACAATAAGAACTGCTGATGCCTAACGTAGCATCATATAATTGAGAAGATTACAAATATTCATGAGATTCACCTCCTTTTTCAAAGCTTGTAATGACGGAAATTCGTCACCCAAAGACTGAGCTATAACAAAGGAAATATATGTTGCTGAGTCGAAGATTCGAAAGAGGAGCCTCACTTGACATGGTTCCAGTTCAATCGAATATGAGATAAACAACGCAAAAAACAGTGCGGTGCGGGCGTGTCGCTACTTTTTATCACCATAAATATAATTAGATTTAGATACCATCTGAAATAGTAAATATTAAGACAGCTGGCTATTCGCTCTTGAATAAAATCCACATGCAATCTTTGTTAGGAAACGGATTGACGCCGCCCCAGATCACCTTGTTAAGAATTGGGAATAGTGTTGCATGTTTAACTGACGTCATCCTGAATCTGGAAAGGCTAAAGCGGCTAACACTTAGGTCATGAACTGGCGAGAAGACGAGTCAAATGAACCTAATTTATAGAGCTTGTTTCCCCCCGCTTAATTATATACACGCAACTTTATGGAAGAGAATCAACGGGACAGACGCTACAGCCTAGGTTATTTTAAAAACTGTCAGAGGATAAAATTGGAATGCGAGACACATTATTTCCTTTCAGAAATGATCTACTACACGAAGTGGTATAGTCGCGAGCGCGACCATACATGCATGTGGGGGAATTTGGGGGTAATACCATGCAAATTCTGATTGCCCCTGAGCAAATTCTTGCAGACCGCCAAGAGATTCAACTTCAATGATCGAGATGATTAAAGAAAATGAGCAAAAAAGAAGATAAAGTGGTCATAAAAATAAAAATGATGTAGGCCAACGATTTTTCTAAACAAAGCATAGCTTACTTGATTTCAACGAAGCAACATTAAAACTTTAAAAAGTACTGACCAATATTTCACTAATATGGGCTGAAGAATATGCTAACCTGAATGTTGGAAGACTTTTTGTCGAAAAATTTCTATTCCATCCTCAGAATTTTTCCCGCACAGTGAGGACTTTTTTGGGCTTTGAGGTAATTTTTTTGGGCATTTCTACTCCAGGCATTGATGAAAAAGTGCATTTTGGTGCAATCTGAAGATGAAAATTTCAAATTTTTTGACAATAATTTATAATATTCACTACATCTAAGCTGAAGCACAGCCAAAAAGAAGCCCATTTTCATTTCTCTGTTATCCTTGATTGTTGCCATGAATCTGCTACATGTCTCATATCCTACTAGAGTGAGTAAAGCTCGACACTTTCCTTGAAAATATAGTGAAAATTGAAATTTTCGCCACGAAATATGAATTTGTTGATTTTTCCCCTCATTTTTTTATACATTTATTCAATACCATCACTTTTTAGTGAAAATCTAAACTGAGAGTATTACAAATTATGTCTAGAATAAATTTTCAAACATTTCAGAAGCTTCTGGGTTCAAAAATTCTCCGGTGCTACGCACCAGAAAGGTAAACGCCTGGCACCGGAAAATTTTGAGTTCGAGGCCTCTAAACTGGGTTTTTTTGCACAGGCCAGGTTGCAATGTGCAACTTGAGGAAAAATTTTGGTTGCGCAAATAAATTTTTAGTTGCTCACTCTAAAATCTATAAATTTGGGTAAAATTTATCGGAAAAACCATCGCAAATCAGTTTTCCTGCGTTTCATTCGATCCGCGTCGGTTTTAGGCATTTAATACCCAATTTTCTGAGTTATGGAGAGAAAATGAAAGGATTAATATGACAACACTAGAGTAATTTGTTCGGCGTGTAGCGCCGAAAATTTTTTCCGAATTCCAATATTCTAGAACGCTGGAAAATGAATCTTTCCACCATTTATTTCTTGGACAGAAGGTTTGATTTTTCAGTGAATTTAATGAATTTTCAGCCCGGCAAGAATTTCTAGCATTGTCTTACTCTCAAAATGTTTTAATCACATGAAAATCAAAATTTGTTCGAAGATCGCAAAAATTTTTGGTAAAATGACCGAAAAATGTTAGTTTTCAAATTTCAATCAAATTTGTCAAAAAACAATACAGGATCAAACATTTATCCATAATAATTTGATAATTAGAACCTATGAGCACCAACTAGAAAGACGTTTTCTAACCGCGCTCAACAATAATCAAAAAATTATAAATAAATTAAAACCCGGCGCGGTGCGCCGAAAATTTTTTACTTTTTTTCATTTTAGAGCGCATAAAAATTCATCTAAGGACCACTGTTTCCCCCCCCCCCGGGCCTTTTCCCCAAATGGGGAAAGCGATCAAAATGTTTTCCCCCATTTTCCCGAAGTCGTTTTTTTCGCTTAAAAATGCTCACAGGTGCTTTATTTACGTGTTTTTGAGCTTTTTCAAGCCTTCTGGTGTTTTCAGACCCGTTAATTCATTAAAATCCAGGAAAAAATTGAAATTTTCGAGTTCAAAGTTTAATCTACAAGCATTGAAATAAACTTTCAAGCGAACTATCCAAAAGCATAATGACTTTGAATTACGTGAGAAATCGATGGTTAAGTCCTCTATGATGACAAGTGAGAACCCAAAAGGGATGTTAATCCTTCCGGCGCGAAGCGCCGGAAAAATTTTTTGGGTATTGATATTCTGCGACGCTGGAAAATCAATTTTCCGAACGTTTATTTCAAGAATTAGATTTGAATTTTGTGTTCAAAAGTCGTAATTCCTAGAATGTTACTTGAAAAATTTTAAAACCAGTAATAATTTATTTGTAAACTCTCATACTTGGTCGAAAATATATGAGTAAGCAGAGTATAAATTTCCGAAAGATATTTCCATGAAGCATTTGATTGAATTGATTTTACGTTAGAAAAGAAATAATTGCATCAAAAAGCTTAGAGACTTGACGTACTGATCTTTCTCAAAAGGAAAAAATGCGAATCTTAATTAAATATCATGATAAAATATTGAAGATTACCAATGAAAACATGAGATAATACTCAATGTTAGCAAAATTATGCTCCTACAAGCAAAAAACTGTCAAACAAAATATGTTTGGTGAAGTAGGCCAAAGTTGGCACAACAGTTTTGTTTTTCGATAGCGCCATTTTTTGTCGGAGTTCTGAAAAAATCTTTTCACAGCCGTCTACAGTTCTGTATAGATACAAAATCTTATAAGAAATGAATTTAGTAAAATTGAGTTACTGATTTGAGTAACATCAAGTGAATTTCCTTACTTTATTAGCAGCATAATGAGGCTGAGACATTGGACCTTCATGATGGGAAGATGCCATTATGGGGTGTAGCTAATTGTGTCCTTTTCATATGCGCTTTTGCTAATTGCGCCAATCCGAATGCGCTATATGTCATATGGGCCGTTTGTAACGTACCTGCTAACGCAGTACTGTAAATATATGGCATACTGTATGTGATAGACATTTATTAAATATTATTTCATTTTCCTATTTTATCGTCTCAAGGGTGTCTGGGACTCACACCCAAACATTCCTATAAAATTACGTGAAGTACTTTATTTTGATCCGTTCACATCCCGGTAGCCCAATTAAGATGCCCCAATTAATTTGCACAAATGACAGCTGGTCCCCCTACACTAAACCACAAATTCCACGGCTACCGTAATCCCCCGTAAAAATCGTAAACAACACCTGCACACAGTAAAATAAGTAAAAGCCCAGCCAGACAGTAGTCTCAAGTGTAACGGTAGCGAGGGCCCCACAAAACATGTGTATTCAGAGAAATAGATACAGGAAGCATGAACAGAAGCACAGAGGTGTGGCTAAGCCCACTGTAGGAAGCAAGCAAGACACAAAAAGCATGCCGTACTAGAAAAGCGTTAAAGGGCGTGACTAAATAAGCCTGAATAGTAAAGCAGGAAGCGATGATTGGTGGAAGAAGATGGACAGAAGCACGACCTCTGGCAACGTCCAGGGAGTGGCCAAAAACGTCGTATTTAAAGAGAAGCAAAGCATGATTTTTGTCATTAGTGTTGTAATTCTCAATTTTCGATCCCCGAGCACCGTTTATTTGCAAGCGTTTTTATATTGTGACCGAGCGTCCGTTTTTCGGAAGCAGTTAAGCCGTTGTTGTAGCTCGCCCCGTTTCCCGTGTATTGTTGTCCACCTCTCAAAGCAGCCCTCGATTATTATTGTCCATGCATCGCCCCTATTCCCGTTCCCCCTGCTCCGTTATAGCCGTTTCCACCATAATGTCCTATTGGTTAAAGTAGAGTGCTTCACAAAATCTGGTCATTACATATTTTGGTGACCATACCATACCGTTAACTACTGGAACTCCCTGCCCCAATTAGGTGTACTCTTATCTGGGCATCTCGAAGCATTAGATAATACAGTAGTAATTATTTCCTACAGTAAAACAGTATTCATAAAAAGCAAACTGGAAATCCCCTCCAATGAAACATTAAGCGATACATTTGTACAAATAGAGCCTGAAGCAAAAATTGAAGCATTTAAGCAGAAATTCCAGTGTAAACCAAGAATGACCCACCAAACGCAAGATCATTTAGGAGAAATCGTTAGAGAACAGATAAACGATTTATTTTCAGAACATTTTGGTACTCTGCGCACACAATTGAATCAGAATACAGTAAACCCTACCCTAATAGATGATCTAAGAACAGCAAACATTCGTAATAACATGGCAAATAATTTTTATGTGAAACCTACAATATTCACGGGCAGCGTGACCCAACATTTTGGTGAATGGAACAAACATTTAGAACAATTCATTGCACTCCAAGGCATGAAAGATACAGACATACAGTTAAAGTTGGCATGTTTAGAGATTCATTTAGGAGGAGCGGCGTTAGCAAAATTCAAAAGCTTAGCCAATTATGAAAACCCTCCCCACACATACGAGCAGTATAAAGTTGCACTACAGGCCTTTTTCCCAAACAATCGAGATAATGAGCTACATCAACAATTTTTACGCAAGAGAAAACAAAAGGGATCAGAAACAGTAACTGAATTCTTGTTTGATCTAGAACACCTCGCAACCCTTGCCTACCCTAACTTTAACACAGACGCACGAGAAATGATTATAAAACCCCTCTTTTTAGAAGGCATGCAAAACGAAATCAGGGAAGCAATTAAGTATAGACGGTTCGCAACTCTAAAAGAAATGTCAGACCAAGCAGCTTACATTGAACAGCAAATCCTTAGAAATGAGTTAAAGTCTAACGCCCTTCCATTTATACCCCCAAAACCCGAACCCATCTTTTCCCTAACCAAAAATACAGACCAACAGGACCTTTTGCATCAATTAGAACAACAAGTAAAAGATTTACAGTTGCAGATCAAACAGAAACCTCAACCCCCAGCCCAGAGTAACTACAACAATTTCAGTAACAACACTTACAGCAGGAATAATGCTTACAGGAACAATACTACCCCTAGACAACCCACATGCTTTCAGTGTGGACAACTTGGACACATAGCTCGAAATTGTAAATCAGTGGGCACCCAAAAATCATGTGAAATTTGTTTTCCTAATAATCACAGTACACGTAATTGTAAAAGCCAATGCATCCACTGCTCCCAAACAGGACATAGATCTGATAACTGCCTTTCCAAACCCTACTCAAATTTTCAATGTTTTCTATGCAAGCAGAGAGGTCATACAAGCAGGTACTGTCCAAATCAACAGAGACGTAATATTCAAAATTGCATTGAGTACAGGCAACCCCAACCCCTCATGGACATTGATGACCCTGCATTTTACTCAAAGTTACCCGCCATAACTAACGGCCCTCAGACTACTTTAGGAACCATTATGCCCACTACCCACTGATGTAGTGACAAATACGTCCTCAACCTGGACGTACCGGATTGGTGTGCCATGTCACCAGCCCCCACGCCTGAAGCCACAAAAATCGAAAAATCCCCACCCACCATCCTGGCAGACTACAAGATCCCCCGAAAACAAGACACCAAATCGCCCACCACCCCCGAAACACCATCCAAAACAGGCTGTAACCTTTTGAGCCTCCTCCACAGCCTGACCCCAGAACCTTATAGATTCCGCCCCGCCAAACATTATTACCGACCCCCACAAGTAAGCAAATCCAAACCCCATCCCATGACTCAACTTCTAAATTTTTACAGACTGTTCAGATCACAAACCGGCCACCCTCTCAGTTCAAAATCGCAAAACGACAACAGTCGCCACGCCAAACCGGCCAGAGCAAAAAAATACAGTGCCCGGCTCCCTCCACTAAAACATTGTATTGGCCGATGTTTTGTATTTTTCTTTGTTTAATAATCCCCACATCATGTAGTACCCAATTGCAGACCTGTGGAACTTCATTGAGCGGTCCCTCGGTCAGCATATCAAAACTTGTATCATGCATGCCCCCTTCCACAGTAGACAAACCCATACAGACATTCCGAAAAATCTATATCCCCTCCACTAAGCCCCACATTACAGATGCATACAAATGCAGTGTTCGCAAACGAAAAATTTGTACTAATACAGGATTTTTTGGCTCAAAAGGTATTGTCTTCGACCAAACCGAAATGCAAAATCTAACCCCGCATGTTCGTAAGGCAATTGTTATAGACAAAGAACACAACGGTCAAAAATTGAACAAAACTCAACCAGGATTTTGGTCAACAAACAACTCCCTAAATGTAGAATACACATGGTGTTGTACAGACCACTGTACGTCAGTCACTAACGTCATCATAGAGATAGGTTAAATAGCATCTTGGAATGGAAAATCTATGACAGGTACATTAGGTGACCTGGGGTCATGCAAACCGACATCAGGTCATTGTGTCACAGCCGATGGATCCATTATCTGGAATGAAACAGCATTCGAAAACTTATGCCCTTTTGAATACAAAAATACACATCCCATCAAACTCACGCAAACCCACATGATAATAGAAGAGCTACAAGGTGCATTCTCAGTCAAAAACACACTCTTTTCGAACCCCAATTGCCCAGAAATCCAAGACAGCATTCTAACTGAACAAGGCATTATTGTACAATTAGACAAAAGCACCCCACATCGCAATGCATTTTTAACCCCAAAAACCAATGAAACCCATACTACACTATACGACTTTGATGATTTTGAACCCATTAATGCGGAACTAAACTATCTAGCAGACAAAATCCAGGAAATCAAAATTCAAAATTTCAAAAACGTATGGAGTGAATTATGCAGACAGGCACAGCGTCACCTTGATCTCGTATGGCAAATTTTGCGCCTTGATGCAACCCTTGGGGCGTGTGCATTCCTACAACAAACCGACATAATAGCAGAATTCACAGGAGATGCCCTCACAGTCTGGTCCTATAAACAAGTAAATGCATCTAAAGTCTTTTACAACCATAAAATCAACCAAACATGCTATAAACTTTTACCTATTCTGGTAGGAACCAAACTCATGTTTTCAGACCCCGGAGGCAACGATTTGACCCTTTTCTCACAAACCATTGACTGGCATCACATGCATGTAGCCCTTTACAAACAGAATAATACATGGGCCAGTGAAACAGGATCCCTGCATGTCACAAACCTACCCTTAGAAATCGTCTGGAACCAAAATTTCTCCCTTTTCCATTTTAACACACCCGCAATTTTTCATGATCAACTTGCAACAATTTCGACAAACTTACTCTTTTTGAAACAATACATTTATAAAACTCACACACTTGAAAATGTTGTTAAAAAACTCGTCAATTACACCGCCCAAATGTCCCTTAACTCAGATACAGTTTACAATATGATCCCAGGGAGTGGCCAAGCAATCGGAAATACCCTCTATGGTGCCAGCCAAGGCATAGAACATGTAATAACGGGTACTACCCAAAGACTCACAGACGGATTAAATAATTTACTCAAAGGACCCTGCAAATCATTATCAATCTAGCAGTTATTACTGTAGTCATTGCAGGCATCTTTTACTCTTTTCTCATTCTTCGAAAATATTTCCCTTCCCCAAAGCATCAGGTCACAAATGAACATGCGTATGAAATACCATCACACAACCGACGTTTACATGAGACCATTCCCCCATCATTCAGCCATGCTCCCTTAGAATTAGCTAATTGTCACCACCCACAAACGCAGCAGAAATACGTCCTTGTGGATATCAATACCCCCAGAACTCCTGCAATCCAACTCATTAATCAAATCCATCAATCTGGATCAAATAAGCCACCCCAGAATGTACCTGAGAAACATACCCCTCACATTCCAATCACACTTAATGGCAAGCTAATCACAAAAGGCATGATTGACACTGGTGCAGTCTACTCACTCATTGATTCAAGAATCGCTCAAATTCTACAGTTAGACATGAAACCCCCGCTAGTCCAAGCAAAAGCAGCAAATAATCTCCCAATTCACTTTGTAGGGACCACTTTTGTTACGGTCACAGCCCAAACTATCCAGGAAACAATAATGGTCCATGTCCAAAAAGATTGCACACCAGACATCCTTTTAGGCAAAAACTTTCTCAGTTGATTTTCGGAATACACTATCAACAATCAGAAATCCCAAGTCAAATTTGGCAATGTCATACTACCCTGTGATGGCCTAGAATATAGCCCCCTTTTGACCCGTGGTGGAACTTATTTAGACGAGAAATTAGAATTACCACTCCATACAGTAACCGAATTTACTGTCCCCCTGCCCAAATCGTACCTACAAGTTAAACAGCTTGAATTTACTTGGAAACCCAAACAGAATCCCAAAGTTCATTTTGCAGCTTGTGTCTCTGAATGTTCGGCACCCTGTTGATGGCAATTCGCGTGGGGAAATCGCCATGCAAATCGAGCAAATGGACAACCAGCGGCGCAGACATTTGCATAGAAGTGGAGCGCCAAAGAAAGAACAAAAAGATATGGTGAAAATCATTGTTCACTATTATCGTCTTTTTATAATATTTTCGTTTACTTTGCTGGCGTCCATCAAACTATTTCCCAGCATTTCGACTTTATTTACATATTACCAACTGTGGTCTACCCACATTCTTTTTAGTATTTCACCGGAAATATTGTTTAATATATTCGTCTTTTATTTAGATTATTCCGATCAACGAAGGCAGAGGGCCAAAGGCCGAGGCGCCAGCTTGCACCCAGCAAGCTTTGGGAAACCCTTTAAGGGTTATACTCAAGTAAGTTTATCCTTGAGGGGATTCCTTGTCTCAGCTAGGAGACTGCGGAGCTCTCTGGTGAGGCCCCGCATTTAGAGTAAAGTTTATCTTTGTTGTTGTAGGTCGGGGATAATCGGACTGTTGCACTATCACTGAGGCCTAGCCAAGGGAGTAGTTCTAACAGGTCAGATCAGACCAGAAGCCTCCATCTTTTCTTATGCCTCTTAAGAAACGACCTGCACAACATGAAAACCAAAACATGCCACATACACATATCGGTCTTAAACACACAAGACACAGCCCAAATTCTTTACCCTGGAACATGCATCAGTACTGTCTCATGTTACATCCCAAAACAAGATAATTCTGCTAAAGTAACCCCCTCCACGCAAAACCAGCCAAACGGCTTTGATGCATTCACATGGTTAAAAGAAAATGTTAATTTAACCTCCAGTGACCTCACAGAAACCAAAAGAACTCAACTTCTACGCACCCTATAGAAGTATCCTACATTATATGCTAAATCCAAAATGGACGTAGGTAGAACCACCCTTGTTTCACATGCAATTGACACCAATGGCTCCCAACCTGTACGCAGGCACCTTTTTCGTACCTCCCCAAAGGAAAAGCAAATCATACAAGCAGAAGTTGAGCCACTCGCAGCAGCAGGTGTCATTAGCCAGAGCAATTCTCCATGGTGTACCAACACAGTTTTAGTCCCCAAAAAAGATGGTGGACATTGTTTATGCATTGATTTTCAAGGCCTCAATAAGGTAACCAAAAAAGATACCTACCCCTTGCCCTGCATAGACGAAATTCTAGACACCCTCCATGGAATGAAATATTTTATGTCCCTTGACCAATCCAATGCCTATTATTCCATTCTCATTGCACAAGCAGACAGAGAAAAAACTGCATTTAATTGCTCAGCTGGACAATATCAGTTTAACTATCTCCCCTTCGGCCTTACCAATGCTCCAGCCACATTCCAAATGTTAATGGATGTTATCCTCTCAGGATTGCAATGGAACACATGCCTTGTATATCTCGACGATGTTTTAGTCTTCGCAGACTCCCATGCCCAAATGCTGGAACATTTAGACACTATTCTTGCCTGTTTCTCACAAGCAGGCCTTAAACTAAACATACAAAAATGCAAATTTTGCCAGCCCCAAGTCCAATACTTAGGCCACATCATTTCTCAGCAAGGCATTTCACCAGACACCAATAAGGTACAATCCATTTATGACATACCCACACCCAGAAGCTCAAAAGAAGTTAAGTCATTCCTTGGCCTACCCTCTTATTATCGCAGATTCATTCCGAACTGCTCCCAAATTTCCAGTCCCCTCACAGCCCTACTCGAAAAGAATTCCGAATTTTCCTGGGGGCCCAAACAGCAAAACGCATTCACTAAGCTAAAAGAATTACTCATTCATGCCCCAATACTGCAGCATCCCGATTTTACCAAACCGTTCATTCTGTAAACTGACGCCTCAAAACTCAGAATCCGCACCATTTTCAGCCAGTTAGACAGTAAAGGTCAGGATCGCCCCATTGCTTTTGGGAGCCGCACATTGAAACCCCCAGAATGCAACTACCCAGTAACTGAGTTGGAAACCCTTGCAGTAGTTGAGTTTGTCAAGTATTTCTGCCCCTATCTTTTCCAGCAACATGTTATTGTACACACTGACCATACTGCAGTTCAGGCAGTCTTATAGAAAAAAAACTCGTCCCCTCGCATTGCCCGTTGGAGATTAGCTCTCTCTGGTATTCAGCTAGACATTCGACCTAAGAAAGGCACTGCTAACCGCAACGCAGATGCTATTTCTCTCCCCTCAGAGACAGCGAAGCAATCCTTTGACATTGATCAACTAGAAACCCGCCCTGAAATATCCACCATCAATTCTGTTCTTGAAGCTGAAGCAACTGAACAAGAAGAGCAACAGAAAAATTTTGCTGAACTCCAAGGCACTGATCCAACTGTCAAAAGTATTTTAGCAAAAATCGCCAAAAATCGCCAAAAAACACCCCCTCACCATGATCAAATTCGCAGTGCATCAACACATCCTCTTTCGTATAGTCAACAAACAGGCAAAACTATACATTCCCAAGTCACAAGTCCAGCATCTCATTGCCTCTCATCATGACAGCAAATTCACAGGTCATTTCGCTGCCAGGAAAACTTTACACTTGCTCAGGCAAAAATATTTTTGGCCCCAAATGAGCTGTGATATCAAAAGGTATTGCAAAACTTGCCACCCATGCCAGACACAGAAAGCTCTCTGGCACAAAATACATGCGAATCTGGTACCAATTCAGCCGACTGGCCCATTTGATAGAGTCGGTGTTGATTGCATGGGGCGTTACCCCTAACTGAAGATGGCAACCGATTCATTGTTGTTTTCATCGATTATTTCACGAAATATGTGGAGGCATTTCCGACCCCTGATATCACTGCAGCCACTATCATCAAATTATTTGTAACCAAAATTGTTTGCCGTCATGGGTCCCCAAAAATCATCCATTGTGATCGTGGCTCCAATTTTGTATCTGATCTCTTTTCACGGATCAGTAGTTTATGCAATACTCAAAAAATCCATACTACTCCATAACATCCCATTGCCAATGGGGAAGTTGAGCATTGCAACCAAACTCTAGCCACTTGTATCCGCATGTACATCAATTCAAATCACACTGATTGGGATACTTATCTCCCCTATGCCATCTTTTCGATTAACATTCATAAGAATGATAGCACTTCGTATCCCCCCTTTGAATTACTCCACGGTAGACGGGCTAACCTTCCATCAGACGCAGCCTTAAACTTTTTCCCCATGTCCTACATGGTTGACTTAGACGATTATGCCCTTCGTGTAAAATCTCACTTTACAGAAGCACTCTCAACCATGCAGAAAAGTTTACAAAAAGCCCAAGATCACTATACCCTCCAGTATAACAAGCATGCTCAAAACATCCATTACAAGGCAGGTGATCTCATTCTCTACAAAAATCATTCATGTGAACAAGGGCTGACTCCCAAATTCCTCCCTCACCAAAATGGGCCCTACACAGTTACACATTTCATGTACCCCAACATTACACTGAAACACCCCCATAAGAATATCACATTCACGGTACATGTAAACGAGACAACCCCTTTCTACCCTCGAAAAGCACCTATCCAAACTGCCCCCACCCCTCCTCGCCCTCGAAAGCCTTGAATGAGGAAGTTCAACTCCGGAAGGAGGGAAATGTAATGTACCTGCTAACCCAGTACTGTAAATATCTGGCATACTGATTGTGATAGACATTTATTAAATATTATTTCATTTTCCTATTTTATCGTCTCAAGTGTGTCTGGGATTCACACCCAAACATTCCTATAAAATTACGTGAAGTACTTTATTTTGATCCGTTCACACCCCGGTAGCCCAATTAAGATGCCCCAATTAATTTGCACAAAGGGCAGCTGGTCCCCTAGAACCTTCACTAAACCACACATTCCACGGCTACCGTAATCCCCCCTAAAAATCATAAACAACACCTGCACACAGTAAAATAAGTAAAAGCACCGCCAGACAGTAGTCTCAAGTGTAACAGTAGCAATGGCCCCACAAAACATGTGTATTCAGAGAAACAGATACAGGAAGCATGAACAGGAGCACAGAGGTGTGGCTAAGCCCACTGCAGGAAGCAAGCAAAACACGAAAAGCATGCCGTACTAGAAAAGCATTAAAGGGCGTGATCAAATAAGCATGAATAGTAAAGCAGGAAGTGACGATTGGTGGAAGAAGATGGACAGAAGCACGACCTCCTGCGACGCCCAGGGAGTGGCCAAAAACGTCGTATTTAAAGAGAAGCAAAGCGTGATTTTGTCATTATTGTTGTAATTCTCAATTTTCGACCCCGGCGCCCCGTTTATTTGCAAGTGTTTTTATATTGTGAGCGAGCATCCCTTTTTTGGAAGCAGTTAAGCCATTGTTGTAGCTCGCCGCGTTTCCCGTGTATTGTTGTCGATGTCTCAAAGCAGCCCTTTATTATTGTCCGTGCATGGCCCATATTCCTGTTCCCCCCGCTCTGTTATAGCCGTTTCCGCCGTAACGTCCTATTGGTTAAAGTAAAGTGCTTCATGAAATCTGGTCATTACACGTTATCATATGGGCTATTAGCAAATGCGCTGTGTGTTAAATGTGTCATTTGCAAATTCGCATTGTTCATTTCGGCCATAATTCTAATTGGACACTGAAAAGATAGTATCAAATGAGAAATGTAGCTATTCTTGAAGGCCAAACAAACTAGGCAAAAACAACATTGTAAATTATTATACAGTCATACAGGACCACACAGATAGTCACATAGCCAGAGTTGAAAATTACCAAAGTGCAATTATGTCACATTTGGAACTCTAGAATTTTTCACACTCAATCTACAGTATGATCAGGGTCAAATTCATGCTATTGATTTTATGACCAGTGTAGCTTATAATTTGGCTGATCCATTGGTGTATTAAATACTGTAACTCTATGCATTTGTGTCTTGCTTATTTGGACTTTCGAACTCAAGTGGTAAGATTTGGAGTAAATGTTTAGTTTTGCTGCTTCTGAACAAATTTGAAGTATGAAGGTACTGGGTACAAGATTATCTGATCATAGAATCAAGATCAGATCAAAGAATCAAGATCAGATCATAGAATCATGATCATATCATAGAATCATTTGCAGTAGCTAATCTGTGATATAGATTAACTACCTAAGTCTAGGAAAAATAAACATACAGCAAAAAATTTGGGATCGGAAAAATTTTGTAAAAAAATGCTTCCTAAACAATTTCTGGAGACATAGCCATCTTTGTCACTTTTTTTTATTACCAGTGCATCCATTGCCCTTGTATGATGAATTAAAAAACAAAAGTAGCGCATTTGCAAAAAGTGCAATTGCAGTTGGCGCATTGTACACATGGCGCAAATGCATAGGGTGCATATAAAAATAGCGCACTTGAAAATCGGTGCAATTGACTAGGGCCCAAATGGGAAAGCGCTATTGAAACTGGCGCATATGGCTACAAACCGCAATTATTGTATAGACTTCAGTCAATCTGCTTAATGCAACATCCACAGCTCTGGGATTAATCGATAAACTTTGACAGACACTTTCCTTCGTTAAAATTTACGTCAATTTTTCCACAACCTTGACAATTCTGTCTGTTGTTTCTGCTGATGAAATATTGACACATTCATTGGTTGAGCTTTCTTCTGGCAATTCTCAAATTGTGGATAAAATAGATTTTGTTGGTTCAATTGCAAAGAATGGATACAGTGAATATGCTTGCAAGTATATCTAGCTACCAAAAAATCATGTCAATGCAAACTCAACATGATCTACGTTTAAATTGACAGGCACTGATTTTCTAGAAATAAAATGTGTACACTAAATATGGGGGAAATGAATGAAAATGAAAAATCCAAATACTCAAAATTCTGTTGATTATTTTTTTCAGTACAAAACTGGTGCCATTTTTGTATAAGCTGTATCAAAATAAAGTGCCTCACTTGACAATGTAAAAAATGTCTGAATTATTTTTCACTTTTGCTGATTTAACTTTCCAGAAAACTCTCCATCAAAAAATTGCACTCCTAGCAGATCAATTTCTTCAGAATGCTTATGGCAGCATACTACATAATCTAGACAAAATTCCATGAACTTCAATGAAATAATCAAGCAGAGAGTTTTCAGCATTTGCATCAGGAAAAGTCAATTATATGAAAATTTACTCTTTCTTAAGGGCCTTCAAAAATATTGTTGAGGTTTGTTCATTTTATTGGTTGCACAAGAACCAAGCTACTGGCAATCCTCGCCAATTATCATCCAATACCAAAACTGTGATAAGTAACAATTTCTTTCAATTAATGCCATATGTGGTATCCATATACACAATGTTTGATGCAAATTTTTGAAACAGTGACCTCTGGGCAATCATTGCAGGCCTGAAACTAAAAAAAATATATTTAATCAATTTTTACCAATGGATTATGATATAATGATAAAAATAGTTTTATTATTATCGAGAAGAATAAACAGCTAATTTTATGAAACTTACCTAAGGAAAAATATTGCTCATCAGAATGATAATAAGGCACAGCTCCAGCATTCTTCCTGACATTCTGCCCCAGACTTATAATTTCATCTTAACAGAGTCGGCCAGGCTTTAGGCTGAAATCTCACCTGATTTGATGAATATCTGGGCTGGTTGTCAAATGCTAATGTTTGGAAATTTTTTCAATGCAATTATCCTCCATATGAGCTGAAAAATCGCACTGAATTTACACTTGGAAAAACCCAAAAAGGTACTCTTTCCTAATTTTTGGGGGTTTTGGGTTAGAGTTGACTAGGTTGGGTAGGTCCCCCCAATCCCCCCCCCAAATTACAGGTATGTGTCTATTGCAATGATTCATTTTCCAGCATTTTAGAATATAAAAATTTGAAAATTTTTATATTCTAGAACAATGAGAAACAAAATTTCTATCTATTAGTATGATTTTAATTTACATTTCAATGTAATGAAAATTCATTTTCCAGCATTTTAGAGTCTAAAAACCAGAAAATCAAAACAATAAACATGTGAAGAGTTTGGTTCTCATGTGGAAAGAATCTTTGAGGAAAAATTGGTGTGTAGCTTGATTATCAGAATGTAATGACAGGTGATAGATGCATATACCACTCTGTTTAGTTTGAATAGATGATTTTATTCATAGTTTAGTTAGTACCAATTCAACAATAAATTTCGATCATGAGTAGTCTAAAATATCTGTTTTAACTATCTATTTTTGAAGATTTTTGGAATGAAATGAAATTAAATGAAATGAAAAATATTTATTGCTGTTACACAATACAAAATGAAAAGAGAAATGCAAAATAAAATGCATAATATAATGTCGTCAGGGCTGGCAAAAACCAAACTTTTGAAATTTCAGCTTTTTGGTTTTTTGGTCTTTTTTAATGGTTTTTTTCGATTTTTCTTTTTTTTCTGGTTTAATTCTTCAAAATTGGTACATGAAAATAACTATGTAAAAAATTGCTGGAAGTTCCCTCTATCATCTAAGATTAGTTACAGGGCCTTAAATTGGCAGCTAAGAGTATTAATCTTATCTGAAGTGTCCTTATTTTATGCTATAGGAGATCCCTATTATAGCAATAGAAATACAGTAATAGCATGCACATAAGAATGGAACGATGAGTGAACAACATGGGAAGAGTAAAAATGGAACAGAGCATACGATATGTAAAGGGCAAATGCAAGGAAATAAGAAAAATTACAAATAAAGGGAAATGCCTACATAATCAGAACTCATAAGAAATCAACCACAGAATTGTATCAATGCATCACATATATACACATGTCCACAGGAAAGCTGAAATGACACAACTTCTAAGTATACCATTTTCGATAAGAGGGTTTTAATTTGATAGATTATTGCATATGTTATTAATATTACAAACTTCAGTTGAAAGTTTTTTGTTTTTTTTTTTGTTTTTGATTTTTCGTTTTTCAAACCTGTCTGCCAAGCTATAACTACAGCAAATACGTCTTATTATATATACTATTCTCACTTGCATGATAGATACATATTTTTGTACGATTTTTTCTACTTAGTAGCGACGTCAAGTCACATAAAAATGAGCCACTCAAAAGCTCTTCTCTTTGTTAACCCACAGTATGCTTAACTGATCTGTGTAAAATTTTATTGTTGTTGTCTCATTTATATTTTGAAATTTCGAGCTAAGAAAATTGAAAAGCTTACAGTAGGAAAAAATTCAGGATATTAACCTCAATCATATTTTACAAAATTTTGATGATGATATGGATCAATGGATGTCATCCCATATGGTCAGACCACACTCTATGAAAGATTTAGCATCTAATTTTTTTGTGAGCAAATTGTAGCAAACTCAACTCACTAAATGCATGCTTGCAAGATGGATACAAAGGATATTGATTGACTTATATCACATCCTTTGTGAACAAAATGTATAATAAAAATATGACTTTTTTCTACTTTGTGAATTCATTTCAACTGAATTAATTGTTTTGTTGATTTAAATAGACACCAATACATGCCTGGGAGATCGACTAATGTGAAAAAACAGTTTTCCAATGATTCTAGAAAAAAACCAAAAAAAACAAAAAACCAGAGATTTTCCATTTTTTTGTTTTTTTTTAAACCAAAAAGTCAAAGCCTTGCCAACCCTGAATGTCCTATGAATAGTAAGAATTGTAAATCGACTCCCAAAACATTTAGATATTTTAGGAAAGGGGTCCTCATTTTCTCATCACATGTACCATATTAGAAATCCATTAGTATTATTCTATTTATTCCTCATTTTCTTGCCACATGTACCATATCGTCGCTCCTATGGCAAAAGGTCCTATATCCATTTCTCGAAAATTTCGAGTTATAGCATTTCTCATGATGACATAAGTCTGAAAAATATTCTGGCAAAAAGTTCTATATCCATATTCATTCATTACTCGGATAATGCTGTGGTTATATATCCAGAGTAAAAAAACTGTTATGGCAAAAGATTCTATATCCACCAAATATATATAGAACCTTTTGCCACGAGTCATTATCATTTTAGTCAAAATTTTGTGTGTGGCAAAAGGTTCTATATCCAAATAAATTTTTTTACTCATCTTTTGTTTTTATTCTAACTGTTGAGTATCATAGTTAAATAATAAATTCCAATAGCACTAATCTGTTGATAAAGATGAACCCTTAATTAGTTTCGGAATAATGTTTTCTAATAAAAATTTTAACGTCGAAAAAGCATTAGAATTATTATTGTCAAGCAGTCAATCAGAGCAAGAAGAAAATTTAAGTCCCCATCGCCTAACAGGTCAACCGCCAACATTGAGAAAAATTGATAGTGTGGCCAAAGGCACGGAAAACAACAGCGATAAAGAAACGGCTAGCAGTGAGTCAGAATATATGCCTTCGGATGCTGAAGAATCAGATTCGAGCTTCGATTGTCAAGAAGTAAATCTGTATTATTTTATCCTACATGCTGCTTTACCATTTCTTTTTTTCAATAAAGGATGTGGAGCTTGGTGATGGTCATGCTAAAAATAGATCTGATGACATAATTAAAGCAGAACATAGAGTTGATGTTGCACCTGAAACTGTACTGGTGGAAGTAATGGCCCAAGAAATAGAAATCAGCAATGAATCAATGAGAGAAGTAATTTGTAGTATAATAATCAAATTACAAGACAACACATGCTGTTTTCTCTGAGTCGATCAAGATGGAAGAAAGCCACCCCAGATAATCACAGAAGGAAATGCATTAAACTATCACGCAATTGCGGCATTGCTTATGAAAATCATGAAGGTGATAATTAATTTTTTCATGCACCATGTTTACATAAGTTGTCTTCAGGTCAACAATTTGAAGCCCTAAAAGTTCAAACGGTCGATGACCATTCGCATGGAAAAACAAGTTTGTTTTGCTGCTCTGCATTGTCAGAACTTCATGGGCAAAGTTTCTTCGAAAGCTACTTGGCTTTTGGCACCAATGAAATCGGAAAAAAATCATTTTTGCTTCAACACACAGAATGCGAATCAGCAAAGCATTCCAATATTGGAAATATCGAAAATTCTCAGAAAAAAAATTCCCTGGTTTTTCATATGATGAAGGATGGGGCGAAAGTTCGAGTGTGTAAAGATTTTTTTTTGAAAACACTCGACATATCACAAAAACCAGTGGTCAATGCATACAAAAGATGTGATGCGATGAAATCTATTCACAATAATAGTCAGCTAGGACGACATGGGCCTCATCACAAACTGAAACCAGCGTACAGAGAAGCGGTGATACGGCACATAAATTCATTTCCACCTGTCCCATCACATTACTGCCAAAAATCGTATAAAAGACAGTATGAATTCTAACTATACTGATGTTTTTGTATTTCTAAAATTTATTGAGATTTCTGTACCCGAATTTGAGTGTTAAGAAACTGTTCGATCTCTTTCAAGAGTGGGACGATAAACCAATTGGATGCAGAGTCCCTTTTCCTACTTATCAACGTATATTTGGCACAGATTTTAATCTGGGTGAGAATCACAAAATTTCAGTAGTTTTGTTTACCTAAGGAACCTGCTAAATCATTAAGGTTTCCATCAACCATGCAAAGACCAATGCACTGCATGTGCCATCTACAAAAATAAAAAATCTAGTGGGCATTGTAACGAAGCGGTTGAACAAGATCATACCGAGCATATAAGTCGGAAAGAAGCGTCTCCTCAAAAGAGAAGGATTTGATAGTGATGGTGAAGACGAATAGCGACATAGTTGTTGCGACCATGGATTTGCAGTCGGTGCTTCAAGTTCCACATGCCAAAGAAAGCCAGTTTTATTACAAACGAAAACTGTGCCTTTATAATTCGACTTTCTTCGTTGAAAATTTGGATGAAGCATACTGTTATGTTTGGATGGAGCTAGATTCGAAAAGAGGCGCCAATGAAATTGGTACTTATGCAAAACAGTTCATTGAAACACAAGTTAAAAAGGGAAAGAAGAAAATTGTCATTTGGTCGGACAATTGTGGCGGACAAAATAGGAACAAATTCTTGATGTCAATGTATCATAAATTGGTTCAAGAAACGCCCAATTTGGAAATTGATACAACATATTTACCTCGAAACCGGACACACACAGGTTTGGGAGACTAGCTAATAATTTTTTATGTTATTCATCATCATGAATTAATTCATGGCTTTTCAGATTTCTTTAGATTCCATGCCTTCACTAATCGAGAGAGCTTCAAAACACACTACAATTTATTCTCCAAATGAGTGGTGTAATGTTATTGCTTTGGCTAGATCAAAAAAGCCGTACAATGTTGTTCATTTGTTGCACCACGAGTTTCGTCGATTTGAAATGTGTTAAAAAAATGAATCAAACGCAATGGACAAATCGACTGATGGTGCTAAAATTAATTGGTTGAAAATACGTTCTGTTAAATTTGAGAAAGAAAAAATGGAATAATGCAGTTTAGCTACAGTCAGGAAGGTGACAATTATGAGGTATATTTTTTACTTCTCTTCTTGACAGTTTTCATGATTGTTTCATTTTGCAGGTCACCAACATTTTGCCATCCCGGAAAAAAGGCTGTCCATCTGCACCAATGGTATGGCCAAAAATCCATCATTCGATGCAAAAAATTCAAGAGGCTAAAAAGGACGATCTGTTGTCTTTGTGCCGAAGTGGATTAATTCCACAGGAATACCATGCCTGGTTCAAGTAAAACCATAATAATAATTACCGAAAACAGTAAAAAACCAATTTTTTGCTTTACAGCTCATTGGAAGTTTGCACCAATGAAAACAGTGCCAATGAAAAAGAAGAAAAATCGGATGTCATGTCGATCAATGATTATTCTTATTTTGTTGTTTGTTGCTTGTCTTAAGGCCTTTGTATTTTGTTATATAAATGTAGTTTGGAAATATTGTCTGGTTTTATATCCTAACGTATGCTTTAACACACATGGCAAAAAGTCCTATATAATACTGTAACTCGATAATGAGCAAGGGTATCAGGCTGTGTTTCAGTAGTTTATTTTATATACCCATAGGCTGGCTGATAGGAAAAAATTAACTCATTAGCTCATGAATTAGATTTTAGTCAAAAGTTTAAAACTCCTATGGCATTTTTCTCAATTCCTCAGAAAGTGGATATAGAACTTTTTGCCATAGCAGTGACGATATTAGAAATCCATTAGTATTATCCATTGTTTTCAAGAGTCTAGGTTCCTAGTTGGAAACCAGACTATTTTTCAAGTACTTTGTTTTCGTCACACATTTTTGCACTCGTAATTTACCCAGCATGAAACGGAAAGGTTGACACATTCTAAAACAAAAAACACTTTTCCTCAAAATACAAAAATGGGTTCATATGTTTTGAACCCTCCGAAAATTATTCACATAGCAGGTGCTACTGTACTCTAACGCACAGCAGGGCTTCCTGAACCACGCACCAAGAACATGGATGTCGACTCGAAAAATGAAGAAGATTAAGTTCTTTCTGGTTTTTACGTGATTACACTCGCTGCTTCTATTGGTTTTTTCCTTTACTCGACTTCACTGGCTCGCATCTTACAGTCTGTTGGACTTTGAAACAAATTGCGTTTTGGTTTGGGGCAATTGTGTTGCCCATATACTTTAGGGGATTCAGGCTTCGAAACCAGCCGTATCCCTGCTTATCAAATCGTCATCTCTTACCCCAAAACGACCTTTATTTTCAATTAATTTGTGTCATTCTTATACGTCCAATTGCTACGCACCACCCTCGAACATCCTTGTCACGCCTTCGTAAATATTGCCTTATCCACATTATTTACTGTAAGTTATCAAATAAATAACAAAAGCCCTAGTTTTAGTTTGTTGCTACCTAAATCTACAGTAATTCCTGAAAGCTCAAGAAAGGCCATGACAAAACTCTAAAACTTCAGTTCTTATTCAATTTCAATGAATTAATTGCTCTAAAAAAGTTAGAATGATTGGAACAGATCATAAAATGCGCACTATGAGCATTTTAGAGCGAAAAAACGACTTGGGGAAAAAAATTTTGACCCTTTTCAAGGCCGGGGGAAAGAAATAATGCCTGAAATTTTTCAAGGCTACATCTTCTAATGAACATATTTTATCCCGTTTCAATCCCAAGTTTTATTTCATTCCCAGATGAAACCCGGAGTGCAGAGGACTTTTGCTCAGCACCCCCCATTGCAGATTTGTTCGAGTCAATACTCCAGACAATGTTCTAATGTTTGTTCAGATTCGAATTTGAAAATGAAGTTTAAAAGTTTGTTATATGAGATCTAGAAAGTCAAAGTTACTGTATTGATGGCTTTATGCGGTGACGCTTGTAGATGTCCTGTACTCCATGAATTTCCTACAGTCATCTAGAATCCAGAGGCCTCAAACAAAACGAACGTAACAGCTTGCTGTCAATCAGATCGGATAGTCATTGAACAAGGATCTCGACAGACACCAGTTCAACCAAGCTCACATCGCTCAAGGGCGGAAAAAGAAAGGGTTCTTATTGCACTCTGGCGAACCCTCAATTTTTTGTTTTTTAACATGTAAGGTATACACTGCATATAGGCATTGGCAATGTAGCTGAGCTAGGTTTTTAACGTAGGTGTATGCAAGACATAAATTGTTGTTTTCGCCTTTGGAACATTCTGCAGGAATAGATTTGTTAGTCAATCTTTCTTCCAGACTGAAATTTGAGCGAAAAGTTTTTGAAATTAAGGGCCGAGCTTTTGCTTTTATCTGCAAAGTTGAGAAAAAAGTTTTCTATATATTGGTACTTTATGCTCTAGCAAATGAAACCGAAAAAAACCTTTTTATGAAAAACTCTACCAAGACATTTCGACTAATTTTTGACATCATGATGAAATTTTAGTACTAGGTGATTTTAATTTTGTTGAAAATAGGGATCTGGATCAAAATTCTTTAAGAAGTTCTAGGCAAGAAGAAACTGGTGCTGATATTTTTGAGTTGATTAAAGATAAATTGAATCTTTTGGATGTTTTTAGATTTCATAACCCAAAGTTAAAGTTGTTCACCCATGTTTCACATGCTCATAAAACTGGTTCTCGAATAGACAGAATTTATTTAAGTCCACTACTTGCTAATTCTTACAAGTCACACAGTGTAATTGATTTTGCAATTAGTGATCATATATGTTTTGTTATCAAATTTAACACAAAATTTCTTGATGTGAAAAATTGGTCCATTTTAAAAAATGTTTACATGACCATGTTTAAAGAAGGTCCATGTATCACAGTATCATCTCTCAAATTTATAAAGGAAATGATAGTGACAAAACTGAGAGAAGCAATTGGAGACCAATTTCCATGTTAAATGTTGACTATAAAATTTTGGAAAAAATTCTAGTTAATCATCTTAAAAAAGTTATGCCTAAAATTGTTTATCAAAATCAAACATGTGCAGTACAAGGAAGAGACATTAGAGATGGTTTGACTGTCATTTACAAGGTAATCAATTATGTAAATGAGGAAGATCTAACTGGCATTTTACTTTCAGTGGATCAAATGTCTGCTTTGAGAATGGAATTTTGTGTTTTTAACATTAGAGTATTTTAGTTTTAGTTCAAAATTCATAAGGTGGATAAAAAGGATATACAAAAGTGGATATGTAACTTCGTCTTTATTGATCAATGGTTATGAAACATTCCCTTTTCAGACATGATTTCTGAGAGGTTCTACTTTCCTTATGATAAGTTGAAAATTAATCATACCTCAAAATCAGATGTTTTGGGTAGTATCATGCGCTGAATTCTATGTTACCATTGGTTTTGCTTGTAAACAAAAATTCGCGCGGCTACAGTATGCCAAAGTTTGAAAATTGATGATTTTTTTTGCATTTTTCAGTGGTCTTGCTATCCAAGCGATATTTCAAGATTAGATTGATTTTATTTGCTGAATAAATATTCATTTTACAAAGGAGAGAATAAGCTCTCTTCTGATGTAATATTTACAGCAAATAATTGCATATCACAGTTTTTCATGAAGTTTAAAGTGTCAAAAATGAGCCGTAAAAATTGAAAAATTTTTGTTCATGGTCACTCCTGAGCATCTTCCAATCGGAAGCCACATAATTTTATTTTTTTATATTGTAGCCCATCCATTTTTATCGCTTTGGTTAAATTTTTATCAGCATTTTTGTACTGTTTTGGGAGCTGCACTGCCCTGAAGAAGGCATACTTATGAAAATTTCATAGAAATCATTGTATTTGCCAGGTGGCCCTTGTCTACCCCTTGTGATATATTTATTACCTATACTGTAGAATTATTAAATAACTAACAGACTATAGTTTGATGTATTAATTGTTTCATGAGCAAACATACTCTGCAAGAAAGTTTGAACAGTCAAAAATTAGAAGCAAAATTGGAGAAAAATCCTGCTTAGAAACACTGCTGAGCACGTTCATTATCATGCTGCAGAATTTCATCCTGTTTTTCTTTTGTTCATACATTCCTACAGTAGCTGTGAAAGCAGCATCTCGATTTGGATACCCCTTGAGGAGCTACCACATAGATCCAAAGGAAACAAAACCCTGAAAATTGCTCAACAATCAATAATTTTGTTTGCATTTTTTGCATTTAGCATTTTGCATTTGTTAATGAAGTTGGTTGAGTATCTTGATACTACAACCAGAAAATAAGGAGCATATGGAGAAAATTTGCTGGAAGTGAGAATCAACAGATATTGATGGTTGCACCAGGAGGATGGAAAAGATTTTGGCAATGTTCAAATCTTTCTACAAAAAATGCATCATCTCCTTTCATAAATAATCAAAGTATGCTCAACAAAGCATTACAAAAATAGTATATATAATAAATTAAATCTTGAATTGGTAGTTTTTTTTAAATGCTGATGAATTATAAGCATGTCGGAAGGATAAGCATTTTGGCACACATTGGTATCATAAAAATGTCCCAAATTTATATGTCATTACTATAGACCAGGTGATCCTGCACTATAGAACATGTGATCCATGCCATTTATTGACAGAGAAAACTGTGAGCCATTATTCTGAGATTATCAACTAGTTCCCCTTAAGACCAAAAGTTTTAAGGAAAACCTGTTCATATTTCTTGCCAATGTATGATTACTTATCAAAACAGTAACTAGCCAGCAAATCACTTTCAAACTCCAAATGAGAATCATAGAATGCAGGGTCATCCATTGTGTCTTCATCTTCACACACTTCATCCACATTTTCCTCAACATGATAAGTATCAATATAATTATGTCAGCAGGCTGTCTCTCCAGACCAGAAACTTTAGGGTATCACTAATTAGCAGAATCGACGTGCAGATGCAGATGGTGGATATGGTCTGATCGGCAGAGGCAGATATGGATGGCGGATGCAGAATCTGCATATCCACTCCCTAATTGGTGGATGAAAAAAGCAGAATCTGCCTTTTCCTAATCGGCGGATACAAAAATGCGGAGATCCTCCATCAGCATGTCTAAAATGCAGACATGTTTTGCAGATTGCAGATATTTTGTCATCAACTTTCAAATATTTTGTCCTAGCTGTCAACCTTTTTGGCTGATATGCACGTCTAATTGGCGGATATCATGCCAGATGGCGGAGAAATATAGGCCATTCACACAATGCCTAATCGGCGGATATTTAGTGCAGATATGCGGATATCAAAATTATTATATGTGGAAATTGTAAAAGGATTGAACAACCATGAGGTTTAGATCAATTAGAACAGATAGAACAGTTGCTAAGTCCTTGACTTAAACATCGAATAAAGCAGGGACATGTTCAATTCCTGTTTGGTTTGTTCAAGTCCTGATGCATCTTTATCAGTCAAAGAATATAATCATGAGTAAAGCAATTAAACATCATGTCTACCGGAGAACATAGAATAAATGCTGGTATAAAAATAAAGTTAGTCAAAGCTGTAAAAGGAATGAACAACCAGGAAATCGAATTGGGGCTTGTGTTCATCGATATATGACAGAACAGTTGTTAAATTGATGACTTTATATTCATCTTTGGTTTGTTCAAATCCTACTGAGGCTTTTTACCTCACATGTAAATAAATAGGAGGGAAGAGTTGAAACATCAAATGTACAGGTTAACACAGAAAAAAAGTGTGTCTATTGAAAAATGTAAGCTAATCGCCAAAAGTATTGAATTACTGTCAGGTAAGCCATCCTAACAATTTATCTATCATCACAATGTATAAATAGCTCATTAACCTGCAACTTTTATATTTCAATAGCAAAGTTGAAAATATATACATGTTGACTTCCTGTGCAATCATGATAGAACAGTCGCTAAAGCTTTGAAAAAAAGCTTAGCCTGTTCTATTTTTGTAATTTTTCAAAAATACTTTTTCGTATTTTCAGAATTTTTTTTCAGAGGTATATTAAAATCAAAAATTGTGCCTGAACATTTAAAATGCAATAAATGCGTTTGGAGGTTTGTTAAACTGCAAAAAGTTTGAACAACCTCCAGGTTTCAATGAACTACTGAATAGTTAGGTAAACCATTCAATATCATTTTTGATAGAACAGTCATTAAATCATCGATAATCCTGTTTTGTTGGTTCAAATCTGAATGAGGCCATTTCGGCCACATGTATATAAAAGTGAGAAAACGTGTGTAACATCATATCTAAGGGAAGACATAGAATAAAAGCACTCCTTATTCAAAAATGTAGTAGAATGAAATCTAAAAACTTAAAATTTATTACTCTTATTTGAGCAAACATAAACTTGTATATTAATATTGCAAAAGTCATGAAATCTCTTGAAAAAAATTTATTACAAAATGTAAAAGGGTTGAACAACTGCCAGGTCAGATAAATTTAAGCTGATATCATCATAAGCAGCAAATGCCGAAATAGGCAGATGATAGAACAGGTGTTAAATCGTTGATGTTATATTCCTGTTTAGTGTGTTCAAATCCTCATTATTTTAATTTTTCACAGTATATCAAGAGGAGACAGTGTTGAAACATCCTATGTATGGGTCAATAGCAAATAAAAGCAAGTTTATTGAAAAGTTTGACTTAAACTGCAAAATGATTGAACAACAACTCTTAATTCAATAATCCCCGATAACTACTGTTCTATCCGATGTTCAACAATGTTGATCATCAGATGGAATAGTGGTTAAGCCATTGATTTTGCATTCTTGTTTAGTTATGGGATTTTTATTTGCTTGGTTCAATTCATGACGAAGTCTATTGTGCATGTGTACATGAAGAAGAGAAAAGCACTGAAACATCATATGTACACGATGACAGAAAGAAAATGTGTGTTAAAATGTGTATTAAAAAATTACTTTATGGATGTGTATCCATGTATATATTTCCTATTTGAGCAAACAAAACCTGGTTTTATTGCATTTTCTGTACAGATGTGGATCATGAACTGGTTTTAATGCAAATAACCGAATATGTTTACGCAGCACTTGGTGGATGTATTTTAAGAATTTTCACAGTTATTATGAGATGGTTTGACTGTTTACTATTATCTATTATCGAATTGTAAATTTTAATGATCAGTGCAGTTTATTGGTTTTTAATTCTTAGACCAGACCAAAGTCCCTAAATGTTATTTGTATGGTATGACACATTGCAACTGTTTGTATATAAAAAAATTTAGGAAAAACAGTAAAAGGATTGAATAACCACCACAAAACATTATTGTAATTGCCATAATCGGCAAATTGATAGAACAGTAGTTAAGTCAATGATTTTCTATTCCCATTTGGTCTATTCAAATCCTATTGATTTAATATCTGTCACATGTATATAAAAAAGAGAGAGGTGTTGAAACGTTGTATGTATGGGTTAACACAGAATAAAAATTAAAAAATTAACTAAACTGCAAAAGGATTGAACTACCACCAGGTTGGATGAACTACTGCCAGATTAGGTATGTCATATTAATGATACCATAATTGACAAAGTGATAGAACAGTTATTAAATTGTCTATAATCCTGTTTTGTATGATCAAATCCTAATGAGCCCATATCGGCAACATGTATATAAAGATGACAAAAGTGTTGAAACATCACATCTACGGGATCAGATGGAATCTATTAAAAAATTTGACCTAAATTCAAAAGGAGTAAACAACCTCAAGGATAGATAAAGCAATTCAATATTGCCATAATCGACAAAATAAACTGATAGAACAGTTGTTAAGTGGTTAATATTAAATTCCTCTTTGATGTGCTCAAATCCTAATGAGGCCATTTCGGCGAAATGTATATAAACATGAGAAAACTGTTGAAACATCATGTCTACAGGATAAAATAGAATAAAAGCACTAATATCCAAACATGCAGTATCCAAATTAAATTAAAAATATAAAACTTCCATTATTATTTAATTGATGTGACCCATTTGGGCTTTTTTTATATGAGCTCACAGCTGCCAAATACTAAAAACAGAGTTAGAATTTATATTTCGAAAGTCGTATCCACCCTTTCTATCTGCTGATTAGGGTTTAGCATCCCTAATTCGCAGATATAATTGGTGGATATCAGCTAAACTCATGTCTTGAAGTTCTGTCAAATTTTGGAATGCCGTACTGTAATATCATATTAATTGTTGTTTTAAAAATTTTAATTTTTAATAATTTTTTGAAATAATTTTTTTGTGAAATATTAAATTGGGTTTACAGAAAAAGTGTCGAATTTTGTTCAATGTTAAAATAGCTTGTTAACCCGTAACTTTGATGTTTCAAAAGGAAAGTTGAAAATATATACATCTTCCCTTTTACCTAGCAGTAGGATAGAACAGTCATTAAATCTTTGAGAACAAAGTTTAGCCTGTTTTTTTATATTTCTCCAAATTTCTTTTTAGTATTTGTACAAATTCTTTCTTAGTTGTTTATTAATTAATCCATTTTAATCAAAATGTTGAAAAAATCAAAATTTTTTTTAAAAAACTAAACTTTTAAAATGGAATAAGTGCATTTGGAGGTTTGTCAAACTGCAAAAGGTTTGAACAACCTCCAGGTCAGCAGACCACTTAAGGTCATTTTTAGATAGAACAGTCATTAAATTGTCGATAATCCTGTCTAGTTATTTCAAACCTAACAAGTCCTATCAGCCACATGTATATAAAGTAGAGAAAACTGTTGAAACATCCCATGTATGGGAAGACAAAGAATTGTACTAAATTTCAAAAGACATTTAACCTTTAAAATTTTTGGTTATTTTAATTTATTGCATCTCATTTAGTGCCTTGTCATGAAGAGTGTGTGTTTCGCATTTCATCAGTATTTTTCAATGTTAAAACAGCTCATTAACTGGAAGGTCTTATGTTTCAATAGAATAGTTGAAAATATATAAATGTTGATTTTCTGTGCAACCATGATAGAACAGTTGTTAAATCTTTGAGAACAAAGTTTAGCCTGTTCTATTTTTGTAATTTAAAAAAAAAATTAGTTGTACGTGTCACAAATTTTTTTATGGCAATGTTGTAGTGATCTAAAATTGACTTCTGTATATTTGTTATTGAATTGACAATTTAATTAAAGTTCATAACAAGGTTAGGTCAAATTCATGTATATTTTAGGAAACCTTAAAATTATTCACCAAAAAATCATCAACTCTGCAAATCTATTATCCATCTGTCTTATTTTGAAGTAAGTTATGCAGATTTTGATGAGGAAGCCAAATTTGCTACTTTATTTCTGTAGGATGTTGATGTCTGTCCCCTTTTTTATTGATACAAAATATGTACAAAACAAAACAATGAATATGTACAAAACAAAACAGTAAACATGTACAAAACAGAACAATAAAGATGCATTCTCTAATGATTCTATTGAAATAAAAGAGTTCATAAAAATGTCAGTTATTTCAAATGAATAGGATGCCTCTACAACTAAGGAATATTGACTGTACTCTTTCAGTACAACATTCAGAAAAAAATATAACTTATGGTGTGACCTTGGTGTCGTGCCAAGTTTGCTAATCTATCCGCTTCTTTCCTTGCATCCTTGTTCTTTTTCCAGAAGGCCCAATCGGTTAAACAATGAGGTAATGCGCGCATGAGGTATCCCTACACATTTTCCAAACTCCAGTTGTATTGTGGGTTGTGTTTACAGGTGGCCGTTATGTAACCACACATGAATTCAAACATTTGGGCCCTTGTCGCCTCCTCCCTTATAATGTGATGTTGTTTTTGTGGTAAACTGTGTACAAGGCTTAAGGCAGTTTTGACAAAAGCCCAACCAAAAGTCGAAAAACATCGTGGCATATGTGCAGATGAATTAGCACATGATGGCCACTGAGGACTTAAAATAAACAACAATGTAAATGTGTATCAGGTTATGAAGAAGGCTAAACTAGAGGACTGCTATGTATATTTTTATGTTACTTTTATGTTAGGTATACCTTTCAGTGCAAATTTTGCGGCATATTCAGGATCACGATAGTGCAAATTGTCCATAAAGTGAGGTAGCCGTAGTTCATCTCGGAATATGGACAATTTCTTTATTTCACAAGATTTGCATCTTGTTGCGATGGTGGCATCCAAAAAGCATTTTCATGTTTCTGTAACATAAAACTAACAAAATGTTTATGTTCACATAATCAAATGCAATCATTACCTCACTGCAAGTTATCGAAATGTTGTACTTTTTGGCGAACAAATTCGAGCATTAGTTGGCATTTGCATCAAGGAATTTGAGAAACGAATATTTTGCCCCAACCAGCACCATAAGTTTTAGGAGGTGTAATGTAAATGGCGCATTTTTCCATGACAAATGTTGGAAGGCAAACAATATGAAATTCCGTGATAAGGTGTTTGCCGATGCTGATGGTGATGGCATTTGCCGAAGCCATAATTTCTAAAAAAGTAAATTGTCAGTAACGTGTTAATAGAATGTTTATGTTATGTTTATTAAATCTCTCACTTTGCACAACTGATTGTTCTTCTTCAGATTCAATAGCTCGAATGCAAGGCCACAACCTCTCATGAGGTAATTGTTCATACATACCATTGGCATTCACTGTGCACCAATTGTCAATACACCTATAATTGAAGCACTGACTATCAACAAACAGTACCAAATTTAAAACCAAAAGTGTAAAATTACCATTCAAGTAAGTTGCGCCATTTTTCTCATCTGGGATTATTGTCCAGTTCTTTGCTTACAAAGGTTCAGCCCTCTTCCCAAGACGGGAACATTGTGGCATCTCTTATGATAAATAAAAGGCATCAAGCCCTGCTGATGGCAATATTCAACTGCTTATAATTTTTGGGGAATCTGATGGAGAAGTAGGGATTTGATCAAACGATATTGTAAATTACAATATCAGATTCTTGGCCCTGCAACAAAGCAACATTATTGATTTGTTTGTACATTACTTATTATTCTTTTATACTTGAAACCTGTCCATGATGCCAATCCAAACCTTTCTCAACTCATTTTCCATTTCCATAGGGGAGAGGTATCTGTTCTGTAGATAAGTCCCCGCCTTTATTGCTTTGCATGCCTCTAGCACGGTATTCCACAGCAATTTGACCTGGGCACTGTATGAAGTGATGATGAACATATCTTCATTTTTGAACTTTTGCATGCTGATCAAGCTGGCTACCAAATTAACAATGACTCTTGCTTCCTGAACATTTTGTAAAGAGCGAGAACTATTCTCCAATGATTCTTGGCCCCTGACATTGACCCAAGCTATCGGGAACCCGCTTATCATTGATGGATAATTCTTCGGTAACGGGAGGTATCTATCTTCTGGAAAAACATTTACATTACTTAACAATGTAATTCACTAATATTAAACAATACCTTTTTTAATGCAGTTTTGAACAGAATCCGAGTATCTTAAATGACTGACCAGGCTTCTGATGTCTGGATGCATGTGATATTCTTCATTCAGCAAGGCAAATGGCAAATTCATGTTGAAAAGGCATTCGAATAATGTTTGATCGTAGCCCAACACTTCTGCTTCTTGAGATGTGACACAAGGGCCCAACTAACACAGATGGCCCAATAGGGTAACCTTAATAGATGTATTACAATTTTAAACATTAGTGAAAACATTTGAAAACACTGAAATGAAAAAATTTACTTGTCTGTTAATGTGAAGACGCATGAATGGTATGAGCATTGCTGTTTCAGTATCCTGAGCCCCTTCATCGATGATGACTAATTTGAAAAAGGTTCCAGTTAATTGTGCCTCTGCAGCTCCATTGCACGTCAAAAAAACTATGCAGTATTTTCAGCATAATAGGAATTTTTCAATGCGGCAGAATTTTTTCTTGATTTCTGTAGCCACTATTGTCTGACATATTGTGTTAAAATTGCAATCAAATTAGTGTACGGTTTAGGGAGCTGTAGGTGTCTGCACATTCTGAAAGCTGATACAAAAATGCTGATTAACTCCACTAAATATGCCATCAATGAGATGCACAAAAAATTCAAAAAGTTCAGATTAGAGGAATAAAAATAAAATATGTGAGTTGAATCACTCCAAAAATTTCATGGATCAATTTACAATGGTTGCGCAACAGGGTGCCTCAGAAGAGATGCATCAAAAATTTCTTATTTCAGTAATTTGACTGGAAAAAAATTGAAGCTGAGAGTTTAATGTTACAAAATAAATGTCGGCTGTCTGACTATGACCTATGTTATAATATGTGTGAAAGTGCTCTATAGGTGAAGGCATCCCGTTTCACACCACATGATGTTGGCCAAACGAAAATAGAGCAAAGGATAGTAGATTGCAGTGCCCTTCCAACAAAGCAAAGAGTATCCAAATAACTCTTGCCGTTTTTCTGTAAATGGATTTAAAACAATCGCTCAATTTCTGAAATTTAATGAAAGTTTTCGAACTTTTTGATTCTTCATTTCAAGCAATTCGTTTAGAAACCATCAAACTTAGATCAATGAAAATTTGTCAGGACTTGAAGTCACATTTTTTCTCATAATATGTTGGGTTAGGAGACATCCTGTGTTCCCAGAATTTCATTGATGAGACATTTATCTAGATTCAAAAACACATTTGAATGACAGTGCCGTGTATGCAAATGTCTACAGCTGCCAAAACGGCACATGATGATGAGATGTTACTTTCGCAGCTACTGTAAGAATGTATGAACTAAAGAATAAGAAGATAAAATTCTACAGAATCGTAGGTGAAGATGCTCGGGAGTGCCTTTAAGCAGGATTTTTCTTCATTTTTGCTTCTAATTTTTGACTGTTCAAACTTTCTTGCAGAGTGTAAAATGTTTGCTTGTGAAACAATTAAATACATCAAACTATAGTCTGTTGGTTATTTTATAATTCTACAGTATACGTAATAAATATATCACAAGGGGTAGACAAGGGCCACCTGTCACATATGATGATTTCTACAAAATTTGCATAAGTATGCCTTCTTTAGAGCAGTGCAGCTCCCAAAAGGGTACAAAATTCTTGATGAAAATTCAACCAATGCAGTAAAAATGGATGAGCTACAATATAAAAAAATAAAATTTTGTGGCTTCCAATTGGAAGGTGCTCAGGAGTGACTATGAACAACATTTTTTCAATTTTGACGGCTCATTTTTGACACTTTAAACTTCATGAAAAACTGTGATATGCATTTATTTGCTGTAAATATTACATCAGAAGAGAGCTTATTCTCTCCTTTGTAAAATGAATATTTATTCAGCAAATAAAATCAATCTAATCTTGAAATATTGCTTGGCTAGCAAGACCACTAAAAAAAGCAAAAAAATCATCAATTTTCAAACTTTGGCATACTGTAGCTGGGCGAGTTTCGGTTAACAAGCAAAACGAATGGTACCATGGAGCTCAGTGTACGAAACTACCCAAAATACCTGACTTTGAGGTATGATTAATTTTCAACTTATCATTGGGAAAGTAGAACCTCTCAGAAATCGTGTCTTAAAAGTTTTAACACATTTTAAAAGTGTAAATTTTTTAAAAAATTTTTAAAAAAATTTAAGAAATTATAATTTTTTCAAAGTATAAAAAATTTAAATTTTTTCAAAATTCACTTTTTCCATGTCCAACATCCATAAAAAGGCCAAAAACACTCTTCTAAAGCAATTTCCTACATCTAGGAGCCCTAAAAAACCATATTTGCCAATTATATCCACCAATTAGGGATGTGAAACCCTAATCGGAGGAGATCACTTTGACTCAGTTCCTGAAGCCAATTTTGACTTTTGGACCATGGGACTACTACCCCAGCATCTCAGTCATGGTTCCTATTCGAAAATTAAAAATTTTTTAAAATTTTTACTTTTAAAAAATTAAAAAAAAATTTAAAAATTTAAAAAACAATTATTAACAATATTATGTTACTATGTACTCACCAGAGGTATGTACTCACCAGTTCCCAAATTATATGTACTCACCAGTTCGCAAATTATCTTCTTTTAGGGCAAGAGTTCCCAGCATGAATGGCTGAATGTCATCTTTGGGCGAGTAGTACTTTGCACGGCTTGTCAAACATACAATATTTTACCAAATACTTTGATTTTCATCTGGATTATTTTTGACACTCTTCAACAAATCCCAAATGAAGTTGTCGACTGCAGTGTTTGAAGGGGCTGTGGTAAGGATTTTTGAATTGTTTACAGCGAAAGCACCTTGGACTATTGTTGTGGCTGTCCACATTTTTCCTGTTCCTGGTGGACCCTAATTAATGAAAATGAAAAAACATTTGTGAACTGAACAGGTTTGTTTAATTTTATATATTCAACTTTAAAAAATATATGAACTTATTTCTGCTGAACATTGTTAAAATTTTAATAATATCTCACTTGAATAATGGAAATGTACTTCTTTTCCGATAAGTGAACGGCCTGCATTTGTGAAGAGTTGAGAGAGCATAGAGACAACAGGTCAGGTGCATCCTCGAACTGGTCCACATATGAGGTATCCATTTATCTTAATCTGCTGCATATCAACAAATCACGAATTGGTTCACTTATTTTGAAGGAAGTTTCATTTAACACTCGAATGGGCAGCCCAGACTGCTGATGAATGTATGTAGTTCCAGTTTTGACTTGTTTTCTCCTCAACAGCCACAGTGCACTGTTCGAATCTACCTTTGATAGATGCTTGATTGTGTTCAAACAGATTTGCAGTCTAAACGTAGTGACAATGACTATAGTATGAATTCTTGATTTTAATGAGAACTTGCTTATTAATTTCACAATACCTAAGCTGGGCCATCTCGTCACCTTTCCAGAAAATGTTGTCTTTGTGTGGCCCAATCAATTGCGTTTTTTGGAAGAAATGGTCTAGGGAAGGACTGAAATTTCATCATAATGGGCATCATCATCTTCATTTGTCTCTATTTTCATTTCATCCCTCCCTCCGTACCACATTTGCATGTTGTCTTTGGGTTTGGTGAATGGTAGGAGATTGCACAAATGGAAAATCAATCCATTTACTGCAGTATGCATCACATTTAAGAGCACTGCTTCGCAGTACGCATTAGTTTCAACCCAGTTGTCCCTAGATTCGTTTTTTTCCAACAATGTTAGTTCGATCTTTTGGTTATGATGAACAACTAAAGTAGTAATAAAAAACTGTTGAAAAATATGGCCCATATAGAGTACTGAGTGTTTACATTTTGGCAGCATTCCTTGGAACTTTAGCATTCCTGTTGTAAAATTTGATGGATCAAGGACAAAATCCATGCAACTAAAATGTTTACTGCTCTCACAGAGCATGATGTTGTTTTCTGTGGTTTTGTGATCGAGACAGTACTTTATCATTTCGATGTATTCATTCGGCGTATTGTACCTGAAAGTAAATTATTAGGTTTACATACACACCCAATACACACCCAATTAATTTTTTTCAAAGCAATAAACAATAGCTATTGGTTTTTGGTCATTGTTGGTAACCTTTAGTTTCAGGGAGGAATTCAAATTCGATCTTTCACAAATGCCCCTCCCTTTAAATAAGTATAGAATGTTTGAAACATAAATAAATATAACACTAATAGAATTTGTGAATATCTTATGTGGTTGCTTCGCATTTAATGATGTTGCATTCATTTTTTGTTTTAAATCCTTGAGTCACACAACTTATTTGATAATCAAATGAATACTTTGTGCCATCCAGGTCATATTGTGTTGCGTCAGGGGCCATTTGCCAAACATCTTCTGATTCAGAAGTTAGAGGCAGAGGTATCCATAATTCCAACAACATAATTCCAACAACAGTTACTTGAATAACAGCCTAAATGACAAGTAGTTGTAAATTAATGAGTACGTAACAGTAACATAATTACCTGAAGTATCTGTATTCCAATAAAAAATTCTCTTTTAGGTGGAATTTTAGGCCTAAATCTGGATTATTAATATTGATGGATGAATGAACAGTGCTAAAACTCACACTTTAAATTGTTCCAATATTCAGTTGAATTCCGCGTCAAGCAGACCTAAAAAACAAATGTTAGATTCGGCGGTGATAAGAGAGTTGAAAGAGTTAAAAAAAGTACGCGAATACGCGATGAAGAATTTATGTACATACAGTAAACTTCATATTTCAGTGGGTTTATTTGCACAAATGGAACCAACATAACTGTTAAAACAGGTTATTTATTCACTAACATTCTATGAACTGAGCTCGAATTACTATGCCAGATTTCACAAATACATTGCATCTTAATTGGTACATATACATTCACACAAAGTATAGTTCTTACTCAAATAAAATTGATAATACAAGAAGTGATTACTGTAATACTTGAATTCCTAACAATTTTTTCTATGGGCTGTGCTTCAATTAGTTTGTATAGTTTTAGCTGAACGTGCACAAATTGTACAAATCCCTTAGCTTAATTATTGCATGCACAATTATCAGTAAATTTACACACCATTTTGTCAAATGAAATATTTAGAGCACCCACATTGGAGGAATTTGAGAAGTAGTAAGTTTTTTTATTGTGTGTCTGGGAATTAACATACTTTAAAATTGCAAATTTTGGTTTTTTCGGGTTTTCTATGGTTTATAGAGGGTTTTTGTGGTTAAAGATGGTTGTATTTTAATTTCATAGTTGTCTATTCAAATTAAGTATAGAAGAAAAGCAAATGAACCAAAAAAACCAATAACCCACCCAGAAATGTCTTATTTTCCAACTCAAAAAGACTTTAAAATGGAAAAGCAAAAAAGCCTTATTCAAGGAAATTTGTTGTTCTTTTTCTTATTTTGGGGAAAAAATCAAAAAACTCAACCCAGAAAAGCAAAAAAGCTTATTCAAGGAAATTTGTTGTTGTTCTTGTTCTTATTTTCCTGTGATATTAAACAGCTAGATTGGAAAAATTGCTCCCCCCAGCAAAAAACAGGGTTATTTGTAAATCGTTTTTCAACTGCATTCAATATTTTTGTTTTCAGTCCCTTTTTTTGACGGATACCTCACAGTTATCAATATCAATTTCAGAAAAAATAGTGAGTAGTCGCTAAAATGGATACCTGATGGCATATAATGAAGTATCTGAATCGGAAGAAAAGGCCTCGGAGTCATGTCTTCCATCCCAGATAATCTCACAACAGATACCTCGACTGGAAAACAAAGATGGTAGTGCCATACCCCATAAGAACTGGCGTTCAGCGGCAATTAACATGCAATGAAGTCCACGAAATTATGAGTATAGGAATAAATAATTTGTTGTATTATAATCATGCATTTCAAAATGTTTGCTTCATTCTAGGAAGTTATGACCAATTCAATTGCACCAAAAGGCCCCCACAAACATCAAGGGTGGAAACATTTATGTGTTTTCCTATTGAACTATACAGGACAGTAAGTTCTTGTACTGTGCTTTTGTTAATCATTTCTCCAGTTAAAGATTGATTTGTAGGAGGCTTTGGTTGTGATGAATTGCTCTGGAAAAATGACGCTGTCTGGCCTCACCTGCAGAAAAATCCCGAATTTTGGGAAAGTTTTTTTATTTTGCATCCAAAAAAGGCGAGCCCAGAGATAATTATTTTAAAAAAGTAGAATTTCGCCTATACTCGAACACAAATGAGGATGAAAACATTGACATGGAAAAAGTAGGCGTGGTGCACTACATCAGTGATGAAAAATATGGCCAACCACATGCTCATGGAAATTCAACTTCCGCCATTTGTACGAAATACACTGATAATGCCAGATAAAATCCTGGCTGTTTTGAGCAATCCCGCAGAGCAGAAAGAGATGTATACCTCATTGCTGAATGCTAAGCAAGATGTTCCAGCAGGGTTTGAAGCCATTTTGAAACAACAAAACACCAAACAAGTATGACTACTTTTGATATTTGATTTTGTAAACAAAAACTTTAAGGTCTAAACATAACTTTTAAGTTTTCTTTTACTATTTTATGGCTTTATTCATACATTTTGAACATAATACTCAAAAAAGTAATTGTTTATTCATTTAGCAATTTTTGTTTCAGGTGGAAAACTTTCGACAGTGAGAAATACAACAAAAGTTGTGTCCCATGTGAGATGCAATATTCAACTTATTTCCATTCATGCCTGAAGGCTCAAACCAATTCATTCAGGAATTAAATGCAAGTTTCAAAGATTTGGCTGTTAAATGCACGTTGAATGAGATTACCACGGTTATAGAAGAAAGCATAACACAGTACCCCAATGTACCCTTAATTTTACTGCATGATACTACATTCCAACTGGGCAACTTTTATGCTTCTGCCCTTATAATGCCCCACAGATACCTCATGGAGGAAAACATTATACTGGTAGCTGTTCTGTTGCACGAACAAAAATTTGCGGAAACCAATTCAATGTTCATACACTGGGTATTTCAACGGATACCTCAAGTGATTACTACAGGAAGAACGCAAGTTGTTTTCATAACCCATCGTGAACTGAACTTTGAAAGAATGACAATGAACTTAACTCACGTTTTCTGCTGTGACATTTAATTGACAACATTAAACGCCACATCAGCCAAGTGCTCAATTTACCCACTGAATTATAAAACGACATTATTAGCCAAATGTACAGTATTTTGAAAATGGATACCTCAGAATTGGCTGAGCAAAAGGCCACCACCTACAGCAAACAATGGCCACCGAAGTTCACCAACTACTATTTTACCTCCTTGGCCCAGGCATTTTGTCGAAGCAGTCACTGGGTAGTGGAACAATTGGGAATGTTTTCCCTCATTTCTGATCAGTATACAGAAAGTGAAACATCTTTTATGTAATTTAAACTTTGTATTTCAATACAGGTATCACCACTAATGCCATCAAAAGTTTCAACAACCTCATCAAGTCTTGAACAAACTGGCGAGAAATGCCCTTAGATATTGCTGCACACGCTTTTTACAACTTATATGAGTATTACCTCATCGAATATGACTGAGCAAAATATGGGTTGGGCAATTTCACTTTAAAGCCATGCATTCCTTTACATCCAGCTTCGGAAATGCAAAAATGAGAAAGCATGCATCCCGATAATATTTTGGAATTCATTTGTTATGGGAATGTTGCTTCACAGATACCTCTGGTGCAAATGGAACAACCACCTCCCAATGTACCAGGGGATGTCAATGCTGAAATGAGACTAGCCCAGTACTTCATCACCAAGAAACTTGTAAGGCTCATGCCAGACAAAGTGGTAATAAATTAGAATATTTGTTCTGTTTGAAAATATTCAAACTGTTTTACATTTACACCTATTCATCGTTGAAGACAACAAAAGCAAGTACATGGTTCTCTTTGACCCATATATATGCTCCTGCATTGTTCGTCATTGCCACCATATTCTGGCCGCTCGTATTTCTTGTGGACTTAAAACAAAGGTTAAAACGAAGAAAAATATTACAAGGTTACAGAAGCTAGAAAAACGAAAAGTAAGCTGAAAGCCTGCGGGTTCCAAAGCATCGAGAGTGGACGACTACAAAGATGTGAAACCATGGAAAAATGCAACTGAATTTGAGGATGATGATGTCAACTTCGACATTCCAGTAGACACACCTGCAATGCCAACACAACAAATTGTCAATTCACCTACAGATACCTCGGTTGAAAGAAAAGGAATATCCACAAAAGAAAACTTAGAAAGGTATATACTACTAATAATTTTTATGCTTTGCATAAACAATTATAATACATAATCATTCAGGACATTGACTCCCGAAGAAGAAGGAAACCTTATAATCAACAAGGTACATAGTCCGTCCCCAAACCCGACAATCCCCATCTTGAAAATAATGCTTAAAGACACCCAAATGAAAATTGCCTCTCCTACTCCAACAATGCCAACCACATCACAAGAATTCAAATTGATTTGGAACAAATACAGTGAACCCGGAGTAGAAGAGGTAATCATAAAACAATTTATTTGTTTTACGACAAGAATTTTTTAAATGTTTGACAATTTTAAAATTCAAAAATTCAAAAGCAGTCAATTAAGAATCTAATGAGTAGTACCTAGGGGTCCTTCAGGACGCCACCCACGCATTTTCTAAAAACTGGATGTTTACTTTTCAGCTTGCATGCCTTGTTTCTTGGTGCATATCAAACTGGTTCTTGTATATTAAACTCACATAGACAAACTGATAAAGTATAACCTCTACCTCTTGCGTGTTCTAAGAATAGATTTCTCTGAAAACTTGATATTTACTTTCCAGCTTGACGTTTTGTGCTGTGTAGTTTGTTTTCTATCTGTAAACTGGTTCTTGTATATAAATCTCACATAGACAAATCAATGAAACTCACTTCTTCCCTTCCAAACTCTCTTAATATGCAACTGGTTATTTGAAGCAAAGTAATGATGCAGCTTTTTCCATCATACTGAAAAACTGGTTCATATTTTCAAACTTGATGCATTTTGGAAGGGAATGGTACACAAATAACAATTTTGCTTGGATCAGAAACTTACAGTAATGAATGTAAATTATGATTCACAAGTGTTGCTAATTTTTCATGACAAAATATCGACATACTCATTATTTTAGGGTGTACAAGTCTCATCAACAAAGATTTTTTCATTTATGCTCCTCCTTTTTTCAAAATGCAGTTGTTTCTCAGCTCTGATATTTATTTGTTGATATCGGCTCACAAAAACTATGTCAACTTTGGCTTTAGGAGATGCTTTATCGAGAACAATCAAGTCATACCCACAAAAAATGGTATGAATTTGATCATCCCACAATATAAAAAGCTTGTGCAAGTCTCAGAGGATTTACTTTGTAAAGCCAAAAGTGGAAGGCAGACCGAGTATGATTTGGGTTATAATTTGATGGTGCGAATGAAACAAAACGCCAATACAGCACCACCTCATAATATTTTAGTTTTTGACAATACATATACTAAAAAGTCGTTTATGATTGCTTTTGAGCAATTTGAGGCTTGGACTTCAGTTGCAAAACAAATTCATTACGTCATGGATGCCATTTGGAAAGTGTACAGAATTGGAAATCAAAGCCGAGGCAATGAAACTTTGGACGAAAAGACACACTTCAAGAAATTGATCATAATTCAGCAGCTATTCCTCATGTGTTCAGCACTAGTTGCCAGACAAAGAGTCAGCGATATCTATCCATGCTTTGGCTGCTTTTATAACCATGGATTTGTGTAGCCATATTATACATGTTTCAATGTTTTTGAGGAACACAATTTACTAGACAAGCTGAGTGATGTCTTCTCTTCATTGAGCAAAGATTCTCTAGAAGTGAAACAAGCTTTCAAGAAAATGTGTACAAAGAAGTATGCCGATTGTTAAGATTACAGCGACGACTTTGCCAAGGTTTTGGATGAAATTTTCCTCCGAACAAGTATCTGCCAAAAAAGTATAAGTGACATTGTTTTTCAATGTATCAAAGAACCAGAATGTGAAACAGCAAAGATGATGGATGATATTGTTTCTAATATGGTATGTGTTGATATTGTCTAAATATCCTAATAAAAGATGAGAATGACACAACATTGATTTTATTTATCAATCAAAACAACATTCAAATGACATTTATCAAACTGTGTAATCCATATAAGCTTGACGAGTATGATCAATCATCAATAGAGAATCAAACTCTGCATATACAATACATTCAATTCCACCAGCAGGTAAATTTCTACCAAATAACATTTCTAGAGTTGTTGTTCCTTCATGCACCAATTCCCATGTGGATGAGTCCGAACCATCACTTCCCAGCTCAAAAACGAAGAAGCTAGACCCATTTCTGAAACGATTCATACTAATCATGTTTCCTTTGTCATCCCTGGCAATGTTCAGGCCTTCAAACATCTGTGTGTAGGCTTTCACGAAGCTATTTTGTTCAAAATCCAATTTGTACGGAACAGATGGAACTACTGTAGTACCACAAGTAATTTTGATTTCTGATAAACCAAAATCTTGAAAACTGAATGGATTAATTTTGTAAGTACCCCTTACAGCTTCAGCCAAAACTAAGCCGATAACTAATCGTCTGGGTAAAATACCATTAAATAGGGAGTTTAGAGGCATTGAGCGTCTATTCTCTGTAATTAACAAGCTCCTTATTTGGGTTCTTCTAATGGGATACTTTACGGTTGTTTTCTGAAGCATTGATTCAATCGCCATGATGATGCTTTCAGATACTTCTACTTTACGCACAAAGAGGGACATCTGCTTAACTTGTATTTGATATTTAGGAAAGGTAATTTCATTTCCATTGTCGATAATGCAAAATGTATCACTGTTGCGGTGAAGCTCAACATGCAATTCACATTGATTAATTAAAAACAAATCTTGCATAAACAAGTCAACATGGAGTGGTGCCATAACTTCAACCCATGCACTGTTTTTGAAGATGTGCATTCGTGTTGCCATACCACCCAGGTTGTTTTCAGGATCTTTATGTGCATAGTACATGCCGGCTTGCAGTTGTCTACGCTTTGCATCAGTACTAAAGTTTAGTTCCGTCTCTATCAATGCCCTATAAGCATATTTATCGCCACTAAAATTAAAAAAATCAATGTATAACACAACTACAAAATGAAAAACAAATTTACCTGTCAGATAATAATTTTCCATTGAGAAACACTTTGATTTGGCGAAAGAATGTCTTTCCTATCAGATTAACTGGTAAAACTAAATCTCCATCATATGAATTAGTATCAGAATTTTGGGTGACTTTACAGTCGCTGCCATCGGGTTTTGTTATGCGTAACACAAGGTATACATAATTCTTTGATAAATCCAACATGTACAAATCTGGGGACAGTTTGAATTCATATGGTCCTTCATTAGTACATGGATTTTGAAGTTGCACTTCCGACCTGAATGATCTTTTTCATAGCCACTTGTGTTGGTGTTACTTTGAACGAGTTGGTAAAAATATCTCTCAAGCCAACCACCTTACGCAATCTTTTCTTTTTATGAACTGGAGTAAGAGAATGCATCCTCTTCCTTTTATATGTTTTCTGCTTTGGAGTATGCTCTAAGCCACTACCCTTTTGTACAATTTTATCTGCAGCTTGATATAGTAAGTTACTCGCTGCTTTTCGGCCATGTTCTCTCATGCTGTCTGATAAGGGTCTACCATCAACCAGATCTGCAGCTATTCTTGATCCAGTTGTCAATGCTTGCTTCCCTGCTGACTTTAGTAAGGGCATAGCCATTCTGAACAGACTTTTGAAGAAACTACCTAATCCCGGACCTCTGTGATAGGCGGCATAAGCTGGGAAAGCAGGTAATTCACCTCCTAGCTGATACCGTTGTTGACTTCCCAATGAACTTTCACAAAATGACAGCCAGTATGCAGTACTTTCTGGTAGATATACTGAATGCATTCTAATCGAATATGTAAGAGCTTTTCCGAAAGTGCAGCTTCACAACAACTTTACCAAATTCAAATGATAAGAACTCTCCTGTTTCTGTCCTTATATTGATTTCAATATGACTAACATCTTTGAGGAGTACAGGTATTTAATGAGGATTGTCATATGTTCTATTTATAACACTGCCATGCTTTCCGTGCACATCTATGATGTGTAATAATGGAACATAAAAGGTTTCAAAATGAGCAGATAAATCTGGCTTGAATCTGCCGAGTCAGGAAGCTCTATGATCATCCATTGTTGTATATTCCTCTCCTCCAACCGGATATTTGTTAAAAATTATTCTATCATCAAAACCTAATAGATCTATCAGTCTTCTAGATAGAGTAATAACAGATACATTCCAGTAATCTGAAGTTACTTTGATTCGTCTCTGTTTGTCATCATATTCAAACAAACAACACAAATCTTGATATTCAGGTAGTTTTTTTTCTAAAACAACAGCTTTGTTTAGTGCATTTGTTAGATGATAGATTGTTTCATAGTTTCCTGGTGGAATAGTCACATGGATTTCAGTATTCTGCAACTCTATATTGACCACATTTGCATCATTTGCACTGCCAAGAATATACCAACTTACAGGATAGATAATTTCTGCTAAGCCAACTTCCCAATGACCTGATAATTTCAGCCGCTGTGGTAAAGTAACCCTGAAATTTGATGCTGAATCACCCACCTCAGTATTGCTTGGTAGAGTAACATAAAATTGTGTCATCCTCTGATCTAGACTGCAAACTTATTAATGAGTCAAGTGAAGAATGTAAGCATTTATATACCATTTTTATTTTTGAAGTAACACAAAGATGTACAACTCTGATGGTTTTTACAACATATACGATGATGAAACTTAAAGTATTTGTACAAAAAACTGCAAACTAGTTTATCATTAAAAGTTGATTCTTCTGGACGAAAGTGTTTCAATATAAACAGAAGTTTCATTCTACGAACCCGGTGATATAAAAAGTACAAGCAATAAACACCACAAACTGAACTATCCCAACCCTGCAAGCGCACAGAGTTATAATTTTGCACTTTACTATTTCGATTCATGAAATCAATATATTATTGTATATACAGGTACATACCATAAGAGTCAAAATAATCAACGTGTCCATTCTGATCAAAGTACATTGTGATCCAATGCTGCCCTGGTTCATTTGAGGTATCTGTATTTGCGATAATAGCTGCTGCATATCTATTTATCATCCAATTTAGCTGATCTCTAGCAAATACACCATGGAAAACCTTCTTCAGAGATGCATCTCTCTGAATTAGTTGAACAAGCTCATACGAGTTCATTTCAAGTCGTTTTCATTAATCCATTCATTGAACTTATCAGGGTAACCACTCCATTTGACAAAAAGCTTCACAGATCCATCAATGAGCCTTTTTTGTTTTAAAACTTTTCAATTTTGAAGGTTTTTGTGTTATCAAAGACAACTCTTTGCAATTCTTTGCATAAAATGTACCCTGTATTTCTTCTCCTTGTAGATCTTTGATTTTATATAATTGCTCAGTAGTACGATTCAATACTTTATATACACAAAAAATTTCTTATGTCCACTGTGGTAGATAACCCTTATCAAAGTGCTGACGAAATTTAGAAATTCGTACATAGTCATTTATTTGTAGAGTTGGATGTTGTCAGCTCTTTCTAAGGTACAGGCGATTTCTTATTTCTGATTCATTTTCATAAGTGACATTCACAGGCTTTTCACCAATTGAACGATGAGTAGAATTGTTGTATGCTCCAACCAGTTGTTGAAGTATATCTATCCATTTGAATGTCTTTCTGTCAGTGAAGTATCTCCACATTTTTGATTTTAAGGTATGACTGAACCATTCCACTATTGAACATTTCACATCCTCATTTTGAGAGGTAAAAAACTGTATCCCCTCTAAGTTTAAGAGCTTTTGAAATTTGTAATTGACAAACTCTTTGCCCTTATCTGTGCGAATACACCAAGGCTTCCTTCTGCTTGATATAATGACTTTAAAAGCTGTACATACAGATAAGGCACCTTTATTTCTTAGTGGTCTTACCCACGCAAATTTGCTAAAAACATCAATACAGCATATCATATACTTTTGTCCCTTGTTGTACTCACTATATGCTTGCATATCAACCAAGTCAGCCTCCCATTGAGCATCAATACCACTGACCTAAATTCTATTACGTTTAAACTTTTTATAGGCCTGCTTATGTAATGTGTAAGGATCCTGTTTTTCTAGCCAATTCTTCACATCATTTAGAGTTATACTTCTGTCATACTGCTTTGCATGCTTGTACAGCTTGCAAACACCACCATAAGATCCAGAAGCCCCTACGTCTGTATACAATGTTTTCAGGACCGCTTCTTTAGAATTCTTCATACTTCAACTTTTTCTTTTTCCCAGACTTTTTATCATTAGAAAAACTTGATCACTTTTTAACATCAACATTATGAAATGGAGAATTGTTGATTGTCTCGTCAGTTTTATAGTGATTAATGAGCTTTAAGTGATTTGGATTTCCAATATAGGCTTTGGGTACATTAAGCTTTACAAAATGTTGCGCAAATTCTTGATAACCTTCTGGAGGTGGAGCTATAGGTCTGTCTCTTATAAAATCATGTAATAAATCTATGATATTGCTGTTGGGTACTCTAACACCATTTAAAATAACTTCGCTTTTGTTTACATCAAAATCACTTTTATTGAGCACTTCTAGAAGCATTTCAGCTTGCTTGACTTTAGCTCTAGGTAAGCCTCTCAACCAATCTCTACCATCATCTGAAGATTGCTGTTCATTTTTAGCCCTCTCTGATTAGGTGTAGATGATTGTTCTTCATTTTTCATTTGTATCTGATGTAGGTTATCAATATCTACCGATTGTTGATATGTATCATTCAGCTTGCCATCTTTTAATTTAACCTCAATCGGCTTTTTACTCTCTTCATCCAGCTTCAAGTATCTGTGGAATAGTTGTCCATATAGCTTATATTGAAGTTCTGCAGACGTATCATTATTCTTCAATATGCGTTCAAGCTCCATTTTGAAATCAGACATTTGCTTTCTCAAACCGTTATTAGAATTTTGATCACTTTTCTTGTCAAACATGTCTTGCGGAACAAGAACCATTTTACTAGTGTATTTCATGTTTTGATAACTTTGGGTAAAATTTCAGTAGCAAGTGCTAGCTGAGGGGGTAGAAGTATAGGTAAAAATCCACCACTTTGTATAATTTGCTGCTTTTTTGCTCTCAAGTTGATCTTTTGCTTTGATGCTAAATGTCTTATAATCTTGCTATATTTAGCAAGCTTTTTCTTCTTTAGGGTACTTATAGGAATATTTCCTTTCAGCAGGTTGTGACAAATTTCACATAAACAATGCACAAATTTATCCTGCAAAGTTTTTAATAGTGCACTTCTTCGTTTTGTATGATTACTGCAGCAATTTAAGACATGTAGATGGTGAATGTACTTTCGCAGCAACTTTGACATGGCATTCTAATAGAAATTCAAAATCAATAATGAGACATTTCAGATAGCAACAGGTATATATATATATACATTTCAAGCTGGGGGTCGTCTATCATAGAGTGCATCCATCAGAACTGATATTTCATTGTTATCATACAGATTCAAACCATTTAACACTACACTCTGCAAAGTTTCATGCGTACAACACACATGTGTTTGATGATCTCCAATTAAAGTTGGACAATATTGCGTATTTGTAAATTGTCCTTGTCCGGGCCTACACCATATGGCATTTCTAAGAAAGTTTCTTAAATGTACCGCTTCATGTTTGTTATATGAAGTAATAAAACCAGCTCCTGTGAAACTTTTGTAATTTATGATTACAAGTTGATGATTCTTTATATTCTTGTCATCCTCGAGATCAATACTCTCAATTTTTGTATTGAGTACATTGAGTAGGGAGGGTACCATATGTTTGCTAATGTTGAATGTAGGTGCACTAATACTATCAAAATTATTGCTCATGTCACAGATGGCATAGAGATTGCCATTGTGGGGTATTTTTGTTGAACATCTTTCAGAATCAGGATTAAATAAACTGCCCGTTTTGTTGCAAGCCAATGCTCTTAATAGGAAATTTCGGAAAGATACTTGTGCAGCCAGGGTTATGTTGTAAAAATCTACTCCAGGAGCAGAACCATAGGACCTCATCAAAACGAGATGACTGTAGGAAAGATCATCTGCACTTTTGAGGCTTGAGCAGACAGCTAATATCACAGCTGCAAGAAAAGTGAAACACATTGTTTTATTATAAGCCATCACCTGAGAAACAACTGTTCACCACCAAAATACAAACACAAAACTGAATATTATAACACGCACATTGCTTATATACAATAAATGGTTCAGGGAAAACTGGAAATTTCATTTTGTAGTATCAATAAATAGAAAACGTTTCTATCATATACACTGCTTTGATTGATCAACATGAAGTAGAACTTGTCTTCCTGGCTCAACCCAGCAAACAGTTCATCGATATACTGCGCGTCTATGCATCTTTTTCTTAGTTCTCCAAAGAGCTCCAAGGTGAAGAACCGAAATCCAGTAATTTTATTTTTCCTTCGTTTAATTTGATGAAATTAATATATTGCACAGCCTTTCACTTGTAATCTTCTTTCCGATTTTGGCTGAATCTTGACCATAAAACATCAGCATATTGAGCTTGCATGCACTTAATGATGGGTACTCCTTAAAATTACATATACAATGTATTTAATTATAAATAGGTGCACATTATATTACCTATTATTTTTGCCATAAGTCGTATTAAAAATAATTCAAATGATGCTAGAGACATTGGAAATAGGACTGCTTGTCTACAAGTACTGATGAGTGAATAAGAGCTTGCAGATTATTCTTTCAAGAGTTTGAGAAAGGAATTTACAGTTTGTTTATTCAGCTCAATTGTTGCCAAATTTAGGCTCTTGAATTGACCATCTTCATCGCAGCATGCATGTATGTCAGCATTTAATGGTACTGATATCTGATATAGAGGCCAATATTCATGCATTTCATGTAGAGGGCATAATAAGTATTTTTCAATAAAGTGTGCAACATTCTGTCTACTACTGGCATTGACTGAATACATTGTGATTTCATCATTCTTTATTTGCATCAAAATGAATGATTTTTCCTTCTGAATAGAGAAATTGCTTGTTAAAGCGGGTGCCCTGGTGTCATGTAGAATTGACCAGAAAAATCCTCCGAGGAGCAGCATAAAACATATACTGGATGCTATTTTTCCATATGTCTTGTTGTCAAACATTCCGATTAGAAGGCATTGTGGAGGCGGACTTGGGGACATACCATTTGATGCATTATATACCCTTTCCATTGTTGTATCAAACTCCATTTCCTCAACAGTGCGCAAGTTATCCATAATAGAAGCAACTTATCAGTAGATGTTTATAAAAGAAAATGATCCAAGCTGACAAGTCGATGGCCTATATATCTTTTATCATGGTACATATATAATCATACGGGCATCAGTTGGGAAGATATTTGTCCTGAGTCTAAATTTATCTGGTGTGTCTTGAGTCAAATCAATAATCAAATAGCCATAAGATGACCCAGTTGCATCTTCAAAGGCTTCTATAAAGCGTTTAGAACCTGGAAAATCTTGCCCTCCCAATGTCTAGATCTGTAGTCTATCTGCTGGATTTTTCATTAGCACCAAATATTGAGCATTTATTCTGCTTGTCCTCATTCCTTCAAAAAAAGCATTTTGGACAATGTGTATAACTGATAAATTCCAGTGATGAGAGCCTCTTGTAAACAACTCATTGAGCCTCTTGTCAGTTTTCATTTCCTGCATCATGTCGTCTAGAACTAATAGTTGAGGCTGTTGTTTGAAGCTTTTCAGAACCTCGATAGATCGTAATCCTTTGAGGAAAGAAACATTGGTACATTTGTTCTGCAAATCAGTGTAAGTTTTCTGCCATTCAGTATAACACCATATGATTCTCGTTGGTACTGGTTCGATCATTTGTTTGGCGAACAAGATTGGTTTTTTCACAAACTCAGTTTTTCTGGATTTGGTAGGAGCTGAGACAATACAATTGAAAGGGTGCTTCCAAGCAAAGTTGAAACTAGCCATTTTATTAAACATATAAAACAAATGAATAAGCAAATTAACACATCAATATTTATACTTTTCATCCATAAGGTACAGTTGTAAAATCTTTCACAATAACGCGTTTATCATATACAACTCTAAATTTTTTTTGTACAGGTCTAGTTACTACAGTATGGTCCTGTTTTCTATCAATTCTTTCAGTTACTACATTAATTTCTTCTGTATCATTAGATATAATGAACGATTTTACCATTTGTTTTAAACTTTCAAAGTTTACTTGTTTCGCTACTTTGTGGTTTAATGTAATACCATGAACTTTTGTTATGTAATGCAGTTTCTCGTCCTTTGTACTATATACACAGTAGGAGTAGTTCTTTGGACCACCACTGATAAATTCCGTAATGTAAGATCCCTGGCCGTAATCCTTAAACTCATCCGTCATTTCACCCAAAGACCATCCAATTGGTACTTTATATTCATTGGTATCGCTAATGTTTGATAAATAAATGACACTATCTGTGTCAAAAAATAAAACATGTCGCTCCAACTTTTCAATATAAGAGTAAAGCATTAGCCGGGCTTGAGTTGTCGTATAAGCTGCTATCACAGGGTTGACCTAAGGCGATGTTAAGACAAATTCTTCTTTCTCTGTGTAGCTGACAGCAATGAGAGTTTCACTAATGATTGTTACACTCTGAATAATTGCAGATGGATCAAATATAAGGCCGAAATATTCCTGCCGATTTGTAAAATAAACTGTCTTAGTCAAATTATTTCATTGACCAAATTGAAAATGGTATGAGAGATTATAGAAACCATGTTTACAGTTTTAAAAATTCTTACTTTGCCGCAAAATGAATTTAGCATCAGCTTTGCCAAAGCCCATTTGCCTGGATTTTTTTTCAATTTCTGTTCTGTCCAGCATTATTCCTTCATGCTCCTCTATATCCCTCAAGTATGCCTGCCTAGAGGCATCATTGTTACAATGCGCGGGCCAGCCTTCCGCTTCCTACAAATCACAATAATATATATAAAATATGACTTAATGTTTGTTTTACCATTTTCATTTTCATAAAAGTGTTCACATAGCTGGTGAATAAACCGCCATCTGGATTGGAAATTTGATCATATCTATCCACAGCTTCATAATGCCAAACTTCAAAGACTTTCAAAACCTGAAAATGGTTCTTGGTTAAACAAATCTCACATCAGCTTATCAAATATTACCTTGTAGCCTTTATCTAGAGCTTTGTAAAGTTCCATTGTTACCCACATTCCCAGCAAGGCTCCATCCTCTCCATTGGAATGTGTACACTTGGGTAGCTGTAAGTCGGTGCATTGTTGACATAATGGAAATGTTAATTTACCATTTAAATGATAGGGTAAAACGGGGTGATAGAGATCTTGTGGAGTTAAAATGAGGCACTTGATCAAGCCTTCCTATGGTTTTTCATTGATGTCTTTGAAGTTTTCCGTAATTAGCAATGGATGTCCAATTGGATATACACCATACTTGTTCATATATGGGTACAAACTACATACATCAACATAATTTATCCTTTCTGTTTTCTCAATCTTGTGGTACAGCTTTATGGCATTTGTACGACCACCGTAGAAAGCTACAAGAGGGAAACTTAAAAAAGAAACACATGACACAAAAAGATCTTACCATCTCTTGGATTCGAAGGTTGATTTCTTGAAAAATTCTGATTTCTTAAAAAATTCAGCCATCTCAAGATTGTTTGCGAGCAAGATGTCAAGCTCGCACTCCCAAAGCTCAATGAGCTGATATCCTAGTTGTTTTAGATGTTGTCGACCTGCCATTGTTCTCATGTAGGCATCCCCGGCAGTTGAAACTTGATTGGCTGTGAGATGGTTCCTCTGCTTCATGCATTTAGGACAGCCATGCCCATAAAACTCATAAATTGTACCTCCATCGATTCCATCTACCTTGTAAGAACTGACCCAGACTTCCTTACCATTCAAAGCATGCCGGATACGCAGGTTGTTTTTCACATTCAACCACTGAAGCCACATAATGGCCTTTACGGATTGTTTGTCTTTACCCTGGTATCCATTATGTGGTACTAAACCTATCGTATCTTTCTTTAAAAAGAGCTTACGATACACTCTATTGCATGCTCCAGCAATGGTGAGTGATTTTTTGAATGGATCCACAGTTGTTTCACGCATGAATATGTTTCGAAACTTGAGGCAGGCTTTGACGAGCACATCTACATCATTTTCGCCATATTTGATAAGCTCTTCTTAGAAATTGAACATCTAAAGATGGTGATAATGTCAATTTATTGTACAATTATAATTTTATATCAACTAACCTTTTCTGTTTGCTGATAATACCATCGCATAAATTTGTCGTGGCTTTCCCCCTTCATGGTGTCTGGTGAATAAAAATGCACATCTGGCCATTTTCCAACATAATTCCAGTTTTCCTGTCTGTTGAACAAGTGCGGAAAGTAGCCTTTACAGAGTTCATCAATTCCAAATGCTTTTCGTGAAGCGCTGAGTGGCATAGGCAGAAAATTGAAGGAATCGATAACTTTGATGCTGTCCACTGTCAGGGAAATGATGTTCAACCCTGAAAAAGCAATGTATTTAGTCATTTATATAATCAATATCTAATCTCACCTTTTGTGACAACTTTCGGAGCAATGCCTTCTTTATACAAATATGGTAAAAGGAATTGTGAATCAAAGCCCTTGGCGTTATGAGCTATTGCAGTTGTATTTTTCATGGGTATTTTTCATGGATGAGTTGAACAGAAATCTACAAAATTTGTTCAAGCAGTCCTCTCCGATGAATGTTTGTTTTCTCGGTCCACATCGATGACACACAGTATCAGAAGCCTGATTTTGACATGTATCACATATTACATGTGCAATACATAAATTTGGCACATGCTCCAGCTCTTCACCAAGCTGAGTCTTCCTTAATACACACTCTTGAGTGGTTTCAAAATCAAAGAAAACAAAATGTGGGATGATTTCCAGATTTTCCCGTTTTGATTTTTATTTTGCACATGCAGCCTGATCATCCCACAGACTGTCTCCATTGCAGGAGTCTAGGTGTACCAACTGCTCTTCTTCAGTCTGAGAATCATCTTCAACATCAATTCTTTGCATGTAGCATTGGTGACCTATAAGCAAGAGATTAATGAAAAACTTATCCCATAGTAAATTGACATTACTTACCTTTTATCAAGAGTTCCTGCTTACAAATTCGGCATTTGGTGTAACCACACCAGTGTTTTGATAAACCACTTTTATGCACATGTCTCTTGCATGAAGTGCATCGGTGAATCTTGTCACAAATCGAAACAGTCTTTGTAGGCTTTTTTTTGGTCCCGGTAAATGTGGCATCATATTCTCATAGATGGTTGTTGTAGCGAAATACACTGTTGAAGTAACAGTTGCGTTCTTCGCAAATTATAATTTCAACCTGTTTGCAAGGTGGATGATGGTAGCATGAAGTGCACTTGTTGATGCATCGATGATTATCTTCTGTGCTGTATGCTATGTTGCAGAGTTAGCACCAGTATGATTGTGAAAAAAATCCTGGCATAGAGCTAATGACCGTGTAGTGCTGGTCATGATAATACAAGTGGATAACCTTTTCAGCATTATTATTCCCTAAATGAATCAAATGTTGCATTATGACAAAGAAACAAATTAGAAACCCACCTTCAAAGATGATGGCGCAATAGTGCTCCTTGCTAAACAGCTTAATGTAGAACAGGCAAGAGGTAGAGGCTATACTTTATCAGTTTGTCTATGTGAGTATTATATACAAGAACCAGTTTGATATGCACTAAGAAACAAAGCACACAAGCTGAAAAGTAAACATCCAGTTTTTAGAAAATGCGTGGGTGGCGCCCTGAAGGACCCCTAGGTACTACTCTAATGTAAAATATTTCTTATTTCCACTAATGTCCATTTATGGGTACTCCCTTAGTTCTGTACATCCTAGTTAACCGCAGTTCTTCGATCCTCCAGTTGACAATTAAAATTGATAATTCCATCCATGATTCCACTGTCAAATCTTCAAAAAAATTCCATGATTTTAGTATTTGGTACAAATGTTGACATAGTTAGGGATTTAGGGCTTATAAGTGTTTTCAAATATTGCAAGCCTATGCAACAATAATATTCTGCTAATGACTTAAAATTTTCCAGCGCTCTCCCTTTCATCACTGCCTATAAAATGTCATAAAATACCCAAAAATAAATTTGAAAATCACATTTCTAGCAAGTTTCCTCACTTTTCCGAAGTCAACCTGAAATTTAAGAAATTGGAAAAAGATGCAAATAAAACAATTTAAATGATCATTAGGTACATTAAAACTCCAATGTTCACATCAACCAGGACATTAAACTATTTTGTACACCTAAATCCAGTTTCCTGGCACAATGTACTTTTATCACCCTCCATGAGCATTTGCCATTTATTTTTATACATGCTCCTAATATGCATCATATCATGACAGCCTTCTTTGTGCAAGGCCTCTGGTGAGTACATAGTAACATATATTGTTAATAATTGTTTTTTAAATTTTTTTTTAAATTTTAACTTTTCAAAATTTTTAATTTTCAAATAGGAACCATGACTGAGATGCTAGGATAGCATTTCCATGCTCCAAAAGTCAAAATTGGCTTCAGGAACTGAGTCTAAGTGATCTGTGCCAATTATATCTGCCAATTAGGGTTTTGCATCCCTAATAAGTGGATATAATTGGGGGATATGGTTTTTTAGGGCTCCTAGGTGTAGGAAATTGCTTTAGAAGAGTGTTTTTGGCATTTTTTTGGACGTCGGACTTAAAAAAAAAGAATTTTGAAAAAAATTAAATTTTTCATTTTTTTACTTTTTTTTAAATTTTGATTTTTTTTCAATTTTCAAATAGGAACCATGACTGAGATGCTAGGACAGCATTGCCCAACTCCAAAAGCCAAAATTGGCTTCAGGAGTTCAGTTTAAGTTTTTTGAAGTTTTAAATTTTTTAAAATTTGGATTTCTAACTTTTCTGAGATGCGTGGATATTTAATTTTGTACAAATTTACACAGAAAAATGATGCTGTCGATGACATAAACAAGGACAAACTAGTATCAGGAGGGGACATTGCAATGGAGGACACATCAACGGATACCTGGAATTGCACATCTAATGGCGCAAGCAATGCGTTATTGATTGGATTGGATTCCGGGCAATGTCCAAATTGCAGGGGATATTACCATCAAGATTGTGAAAATGTGTAGAAGGCCATTTATTTCAAAAAATGAATACCAAAACCATATTGGGAGTGCAGCATGTGCTTCAAAATAACACGTTTTTGATGGGCACCACCGGCTTTCACCATCAAACCAGAAAACAAAACCTACAAAGTGAAGAATACATTTACATTGGACTCATGTTTTGCCACGTTCTACATGCACATTAAATTCAATCCCAATTTCTTGGAACAGGTATATTAATTTATACAGTTTGTTCTGTGAACCAATTTCAGTTTCTAATTAACACTTTTCAGATACCTCCGGAACTTTCTCAGTTAGGGGTCTCTGGTATTAGCCCAGTGGGCAGCTAGGAAGAAGCCCTATTGTTGTGGGCAAAGCATCTACATAACATCGGCGCTTTATGACTTGACAGATACCTTGAAATAGAAAATATAACACAAATAGATACTTTCGGTGCAGTGGAGAAATTCTTCATCAATTTAATCAAGCCACTGGTCCACTTGTACTGAATATTGACTTGCAGCAATAGCAACTGCTCAAGCAAAGGAGTTGTAACCCGAATTGACTTGCTGAACAAGTAAAAATAAGAAATGTACCAAAAAAACCTTTTTTACATTTTCTACTTGGCAAATTAAAGACAAAATGGATAAATTTGTATGCTGAGAGTTTTGTAAATGCCATGAACTATGTAAACAAAGATTGAGTGATCAAAGATGCGGCAGTAGGCCTACTATAGATCAGCCTGAATTGGTGTAACAGATACCTCTCATGTTGCCACCAATTTTTTTGTGAAATGCCCCATTCATGGATATATTGGACCTTCCCCTTACTTGGACCGTAATAAATAAAAAGTTACTGTTTCCTTCTTAACTTAACTGACTATAAATTAATGTTTCATTCACACATTTTTTACAGATTCCGTCTAGGCTCAGTAATACTCCACAGTCAGAGCCATTTCTGGTGCATTTTAATAGGACCCAACATGGATACCTTGTCATATTATTTCTGTGATAGAATGAATTCAGAATTGTGAGAAGTCAACCTGCATAATGTTGATGAAAATGTGAGTCAATGTTTATTATGATACACATTTTATTTTGCCATTTAATTTTATCATTATTAATTGTAATTTTTCTTGCTCAAATATGTGACCAAATTTTCATGTCTAGTTTAACTTTATGTGATTTCTCCTTTTTCCAGTGTTTTAATATTGTAATTTGTATTATTTTAATTTTTCTCGCATTGTTGTCCGCAAAACATACAATGCCCAAAACATATCCACTGATTAGACATGGAAAAAGCAGATTCTGCATCCGCCAATTGGACATAAATATCCCCTAAAAAAGAGCAGATATTAATCTGCCAACAATATCCACATCCGCCAATTAGACCATATTGGCAATCCACATCTGCACGCAGATTCCGCCGATTAGTGATACCTGAAACTTTATATCTGCTGGGGGTCAAGAAATCATCCTTGCTGAAAATATTACCACATTGCATCTCTTTGGCAATAATGTTGGATTGCTTCGTGCACAGCTGCTGTACCCTAACCCCAAGCCTAAGGAAAATTTTAAACTGGAAAATTTTCAGTATATTTCCCTTTTAAAAGGCATATAATGCATTTTCGACATCTCAAAAATTTTGACCAATCAACAAGGGGGCGGTTATTTCGGCCAATCTAAAGAGGGCTAATGCTTGGTCCCTAATGCTTAGTGCGACATGCACCTTCTTCAACAAAGTATTGGGGGGAGTGAGATCTGTCATCAATCTGATTGGTCGAAAAATTTTATACCCTCACTTTGATTTGTCAAACATGGTAGTCCACTCATTCTTAACCGTGAGTCTAAGCTTAAGCCACCTAAACCTCAGCGTAGACCTGAGCCTAAGCCTACGAATGAGCCTAAGCCTAAGCCAGAAAATTTGCCAGAACAACTAAAAAAATCAATAAATTTTTTTGACCAATCAAATTAATGACAGATCTCGCTGCCCAATGCTTTCTCTTTCTTCACCTCACTAGTCGCCAGCGTTTTTTTGTGCCAATTGGCAAAAACAAGCCAAAAAAATTTGTGCTAATGGCACAAAAAATTTTTTTTTACTAGAAACATACCAAAAACTGTCAAAGTTTAATAAAAAGTTAATGTTTAACTCATTGATTTTTTGTTAAAAATTGTCCCCAACCTTTTTTTCAGCTAACTATGTCAGTGAGATAAGAAAAAACAGTCTTCATATTTAATGAAGATTCACATTTATTTCTTTGACACAGTTTTTGAGAAAGATCAATTACCTCAAGTCTCTTGCTTTTTGAAGCGATTATCATACCTGTAATTGGGCAGGGTTGGGGGGACCCCCCAAATTGTCCAACCCTATACCTAAACCCCCAGACTTGGAAAAATTTGGCAATACACCTAAGTTCAAACGTAAACTGCATTATTGTCAGTCATCGACAGATATCTCAAGAACAACTTAAAACTAAAGCACTACAGAGGTTTACTCAAATGCAGAATAGAATTTTGCATCAGAAAAGTGTAATTTGACCAATCCATATTTTTGTAAATTTCTAATAACATGAATAGAATTTACAAAAAATAATCTGAAATGGTGCAAATCTATCAGAAATTGAAATCCACAGTAACCCGAAATTTTTTCTAAAGCACAAAACTTCTGTAGTAACTTCTGTAGTAGTTTCATGATCTATGGCTCAAATTGAAGATGAAAAGATTTTTTACAAACACAAACATGTCTGTCATGAGGGGGGTTGGGGGGACCTCCTCCCCAACTTGGCCAACCATATACCCAACCCCCAAACCCCCCCCCCCCCTCAGTTTGGAAAAAATAGCAAAAAATTGGCAAAAAGTGTGTTTTCGGCCTTTTTTGGGAAAAATTTCGACTTTTTTCGACCCCCTTCCCCTAGATTTCAGATTCACCCTCCCCCCCCCCCCCCAACTGGTCCGACCTCTTACAGGTATGAACACAAATAAGTTTTTTGGATGGAGTCAGTATTCCTGCCGTAGATAAGAGTTGACCTAAGGCTATTCTGTTCCAGACAGTTCACATTGACATCGATCACTCTTTTAATCTTTTTATTCTATACAAAGATAGAGAATTAAAAATGCTATCGAATAGGCTATCACATGCTTTTTAAAGTGAACATGGGGAGAAGTTTTGTAAATTCTAAAATTTCGTGAGATTCCAGCTGTCAAGATCATGCATAAAGCCCTGTTCATACTTCTGCTTGGCAAGCAAATTTACCCTGAGCATGCTTGGTGAGCATGCTCGCCGAGCATATTCAAAGCACAGCTCCGAGCATGTTCGACAAGCATGCTCGGGGATGCTCAGCCAGCATCTTGCTCAGCGTGCATGCTCCGAGTTGGTTCATACTTCAGGAGCCAATTTTTCGTGGGGACAAATTTCATTTCTGCTTATGGATTGGTCTGTGAGTTTTGCGTTTTGAAATGTATTTTTCCAAAACCTAGTAAATTCGCATTCTTACCCATTTGTTGAACGTCAATAATTGCTTGATCAAAAGAAATCGAAGACGATGGTCAGTGCCTCCTATGAACAGGGTGAGGTCGCAGTTTGGTCAACATGCCACACTATTTCAACTGTTTTATTGTTGCCAATTTTTATTTTAATTTTTCGGCAATATGCATAAAAGTTTATTTGGTCAACAAACTATCTAACAGTTCCATGAAACTACATCAAATCAGAACTCTTGTTCAATGTTTAAAAAAATTCCATCGTCATTAACAAGTATATCATTCATGCCTGGTTGCATATGGAATTGACTTTGATAAAGGGAAGGTGCAGAAGTGGCCAGTTTCATGCAGGGTTGACTCTGACAAACTAAAGCTGCAGACGTTGTTGGTTGTATAATGGCTTGACTTGGGTATCCTGAAGCTTCAGACTGATTACAGCCAGCTTCTGTGTCATACAATAGATTTGTCACATCTCTTTTGATTCGTGCCTTGATGATATGTGGCAATCGTTTGAGAGTTGCAGACACAAATAAACCTGTAAATACATTTTTAAGTTACGTGCAACTAAAATTTTATGTGCAATATTTGCACAATTTGTTGGTCTTAAGTTTAAAGCAATGTGTCGTGATCTCTAACGTAAATTTGACTGAATGTAGACTCATCAAAATAATCATCATCGTCTTGAGTCAATTGTATTGATCGTAACTCTTGCAAAATCTCTGAAGAACTTTTCAAAAGAGCATTATCCAGCTTATGTTTCTTAACCGGACGATCGGAGGTTGACCATGGCGTAGTTTCAGTAACATCAGAGTTTGCCTCCCATTCATCTTGAAGGGACTGATCTTCAGCAAAAGTTGGATCTTCTGATTCGTCTTCACTTTCCATTGGTGGCATGTTGGATATAGTCCCATGCATTAAACAATGTATATTACTTCTTGATTGTGTCCTGCATACATGCACATAGGGGATGGTAGGGGGGAGGGTAAACCCCATATCTGAGACCCTGGCGGAAAAAATCGTCAAGCACCCCCCTGAACTTTTTCCAAGACCGTTTTTTGATGATTTTTGTGTATTGTGTATGAAAAACAGACTTGTTGGTTTTGTTTTGCTCACTCAACCCCTACCCTCCCCGAAAAAAAGTCCATGGACCCTCCTCCAAGAAAAATCTTGCCGTGCATGTCTGGTGTCCTGTCACTCCAAGTTTCCCATTACCTCAAGTGTCCCAGTGCCTCAAGTGTCCCATTGTCTTGTTACTCTGAGTAATGCTATAAATCCCTGTATCCCATCCCAATTAATGCAATTTTTTACAAAAAATGGTGTCCCATTACTCCAACAATGTTATATGAATCTTCTGAAATTCCTCTCAGGTTACTTTAACACTTAAACTTAACAACTTCAACAATACCCTAAGAAAAACATAGAAAAAAAATGAATACAAGGAAAAGTATAAGACAAAGAAAGAACAGCATGAAAAAAAAACCAAAACATAAACAAAGACACAGGAAACAAAATAAAAATAAATACAATGAATAATAATTGTTAAAAAATAAAAAAAAAGAAATAAAGAAAGAGAAAATTGAAGAAATTTGTGCAACAAAATTTTTCACAAAATTATTTTTAAAAGGTCAAATCATCTGCATTTTGTCATAATTTTCTAATAATTTTGTAGTATATTTTAAATTGTCAAAAAATTATTTTTAAAATCAGCTATAGATATGATGAGAATAATTATCCAAATAGTTATCATGCAATGTTCATTAGAGGTCACTTAAATTACGAAATAAAAGCTTATGAGTTGAAAAATTTTCATCATTTTATTAAAAAAATCTTTGATAAAAAACTGCAACAACTTCTGAACACCTGCTTTCCCAGTTGTTTGAAATTGTGAATAAACGGGCCTCTCAGAGGAAGATAGCATCAAAAGATTATCTCAATCTTATTGCAATTTTAAAAATTAATGAAAATTTATGGAATCTTGGGAGGAAATGATGGGACACATGGAATAATGGGAATTTTATACATAGATTTGTAGCATTCTTGGGGTAAGAGGACAGTAGAAGTACAGGGAGACAAAGGTTATTTTCATTTCTTTGAAAGTTTTTTGAAAAATTGCTAATGTCCAAACGCAACTTACTGGCATAAAACTGGAACAGTATCCAAGAAAGTCATGGCATTGTAAAATTTCCACATTTGATCTGGTTTAGATGCTGCTGAACCAGATGAATTTTTCATTTTTATTTTTTTGCGTTCACGATGATATGAACTTCTCAAAATATCGAATTCGGTGGCCACATCAATAGCTGAAATGTATACCTATGAATATTTCATTCGATGTATAACATAAAATCAATTTCTTGAATATTTAGTTCCTCCTGAATTTCTTTGAAGACATGATGTTTTTTCCTGACATCCTTGTAATCGAGTGATTGAACGTTCCGCAGGAATTCTTTTTCACGAACAAGTTCAATAAGTTCAAATTTTTCATCTTCTGATAATTTTTTTCGAATAGACATGACAAAAAAATTTTCACAACAAAAAAATCTACACCCAGAACGCACGCAGCTTATTTTAAACTATATAAAAGGCAAACCGAGTCACAGTTTTGCATAGTTTTGCCTTGCCTATAGGCAGTTTTTCATTGTCTATACTTATAACGTATGTTGCTTGACGAGCATGCTCGAAGGAGTACAACATTTTTCTACTACCCCAACCATGCTTGACGAGCAAATTTTTTGTGCTCGGGGTTCTGCTCGCCCAGCAAATATTTACGCCCCGAGCATGCTCGGTGAGCAGCTTGCTCGACGCTGTGCTCGCCAAACATCTCCGAGCACAGCGTCGAGCATGCTCGCCGAGCAATGAGCAGAAGTACGAACCAGGCTTAAGCAGCAGATAAAGTCGGCGAAAAGTCTAAAAAGCTTCGGCCACATATAACTATGTCGGAGATGAAAATGTTTCATTTTGAACCATGTCCTTTGTTATGCCTCAACGAAAAGTCTTTGATGGATATTGCTTCCACTTCGGAAGTACTCATCGTTCAAAGTTCTATAGGATACAGGGATTGAGATTACTGTAATACTTAATTACTCTCCGATGCGCACCAATATCCACGTGAAAAAAGTGCCTTTTGGGAAAAATTTTCGGCTTTTTTCGACCCCCCCCCTCAAATTTCGGGTTTACCCCCCCCCAACTGGTCGGACCTCTTACGGGTATGGTGATTATTTCTTTCCTAACATAAAATCAATTCAAAAGCTTCATGAAGTAGTTTTCGGAAATTTCTACTCTTACTCATATCTTTTCGGCATACCTGTACTTGAGGCGGGGGGTTGGGGGCACTGTTTTTTTCCCCCGGGCCTTTTCCCCAAATGGATAAAGGGATCAAAATTTTTTTCCTCATTTTCCCGAAGTCGTTTTTTTCGCTTAAAAATGCTCAAAGACGCTATTTACGTGTTTTTGAGCTTTTTCAAACCTTCTGGTGTTTTCAGACCCGTTAATTCATTAAAATTGAAGAAAAAATTGAAATTTTCGAGTTCAAAGTTTAATCTACAAGCATTGGAACAAACTTTCAAGCAAACTATCCAAAAGCATAATGACTTTGAATTACATGAGAAATCGATGGTTAAGTCCTCTATGATGACAAGTGAGAACCCAAAAGGGATGTTAATGTTTCCGGCGCGCAGCGCCAGAAAAATTTTTTGGGTATTGATATTCTGCGACGCCGGAAAATCAATTTTCCGAACGTTTATTTCAAGAATTAGATTTGAATTTTGTGTTCAAAAGTCGTAATTCCTAGAATTTTACTTGAAAAATTTTAAAACCAGTAATAATTTATTTGTAAACTCTCATACTTGGTCGAAAATATATGAGTAAGCAGAGTATAAATTTCCGAAAGATATTTCCATGAAGCATTTGATTGAATTGATTTAACGTTAGAAAAGAAATAATTGCATCAAAAAGCTTAGAGACTTGACGTACTGATCTTTCTCAAAAGGAAAAAATGCGAATCTTAATTAAATATCATGATAAAATATTGAAGATTACCAATGAAAACATGAGATAATACGTTCAAGATGATGAAAACTATTATAGATTATATGATAAATGAAGGTAGACATGCTAAAAGCCGCGCCTGGGCTAAGTAATGCATAATAATGATTATTAAAGTTATAATCGGCGCGGAGCGCCGGAAAATTTTGAGATTATGACCTAAAAAGCACCAAAATGCATCTTTTCTGTATCCGATCCCCAAAATTTTCTTCCCCAAATGGGGAAAGAGCCCAAAATTTTTTTCCCCTTTCCGAATTTTTTTTCCCGAAAAAGCACGATTTGGAGAAAAAACAGTGGTTGGGGGGACCCTCCCAACTTGGCCAACCATGTACCCAACATCACCCAACCATACCTGTAAGACCTCCGACCAGATGGGGGGGGGGGGGTAGGAAAAAGTCGAAATTTTTCCCAAAAAAGGCCAAAAAACATACGCTTTTTGGCAAATTTTTTCCCAACTGGGGGGGTAAATGATTTTGGGTACTGGGATGGCCAAGTTGGGGTTGTCCCCCCCCCCCCCCCCCCCCCAACCCCCCCCCCCCAAGTACAGGTATGCACCCAACCCCCCGCCCTAGTTTGGAAAAAATTGAAAAAATTTGCATATGTTTTTTGGCCTTTTTCGGGAAAAATTTCGACTTTTTTCGATCCCCTACCCCCAAATTTCCGATCTACCCCCCCCCCCCCCCCCAACTGGTCGGAGGTCTTACAGGTATGCTTTTCGGCTATGTTCATGAGAGTTTACAAATGAACTGGTTTTAAAATTTTTCAAATTTGTAGAAATTACGACTTTTGAACACAGAATTCGAATCAAATTCTTGAAATAAAATTGATTTTCCAGCGTAACAGAATGTCAATATCCAAAAAAATTTTTCGGCGCAGCGCCGGAAAGATTAACATCTTTTTGGGGCTCTCACTTTTCATCATAGAAGATTTAACCGTCGATTTATCATGTAATTCAAAGTCACTGTGCTCTTGGATAATTTGCTGGAAAATTTGCATTACAATGCTTGTAGATTAGACTTCAAACTCGGAAATTTCAATTTTTCGTCTATTTTAATGAATTAACGGCTCCAAAAACACTATAAGGCTTGAAAATGCTCAAAAACACTTAAATAAAGCGTCTATGAGTATTTTTAAGCGATAAAACGACTTGGGGAAAAATATTTTGACCCCTTTTCCCATTTGAGGAAAAGCCCTGTGGGGAAAAACAGTGTTTCTAAGATGCTTTCATTGATTGATTGAAAGCAACGACTGTTACGAGACCGTTTTTTACTTTTGAACTATTTTTCTTAATAGGTATATAAATTTTGAACTGTTTTTCTTATTTAATTCTTTTTTGCATCTTAAATTTTTATGCACCTGTTCACTGTTTTTTGTACTCGACTCGTTCGTACTGGTATAAACGACGGTCTAAAATTTGTTTGTACTTTTCTAAAAATATTTCAAATGAAATGAAAAATATTTATTGCTGTTACACTAAACAAAATGAAAAGAGAAATGCAAAATGAAATACATAATATAATGTCGTATGAATAATAAGAATTGTAAATCGACTCGCAAAACATCTAGATATTTTAGGAAACTTGTAAATCATGCTGCAATAGGGTGCAAAGGTTACTTGGAAATTAACAACTTACATACACCCCCTAATTCGATTATCGAAGTTTAGAAGTTTAATTTTTCTTTGAAAGTGTGCGAACTGAGAGCATTAACGATATCAAAAGATGAAGAGTTCCGGACGTTAGTATAACGGTTAAAAAAATCAAACTGGCAGGCAGTGGTTTGGACTGATTTTATCGTCAATCTTACATCATGATTACGAGGCGTATTGTTGTTGTTTATACAGAAAAAGACATCAGGATTTAAACTTGTTTTTTTGAGGATTATGTTGTACGTGGTGTAGGAATTTTAGATGAGAATCAACGTGACATATTCATCCTTACTACAACTTAATACATAGCAAATTATACTGTACTATATTCTGATTATTAACTATAGTACTCGATTCTTTATTTGTTTTCTTAAGAATTAGACAGACTCAAAAGTAAAATTATGAATGAATGAATGAAGAAGATTTATTACCTGTCAGGCGAAATATAACACAAGAAAAGAAAAAAAAGGTTAAAACGTGAAAACAAACGATTAAAATGAAATAAGAAAATGAAGAAAAGTTTCGAAAACTCAATCGACAGCTACTTCAAAACGACAAATACAATATCGCAGCGAAAATATGTGCTACAGTAAACAAGTTAATGATGGTAATAGGAAGAGCAGGTTACATATTTGTAACAGGCTAACGCGCTCCCCCGAGATAATCAGAAAAATCAATCTTAGAGATTTTCGTTTTGAATGTGTGTAAATTGGAAGAACTAAGAACTTCAGCTGAAAGTTCATTCCAGATATTAACGTACCTGTTGGAAAAATCATATAATCTAATGTTTGTTTTAGCTTTACCTATTTTGAGTTTGTAGTCATTTTTACAATGGGTGGACTCGAAATTACTGGTAATAAAGAAGTCCGATTTTTGCAGACAGGATTGGCCTTTAATAATTTGAAACATCATGCATAAGGCGGCACGTAGTCGGCGTATTTCTAAGTCATCAAGGCATAGCTTAGTTAAACGCTGATCATATGAAAGGATAGACCCAAAACCACATATTCTCTTTGTGAATCTTCTCTGAACTTTTTCAATGAGATTTATGTCAGAGGCATAGTAAGGGTTCCAAGCAGTTGAACAATATTCTAGCAGGGGTCTAACATAAACAGTAAACGTGCGTACAAGGTTAGAAGTATCATGGGAAGTAAAGGTTCTAATTATCAAAGAACTTAAGCCAAAGGCTTTCTTGGTAATTGATGCTATGTGATCTCTAAAACTCAAGTTTTGGGATATAAGTACGCCCAAGTCTCTGACGTATGGGTTTTCACCTGGAATTTCAGACAATCCTAAATCGTAGGGGACCTTTGGATTTGCATGGCCCATATAGAGAATAGAACTTTTTTCAGCCGAAATTTCGAGTTGCCATGTTTTAGACCAATTGAAAATCTGATCAAGATCATCTTGAAGAGTTTTACATTGTGTGGAGGTGTTAAAAATTTTCACATCATCTGCGAAAAGATAGACATGGGATTTTAAAGTATCAGGGAGGTCATTTATAAACAAGAGGAAAAGAGTTGGACCAAGAACACTCCCCTGGGGGACACCACTGCATACGTCTGATGTTAGGGAAAATTTGTTGTTAATGCAGACTTTTTGAGTGCGATTTAAAAGGAAGGCGATGATCAAATTCGCAAGAAAACCACAGATGCCATAGTTTTTCAACTTTAGAGCAAGCTTACTATGGGAGACAGAGTCAAAAGCTTTCTGAAAATCAATGTAAATCAAATCAATGGAAGATCCTGAATCAATAAGGTTGGTCCATGAATTTTTGCATTTGAGAAACTGTGTTTCACATGACTTTTTTGGCAAAAACCCAAACTGAAAGGGAGATAATAGAGAGCTTCTCTTAAGGTAATCTAAAATAGAAGAGTTAATAATGCTTTCCATGGCTTCACAAGCAATACAACAAAGAGAAATTGGTCGGTAATTGGAAATCGATGAGGAATCACCTTTTTTGTATACTGGGATTACATTTGCAGTTTTCCATATCGATGGTAATGCCCCAGATCTAAAAGAAACCTCAAAGATATGAGAAAGTGGGTCGGCCAAACAATTGGATAGTTTTTTCATAAAATAGGCACATAACCCATGAGGACCCAAGGCAAGGGACGGATTCAGTTTACGAAGAGCAGCACGAACTAGCTCAACAGAAAATGATGAATTGGAGATTTCAGACATAGTTCTTTGGGGAAAAGAGGCACAGAACCATTATCATTGGTAAAAACTGATGTGAAATAATTATTGAAAAGTTCGGCCTTTAGATCTTCATCAGAAATAATTTCATTACCTATACAAATTGGGGGAATAGCTCTATTTGATATGATTTTTGGATTTTCAAAATTATAGAAACTTCTGAGATCTGATTTGTCAATAAGTTTCTTTTCAATGTCGATTTGATGTGATTTGATTTGATTTTTCAAAAATTTACAATGACTGTTGAAAAGAAACTTCTCACGGGCTGATTTAGTTTTCCTATAGTTTCTCCAAAGTTTTAATTTTTTAGCGAGTAGCTTCTGGAGGTATTTGGGATATTTTTTTGCCTTACTTAGTTTGAATGTGGGTACGTGTTGTGTTATAATGGGCTTCAAAATGTCAATAAATGCTATGGTTTGCAATGTGATATAGGGGTGTGCGCAGGATTGTAAAACTTGTTCAATTCCCGCCCGTATTATCTTAAACCGATCCCACTCCCATCCCGCTCCCGCCCCTGATCTATTCAGACTTTTCATATAACATGGTTTACAGAGCATCCCATGGGGGGTATGGGGAGGGGGTATTACCCCGGTCTTAGATTTGGAAATTCAATTACCACCCCCATAAAAACAGCTCACTATTGCAAAAAATTTTGGACGTCATCATCCTTAGTAGGGTATAATATATCGAGAAAAATTGCACGATGTGTGCTTGAGAGGAATTACTCACTGGTCTTTTTGACACATTCTGAGCAGATGATAATGGGAAAGTATGCAACTTCTGTGCCATATAGCGATTTTTAGGAACGGATATCAGCACATTAATATATACTACTTGTAGGAAATCATTATATATATAATTGGGAGATCAAATAATGAGTTATGTAAAAATGTGATTTATCAAAGCATCGCCCCTTGGGAAGAAGAACATCATGTTCTTAAAATTCTTCCTCTTCATTCTCTGCTTTCCTTTTTCCAGCTTCTGCATTGAATCTTCTGTGCGCATTATGGTTATATTTCTACACCCAAGCTGTGGCATACTTTACTGCTTTGAGTTGAGGCATCTGAGGTCTGTTGAGGAATGGTAACTGGTTCCAAACTAGTGATTCATAATCAAATGTGATTAAAGCCCCATTCCGCATCAGCACTTCATATTGGAAGCATTGTTGAAACCCTTATTGGTCAAGGAATGTGGTCATACTCCTGATGATTGTGGAGCAAATAATAAGAATATGGTGTGCCCGATTTTTGAAATGTGCAGGGTTGATAATGTTCACGACATGATTGTGAGATAGAAAATGGGGTTGAAATAGTAACGTTTTTTGACCGTAAAAAGTGAAGTAGGGGCATTATTCTACTCATTTTGTAAGTTGTAAGTGAGAATGGTTTTGTGGGGAAGGTACCCACATCACCCCCCTCCGCAAGAAAGTTGAGAGCAAAAAAAAGGTCACGGCATATGTCAAGTACTACCCTTACAATTTACAATTTTACCCCTACCTAGATTTACGACCTTGGGGACCTTTGATGATTTATATAAGAATATACTTCGTAAGGTCGACCGAGAGTGAGTACTTCATAGCTATAAACAAATTTATTCTCTAAATCACAATTGTTTATTGAAAGCACTAAAAAACCCATAACATTATCACATTACACAAATAAAATATAATAACCAATTTATAACATAAACACATTGCAATTCAAAATTTTATCAAATAAACAGGGTTGCCGGGCTTTGGTTTTTGGTTTTTGTTTTTTTGGTTCTCTAATCTCTAATGAAGCAAAAAATCAAAAATATTTTGGTTTTTGGCGTGAAAATGCTTTAATCGAATCTTAACTGAGAAACAAATTTTAAAAAGGCTCGATAAATCGTTTTGTAGCATTTTCGGATGAACAGGCACATCCAAAGCACTTGATATTCATGTAAAAATTTTCAAGTAACCTAGCATTAGAATTTCAGGAAGTTTTCAAGCATTTAGTCGTAAATCTGGCAACACCTGCACTCTGACTACTTTTCAATGTTGTGTAGTAGATGTATACAGACATGCACGGCAAGAATTTTCCAGGGGGGGAGGATCCTTGGACTTTTTATCCAGGGGGTAGGGGGGATGGGCGAGAAAAAAAAAAGTTCTGAAAGCTCGTTTTTCATACAAAATGTGTACAAAAATCATCAAAAAAGCTGTCGTGGAAAAATTTCAGGAGGGAGAGTGTTTGACGATGATTTTTTGGGTCAGGGGGTGTCCAGGGTCTCATAAAAAGGGGTTTAGCCTCCCTACCTCCTATGTATAGTATGGATGTAGGTATCATTTATCTAACTTAAACAAGTCGCAATTAGATTTTGCTTTTACCGCAACGTTCTGCTCTCTGATATAACTACGGACAAAACAAATTATATTGTTTTTATAGCAGATATTTCTCGATTTCAACTGACATAAAAGATTTACGAATACTCTAAACTGCACACGAACACACTAAGTTAAACAATATATTATGCGAAGAAACTGAAGAAACTTTTGCTTGTGAAAGCAAATGTGTTACAGAATACAGTTGACTTCGTTAGGGTGACTTGATGAACAATATGATTTATCGACGTGTGCTGATATCGATGATGTGCGTGAATGGTTATAAAATGTATGATTTCATGAACATTGAATGAAATTTTTCTCGAACAGTCTAATACATAGTTTCATGATTTTCAATCTAGTTTTTGCAAAAATACAGTAAAGGTTATTTTAGCTTGAGCCCTACTAAATCAAGCAAAACCCTAAAAAACTGAAAATAGACAAAAAAAATCTCAAAAATAACCCTAAATTCACCCTAAAAATAAAAAACCGTAGATTTAGGTGAAAATCCTAAACCTGGCATCACTGGTTGGCAACACTTTCTCCGTTTTTAAATTTGAAAAAATTATCCGCCTACTACATTACAATATACAGTAAAGGTATCAAGTTAAAACAATGGTTCTTTAAGCTACTTACCTAGTTGAAAAAATTTGCAGTAGAAATGCCTTTTTGCGGGAAATGCGGGCGGGGAGAAATTTCAACAATCCCGTCTGCTCCCGTCCCGCTTCCAAAAGAGTCATCCCATTCCTGCCCGCATCCCGCCGCAGGAATGCGGGAAAAGTGGGCGGAAAGCGGGAACGGGATCCCGCGCACACCCCTAAATTGTGATGCACTATATCTTCCTAAATTTATTTTGACTATATTCACGGCGGATTTGAAACCCTATCGCTTTTACATTGATTGTTTATGTTCCTGTGGCCCTGATTTCATATTTGCCGAATTCCGTCTTTGAATTTTTTGATTGAATCGACGCAAGGAGATGGACATTATCCGCCGCAATTGACACCAGCTCATGTTACAAAGCTGTATAAGTGCATTCAGGCTTTTTTAGTCATTTTAGGGGCCTGGGCCCCTGAAAATTTGGGAATAGCTCCTAAAATTTTAGGTCTCATTTTGGCCCCTAAACTTTTGACTCATTCATTTATATTATAGTGAATTATACTATTTTCATTCAATTTTAGATTTAAAGTGAGTGTTTTACAGGCTCTAAAATTATAAAACAACGAAAACTTTCTAGCGTTTCGCGTCGGATTATATTCTATAATTTTTTGGATTAGTCTATTCGCTGTTTTCCTATAAATCAAGCTTTTGTGGGAAAAAAAATTTCGAAAAAAAGAAAAATATGAGGATTCGACAAGGAAAAGATGAATTTTAGTCCATTTCAAGGGTCAAAATCTCAATTTTTCTAACTTTTTTGTGACTAATTTTAAATTAGAAACGACTTTGGATTCATAATGAAGATGATTTTCATAAATTTCAAACTCGTAAAAGTACGATAATACTTTTCAATTTGTAAAATGATATATATGTTTTCTAGCCCTATCTTTATTGAGTAAGTTATCCTTAAATTGATTTGCAGCATACATGTAATTGGGGGGAGTGCTATGGGAACCCCCCCCCCAGAAATCGTCGACCATATGGCTAGCCATTGGGCGACCGCCCCCCCCCCAGGATTTTCCAATCCTATGGCTAGCCATATGGTAGCCCTAGGGACCCCCATACTTTTGGTCGGAAAAATACTGAAAAATGTCAATTTTTTTTATGTAAAATATCAATTTTTGAACAAAAAATGGTCAAAAACGTCAATTTTCTCGGCGCTTCGCGCCATAAATACATTTTTTATCATTTTTTAGACAAAAATTACTATTTCTTGAACGTTTTTCAGACTTTTTTCGTGAAAAAAATCAAATTTTTTTCCTTCAGAGACCCCCCGCCCAAAATTTTGGGAATTACTGACCCCCGGCCCAAAAAAAGTGGTTCGACCCCCCCCCCCCCAGACCTCGGGGCTCCGTTACATGTATGATTTGCAGCATCTTAGAGTGTCAGAATGTAAAAAAAATTTCGTTGTGTAACGTTGGAAAGGTACAGGAAACGACGGAAGAATAAGAACAGAAGCTGCATTATCAAAACCCCGCACTTTTGTGCCAGAAGGACAAGAACTCTTCGAATAAGGTTTCTGCAAAAATAAACGAAATATCGTGGCCCATCTTTGTACATGTAGAAAGAAGCCTGTAACCGAAAAACACTGATTGGAATAAATTTTAACATTGATTTTTTTACTGTTAAAAATTTTATTAACAGGAAATTTTGTCATGGATCAACTGATTGAATACCTATATAATTTGATCATATAGGTTCCACAGTGTGTTCCTTTTTTCAATATTATTCAATTAAAAATCTTTGGCTCTCAAAATTTTAATTCCCTAAAAATTTAGGCCTAGGAGCCATTTAACTCCTGGTTTTTAAACAAAAAAAGCCTGATTGCATTTTTAATTTATTATTTTTAGATCTTATTGCTTCACGTACAATGGAACTTAGTTCGAGTATTTAACCTTCCGTTCGCTATTAACTTCTTTTACGGGTTGGAAATGTTGGCGGTGCAGTTCGACGTCATCGAACGCGAAGAAGAAATTCTTCAATTGCCCGAAGGTTCCCTGCCACGAAATCAAGTCCTAGAATCGATTGTAATTCATGGCTACGGTCACGTGACTCTGTAAGCTCAAATTTATTTCCGGAAGTACGTCTCGTTTTGTAAATATTCTATTTTGACTTATATTTGAAAGCGCTTCTAGTGACTTAATTCGAACAAATTTAAAAATCAATCAAGATTTTTCTTGGAAAGTCTACATCTTCTCGTTAAGTACGCTACTGCGACTTTATTTTTTAAAAGTAAGAAGTGAACACATTGCGTGTATATAATGTGTGAAGTCCGTAGCCTGCGGGTCCAAATGTTCATCGTAGATTTTTAGATATTATTTTTTAGTTTTGGTCTCAATAATCGTTTTGATACGGAATTTCCTCCTCGTCTAACCGGCAAGGTGATGTAAAACTGAATTAACTAGATAATTTTGACTGAAATTTTATGTTTAGGTAGCTCCGGAGGAATTCCGAACGACAATGCATCGTATAAACAGCGTCCTTAGAAAAAATATGTCGATGAACATCCGCTGGCTATTTTGCGGCTGTTTATTTTGTTGCTGTACGCTCGGATGTTCTCTTTGGCCAGTCGTATGTTTGAATAAACGCGTAAGATTCAGCAGAGTGTTGCACTTACCCATTTCGGTATCAAAGTCGAGATTTATCGAAATAATATTTCTAATTTTTTCTACCGGTTTTGATTAAAGTCTATTCTCTAGACCTTCTGGTTTTCATCTAACATTACACTTTTATCGATGTTGAGATACTTCATTTCAGACGGTTCGGTCATTAGGAAAGACATTGGATTACGAAAATAATCATCTGTATAATAAAGTATATGGGTGGCTATAATGTCGAAATTACGTTCTAATCAGCAGTCATTTTCTAGCTTGGCCTTCATTGGAAACTCGGTCGAAACAAAAGTGATTCGAACAATATGACTGAATATGTATGTTATATATCAATTATATACGTAGTTACGTCAAGTTGTCAGAAATTCGGATAAGATGTAAAAAAGTTTAGAACTGAGAGTTTGTGAGCGTACTAAACTAACTTTTAACAATGTTTTGAACGAAAAATTATTCGATAAAAGCTTCGAGTAAAGAATTCGTGAGAATATCATCAGTTTTTGTCATTTCTAAAGCTACGAACATTTAAAAAAACGGCCAGCCAACACCTATTTGCAAATTTCGTTGAACTTGAATTCAGGTGCCCTACTTCTCTGTAGCGACAGAAAAAATATGTTGTAATCGTTTCTTCGTACATGTATAAAGATCGGCCAAAAAAAATTTGTACGAAGAAGAAAATTTTTGGTACTAAAAACGTCATTTTGTGTGTATTTTTGCACTAATCGTCTTCCAGTTAGAACTCAAGTTCATGTACATAGTACAAGACGGTATTAAAAATGCAGCCTCTGTTATTATTCCCTGTGTTCTTTCTCGAATCTTTAGGTTCTGAAATTCTAAAATGCCAGAAGATCAGTTTCTCGATAACTTATTCAAGAAATATAAGGTTCAAATTTTCTGTTCGATAACACATCTTCATCATTTTACAGATTAAAAAAACATACTCATACTTTACGTAAGTTTCAATAACTTCGAGTAAAACTTGAAATTTCTGAGAATTTCTATCACGATGATCCTGAATTCAAACTTGGCATTGTGTTTAAAAGCATAGTCGCATAAAACTTGAAAAAAGTTAAAATCTGGACCTCTGCCAAAATTAAAAATTTGTTTTTTATTTTCAACGCAAAATTTTTTCCTTTTTCGGAATTTTGTTTACAAAAACCACGTTTTGATGAAATATAATGAAATAAAATGTTTTCTGATTCTAGAGCCTGAAGAAGTGTTCTCTTACCCGGTTGTACATCGATACCAAAAAAATCTGTACGAAGCCAAAAATATTTGTCTCGTACAGAATAAAATGCTCATGATCGCACGTGATCAGCATAAAGAAAGGCTAGTCATTCGTCAAAAATAATTTCCCAAATCTGTTAATAAACGTTTTACTTACAATGGCTTACACATGGATCGAAAAGCTATTCAAATTTTTTCATTTTACAGGTCATAATCATCCAGTTTCTACCCAAAGCTCCGTTATGCCAGCCAGATTGACTACTAGAAGACGAGAGGTCCACTCATTTTCCCTCGATTTTTATTCTAAATTGGTGAGAAGCTTATACAACAAATTTACTTTCGTGTTGATTTGTATACATACGTATTTAAATTGTTAATTATTAGGTCAAATGCATAAAAATAGGTATATGACCCTTATTGACCGCAGATTTCGCTTTTGATGACCTTTGTTAAAGATTAATTATTGATGTTACTTATCGCATTTTCGTCATAGTCAAGTGCCACTAGTGAGTTGCCGTCAGTGAAATTTCTACTTAAACATATGTTAGAAATTGGTTTTGTTTTGATAATTGAGAACTTATCCATATTCTGAACGTAAAAGATTGATAATTTCTGTGGTCTTTAAAAAAATGAAAAGCTGCATACGTGCACGTTCGAATTTTAACTAAATCATCATCTACGCAGTGTGAAGCATTCAGCAGACAATTACTCGGATTTCACTTCAAATGTAAGTTCTTTATGAATGCTGTTTTTCTACAGTATTATGTGCAATTTCCAAGTTCTTTTATTGGCACTTGACAAGATTTCGTTTGCGTTGATGATATAATACCACTTTACTGTAAATCTTTGAGTGGTAAATTATGCCGATCAAGTTTTCGACTAAGAGTTCAAAAGTTTTCATATCTTTCTATGGAAGAGCATTAGGTTTCCCTAAAGTGACATTTGTACTAATTTCAGAACCTATAGTCTGTTTTTTATAAAATGCTTCCAAATAGAAAAGTGACACAAATCAGTACCGTCGTCAAAATCGTTTCCATAAACATCTTTGTGTGAAACTTTTCGCTCGAAAATTTGCTAAAGGTTAGGTCGATATGCTCACAAATTTCCAGTCCTACATGATATTTTGTTTATCAGAAAATCGCAAAAATCTGAAATACTACTTGCTTTCCACTTTCATTCCTTCGAAGCATTTTAAGAAAAACAGACTATAAACATAAATTCTGAAGGAAGCATTTGTTGATTCTTGACAATTTTCCAAAACAATATACTGATTAATGCGCTGAAATTATATCAAACCCGCTTTTATTGATTTTGTCTGAGGCATTCTGTAAAATGCTCTTTTGAACGACATCCTGATCGTGAGAAAAAACGCAAAATACGTCTCCTCGTGTCAGTATATCCTGAACTTATTACAGGTGAGTACGCAAGAAAATTCAGTTTTTGTAACACTTAAAACATATTCCTTCGATTCACCTTCACCGTACAACTGTAAACAAAAACTCGTATATTGTATGTGAATTTGCCGTGCAAGCTTTCTTAGCAGGCGCTGGCATGCCTGTAGAAAATAAAATGTGTGATTTAGTCGATTGCAGTTCCGTGTCTATCAGATTTTCATGCCGGAGGTGAGAAAACCTGATCGTTTGGCTATCGATTTGTTCGTGTAGCATCGGGGAAAATTACATCTATAGTTTCAATTGCCTTTGTTGAAAAACAATCAAAAGTTAATAGTTCAGATTTCTACACAATACAAATGAGATCATCGATTTCATAAATTTAATTTTCTTTTGATAGCTATTTCTAAAAGTCCTTCGGTGACGAAATTTTTCGTCATTGAAGCATCTTCCACATCTTTGGGCAATTCGTGTTCATAGACAAATTTTTCGCGCATTTTGGTCACATTGTCGGCTTTCATCTTTTCATAGGCAGCTCTGACCACTAACTTCGTTCCCTGAAAAAACGATTATCTATAGTCTGTTTCTTATAAAATGCTTCCAAATAATGAATCTGGAAAGCGAGTACTATTTTACATTTTCAGCATTTTCTACCAAGCCGTTCGTCATATGGACCTGAAATTTGGTGACGATACTCAACTAACACTTAGAAATTTTTTGAGTGAAAAAAATGTGGAGTAAAAGCTATGTGCAGGATTTTCAAGTCATCTAATATTTGTGTCATTTTTCATTTTAGTAGCATTTTATAAAAAACAGACTATAGATCTTTCCAAGGCCGTATTTAGGGGGGCGGGGGCGGCCGCCACCCCCTTGGAACTTTGTCCAATGTCGATTTTGTGTCTATCACTGAGAAAAATCTCAAAATTTTCCGGCGCTTCGCGCCGGTCAATCAGTATAACAGTCATTATTTTCTATCAGGCACGGCCATTAGCATATTTACTTCGACTTACTAGTTAAACTTCAACAGTTTCAATCAACTGAATTACCTGATCTCTTTTTTTATTAGTTACAAGACAAAATGATGGGCATGTTTCTCACTGTGGAAAAACTTTTTTTGATTTCCAAACCGAAATGATGCATTGTAGTGAACTTCAGAAGGTCAAACCTTCGAAATTTGCCGGCGCTTCGCGCCGGTCCTCAGTATAATAGTCATTGTTCCCTATCAAGCGCGGCCATTAACATATCTACTTCCACTTTACTAGCTAACTTTCATCAGTTTCTATCAACTGATTCACTTCATCTCTTCTTTTACTAATTAAGAGCCAATATTTTGCTGATAATTGAGGTTTTTGATCACTTCTTAAAATTTTATTCCCTTACTTCGTTTGGAGTTTTCCATAGATTTCGAAACGTGAGCCTTCGCAATTCGCATTGAAAACTGATGAAAACGTCATTTTAAGACTGTGAATTTAGAGCTCCTATCTAGTAAATTGTTGTGAACATTCATTTTCCAGCATTTTGGAACGCAAAAATCCGAAATTTTTTTCGGCGCTGCGCGCCGAAATAAGAAAGCTATTACAGTATATTAGTTTAATTCCAATTTATTATCGTTGTCATGAAAAGATTAATTTTTCACTAAAAAAATTCCTGGCTACGGCCCTGGATCTTTCTTGTGAGGTCAGATTATTCTGGAGCTAAATGTGCCCTCAAACCCGATCCCAAAAATTCAATGGATTTTCAAGATCAATTTGAACGAATCTACTTTTGAAATCGTTTTTAGCTGTTCTGAAGGTGTATCATACCTGTAACTGGGGAACCCTCCCCCAACTCGGTCGGACCTATAGTCTGTTGTTCATAAAATGCTTCCAAATAGAAAAGTGACACAAATCAGTACTGTCGTCAAAATCGTTTACATTAAGTTCTTTTTGCAAAATTTTTCACTCGAAAAATTGCTGAAGGTTAGGTCAGTAGGCTCACAACCCTTCAGTCCTACATGGTATTTTGTTTATCAGAAAATCGCAAAAATCCGAAATGCTACTGCTTTCCACTTTCATTATTTGGAAGCATTTTAAGAAAAACAGACTGTAGTACATAAATGTTGGGAGCCTCCCAACTCAAAAAGATTGGACAAAAAATAGCATTTTTTGACACTTTTTCAAGAATTTTCCGAAATTTTTGTTCATTAGTCGACTATTTTTGGTCCCCCGGCCCCGCAGATTTTGGGGGAAATGGTTACCCCATCTAACAAATTTGGATTTTACCCTTCCCCCAACCGACTGGAGGTCTTACAGGTGTGAAGTGCGCTTTAGTTTCTAAGTTCATAAAAGAAGATCAATTGTCTTGAACTCACAGTAAACTATGTTCGTGAATATTTCAAAAAATTTTTTGCCGATTTTTTGTTTCAATGTGCGTGATGCAAGTATTGACGGTAGGAGACGGCCGGAACATTTCCCAAAAATGGCCGGCGAATTGTATCGTCAAGCATTTAGGGCATTGATCGGCCAGAAAATGGTCATACTCGACTATTCAACTGGCAGTTGTGAAAATCTCCAAACTGAATATTTCATTTTATGAAAATTAGCGCTATATCTTCGAAATATCCCTTCTAACGTGAGAGTGATCCAATTGACATTGAGAATTGGTGACTTCAACAAATGCGAACTATACAAGAAAAATTGGCTTTCGAAACTTAAACTCAAACTTCAAACAAATAATCTGCCGTGTCCACTGCACAAATTTTTTTCGTTAGAAGTTTTAACCTGGCTACAAAATATTTTTTTATGACAGTCTAGTCGAGAAGAGTATAGCACCGAAATAACGGAATATTTACAGTTCTAATGGAAGGCACATTCGGAAAGATTCTTTCTTCACATCAATGACTATACTGAATGGAACAAACCATAGGTTATGAATAGTCTTTTCACACTGTATATTGCATTGGTTCAACCTAAGAATGACGTCTAATTTGAAATGGTAAGAATGATGTGAAACTTATCTGCTCTTCAAATGATTTACAATCTTTACTTTTATCATGAATAATTATAGAATTCAATCTAGGAGTTAGCTAACAGTCGATAAAGTCAAACATTCTTCAATGCCACACGATTTGGCTTATATATTTCAAGTCATTTTTGTGGTGGCAAACTTGAACGCTTTCTTTCACCATTCTGATTCAAAAGAGGGGAAGTATCGTCATTATGTTTTGATATCAAAATCGATCTACCTAATATGGGTACCTAAACCGAGAGACTTAAGCTCCAGCTGAGCTGCGGCTTAAGCTGTAGCATAACTGTGTATGTGACACAGGGCCGTGCGCAGGATTTTTTCATGGGGGGCGGACTAAATTTTTGTTACTGAATAGCCCCAGAAAATGTTGATTTTACGCGATATACTGTTTGCATTTTGCCTCAACGGGGGGGAGGCGGCCGCCCCGCCCCCCCCCCCTTGTGCACGGCCTTGATGTGACACCAATGCCGTTAAGCATCAAGTAGATTTGTAGTTCAATAAGGCAAAAGGTTTTATAAACTGAAAATTTCCTTTGACTGTACAACTGCTGGGGAATTTATCAGATGTACAACGACACATGAAAAAGTCAAGGGAACATCAATCTCAAAATCTCATGCAAGAAGATGGACTTTATAGCCATTGGTATCAGGAGCTACTTTAATTTTCGGTTCGCATCTAGCGTTGGCAAAAGTCCTTACAATAGAAGACTTTCGAACTATAGTCTGGACCTGTAGTGCCCCTTGAGGCTACCAAACTGTAGTCTTTTTATTATATTTTTGTTTCATTTGTTATTACTCATGTAAGTCTACATCATTAACTACCAGCTTGACTCAGCATAATATTATCGAATTTTCGTGGCATTCAGTGAATTCGTTGCACTTTCGTATTCATAAATAACAAATTCTTAGTATCACACCAATTTAATATGGTAATTTTCCACCACAATATGACGTTTATTAATTTAAGAGATGGTTCCAAATTGAATTTCAAAAAACATATTAACGATAGATTTCTCATGGATCCATCTGCTGCTGATATTTCTGTGGTTTTGATTAGAGTTATTGGATTTCAATTATTTCTTACTAGTTTATGAAAAAATGCCCTGATGGGGCAAAAAAAAGAAAAATATACTTGCTTGGATAGTTGCCAAGCTAGAAAAAGGATTGAACAAGATTTCTGAGAATTTGAGTTGAAGTTTGAAAAATCCGCTTTTGTAATATTCTATTTTTAGTCTTTCTAATCTAAATATTTTTCATGTTTGTGGAAAAGTATATTTTGCAGCTTCGTGCATTTTGTCCTTCCATAACATTGCATCAACCACAAAAATTTCTCTGGATGAAAATTTTATGCACAATGGTTGACTTCAGTCAAATGTGGAGAAATGCTAAACCAATAGCAATGTAGCATTGTAAGTCCGGACTGATCCGAATATATGCCTCTAACTCTGGTAGAAAAATATATTATACTGGCATATTATACTCATTTTTTCAACTTATGCCTGTGATTGAAAAGGCGTCATTAAGCACTATAAAAAACTGGAATCAGTTGCACTAAGCCAATCATCGAATAATCTGAGCGAGTGGATTGAATTACTGGTCCTCAGCCGTGCTTCATACTGAGTAGCCAGGTAATTTGGGTACCAGGGGTATACCTACCCAGGTCAATTTCAAAAATGAAACTTACCTAGGTATTCGGGCGACCTGTTTACCAGAATTTCTAACATGATATTGCATGGGTAAAACACTTATATACTCGAATGTTCAAGTACTTAGATATTGTACTCAGGTTGGGTATACAAAATACCTGGGTGACATGAGTACTGTGAAAACTAGGTACCCAGGTCATAAGATTTTCAAAGTGCAAGCACTAATCCTCAGTTTCAGCTAATCACAATGTCAAGATTATTTTCTTGTAGAACCAACAATCCTCAGGCTTAAGATTTGCTAATAGTAAGGTGTAATCCCAGGTTCAGGAATTGCAGTCTAGAAATAAAAAAATTTAAGAAAATAGTGCAACCAACAGCTGGAGATAGGGATAATCCTGAAGACATCGAGATTATAGCAAACACTTGATATCATTGACATGTTAGTGCAACTGCTGAAACTGACGTGGTTGCTTTTTTATTCGAAATTACCTTCGAGCTCGAGGTTAAATCTTTAGTAGATATGTGCCCTGGTTACAGTCATTGCGCACTACCTGCAAACAGGGCAACAGGATAAAGCATACAAAAATGCCTTCAAAAAGTTTTTGATTCAGCTATGCATACGCTACTTTGACACAATATTATTTTGGGAAACCTAACCACAAGTTGATTCCACAGCAAAAAGTTCACGTGATATAGCAGAAAACAAAAAAGTGTTCGATTGACCCCTGGTTTGATAATAGCAGAGTAGCATATGGGCCATTCAATCCCGTGGAATTGAAGACTTGTGAACCATTTTTGGTATTTTCATTGGTGACAGACATGATTTCTGACAGGTTCGACCTTCCGTATGATAAGTCGAAAATTAATTATGTCTCAAAATGAGATATTTTGAGTAGTATCGTGTTCATGGTATCATTGGTTTTGCTTTAAAATGAAAATTACAGCCGCTACAGTATGCCAAAGTTTGAAGATTGATGATTTTTTGTCATTTTTCAGTGGTCTTGCTTGCTGAGTGATATGTCTGGAGTGATCCTATTCGATAAATAAATTTTCAGAGTTTAGTGTCCAAAATCCAAACTGAATATCATCTACAAATACGCTGTGACTATATTAGTCCTTTTAAGAGAGTTTAGTGTCCAAAATGAGCCGTCAAAAATGGAAAAATTATGTTTATGAGCACTCCCGACCACCTTCCCGTCGAATGTCGCTGAATTTTATTTCCTTAGTTTATAGCTAATGAATTCTTACCGTATCGGTCAAGTTGCATCAAGATTTTTATGCCGTTTGGGGAGCTGCACTGCTCTGAAGAAGCCTTACTTGTGAACATCTGGAAATCACTCAGAAATTACTTCATTTCATAAGTGACCCTTGTCTAACCCTCGTGACAATCTGGATAAATACCTAACCAATAAATTTCTGGGAAAACAGAATGCGTCTTTAGCTAAAGAAGAAAAAGTGTGGCTCGAAGTCCTGATCAATTTTCATTAATCTAGGCTTGATGGTTACTGAACGAATTGCTTCAAATGAAAAATCGAAAACTCTCATTAAATTTCAGAAATCGAGTAATTGTTTGAAATACATTTACAGAAAAATGGCAAGAGTTATTCGGATGCCCTTTGCTGAATTGGAGAACATTTCAACCTCTACCATTTGATCTATTTTTGTCTGGCTAACTTCACGTGGTGTGAAACAGGGTGCCTCCAACGCTAAAGCATTTTCTCACAGCTTATAACAGTGTAACGTACCTGCTAAAGCAGTACTGTAAATACATATAGCATACTGTATGTGATAAACATTTATTAAATATTATTCATTTTCGTATTTTATCGTCTCAAGGGTGTCTAAGATTCACACCCAAACATTCCTATAAAATTACGTGAAGTACTTTAGTTTGATCCGTTCACACCCCGGTAGCCCAATTAAGATGCCCCAATTAATATGCACAAACGGCAGCTGGTTCCCTAGAACCTACACTAAACTACACATTCCACAGCTACCGTAATCCCCCGTAAAAATCCTAAACAACACCTGCACACAGTAGAATACGTAAAAGCCCTGCCAGACAGTAGTCTCAAGTGTAATGGTAGCGCAGCCCCACAAAACATGTGTATACAGAGAAACCGATACAGGAAGCATACACAGAAGCATAGAGGTGTGGTCAAGCCCACCGTAGAAAGCAAGCGAAGCACAAAAAGCATACAGTACCAGGAAAGCATTAGAAAGGCGTAACTAAGAAAGCATAAAAAGAGTAGCAGGAAGCGACGATTGGCGGAAGAAGATGGACAGAAGCACGACCTCCCGCAACGCCCAGGGAGTGGCCAAAAACGTCGTATAAAATAAGAAGCAAAGCGTGATTTTTGTTATTATTGGTTAGAGTTTTTGGATATTTGAATTCCTTGTTTTAAAACCGCGCTCGTCCCCGTTTTTATATTTGCAAGTGGCCATTTGTACGAAAGCAACCTAAACCAAGGCCCCCATTTGTTATTGTAAATCGAGACCGCATTTTCATATTGTCGTATCGACGTCTCAAGCAGCCGTCGATCATTGTAGCCGTATCGCCCCGTAATACCGCCCCCCCCTGTTCCATTATAGCCATTCCCGCCATAACGCCATTGGTTAAAGTAAAGTGCTTCACACAAAATCTGGTCGTTACATATTTTGGTGACCGTACCGTACCGTTAACCACTGGAACTCCCTGCCCCCAATTAGGTGTACTGTTATCCGGGCATTTAGAAGCATTAGATAACACAGTAGTAATCATTTCCTACAGTAAGACAGTATTTGTAGAAAGCAAACTGGAAATCCCTTCCAACGAAACATTAAGCGATACATTTAAACAAATACAGTGTGAAGCAAAAATTGAAGCATTTAAGCAGAAATCACAGTGTAAACCAAGAATGACCCACCAAATGCAAGATCATTTAGGAGAAATCATTAGAGAACAGATAAAGGATTTATTTTCAGAACATTTTTGTACCCTACGCACACAATTGAATCAGAATACAGTAAACCCTACCCTAATAGAGGATCTAAGAACAGCAAACATTCGTAATAACATAGCAAATAATTTCTACGCGAAACCTACAGTATTCACAAGCGGCGTGACCCAACATTTTGGTGAATGGAACAAACCTTTAGAACAATTCATGGCACTTCAAGGCATGAAAGATACAGACGTACAGTTTAAGTTGGCATGTTTACAAATTCATTTAGGAGGAGCCGCGTTAGCAAAATTCAAAAGTTTAGCCAATTCCGAAAACCCTCCCCACACTTAGGAGCAGTATAAAGTCGCATTACAGGCATTTTTTCCAAACAATAGAGATAATGAGCTACATCAACAATTTTTACCAGAAAGAAAACAAAAGCGTTCAGAAACAGTAACTGAATTCTTATTTGATCTAGAACATCTCGCAACCCTCGCCTACCCTAACTTTAACACATCATAAAACCCCTCTTTGTAGAAGGCATGCAAAACGAAATCAGGGAAGCAATTAAGTATAGACGGTTCGCAACTTTAAAAGAAATGTCAGGCGAAGCAGCTTACATTGAACAGCAAATCCTTAGAAATGAGTTAAAATCTAACGCCCTTCCCTTTATACCCCCAAAACCCAAACCCATCTTTTCCCTAACCAAAAATACAGACAAACAGGACCTTTTGCATCAGTTAGAACAACAAGTAAAAGATTTACAGTTGCAGATCAAACAAAAACCTCAACCCCCACAACAGAGCAGTTACAACAATTTCAGTAACAACACTTACAGTAGGAATAATGCTTACAGGAACAATACCACCCCTAGGCAACCCACATGCTTCCAGTCTGGACAAATTGGACACCGTAATTGTAAATCAGTAGGCACCCAAAAATCATGTGAAATTTGTTTTCGTAATAATCACAGTACACGTGATTGTAAAAGCCGATGCATCCACTGCTCCCAAACAGGGCATAGATCTGATAACTGCCTCTCGAAACCCTAATCAAATTTTCAATGTTTTCTATGCAAGCAAAGAGGTCGTACAAGCAGGTACTGTCCGAATCAGCAGAGTCGTAATATTCAAAATTGCATTGAGTACAGGCAACCCCAACCCCTCATGGACATTGACGATCCCGCATTTTACTCAAGGTTACCCACCATAACTAACAGCCCTCAGACTACTTTAGGAACAATTATGCCCACTACCCACCACCGTAGTGACGAATACGTCCTCAACCTGGAGGTACTGGATTGGTGCGCCATGTCACCACCCCCCACCCCTGAAGCCGCAAAAATGGAAAAATCGCCGCCCACCATCCCCATAGGCTACAAGATCCCCCGCAAGCAAGACACCACGTCACCCACCACCCTCGAAAATCCATCTAAAGCAGGCCGCAACTTGTTGTCCCTTCTCCACGGCCTGACCCCCCAACCCTACCAATTCCGCCCCCACCAAACTCTGCTACCAACCCCCACAAGTAAGCAAGTCCCAACCCCATCCCATGACTCAACTTCTGAAATTTTACAGACCATTCAGATTACAAACCGGCCACCCCCTCAGCCCAAAACCGAACAACACCAAGAGCCGCCATGCCAAACCGGCCAGAATGAAAATATACAGTACCCCCCTCCACTAAAACACTATATTGGCTGTTGTATTGTATATTTTTATGCATAATAATCCCCACATCGTGTAGTGCCCAATTTCAGATGTGTGGAACTTCATTGAGCGGTCACTCAGTCAGCATACCAAAACTTGCATCATGCATGCCCCCTTCCACAGTAGACAAACCCGTACAGACATTGGGAAAAATCTATATCCCTTCCACTAAACCTCACACAACAGAAGCATACAAATGCAGTGTTTGCAAACGCAAAATTTGTACTAATACAGGATTTTTTGGCTCAAAAGGTATTGTCTTCGACCCAACGGAAATACAAAATCTAACCCCACATGTTTGTAAGGCAATCATTATAGACAAAGAACACAATGGTCAAAAATTATACGAAACTCGACCAGGATTTTGGTCAACAAACAACTCCCTAAGTGTAGAATACACATGGTGTTGTACAGACCACTGTACCTTGGTCACTAACGTCATCATAGAAATAGGACAAATAGCATCTTGGAATGGAAAATCTATGACAGGTACATTAGGTGACCTGGGGTCATGCAAACCGACATCAGGTCATTGTGTCACAGCCGATGGATCCATTATCTGGAATGAAACAGCATTCGAAAACTTATGCCCTTTTGAATACAAAAATACACATCCCATCAAACTCACGCAAACCCACATGATAATAGAAGAGCTACAAGGTGCATTCTCAGTCAAAAACACACTCTTTTCGAACCCCAATTGCCCAGAAATCCAAGACAGCATTCTAACTGAACAAGGCATTATTGTACAATTAGACAAAAGCACCCCACATCGCAATGCATTTTTAACCCCAAAAACCAATGAAACCCATACTACACTATACGACTTTGATGATTTTGAACCCATTAATGCGGAACTAAACTATCTAGCAGACAAAATCCAGGAAATCAAAATTCAAAATTTCAAAAACGTATGGAGTGAATTATGCAGACAGGCACAGCGTCACCTTGATCTCGTATGGCGAATTTTGCGCCTTGATGCAACCCTTGGGGGGCGTGCATTCCTACAGCGAACCGACATCATAGCAGAATTCACAGGAGAAGCATTCACAGTCTGGCCCTGCAAGCAGGTAAATGCATCTAAAATCTTTTACAACCACAAAATCAACCAAACATGCTACAAACTTTTACCCATTCTCGTGTAGGAACCGAACTCATGTTTTCAAATCCAGGAAGCAACGATTTGACCCCTTTTGCACAAACCATTGACTGCCATCACATGCATGTAGCCCTTTACAAACAGAATAATACATGGGTCAGTGAAACAGGATCCCCGCATGTCACAAATTTACCTTTAGAAATCGTCCGGAACTAAAATTTCTCCCTTTTTCATTTTAATACACCCACCATTTTTCATGATCAACTTGCAACTATTTCAACCAACTTACTCTTTTTGAAACAATACATTTACAAAACTCACACACTCGAAAATGTTGTTAAGAAACTCATCAATTACACTGCCCAAATGTCCCTTAACTCAGCTACAGTTTACAATATGATCTCAGGCACTGGTCAAGCAATCGGAAATACCCTCTCTGGCGCCGGTCAAAGCATAGAACATGTAATAACCCGTACCACCCAAAGTCTCACGGACGGATTAAACAATTTGCTCAAAGGACCCCTGCAAATCATTATTGATCTAGCGGTTATTACTGTAGTTATTGCAGGCACCTTTTATTCTTTTCTCATTCTTCGAAAGTATTTTCCCTCTCCCAAGCATCATGCCACAAATGAACATGTGTATGAAATACCATCAAACAACAGACATTTACATGAGACTGTTCCCCCATAATTCGGCCATGCTGTCCTAGAATTAGCTAATCGTCTTGGGGCACAAACACAGCAGAAATACGTCCTTGTCGATATCCATACCCCCTGAACTCCTGCAATCAAACTCATTAATCAAATTCACCAATCTGGATCAAACAAGCCACCCCAAAATGTACCTGAGAAACATACCCCTTATATTCCAATCACACTCAATGGCAAATTAATCACAAAAGACATGATTGACACTGGTGCAGTCTACTCACTCATTGATTCACGAATTGCTCAAATTTTGCAGTTAGACATGAAACCCCCGCTAGTCCAAGCAAAAGCAGCAAATAATCTCCCAATTCACTTTGTAGGGACCACTTTTGTCACAGCCCAAACAATCCAGGAAACAATCATGGTCCATGTCCGAAAAGATTGCACAGCAGACATCCTTCTAGGCAAAAACTTTCTCAGTCGATTTTCCGAATATACTATCAACAATCAAAAATCTCAGGTCAAATTTGGCAATGTTATACTACCCTGTGATGGCCTAGAATATAGCCCCCTTTTGACCCCTGGTGGAACCTATCTAGACGAAAAATTAGAATTACCACCCCGTACAGTCACCGAATTCACTGTCCCTTTGCCCAAATGGTACCTACAAGTTAAGCAGCTTGAGTTTACTCCGAAACCCAAACTGAATCCCAAAGTTCATTTCGCAGCTTGTGTCTCTGAAAATCAAAACAGTCGCATACGCATATCACTCCTAAACACACAAGAAACAGCCCAAACTCTTTACCCAGGAACATGCATCGGTACAGTCTCCTGTTACTTCCCAAAACAAAATGCTCCCGCTAACGTAAGCCCCTCCACGCAAAACCAGCCCAACCGTTTTGATACATTCACATGGTTAAAAGAAAATGTTAATTTAACCTCCAGTGACCTGACAGAAGCAGAAAAAACGCAACTCCTACGCGCCCTCTCGAAGTATCCTTCACTATATGCTAAATCCAAAATGGATGTAGGTAGAACCACCCTTGTTTCACATACAATTGACACGAATGGCTCCCAACCTGTATGCAGGCACCTTTTTCGGACATCCCCAAAAGAAAAGCAAATCATACAAGCAGAAGTTGAGCAACTCGCAGCAGCAGGTGTCATAAGCCAGAGCAATTCTTCATGGTGTACCAACACAGTTTTAATCCCCAAAGAAGATGGAGGCCATTGTTTATGCATTGATTTTAGAGGTCTCAATAAAGTACTGCATAGACGAAATTCTAGACACCCTACGTGGAATGAAATATTTTACCTCCCTCGATCAATCCAATGCATATTATTCCATTCCCATAGCACAAGCAGACAGAGAAAAAACTGCATTCAATTGCTCAGCCGGACAGTATCAATTCAATTACCTCCCCTTTGGACTCACCAATGCTCCAGCCACATTCCAAAGGTTAATGGATGTTATTCTTTCGGGTTTACAATTGAACACATGCCTTGTCTATCTTGATGATGTTTTAGTCTTCGCAGACTCCCATACCCAAATGCTGGAACGTTTAGACACTATTCTTGCCCGATTCTCACAAGCAGGCCTTAAACTAAACATACAAAAATGCAAATTCTGCCAGCCCCAAGTCCAATACTTAGGCCATGTGATCACTCAACAAGGCATTTCACCAGACCCCAATAAGGTACAGTCCATTCATGACATCCCCACACCTAAAAGCTCAAAAGAAGTCAGATCATTCCTTGGTCTACCCTCTTATTATAGTAGATTCATTCCGAACTGCTCCCAAATATCTAGCCCCCTAACAGCCCTACTCAAAAAGAATTCCAAATTTTCCTGGGGCCCCGAACAGCAAAACACATTCACCAAGCTAAAAGAGTTACTCATTCATGCCCCAATACTGCAGCATCCTGATTTCACAAAACTGTTTATTCTGCAAACTGACGCCTCAAAACTCGGAATCGGGGCCATTCTCAGTCAGCTAGATAGTAAAGGTCAGGATCGCCCCATTGCTTTTGGGAGTCGCACACTAAAACCCGCAGAACGCAACTACCCGATAACTGAGTTGGAAACCCTTGCAGTAGTTGAGTTTGTCAAGTTTGGAGATTAGCTCTCTCTGGTATTCAGCTAGACATTCGCCCTAAGAAAGGCACTGCTAACCGCAATGCAGATGCTGTTTCTCGATTCCCCTCACAGACAGTGAAACAATCCTTTGATATTGAACAACTACAAACCCGCCCTGAAATATCAACCATCAATTCTGTTCTTGAGGCGGAAGCAACTGAACAGGAAGAGCAACAGAAAAACTTTGCTGAACTCCAATGCACTGACCCAACTGTCAAAAGTATTTTAGCAAAAATCGCCCAAAAACACCCCCTTACTCTGATCAAGTTGGCAGTGCATCAAAACATCCTCTTCCATATAGTCCACAAACAAGCAAAACTATACATCCCCAAATCACAGGTCCAGCACCTCATTGCCTCACATCATGACAGCAAGTTCACAGGTCATTTTGCTGCCACGAAAACTTTACACTTCCTCAGACAAAAATATTTTTGGCCCCAAATGAGCCGTGATATCAAACGTTAATGGAAAACTTGCCACCCATGCCAGACACAGAAAGCCCTCCCGCACAAAGTACATGCGAATCTGGTACCAATTCAGCTGACTAGCCCATTTGATCGAGTCGGTGTTGATTGCATGGGACCATTACCCCTCACTGAAGACAGCAACCGATTCATTGTCGTTTTCATCGACTATTTCACAAAGTATGTAGAGGCATTCCCGACCCCTGATATCACTGCAGCCACTATCATCAAATTATTCGTAACCAAAATTGTTTGCCGTCATGGGTCCCCAAAAATCATCCATTGTGATCGTGGCTCCAATTTTGTATCCGATCTCTTTTCACCGATCACTAGTTTATGCAGTACTCAGAAAATTCATACCACCCCATACCATCCCATTGCCAATGGGGAAGTTGAGCGTTGCAACCAAACCACCCCATATCATCCCATTGCCAATGGGGAAGTTGAGCGTTGCAACCAAACCCATCAGTATAACAAGCATGCTCAGAACATACATTACAAGGCAGGTGATCTTATTCTTTACAAAAACCATTCGTGTAAACAAGGGTTGACTCCCAAATTCCTCCCTCGCCAAAACGGGCCTTATACAGTTCAACATTTCATGTACCCCAATGTTACACTCAAACACCCCCATAAGGATATAACATTTATGGTGCATGTAAACGAGACAACCCCTTCCTACCCTCCGAAAGCAACTATCGAATCTACCCCCACACAACCTCACCCTAGAAAGCCTTGAAGGAGGATGTTCAACTCCGGAAGGAGGGAAATGTAACCTACCTGCTTAAGCAGTACTGTAAATACATATAGCATACTGTATGTGATAAACATTTATTAAATATTATTCATTTTCATATTTTATCGTCTCAAGGGTGTCTGGGATTCACACCCAAACATTCCTATAAAATTATGTGAAGTACTTTATTTTGATCCGTTCACACCCCGGTAGCCCAATTAAGATGCCCCAATTAATTTGCACAAACGGCAGCTGGTTCCCTAGAACCTACACTAAACTACACATTCCACAGCTACTGTAATCCCCCGTAAAAATCATAAACAACACCTGCACACAGTAGAATACGTAAAAGCCCCGCCAGACAGTAGTCTCAAGTGTAACGGTAGCGACAGCCCCACAAAACATGTGTATACAGAGAAACCAATACAGGAAGCATGCACAGAAGCACAGAGGTGTGGCCAAGCCTACCGTAGAAAGCAAGCGAAGCACGAAAAGCATACAGTACCAGGAAAGCATTAGAAGGGCGTAACTAAGAAAGCATAAAAAGCATAGCACGAAGTGACCATTGGCGGAAGAAGATGGACAGAAGCACGACCTCCCGCCATGCCCAGGGAGTGGCCAAAAACGTCGTATAAAAGAAGAAGCAAAGCAAGATTTTTGTTATTATTGGTTAGAGTTTTTGGATATTTGAATTCGTTGTTTTAAAACCGGGCTCGTCCCCATTTTTTTATTTGCAAGCGGCCATTTGTATGAAAGCAACTTAAACCGAGGCCCCCGTTCGTTATTGTAAATCAAGACCGCGTTTTCGTATTGTCGTATCGACGTCTCAAGCAGCCGTCGATCATTGTAGCCGTATCGCCCTGTAATACCGCCCGGGCCCCCATTCCGTTATAGCCATTCCCGCGGTAACGCCATTGGTAAAAGTAAAGCGCTTCACACAAAATCTGGTCGTTACAACAGGCAGGAGCCAGACAGTCGACATTTTATTTTGTAATATTAAACTCACACTTTTTTCAATCAAATTCTTGGAGAGATGAATTTTTGTTGCATATCTTCTGAGACACCTTGTTGCACAACAATCTTAAATAAATCGATGAAATTTTATCAGTGATTCAAATCACGTCTTTTCTTTTTATCCCGTCTAATCTGACTGTTTTCAATTCTTCCTGCTTATTGTTGATGGTATATTTAGTGACATTAAGCTGTATTTTTGTAGTGTCAATTTTCACAATGTTCTGTGCAGGCACGCTACACAAATCTGATTGAAGTTTTAACACAATAAGTGGGACATTAGTGGCTACAAAAATGAAGAAAAAAATTCTGGGGCATCCAATGGGAAAGTGCCCAAGCTAGGCTCCAAATGACTTTTTTTGCCTTAAAATAGCATAAAAAGTGTAAACTACGAGACTGAAAATTCTTTTTCATACCTGAATATAGGGCATGGTCTTCTGCATGTAGTCAACATTTGTCTACGGAGTCACGCCTTTTCTGAGCTGTGATATTTCGAGACGTGTATACATAAAATGTCAAAAAATGTAAAAATTCCACACTTTGGGACACCGTAATTATGTGAATTTTGACGTTTATGCGGAATGAATGCTGCCACGTTACTCAGCTGTAAAACTACTCAAAATGTCCCATTTCCAAATAGATTTTCTCCTTATGGAATAAAAGGTGGACTCTTTCAGAAATCATAATACGTAAATTTGATTAGCTCGAGGTTTTATAGATTTTTATGCCATAAACATGAGTATATGTTGTGATTAGGGATGCAACGGGTCCAAGTTTTTAATGATAAAGGGTCCGGGTCTGGGTCTGTAATTTTTCAAACACCGGGCCCGGTCCGGGTAGTTTATTCAAAAAATATGGGGTTCGGGTCCGGGTCCAATCTCTAAAAATCGGTGATATATACACATGTTAACATACACATCAATGACAATTTATTCCAATAAATGGCGGGCCGTTTATTATTTCAATACCTTATTTGCTGTGCTGTTTATTAGAGGGCGCCGTTAATTAGAGGGCACTGTTAAATATATTTTTCACGAAGTTTGGGTTTGCTTTTCCATTTACTAATTCATAAACAATGTGTGATGCAAACAAAAACGAGATTAACCACATTTTACAATTCAATTTCTTCAATTTCTTCATCTTTCTTTCAATTTCTTCATCTCTAATAAGCAGCGTGCCATTTATTGGAGGGCGCTGTCTATTACTTTTTCCAGCTTGTAGTCGCGCCGTTTATTAGAGGGCGCTGCTTATTAGAGGGCGCTGTTTATTAGAATAAATACGGTACACATGTTTACTTTTAAAAGTATAATTTTTAAAGTATAATTTGATTTTGTCAAAGTTGTAAATGCAAGTTGAACGTTGAATAAATTTTTGATGAAGTTATTTTAATTATTTTTAGAAACAAGAAAGGTTGAATCATGAGTATATTATCATCCCTGATGCGTCACTAGGATGCAAGACATTAGGACGCAGACAATAGGACGCAGACATTAGGATGTAGGGCCATTAGGATGCAAGGACATTAGGAAGCAGAAATTTAACCCCAGAATTTGTGAAAGTCAATCTGAAGGGTATTATTCACTGTTCTGGAGGCTCACTTAGAAGTGGGTTCAAAGAAACTGATGAGTCTTGAATGCCTCCCACATTGCAACTTTTTCTGTTTTCGAATGGGTTTGGAAAGCAGTGCCAGTTCAGACATGGTACAACGATAGAATATTTATTTATTTTTAAAGCCATAAGTTCAATTCAGCTAAATTGATTTTATGGATGGGTGCATTCAAAAAATTTAGAATAGTGGTGCAACACCATAGAAGGGAACTATGGGGTGGCCTTCACACTCACTAATGGAATAAAGTATGGATTTTTGATTGGGAATAAAAAGAAAATTTTTGAGCTGAAACAGATTGAAAAATTGTAAAAATGATATGCTCACTCGGCAGTGGTAACATTGGGCAGGAACTCACCAAGACTGGGGTGGTGTTGCCATTTCCAAACATCCCACTTGAGGGAGGCGTTGAGAAGAAGATGTACCGCACCAGTCAAGGCAGCAGTAAATCATGGCCTTGGAAGTTGCATGAGCTAGGCCATGGGCAAAAGTCCCAGCGGCTGACCATTGATCTCCCTGTTTGCCGCTGTGGTGAGGATGAGTCAAGTGGGAACCCAAGGTTACAGGGGGAGTGAAAACATGCATACATAAAGAGGGATAAATGAACAAAAAAATGCAAGCAAAAATAGTTAAAATAAAAATCATCCATAGTAGGCATCGGCTGCATGGCAGTCAGGATACGTGGACAATTTATTCGGCATAGTAGGATAGGATAGAATAAAGAAAAATAATAAGGTAAAAGAAGAAAAAATCCAGGGGGTCATCTGAACTAGAAAGCACTCATAAGTCTGAAAAATATTATAATAAAGAAGGAATTAAAGAATTACACATAGCAGAGCCAACAACCAGGACATGACCAACTTTTGGCAGTTCAAGATGCATGCCCTGTGTGGCGGTGTTAATGTGTAACAAACTATAGGACTGGGAGACATGGCAAACCTTAAAGAAAAGTGGGCCGAGCACCTCCCCTGCCCCTGCGATTGATTAAGTCACCAATGACAGTCAGTTGACACCACTCAAATTAATAGAAAATTGAGAAATTTGAGGACCAAAAATATGTAAAGAATGTAGGCAAGTATTTATAAAATATTTACATCAAAACTTTGAAACTCACCACTGATGCTGCTGAAGTGGCGTGGTTCTTTGAGGCTGCAGCAATTGTTTGGCATTAGGGGAAGGGGCATTTATGGTAATTCGAAGCAGCAAGCATTTGTTTCCAATTTTGATAAATTCCTCTTTGAAAATGAGCAGGGTATTGATTTTGGGATGCACAAGGAAGTCCATGCGGATAATGAATTGAAATTGTGTATCATTGTTGAGGACAACACATTGGATGGCATAGTTGCCCAATTCAGATTCCATGTTTACGAAGACTTGTTCGTGAGCTTGGACAATGGCGCTGTTGGCAACTTTGATCTGCAGACAAACAGGCAGAGTCAACATTTTTTTGTTGAAGGCATGCTTCATTAGGCTGGATGAGATGATGGAGCATTGAGCACCAGTGTCGCTTAGAGCATTCATGTTAATGCTGCCAATTTTGACGGGAAAATGGAAGGCGTTTGTTCGGGTATATTTTCTCAAAGCATCATTAGCTGATGGAACTTCATTGGTATTGCAAATAGCCAGGCAAAAATCCCAGGGCAGTTGACCTTGAGGTTTAGTGGAATCCCAGCCAACAATGCAAGGCCTGATACCCATGGCAGTGTTGGCAGTCATGAGCCATGCAGCGACCATATTGGTGTCAGGCTTAGATTGGGAGGAAATGGCAGGGCCCGATGAGTGGGCTGTGGTATCAGCAGCACTCCTCCGTGGGGCCGGCAATCTATAGAAATGTTGTTCAAGTGGCAATAGAGCCGCAGTGGGGTTGAAACATGGCATTACAGTGTGGCAATCACAATTGTAGTAGTGTCCGCGATTGTGTCTCCATTCATCTGTTGTTCAAACATCATTGTTGAAAGCAGGATTGTTGAAATTGACATTGGAATTGTTGTTGTGGGGCACCATTTGTCGATCAGGATTTTTGTTGTAGTTTCGATACAGGTTGTTCATTTGTTTGAGCCAGATACAGTCCTCAGTATTGTGAGTGTGTGTTTTATTGGCATCACACCACATACTATAAAACTGAGTTGGTGGAAACAAATTGCAGTTGTGGCTGGCTGGTCTATCATATTGGTCATGAGATCAGACGGGGCTATGCGATACATCGCAATTCTGGCCTTCATAGTTGTCATTTCTGTTAGGTGGCATCAAAAAGCAGGATATTCTTTCTTCTTGTTCATCTATACGATCCAGTATCTTTTGTAAAAGGATGACGGTTTTATCCATCGGAGAGCGGCTATTTAATTTGACATGATTTCTATCAGATGTAGAAACCATTTGGCGGCAATCTGCAGGCTTATCACTATCACAACAGCATTCAAAACCTCTAGTCCATCGAGGTGAGGAAAGTAGTGTTACAGCTTCTGAAGCCACCCGATTCACCTTAATCAGTTGGTCAACAGTGCCAATCTCAGCTTTTGTAGCATTGAGCATATTACGAGCATTGTGATAGCTGCAGCCAGTTGTTGGACATTTGTGAAATTCTCTGCTTCTTTACCAATAGTGATTTGATAAAAAAATGGCATTTTAGTCATAAAAATTTTAATGATTGTTCGGTGCTGAAAAATTTGATCCTTATGTTGGTAAATAAGTTGCACATAAGTCATTACCCGGCTTAGGAAAGTGGTAGGCTCTCCTCCATCTTCGGGGGCAATCATGGCTAATTCACGTTCAAGCATCATTTCGTTGCAATCAGTAGCGAGTTGGAACATGAGCAAATGTTTCGCTTCATCGTATTGATTGACATCTTGAATCCTTTCGCTGGGGGCATCACACGTGAGACAGCAGAGAATGGTTATCTTGATATGGTTGGATGCATCGTAGCCAAATTTGTTTTCGAGACAAATGAAAAATCACAAAAGATGTTTGTTCTTTGTCCAAGCATCTATGATGAGTGGGCTAATATTGTCAATGATCATTTCTATTTGGCTGTCATCTTCACAATTCGATTAATGTCTTATTTTTTGGGTTCAGTAGTTTTGATCATAATAGTCCTTAGGTGGATAGTCTGAAAAACCAAAGTAATGCGCCGGCGCAGGTGGTCGATGAGAAGCAGCTGCATGGCCAGCTTCACCATCCACTAGCATGGCTCTATTGCAATTGGAATTACGATTCCCATGCACATCTATAAGGGTCACTATTGATTTTGCACATGGTTGTGGCTGTGAGCAGTCCAGAGCCAGCTCAGCATCTCTATGGAAATCAGCAGTAATATAGATCTCATGTGCATCATCGCAAGGAAACCTAGAATTAAGTGGTGGTGGTCTGTGAATTAACGGATAATCATGTACTGGTGCTTTAGATTTGTTGGTCGACATTACATCTAATTTTTTGAGAAGCATTGTCAAAACAGTTGTTTGCTATTGTCTCATTTGTTCAAGCTCCCGCACATATTTTGCATCAAGCACATTTACTAGATCTCTTACTGTACCAACTACCTGATCAATGGTATGAGTTGTGGGAACATTGTTCATCAATCATGCTGTGGCAGTGATCACTTGATCAAGCATGTCTCTAGCCTGGCGTCAAAAGTTTTCCAATGTGAGCGCATATGTGTTGGTGATGCTGTCAACAACTTGCTAATCACAGGGTTGGGGTTTAAGTCAGTTATCAGTAGTGGAGTTTGATTGTTGACAATTGCGGTTGGATGGATAAGATGGTATGGCATGTGAAGATGCTTGCTTGGCTGATGTGTCAGCATCATGGGCTGTGTGCGACATCAGACTTAGTTTGGCTCAGACCTGAAGATGCGGTTGGATTCATTGGCAGAGCTAGCAATTGCGGAGCGTCTATTGTTGACATCATCACCACTGCAGGAAGAAATCTCCAAAGTAGGTGCTCCTTGCTGATGTCAAGGCATCTTGCAGTTGCAGTATGGCACATGGAGATGACAGATTTGCATTTTCTTTTGAACAGGCAGGGGATGCTGCTCGTAGTGACATAATTGATCAGGTCAAGGCCATTGCGGTAGTCATGCGGGGCGAATTTGTCATGGATTTTGATTTTTCTTGCATTGCTCGAGGCCGGGTTTTTTGAATTGTCGATTTGGCACACACAGCATTTTTGAAAGGCAAAATTGGTTGATGAACACCCATTGCTGACGTCATGGCGCCTTGTTGAAAAGCATTCTGATGGTTGGTGCACCTTGCTGACGTCACGGTATCTCTTGGAAAAGCATATTGATAATCATGTCCCCTTGCTGACATCATGACGACCAGCAGAAAATCATTTTGGTAGCAATTGTCCATTACTGATGTTGACATGCCTGTGGAAAATTTTTTTTGGTGATGGGCGCTGAGTGTTGACATTGGCGCCGATTGTAGGAAATCATTTCAAAGATCAGCGTCCATTTCTGACGTCATCGCCTGCTCTCTGAAGTGTTTTGATATGCAGCATCACTTGCTTACATCATGGAGTGGGCGGCAGAGGGGCGCGCCTGCATAGGAAGATGTGGTGCATCTGAAAAAGCATTAAAAACTGGCTGCACCAGATTGGGCTGAAAATAATGAGGATTAAATGAGGCAGTCATTCCAGCCCTCAGAAATATTGAGGTTGCTGACGTCGGCATTGTCGCAGCATTGATTGTAAGTGATAGCGCCATGATTGGAGGAGGCGCTGGCGAAAACCACTTTGAAAAATCTTGAAAATTGGCTGAGAAATCAAGCAAAAGCGGGCGAAATTTGGCGAAAAAGGGCGAAAAACGTACGAAAATGGGTCGAAAAATTGGGCCGCGCATTCTACAGTTGCAACAGGCGAGCCAGGCTGTTCACCAGTGTTATATTTTAAAAATAATAAGATGGCATTGGGGCACTCTCAGACCAATTTCTTGCCTCCTTCATCCGTGGGGTCAGAGGAAGAAGGGTAAATCAGTAAGAGGATTTGTTGTGCAGGAGAGATAGCCAGGTATCGACCTTAACGCCAGTACTTCCCTGCACCTGCCTCAAAAGCTGAAATGACTCCTCACTCAGGGGCAAGAAGGCAAGAACAGAATACTACCTGCTCAAGAGAAGGCAAGAACAGAATACTACCTGCTCAAAAACTAGCCAGACTTGGTAACACACTTTAGAACACAAATAAAACAATTTTCTAACCAAATATTTATTTATAAGAGCTTACCGCTAAAATTGGCTCTTCCAAAATGTGACGTCTCACATTTTTAAAAATGAGGCGAGTTAAGTACAGGCGAAATAATAATCAAAATATAAAAGACGAAGCAGGTGAGAATAATAATAAAAATTCGCTGACTAATTCACAAAACCCATCTTCTACAGTAAATGTCGCGCTGGGACAGGTTGGGCATGTCTGACATTTTGTACTTGCCTGCATCTTTGAAAAATCGACAAACTTTGAAAATCCTGAAAATAGGCGTAAACACACTGCAATACACAGGCCTCAGTTGATTCTTATGGATATTGTGTCTTAAGTCTCAGATGAAGCCCTCCTTTGCTTCCCGACTTTGTTAGGCACATATCATTTCTCAAATCGATTGCGGATTCCATTGCTGACTAATTTTACTCAATATATCTCAATTAGTTTTCATCAGATAATTGGGGTATATATAGTCTGTTTTTTATAAAATGCTTCCAGATACAAAAGTGACACAAATCAGTACTGTCGTTTATATAAAGTTCTTACTGTAGAATTTATCACTCGAAAAGTTGCTAAAGGTTAGGTCAGTATATGCTCACAAATTTCCAGCCCTACATGATATTTTGTTTATGAGAAAATCGCAAAAATCTGAATTACTACTTGCTTACCACTTTTATCATTTGAAAGCATTTCAAGAAAAACAGATTATAGTGACATGAATAATCCCCGGGACTTGTGAATGTTCTCGCAACGACCGGGTTCGATGTTAAAGAAAGCTTGTCCTGGCCGCTTCGTAATTGACAGGTGTACAAAAGCCACTACTGGCCACCACAGTTACTTAGTTGTTAGGGCGGCTCGTTAGGTTAGTGTTTGTGTTAGGTCAGTTATAGTCTGTTTTTCTATGCTTCTAAATAATGAAATGGAAAATCGCCAAAAATGTCTCGAAAATATTCTCAATCCCAGAACTTCTATAAAATCATGGCGCTTGACGACGACTATCTTTTTCTTATCTTTTTGATCAAAATTGGCTATTTTCAGCTCAAAATCGACATTTATTCTAAATTAAGGCCTGATGATGATGAGGTTCGATAGCGGTCCCGAGTTTAAGTATTTAGTATCCTGTCGGCCATTATGAGAGTGGAGGAGTCATACATGCTATGTGATGGCTAGGGGGGACCGTCATATCATAAGTTCACATTCCCGAGTGTATATTTGTGTGATGTATCCGCACGTAAAGTGAATATTCGAGCGATTCCCAGATTTTACTCTATACAATATGTTCCTGTAGTTGATGGTTTTTTTCATCTATTGACTCACCACAATTTCGATCGTAAAATCCTTGGTCGAAAATCGTTTCGTTTTGATGATCAATTTGAAAAAGTTGGCGTCCGATTGGTCGGTGATTCGTACCTCGTCGTCGACGTTCAAACGATTTTCGATCAACAATTTTTTCATATCATTTTTTGCTCGTGCGGCGGCGTTTTCGACGTTGCTCGCATTTTGCACGGTTGACAATTTCCAGTTGCTTGTATTATGGGGCGTCGTCGATTCCGCGGAGGCCATGGTGCCACGTCGAAAACCTCGAGCGAACTTTTACCAGCGATCAGAACCGATAAGGAAATAACACCTTTCGCGATGTAAGCTCTTATTGTAACGATATTGTGATTTTAAACTCGATTATTCAGCTCTTTACACAGAACATTGCCGATCTATTTAGCGCGACTTCTGGCTGCTCTTGGTTTATTCAATGATAGGAATATAAAGATTTATGTTAGACTCATTTCTACGGTTTTACATCTGTGAAATTCTAGTAACTATTTGTAATGTTCAGTATAGCAACTTTACTGATACAGCATACCAATCTTTCGATGTTTCTACCTTATCTGACATGCAGCAAAAGTTTTCTAATTTTTTCAGTCCTAAAAACGGTCTTCATGTTATAGAATCAAGTCTTATGTACCGCCATTACGATTTAACATCCAAGGACGTCGCCAGGAATGACACCGCTGCGACAACGGCCGACGACACTAGTCCGGATGCGACTTCTTCGTCGGCCTTTACCCATTTCGAAAAATATGAAGAAGATTGGTCGTCGTCCATCTTTTTGGAAGGCAGTTCATTTGTGTGCGATGAGGAAGGCGGAGCTGAACGTTTGCGAGAAGGTATAGCTATGAAAATGTCGCAATGAAATACAATATGCATCAGACATGCACGACAAGAATTTTCCAGAAGGGGGGTCCTCGAACTTTTCATCGAGGTGGTGGGGTGAGTGAGCAAAAAAGCAAAGGAAGTTACAGAAGTATGCACGTTTATCGTACATAATATGCATAAAAATACTGAAAGAAGTATTCTTCAAAAATGTTCAGGGAGCATTTTTTCGGGCCAGGCAGGTGTGTCTAAGGTCTCAGGTAGAAGGGGTTACCCCCAACCCCCTTTGTGCATGTATGATATGCATCTGTCTTCTTTGTCTCTTGTGGATACAGCCTTTTCTGGATTTGTCGGCTTATCAGACTTTGATGTTTTCAATCAAAAAAACGTTACTGAATTTTTCTGTTTTTTGACAAGATACAGCGTTTAGATACTATAGGCAACGCATATAAGGTATAGGAATTGTGGTATATCTATAATTATGTTGGGGGGCTTGATTTTAATTAGATCTAGACACATTTCAGACACATTCGCAGCACTATAACGAAAAAGTAGTGGCACGATTTGGCAAACCATATTTTATTGAAAACTCTTGCTTCTGCAGCCGTATATTTACATGTGACTTATGCTAAGACAAAAATATTTTGTACGGTAGATTAAGCACGCCACTAACTACATGTTTTTTTAGATATGCTTTGCAGCTAAGCATATGTACATATATACTTAAAAAATTGTTAAACCTTAGATGAGTATGCTGACAAATTCCAGCCCTATGTGACGTGATAGTTTGAGAGAAAATCGAAATATATGAAATAGAGGTTTACTGTTGAGTCCGATTGATTCAATGGTCAGTATAGTTTGCATCATGCCAAGTAGTCGAATACAGCTGATTAACATGTTTTTTAAGTGGCTGTGTTATGTAATTTATAAATAGAGTTGGTACATGATATTGTTGGACAAACTAGCTGAAAATGAAATTAGGGTGCTCTACAATTGCCACACTTCATACATGTAGTTGGGGAGTGCCATAAGAACGCCCACAGAAACCGTCGACCATATTGCTCACCGTATGGTGATCCCAACAAGATTTGCCGATCATATAGCAAGCCATATGATAGTTATAGGGTCCACCGTACTTTTGTCGGAAAAAAATTGTCTTCAGGGACCCACATTAAATTTTGGGCTATCGATGACCTTTCGCTACCAAATAGTCGCTTAACTCCCCTAGACCTCGGGACTCCGTTACATGTATGCCTGATTGAGGTACTAAAAGCTTCCTACGCGGGCTGTTTGTGTATACTATAAATAATTAAGCCTACGAGAACATGCTTCACCGCCCGGGCAGAAACGCCAAGTTATTGTGCGACAATCGTTCCTTTCTGCGAAATTTCCGGAGAAATGCCGTTGTACACAAAAGGCATTTGGACAAAGATCACTTGCGGCTGGTTTTTCTACCCGAACTCGAAAAAGAAGCTGCGTCTGCCTCTGCCGGCGGTGACAGTCGTTCACTTTCGAGGAGCTCTTCGTCAAAATTCAAGGAGAGTGGTCGGCGCCGTCACTCAACTTTCGTGGGCGAATGTGTTTGTTGTCGGAAATGCCCTGTTTGTCAGTATGTTCTATTTGGCATAAAATTAAGTTTTCCGAAAAAGAAGTATCATCGTCGCCCTAATTCAATGCCCGACTTTGATAACGCAGCCATTTCGCGACAAAAAAAAGATAAAAGCCGAAGGATCTCGTTGTTCAAACGAAAGTCTAATGACGGGAAAAAAGTTAGTTCAATGATTCTCAATTCCGGAAAGTATCATTTTTACGATCAATTTGAGATTTTCGAATAAAAGTTTCACTGAAATTTTGGTCATTTATATTTCGGAACGTGTATTATTTTTCGAATTGTATATAAAATGAAAATATAAAGCAACAAGAACTGTTTTTTGAAATTATTTGAATCGTGTATTCCAGTATAACTTGTCGGAGATGAAAATAATTATAGTAAAAGTAATGTATTTCAGAAATCTTCGCATCATCTGACTCATTTTTACAGGTGACCCATAGAAATGAGCGTCAAGTGCCTCATGTTGAAGGCGTCGTCATGGAGGATAAAACGTTTAACGGTCAAAGTTCTCTTATTTTGTCGAATACTAAGCCAAGTAACCTAGTAAATATGTATTTGACAAGCAACACTTTCTATAATTGTTTATGCTTCCACTTGCGTTTTTTCTTTTTTGAATTCCTCCCCAGGTTTGAGGACTCTGAAGATCATTCGACTTCCAGCTTCGAGGCATTTATTCAGAGTATTTGCACGGTCTAACCAGTTTAAATCAGAAAACGGGAACTTTTCCTAGACTTTCTTTGTCGCAGGATTTCGGTTCAAAATTTTGATGCAGGATTTTTTACTCCGAAACATAAATTCCGAACAGACCCTTTCTTTACCGACCCGAATCTTTAAAAGAGCGGGTTTCCTGATAGTGGATGAAGTTCATACTTTACTCTCTATTTAGTTAGTAAGCAAGATCGTGTTGCGTGCCCAGAAGGACAACTGGTAAATTTTGCGACTCCGGTGTGCACCGATACTTTGGTTCAAGATGGAGAGAAAGCTAGTCTCGACGATAAAGACTATTCTGTGCCAAAGCATGAGCCGGAACACAATATGTAAGAAACTTAAGCAATAATTTGATTGCGAAATTCGTCATTTGATGTAAGCAAGCCATCAGTTTAGCCGTTGTACTTTGTGAATATAATTGTTAGATTCATTTTCGAGTATTGTAGTAACATGAGAAATCTAGAACAACAAACGATGTGTGAAATTTTTCAAGAAGCTCAGGAGATCTCTGAAACGTTAATTGAAAAGAATGTGTTCTCATTGTCGTTATTGTGCAGAAGTTTTTTATTGTTCAGTTCAGAGAGCAGAAACCGAATTTCCATCGTCGTCACGCGGAATCTTTTACCTTTGGTGGCACGGAAAAAGTCGGATCAAGTAGAACAAGCCAACGTAGTAAACGATTGTATCCGTGAGGAATCGCTTGTCGTGAATCCTACCTACATCTCGAATGAACTTTTCCCATTAGAAAATTTTCCGCTCAAAGATTCCATGAATACCATGGTAAAAATTGTCGACAAAACTTTCGATATCTCAGATACCAATGCCGCTATAATTGACGTTGTCTCTCCAACGAAGGTCCCATTCCTGTCGCAGATACCGTCTTACAATAGTGACGGATCGCGCGCCGCAAAGCCTCCAAGGTTTAAAAATAATTTTAGTCAAAATGATAAATAATTCGCACCTCAACGAGGTGTGTTGAATCACAGCAAATCGATATATTTTTCATTGCATGTTGAAACGTTTCTATTCGGTAGAGAATTTGTCAAAAACATGGCTTCAATTCGAACTTTAGTTTGAGGTGAAAATCGAATGAGGAACTTCGTGCAGTGTCTTAAAGTTTGATTTTCCGAATGAGAAATCAATCTGCTTTCTCAAAAATTATTGATTAATGATACATACGTGAGCCTGCATCCGATCAGTTCGCTTCCAGAGAAAACTACAGCAGAGAAAAACAGAAATCGTCGTGGGCTATGTTTAAACTGAAAGAATCGACATTCTGTATTTCAATACTCCATAGATTATTTTTGGAGAAAGTCAAATTTCATATATGATAGAAATATTGATCAAACTTGAAAAATGTTGGATGTTTTTGATTCTACCCGATCAAAGATTCGATTTTTCCTTCTGCCGTTATTTTCTTGTGATCTGCTGTTTTTACCGAGTGTAGATCTTTTTTATGCATACATACCTGTAATTAGGGGGGGTTTGGGGAGGACCCCACCCACAACTTGGCCGAACTCTATACCCAAATGTCGGATTCCCACTCCAAACTTTTTCAACCCTATACCAAACCCCCCCAAACTCGAAAAATTGGTGAAAAAGTGGCTTTTTCAGCCTTTTTTTGGAAAATTTTCGAAATTTTTTCGACTTTTTTGAGGTTTTTTCGACCACCTCCAAAAAAATTTTGGAAATTTTGGGACCCCAACCCATACCTGGGCAAAGCAAATTTTGTACGTAGCTACCCGGGCCAAATTTCTTTAGGTTAGTTGTCATTTTTCAAAAATGTTGTTTCAATATTTTTCATAAGTGCTGTTTCACTCAAAAATGCTCAATGATCTTTTATGTGCCTGCTTTCGAGCTTGCTTTGCATTCTAATGTTCCATTAGTCAGTGTAAATTAACGGCGAAAATAAAGATTTTGAATTTTTTTTAGGTCAGATAACGCTGAATACAACAAAATCAACAACAATCTGAAGCGCAATAATCCGGATTTCCTACAAGCTCGACAACGGACATTTCTATTGATAGGATAACTCCCTTTCCGGCGCCCAGCGTCGGAAAAATTTTCAGACTCGAATGCTGAATAATGAATTATTGTATGCTCTTATTATTCAAGTATAAACAAAATATCGAAGATTAGTGTCAAAGTCAAATGAAGCATTTTACATAATGTAAACAATCAAAAGTTGAACAAAAATGAAAGTGAAGCATGCTCTAGTCCGTGCCCGCACTAGAGAATAGCGAATGATAGCCAGAGCTAGTCTTTCTTTGTACTTGAACAAAAAAGACAAAGAGCTCTTTTGTACATTATAAAAATCAAAATCATTTCATGAACGAAATTTAGTTTACACACAATAAATCGTGAGTTTTGTGCTTATTCTCACACAAAAGCTTTTTCAGAGGAAATTTTATCACACTTGAATTTATGCTCTTGATAGCATGCACGTATGAAGTACGATATTGAAAAATACAATTTCTTTTTGTTACAAGCTTCTCACGCAGAATGCTAGAGAACTTAGAATTCATTCTGTTTGTACGGCTGAACAAGAATTTTCCTTTTAAAATCAAGATCGTGTGATTTGTTTATAAATATTGGTGAAAAAAGAAGCTTTAACCAATACTGATACTATTACGTTATATATAGCCAGAAAAACATTATCTGCATTTTGCAAGCGCATTTTCAAAGCTTGCTTGGATGAACCAATCCGAGTAACTAACTATGAAATACAATCCAATGTGAAGCGCGGAGAATTTCTTGGTGTTTTATACTGGTTTTAAAGCCCGGAAAAGTGTTCTCAGACCAGTATATGCCGAGACTCTCTATGCTTTGTACAAAAATCCCAAAAAAATTTTGTTCGTAGTCAAAAATATTCGTCTCATACAAAAACAATGAATAACCATTTGAATCATAATTTGCGCGAAGCACCAGAGAGTTTTGTAAAAGTGCGCCTCTGCAATTCTGAACTCTCAAAATTTCTTTTCGCCACCAAAAACACCGTTTTGACGAAAAAACAGTTCTCACAGATTTCTGATTTGATTTCATTCTGTTTTATTATTCTCATCGTATTTCTCTTCATGAATACGACAGGTCTACAGCGACGTACAAATAACAAGTCTTATTCTTCTCAGTAACTTAGTAAATTTTACACTTTACTCCAAGGTTCTTTTTTTAGCACGAGTCCCACTGGCACAGTTGCTTACATTCCTTAATTTGTATTAAGGCCCTGTCATACTTCGCCGCGAGGTACGGCGCGGTACCGTGCGGCGCCGGTTGTCCTATTCATAGCGGCGCCGCGCGGTGGCTTGCCATACTTCGCCGCGCGGTACCGCGTGGCGCCATACGGCGCCGCTTTTTTACTTTTGGATTTTGCTCTCCTCAAACAATGTGTATTGTCTGCCTCGACAAATGCGAAATACGAAAAATGCGAAAAAGATGAAAAATACGAAAAAAATCGAAAAATAAAAAGCGCAAAAGAAAAATAAAAATTAATCATTCCTGCACGGTGCAGATAGAAGCTTGCAGAAAAGCCTAGTCTAAAGATTTTGGGCTCTTGCTTCAATTTGCTTCTCATTCCAACGATTAATAGCTCTTGAACTGCTGAGAAATATCAATTTAATATAAATTGATTTTGAAAAATTGAATATACAGGGTGAGCCAAAAAAAGGCGACCGGTGCTGACTTCCATAACTTTCGAACGGATGAAGGTTTTACAATGCGGATTGCTGCATCAGAATGCCCTGTTTGTCTTTGTTACAAGGCCCAAAGTGTATGCTCCCAGCATTGATGGTTACTGCACAAACAGAAATTTAGTAAAAGTGATGATTTTTCGAAAAGTAAAAGTTGTGAAATGAAAGTAAAAGTTGTCCTATTGTGAAAAAATGTTTTGTAAAGCTGTTTACACACAACAATTCTTTGAAAATCACCCAGATTTGTAAGTTACGCGTAATTTTAAGTCAGCAATTTCAATATGATCAAAATTTCGCCAAAATCAAGAGCTTTTGTTATGAAATTGGAAAAAAGCAAAATTGAAGCAAAATCAACTCTGTCATTGACCAGATCGAAAAACGATTAAAATTATTAGTGAAACAGAAATTAGGACACACTAAAGCGGCTCTCTTGTAGTTTCAAGCTGTTATATAGTTCTTATGATTGGATCTATTGTGCTTTTCTGCCGTGAAATATGTCAATTCTGTAAATTTTTAAATATTCATTATCAAAAAAATTGACGTTTAGTATTTTTGATTTTGGTCAGTCAAAATTCAAGAAATCTGACTGAAACTTTGCAGTCTTTATGCCAAATGTTTTATCTATCGATAACAGGAAACCGCACTAAAAAAGCTTCACCCGTTCGGAAGCTATAAAAGTCAGTACCGGTCGCCTTTTTTTTGGCTCACTCTGTACATACACAAATTTTTAATTCAAATATGTGCTGTATACAGGATCCATACTCAATCTGCATCCAGTCGGACCTGCTGTTTAGGACCCAGATTCAAAGTGGATCCATCCTTTCCCTAGTATTCGGGAAATCGGGACGTTCAGGGAATAGTGGCTAATGCATTTTTCGGGGAAATAGAAAATTGATTCATTATTCGGGAAATCGGGACCTACGGGGAATATGAACTTTCGGAAAATCGGGATATTTGCCGAAAAGGGACGTTGGGGGAATAAAGACACAATCGAAATGTGCGAGTACACTTGCTGTAGGAACATGTTTACACCTACTTTGCATATTCATAATTTTTACACATTAATGTCTTCATTGCAAATTGAACGATCAACTTCTTGGTAAATCTTCATTGAAAATTAAGTAATCAATTTGGTAAAATAATTTGACAAGTGTCAGAATTCACCACTCAAGTGAAAAATATGATTCCACTACATGTATAGATGTCAGAGTATGCAACAATATGTTATAACCACAGTATGCTGCAACTTTAGAATACATAACTTGTTCGAAAATTTCGGTTCAGTTGAAACCTGATGGCGGCGCCACAAAAATTACAAAAACCTATTCATACTTCAAGGGTGGTACCGCGCGGCACCCGCCGGCGCCGCTTTTTAGTATGAATAGAACAACCGGCGCTACGCGGTACCGCGCGGTGAAGTATGACAGGCCTTTACTCTTTCTTGGCACTACTAAACCTTCTATTAGCACAGGCCCAACTTTATTAGCACTGCGCTAAAAAAGAAAACCCTGCATTACTCCCAAATTAGTTAGTAGTGTCTTAAATTTGTTAGTTGCTGACTCCATAATTGGTTTGTTGGTTTTTTCCCGAATCGATTGGTTCTTCCCAGATTGGCTGGTTGGCTGCCTCACTGGTTGGTTCGACTACTAGAGTTCATAGTTTGGTTCTACCCAAAATGTTTTTTTGGTTGACTCCCTGATTGACTGTTTTCTAAACTTGTTGGTTGCCTCGCAGACCAACTGCTCAGTTGTTTGACTATTTAATAAATTATTCGTTTGCTTCCAGAATCGGTTGATTGGTTGTTTCCCATATTAGTTGGTTGCTTCCCAGATTAGTTGGTTGACACCTAGATTGGTTGGTTGGTTACTTCCCGAATAACTTGGTTGTTTGGTTGATTCCTGAATTTGTTGGTTATATGTCTCCCAGATTCGTTGGTTGCTTCCTATCATATCAGGTGGTTGGTTGCTTCCCACATCAGTTGATTGGTTGTTTCCAGAATACGTCCATTGGTTACCATATCAGTTAGTTTGTTGTTTCCCAGATTGGTTGGTTGATTTATTAGCTGACTCTATTACTCTTTCTCTCTTCTCTCTTCCTTTCTTCTTTCTCTCTTTTTCCCTTTTCCTCGCTTTTTTCGTCTTTCCCTACCCTCTAGGAAGTGTTGATTTTTTGGAGCCACCGACAGCCGCTAACATAGCTACCGCACCCAAAAACGTAGCTACCCGGTTTCTCGGGTGGCCCGGCATTGCTCAGATCCAACCCAAAATTGTGACTTTGCTCCCCCCCCCCAACTGGTCGACCTCTTACAGGTATGTTTTTATGTTCTGTTATTCTACAGCCCAGTTGATTTGAAATGGAAAATGCAGCGACATTAAAAAAGTGGGCCCATGATACGCCATTTTCACGGGGTAACTGTAGAAAAATATGAATTCCTCCATGACAAAGGGGAGCCCAAAATCAAAGGAACAGCATGTTGCTAATTTATTTTTGATTTGGATAGAACTGTTTCGACGCCCGGGTACATTTGGCTAGATTACCAGAGAAAATGCTCTATCGGTCTGTTTGTGGCTGATAAACGAAGAAGCTTTTTTTATTAATTAAGCGTACTATTTTTTCCGAATTGAACTTACTGCCATCGGTTCGCTGCATACGTCCTTCCAAAATAGACTACAGTAGAAGTCAAATAATGTTTGTGGAAATTTCATTTTCTCAACCTTTTGTTAAAAATATTTTTGTTTGATAGCAACTTTTGTTTGAGAAAATATCCACATTCAGGCCGCCTAGACGTTCCGATAGCTGGGCGAGTAATAAACATTTATCTGAGGACACGAGGAGTATAGATCGGCTTACGAAGCGATTCGAAACTAGGCTCACTTCGCCGTCATGTTCTCAACGTCTACCCCGTCTCATAGAAAATAACCCAAATTCTATGCGGAGAAATTTAACGTTCACAACAAAGCAAGGTCAGCACCATTGTTTGGAATTAACCGTGGAATTTTACGAACTACTAAATACTGCTGATGTTTACGAGAGGAGGTAGAAAAGTTTCAAGAATCAGTTGTTCAAACTCAACACTGTGGCTTGATTTCCACTGCATTGTAAACCCTACATCAGATTAGTCATAGGGTATGAGTTCGTTGTCTATTCATTTATAGTTATTACAATCATGATTTGGGAATTTTGCTTAAGATGCACTTTCTGAGGCATTGGACCCTCTGTTGCACTAACGTATGATAACTTGAAAATCAATAATATTTCAAAATTGAATATTTTGAGTGGTTTTACACGCTGAATGGCATTATGGCATTTATTCCGCATGAAAGTCAAAGCTGGCATGAATACAGTACCCGAAAACTTGGAATTTTTTAATTTTTTTACATTTCTCAATCTGTATACGGATTTCGAAATATCACGGATTGGATTTCGGAATATCACTCTGTAGTCAAACGTTTATTATTATCGGAAGACAACGATCTATAATAACGTACGAGTATGAAAGTTTTTTATAATCCAGTACTTCAATATTTTGAAGCGTCAAAGATACCATGGAAAAAGCCGGAAAAGTCATTTGGGAGTTCTTTTTGAGCACTCTACCATAGGATACCGCAGCATTTTTCTCTCATTTCTGTGATTATCAACGTCCGACATATTATGTTAAAATCTCAATCAAATTCGCTTGCCGTTTTGGGAGCTGCAGGTGTTTGCACGTACTAAATATTGATACAAAAATGCTACTATATATCCCACTAAATATGACATCAATGAGATGCATAAAACATTGATGCATTCATCAAACTATACGAATCGAAAGAACAGATGTTTGCCGAAGATGTAAAATTTCATTGATCTATTCCCAGCACCGTTTTTTCCCTCAAATGGGTTCTTTTGAGAAAAAAATTTGGAAATGAGGAAAATTATGTTGGGCATAGTTCTCATTGTGGAAAAAATTTTATGGAATTTAAAACCGGAAAGATGCATCTTGGTTGACTTTAGAAGGTCAAAATCACTAAATTTTTCGGCGCCTGGCTCCAATGATTGTTATAATAATCATTATTTTCTATCAGGCGCAGCTGCTAGCATATCTACTTCCACTTACTAATTAACTCTAAACACCCGTGCCATTTTGTAGCTGTTAACATTCAGTAATTCAATTTTCACAAAAAATTATCCCGGGTGTAAACAAGCGTATTTTCGTAATCTTTTGCTAGAAGGGACTTTCGACCGCGGTGGAATTCAATAAGTGCGGTCACTTTACACAAAAAAAATTATTCCGGGTGTAAACAAGCTTATTTTCGTGATGTTGTTATGGAAGGGTTGGACGCGGTGACCTTGCACAAAAAGTTATCTTGAGTGTAAACAAGCGTATTTCCGCGAATTTTAGGCGGAAGAGTTTTCGACCGCGAGGAATTAAATGGATGCGATCACTTTGCTGCACAAAAAACTATCTTGCGTAAACAAACGTGTTTTCGTGATTTTTTGGTGGATGGAGTTTTCGACCACAGTGTTGAAATGAGACTTTGGTTGAGGTTGAGAAATATAAATAAATGATTTGGTATCAAAAATGGACCTAATCAGTCACTCGCTAATTCACCTAATCAGGCCGAAACCTTAGGTAGAATAAGTTTGCAACAGTTCGGTCAGTCTCAAAGTCAACAAAGATCTCCTGCTTTCGTTCCAAAGAACTGCAGAAGACTAAATAACTCTCAGAGCTCAAGTAACTTCAAACCAGGGACAAACCTAGAAGTCAGGCCGAGAATTGAGTTGTAAATGTAGACTTGCACGCTGGGTGGCACTCCAGAAATCCGGGGTCTAACCTGCGTTCCCTCCACTGCGAGTAATCCAGTAAATGTCCGGCCGGGGGTCGTTGTATTTCGGGCGGAAATTCTCCACAAAAATAATATAAACAATAATATAAAAATTGGCCAACTGGCCGGCCGATTTCTCTTTATTACAAAATAAACAATAAATCATCGAATGACCAAAAACATAGATGACCGGCATTTTTATGCACGGTGTCTATGCAAATCGGCATCGACGCGATTTGCGTCGACTTTGGCTATTTCTTCGCAACCTGGAGATAGACTATGTCCATCCCCGACAACAGAGAATTCAATGGACGCGATGACTACACAAAAAATTATCCCAAGTGTTAACTAATGTAGTTCTGCGATTTTTTGAGGGGAGTGGTTGACTGCGGGGAATTCAATGGATGCTGTCACTTTACACAAAAAATTATTCCAGGTGTAAACAAGCGTATTTTCGTGATTTTTTGGTGGAAGGGGTTTTCCATCACAGAGAATTCAATCGATGCCATCACTACACAAAAACTTAGTGTTGACTAATGTATATCTGCAATTTTTGAGGGGAGGGGTTTCCGACTGGGGGGCATTCAATGGATGCTGTCACTTTACACAAAAAATTATTCCAGGTGTAAACAAGCGTATTTTCGTGATTTTTTGGTGGAAGGGGTTTTCCATCACAGAGAATTCAATTGACGCGATCACCACACAAAAACTTAGTGTTGACTAATGTAGATCTGCAATTTTTGAGGGGAGGGCTTTTTCGACTGCGGGGCATTCAATTGATGCTGTCACTTTACACAAAAATTATTCTGGGTGTAAACAAGCGCATTTTCGTGATTTTTTGGTGGAAGGGGTTTTCCATCACAGAGAATTCAATCGACGCGATCACTTTACACAAAATATTATCTTAAGTATGAACAAATGTATTTCTGTAATTTTTTAAGGGGAGGGGTTTTCGGCTATGGAGAATTCGACGGATGCAGTCACGTCATACAAAAAATTATCCTGGGTGTAAACAAACGTATTTCCGTGATGCTCAGTGGCAGGGGTTTCTGACCATGGGAATTCAACTGATATGATCAGTTCGCACTCTGTTTACAACGTGTTGTAATTACTATGCGGTTTACCCATCTTTTACTTTCATCTAAAGTGAGAATTTGTAGCTCTTAGATTGTTTCTTTGATGTGAAGATGACGGAATTTAAACCTTCAATGTGCTTCTATGAAGGTTTTCATGCGTGATTGAGGCCCACTAAAAAGGGGTGGACTAGTTTATTACAAAATGCCCCAATGGGGCAAAAAAAAGAAGGATATACTTGCCTTTATAGTTGCAAAGCTAAAAGATCGAGTGGACCAGATTTTTAAGAACTTGGTTTGTTGGAAAAAATTCACTTTTGTAATATTTTATTTTCATACTTTCTCATTAGAAAATTTTCCATGTCTGTGAAAAAGTATATTGTGAAGCTGAGTGCATCAATACACTTTCCAACCATGCATGTGCATCTTCGAAATTTTGAGGAGGGTACAGCGTTGTTTTTTTCGGCGTTTTTTGAGGCACATTGTGTTGTTTTTTCCGCGTTTTTTGAGGCAAAAAATTCATGTAAGGTTGGTCAAAAAATTTTAACATAAAAAATTTTTCTGTTTCAAAACTCTTGTGGTAGTTTTTACTTTTTATGACCCCCTCATACATGTGTGCTTTCAACTGCATTGAACTTTTTTACTAAATTTATTGTCAATAAAACAGGAATCAACTGTAAGAAAGTGACACATAAACTGCGTTCAATTCAGTCTTTTTATATGACATATCATATATAATTCACTCTGCAAGTTTTACTGATTGCAAGCTATAAGCAAATTTATTCTCTCAATATAGGTACTCAAAATCAAGATATCACAACGCGTTTGTTGAAACTATTAAACAAAATTGCATCATTCAAAGTTTTTGGATTTAGACTTAAATTTGCAGTAAGAGCGCTTTTTGTGGGATTGCAGACGGGAAGCAATTTCACCCATCTGACACAACCTTAATATAGGCGCGGCTGAATCGGGAGCTTTCTTAACGGCATTTCTGTATGCTTTATCCTGTTGTTCCATTTGCAGATGGTACCCAATGACTGTAACCAAGGCCCAGTCGCACTAAAAGGGTCTAAGCTCGAACTCAAGATAATCTCGAACAAAAAGGCGACTCGTTTTGATCTCAAGTTTGGTATAATCTCAATGTCATCAGTATTATAACGAGCTCAACATAGAGATTTTCCCCAGCTCGAGCTGCCTGGTTGCACTAACATTTTCTCATATTTTTTCATTTTTAAAGCAAATGAATATAAAAATGTCTGCACTGCCCAAACTCGAACTTAAACATCAGTTTTAGTTATTCCTGAAATGAGTGTTGTTTGTGCACTGGAAGAAAATAATATTGACATTGCGATTAGTGCAAACTGAGAATCAGAAATTTAATCCGGATGTTGAGATTATCCTCATGTTGGATTAGTGCAACTAACCTCAGGTTTCTTTATAGTTCTGAAAATGACTATAATATGCCTCCCTCACTATTTTTTAGCTAGAGTGAGAGGCAGGAGTTTTGATGGAATTTTTTTAATGAGTTAATTTTTTTAATCTTTTATCACAAAAGTGAATTTTTTTCAATTTTAACCCTAGTTCTCAAAAATCTAGTCCATCCCTTTTTCTATCTTTGCAACTATTCAAACAAATATATTCTTTTTTTCTGCCCCATTGGCGCATTTTTTAATAAACTAGTAACAAAATATTCTGACAAAACCTACAGTAGGATTGGAACGGATTAATCGATTGATGATTTTACTATGTTCGTGTCTTAGAATTCGCTTGTTTTTCTGAGAATAGAAGGTTTGCTTGAATTAGTCGCAAATTTCGTGAAACTATTTATATCAGGATGACATCAATTCAGTGAGCCTACTTAGATCGATAAATCGCAAAATTTGATGCAGAATATTTTTCTGAATGCAATAAAATGTGGGTAAGAATCGTTCCTATAAATAAAAAATTAGAATGAATGAAAAAAGAACAAAGAATTGCATTCGCATTGCAACGCAGACTGATTTGGAAAAAGAAAACACATCTTGAAATGGTGATTGTGGTTATAAACGCAGTAAATATGTTCTCATTGTGTATAAAATCATGATGGCATAATACATCAAAAGCCGAAAACAGCCAAAAACCTCAAACTTCTAATAAAGCCCTACAAAAAAAACCTTACAAAAACCCCAAACCTGTCAAAAAACCATAAATCTGGGATTTTCCCCTCGGTTGGCTACACTGATCAGTCGTGAACATAAAAATTTTTTGAAACATATTGGTGCATTACATTATCATTTAAACTCATGTTTTTTGCTTTTATACATACTTGGTGCTTGAAAGTCAGATTTTTTTCGAATTTCGCCATTGCGATTCATTTTCTGATTATCAACCGTTTTATACAATCGACAATGAGGCTCAACAAGTCTTTTACATGGGTATAGCTCATAACCGCAAACGGCTCATTACCGCGAACAGGCTCATAACCGCGAATGGCTCATAACCGCGAAAAACTTATATGCTATAGTATATGATATATTTTCTACATCAAAGGGTTCATAAGCGCGAATGGCCCATAACCGCGAAAATTTACCTACTGATGCTTTTATAATGTCCTATTTTGTGTGAATTAATTGCATTAAGCCTCATTTCTTAATTATCCATGAAGTCGATTTACTATTCAAATTTCAACTTTTATTTAACTTCCATAACAATTCGTAACCAAAACACATTTTTAATAATCAGCAACAACGACGCGTGTTTTTTTTCCAACAAGTGTCTCATGTAACGAAGGTATTGGTGCAATTCGTTCATCAGATACTGGAAAGAGTGAGGTTCCATCAACTCAGCATCGAAATTTGGAAAATTCCACAAATGAGCTGTTGCTTCAAAAAACCGTTGCTTGGCCCCAGTAATCTGATTGTCCAAGTCAACATAGGTGCCATCCCGAGGCTTTGGCTGATAGGCACCTCTCCGCAAATTTCTCTAACTTGATCACGATTATGCATAGGCTGTAACAAATGCAAAAAATTTCTTACAGCCAGATTCATATCACAAACTTCGATCAGATTTAATCGATTATGGTAGCCTTCGACGTGATTCCTTGTACGCGGGCCGTCATTTTCCCACTGGTTCCATAACTTTATTGGAAATCATCCATTCAGCCAAGTGTTTTCAAAATAATCATGAAAATCCATGAGGTGATTATTTCCATCATCGTATGCTGGAGGATTTCGTAGAATAGCATTGAAACCTGGCAAAACTAACGATTCTGGCAAAAATGCCAGTGCTTTTAGGCACCCGATCCATTCTCCGCGATACCCCTCATTATTCCAAATTTCACAAAGACCCAAATTTTGCAACTTCCGGTTTAAGGCTTGCGTAAAATGGAAGTTACAGCCAACAATCGTTAATTCTGGGAATGCCTGTGTCACTGCTCTATGGGCAGCTTGTTGGTAATCAGTGTGAATGTACCACTGTGCTCCAATCGTCCCATGGTTGGCCTCTAACTTTAAACGAATTTCGGTTAGCAAATAAGCATACAACTGTACCATTTTCGAGCACATCAGTGCATGCCAACATGGAACCCCTTCATGTCCGAAAGGACCCCAAGAATGAATGGTGTACAGTTGTGCAAATCCATTGGGAGATACTTTAAATGTTCCATCCATTATCAAATGTTCTGAATCGTGTATCACACTGATATCCTGGTCTGAAGCAAAGGCCACAACGCTTTCCTCATGACTACTGCTGCATAAAAGCCACCGTTCATCAAAATACGCCGAGTGATCTTCAGCATATCGACCAGGTTCGGTGAGTCTGCATGTAAAATTAATTTTTAAAGCACAAAAGTTTCTTATCATTAGCTAAACTGTGTTTCACATTTGAAAATTCAAGCATTTGATCAGCAAAGAAGTGACTTGGTTCTTTATGCTAATTTGCATTATAATTATGCAACTTTGTATAAAAAGTAATAATGAGTAAAAAGTAATAGTAGTTTTGCTCTAAAGTTACAAAGATCTGGCTAGGCAAGTGACTTAGTGCTTTACGCTAGTTTGCATTATAATTATGCAAATTTGTATAAAAAGTAATAGTTAGGTTTTGAGAAGAGATCAGTTATGTATGTTCAGCTTATCTGTACAAATATTATTCGATCTGAGATATGCATCATCATTTGGAATAAATTAAAGAAATCTCACAGCTTTTGAAAATACGGACTTGTATAACTGATTACCTATATTCCCGAGATAAGTCATATGGATCTGCAACTGGAATACGACCCTTTTGAAACCATCTTTTGAGGCCAGATTTCGCCGATTTGTATTCCGGCAGGTTCGGCTCAACTTCCTGTACGTTGTCATCATTTTCAAATCGTCAATTGAGTTCAGAGGTCATATGCGTATGAGCCTCAAGTGGTCTTTTTTGCCCTGATTTGCATAATTCGCGTGCCTCACGATCCAGCTGTTTAGCATTAACTTGTCCAAATTCTTTCCCATTGCAAGCTACATTGTGACCAACATCGGGGGCACGAATTATTCGACCATTACTAACGACTATTGTACAATATAATTCGTTTGGCATTGCACCATGCTCTTCCTTAATTTTTTCACATTCGAAGCAAATCCAGTAATCATTACGCTGACCATTTCGCAGTACATGAGTTTTCTTTTTGCGAAACGTAAAAATTCTTCCGGGTATAACTTGGCTCAGGTAATTAAGTAAGGAACTTCGTAAATTTTTGCTCAGTAACAAGTCAGCTTCGCCAAAGTCCATTATAATCAGAATTTCAAAGAAAGGACAAAATTGTATCGAGTACTTTGAGACCGAAAAATTTCATAAATGAGTTTTGTGTTGAGTTATTGTTACAAAAATGCTGTTTCTATTTTTAAATTTTTGAAAGCCATGTTTTGCCGTATTTGCTCATGGTTAATTTACATATTTTTCGCCTTGTTCGCAATGAGGACAGCCGATGCATATAGTTTTTTGCATTATTGTAAAGAAATTCAGTTTCCCATCACTAATGGTGCACAATAGCCCATGCCACCCATACAGTATTCTTCCATTAGTAGTGAAGGCACAAACGTAAAAAAGAACACGACCACCCCTTATTCGCGGTTATGAGCCTTTCGCGGTTATGAATCTTTCGCGGTTATGAACCCTTTTTATTTTTCGCAGTTATGAGCCATTCGCGGTTATGAGCCTGTTCGCGGTAATGGGCCTTTCGTGGTTTTGAACCCCAATCTTTTATGTCACGTGCCGCTCAATTCTCCAACGTCACGTGATTCTGATCATGCCGACATTTTGTTATTTTTCATGTTTCGTTTATTACTTGATCATGCTTTTGTTTATTTCATTTTTACATATGCATTTTACGTTCGTTTTTTATATTTTTCATGCATTTCTATGTTTCGTTTTGTTGTATTTTTATTTCTTTACAAACGCGGGCTACAGTAGGCCCTTTAGCTAAAAACTTCCGCCAGTCGTGCTCCACGAGCACATGGCTATTTTTGGTGCGCTCACGCACCTCTTATCATCAAAAATTAGCGTCGTTTTTGTTACGCAAAACGACTAGCTAAGAAGTTTTAGCTAAAGACGTTCATATGCTTAGCATAGGCACTGCAGCCGGCCTCAGTGCTAAACGCATGTGAATGAAAAATGTCTATGTGCTCATAGGCATCTTCTGCATCGCGTCTAGCTGCAGAAGTTAGCTTGAGCGCCGAGAAACTCCGCCCAAGCTGCAGCTGTAGCCAAACATGTCCTTAAAAGGACATGTTTCTTTAGTTTTTCGCTCATTCTTGGGTTCACCAAGCTCCGATTCGGTTGTTGTAACTTCGCGTCCGCTGCTCTTCCCAATTTGCATATTCTTATATATTCGACTGCGTCTGCCGCCTATTATTTTAAATAAATTTGCATACCCTTGCATTTCTTACTGCGTCCGCCGCTCACCATCTACCGTACCCCCGCTGCCCATCAGTGCCAGGTGTCCGACCGCCCCGGTTCGTGAATTAAACGTTGGAGTTTCGCCTCCCGCTCGCTCCCGCTCCCTCCCGCTCGCCGCCGCTCGCCACCGCTCGCCGCCTAGGACGTTTGAGGATCGCATCCCCCGCTCCCAGTGCCAGAAGACCGAAAGCATCCAGGGACTTGCCGCCCGTTGCGTCGTAATCGCTTGAGAAACAGGACTAGGTGAGTCTTCTCAGGGGATTATTGTTGTTTGTGGGTTATTTGTTGGGAAACCCTTCCTAAGTCGGTTTTCCAAGTGTTCCACAGATAAGCAGGGGCTCCACCTCTCAGGTTCGGGCTAAAAGGGGCTGTCTGGTTCATAATCGGGTCCCATAAATTGGGTCATTTTACGGGTGACCCTGTCCCCACTCTCACTGAGTAGGACTCGGGGATTGTCGCACCTAGCCTGGCAGCCTTGTCCATTACCCTACAGCAAGACCCCAAGGACAACACGCGAGAACCAACTATAGACCTCTCTATAGCCACCATTTGCCAGGTTAGGCCCCAACGCCAACTTGGGAAGCCTGGGGAAAATGCCAGTATCCATCAGGAGTCACAGCCTATTACTCACTGTAATAGGATCAATCTGATATGGTTCACCATCAATGTGACGTCTAAAACACGGTATTACCTGATGAGATACCCAAACCTCCCCAGCTCTCCCAAACTAAACATGTCATACACGTGGCATGGCGTAAAATGTGACATGGCGAGGCTGGAAAATCGACCTTAAGTCTGGCACTCGCCCTTAAGTGCAAAAATCTTCACCCTTGGGTCGGAACTACCCCCAGGCCGGGTCAACTCCCATTTTAAGTCGGACAAGCCCCCTTAAAATCGCGTACTAGCCATCCAATAAGTCGGAGACCCCCCCAGATTCGGGTTTACTGCCTAATGGGTCGGGAATGTCCCTTATTTCGGATTACCGCTACTGTAGGTCGGATACCTCCCCTCACGTCGCGTATTATTACTGTAGTTCGGGAATTTACCCCTGAACATCAGATTTAATTACTGTAAGATGGGATTTGCCCTTACGAGTGATCTACATGTGATCTATATGTGTAAATAGTTATCTCATGCGTGTGTATAACCCCACTATGAGTAATAAATTCCCCAGAGTCGAGTTATTTGTCCCAGAGTTGAGTTATATATCGAGCATTCTGTATTTCTCCTCTGATTCATTCTGTACATTCTGCATACTTAATCTGTGTTGTAAACTACCTTATCTGTTTCTTTTCCCTTATCCCCCCCTCTTTTTCCTAATCCTGGGTGGTATACTGTAGCCCTCCGGGTGGGTGCCATTACAGTACGCCTGTGCCCATTCCCGTACTGTAACTACAGTATACCCATACGCGGGTACTGGTATCACAGCTGTAGGGGTTTACGGCCTCTCCTGACTGTTGGTGGTCCGTGACCCCATGATACCGTACACCCTCCACGTATTATTCTGGACGTCATACGTGGCTGCGATTTGTTAATTGTGTACAGTAATTTTTGTCTGTCGGCGGAAACTGTCCGAATTGCTCACTTTTCCGGCCCCAAAATTTTACACCGACTGTTTACACATTTAACACGCGTATGTCCAACTCTCGTATTCCCCGTCTTTGGTCATTTTCCTTTTCCCTTTTCCTTTTTCGGTCATCTGAGCGGTGCAAAAAAAAAAAAAAAAAAAAATTTTTTTCGGACGCCACCGCTACAGTATGACACCCTTACGTAAGTTCCTCTATCTCCTTCATTTCTACTTACTGTAAGGTCCACTCGCTTCTATTCTCGGGTTGTTGCATCTAGACCATAGACTTTACGGGTCATGCTCTTTGACGTCAGCAACGACAACGTTACGGGTTGTTATTGTTGTGTGGTTCAGCCTCACGGATGCAACCACTGACGTCTGCAACAGCCGCTTCACTTGCTGTTGCTTTAAGGGGTGGGTAGCCCTCCGGGTTCTACTCCTGACGTCAGCAACCGACATTACGTGTTGTTGTTTAAGTTAACACTCCAGCAGTAATGACTTCTGAGGTCTGCAACAGGTGAAGCCAACGTTGTTGCAACAGGTTCGGCTGGTTCTCTGCACCCCATCTGTGACGTCAGCAATGGTGACGCACCGTGTCACTATTCGAAGATGTGCAGGTCTTACGGGTGCCACATCTGACGTCTGCAACAACTGCATCTCGTGTCATTGACTTAAGGTATCAGACCCTCGGTTCCACCTTTTGACGTCAGCAATGGCACCATCACGTGTTGCTGTATACCGATAGCTGGCTTCAGGGCCCTATTGCTGACGTCAGCAATGACAATGTATCATGCTCTCGCAGTAGGAGTTGAGACTACATGATCCTATTCCTGACATCCGCGACGGTGACATTACGTGCTACTGCAGGGGTTCTGTCGGCCTTAGGCACGCACCCCTGGCGTCTGCAACAGCGACATGATACTTGAATACTCTTATCCCAGGCACCTGCAGTCAGCACCAAGGTCATGTGTTGGTTCATACCCCTACCTTTTGACGTCCGCACCAGGTTACTGTCGGTCCTATGAGTATTCCACTTGAGTTGTAGGTGGTCGCTGGCGCATGGTCCTATCACCTACCTCTCTTGTCCAAGGGTTTGTGTGTGTCTGGGGGCTGATGCCTGGGAAACATCAGTCCACATGCATACACCACCTGAGATGCTCACTAGCCTGCGCACTGATCAGGTTGTCCGCCCGGGTAGCGGCACTGTTGATCAGCACGTGGCTGTTTTCAAGCTTTAACTGCAGGTTTGAACGAGTTACACTCGGCCTCAGCTGGGTTGGTTGTCTGACTCGGGCAGGCAGCAGGCATTTGCAGTCGGTACTGCCTGTGTCTGACGTCTGCAAGGGTTCCGCAATCTTCTTGTAAATTTCTTATCTAAATTCACTCATTCTCTTTCATCTCATCGAGCTGTCATACATAGATCTTCTTTAGTGTCCCCGCCGTAGTGGTTCCCAAGGGACCGCGGCACAGCCTCCGGTTGGGCCTAGAGTGTATAGGACCCCCTGTCATATTCCATTCACTCGAACGCCTTCGTTAACTGGCTTAACGATGCCCGCGCTAGAGTCGCCACTGACCCAGAGTCCGCCTCCGCGGTCCACCCCTGTTAGTCATGTAAAGTAGTAGGCACCGTTGAGTCCGCCTCAGCGAAGGTATTGAGTACGCCTCGATACATATTTTACACTCATATTCAACCAGGGACACCTTGTACCCGTGATCCCTTAGATGTTTTCGGGTGCGCCCTCAAAACATCCAGAGTATTTCATTCTAACTGACTGAGTGTGTCAGAATAGCACCCTTGGTACCCGTGCTCCTTCCCTCTTCTACTGTGTGACCTGCGAACCTCACTTCATCTCAGTGATCGGCAAAGCCGGCCACCAGCTGTGTATAATACTCCTGGAGAGTGTCCGTTCTGTTCGGAATGCGGGCTCCTGTTTCGGACACGGCTGTAAGTTACTTGCGAATGTCGTCCAACACGGAACCTCCTGTATAGTCCATCTCACTATGCAGAGATCGCAATCGCTCCTGGCGAGTGAGGCCCGTTGCGTAACTGCGTGACTCCTTTGCGTAACTGGGTTTGTAAATTAGTTTTGTCCCTATTTATTGCTCCCTCTTAAGTTCATTTTCAGTTGACCCCATCCTTTTCACCTATTGCCACTTTATGCGCTACTCCTGGTGAGTAGGATCTTGCCGGCTACGAGTCCGCCTCGCCCCAAGGTTTGTAAACTAGTACAGCGGTCGAGCCTCCAGGAAAAATCCCTCCTGAGCGGGTTCATCCGTCAACTTATTTTCTCGGCAGGAAAAACCGCCTCTTCTCCCCTCTTATCTCTGATCTTCCATCCCCTTCAGCTATTCTAATTGCCGGGTCCAGGCCCCAACTCTACATTTTTGGTCGGGATCAATTCCCCCATACCTCAGGCCATGCCTCTGTCCATCACGGGCGACCAGATAAATTCCCTTCTGCGTCACCCTGATGTACTCTGAGCTTACATCTTATAATCCTATTCCATTCTAGCTCCCTTTTCGTGGTCGCTAGTCTTAAGCTAAATCAAGTTTACGTCACAAACGCCGTCGCGCACGCGTTTCCCGAATTCAAGCGCTCTTTCGCCGCGAATTCAAAAGTAGTACTCACTTTCATTTTACACAATAGAGACACCCCGTCGTTCCTGCCGTCTCAGTACCCAGCCTGTACAGACCAGTGAGCCCCTCTCTATTCAATTTGACTTAATTGCTTCACGGGCAAGGACGTCTGTTCTAACCACCTTACGGGAAAACGAACCCTCAGACATGAAGTCGGAAGCTGATCTCCCTTCACAGATCGAGAACAAAGTCCAGGCAGCATTTGAGAATGCTCTTGGACCCCTCAACCAAAAGTTAGAGGCCATGAATGGTCGGAGGCACCCTCCCGTGTCCAGCTTTATGGCCCCTCCCACCTTCTCCGGTGCTTTTGGTGAGTCTATCACCGATTTTATGTCGCATCTTACTCGTTTCTTTACACTCCAGGGTGTAAGCGAAACCGATCATGCATATAAAATCGCCTTTCTGGAGTCATGCCTCACGGGTCCTGCTCTCGCCTCCTACCGGGACTTTAGCAGCAGCACTCCAATACCTACCCGCTACGAAGAGTTTACGGCTTTTCTACGGAGAGATTTTCCGGTAGGGCGCGACTCTGATCTGCATCAGCAGCTGATCCAAGATCGACTGCAGAAGCCGACAGAGTCCGCGATAGTCTACCTTGAGCACCTCAAGAGGCTATCCAGGGTAGCGTATCCAGATCTCGCGACGGATGTCCGAGATTCTATCATCAAACCTATCTTTCTGCGGGGACTGAAGCCGGTCCTCCGAGATAGTATCAAGTTTAGGGAGTTCACGACTCTTGAAGAGACACTCAAGGCAGCCTGTTACGCAGAATCCCAAATCTTTCGGGACGAGATCCGGTACACTGCTCCATCTAACGCCGTTTTCTCTTCAGAACCTAAACACGCCGGATATAATCCCAATATGCCTAACAGAAGCGCAAACGGTCGTCAGAGCAACGCTCCAACGTCGTCATCCTCCGCCGATGAGGTTCGCCGCTTGAAACAGGAAATGGCCAGGCTCACGGCCCACGTAGCGAAGCTCACGGCCCAGCAACGTGCACCCGCGCCAATCCAACAGACGCCGCCTCCACAGCCGTCGACACCAAATCAGTCCGCCGGGCGACGCTCGTCAGGAGCACACCTTCAAACGTGCTCCTTCCACGGACTGTGTACACATAGCGACGCCGACTGCCGGGCCCAGCCTGCCACCGGTGCCGCTCCTGGTAACAACGCCGCTAACGGTGGTCGCTGTTATTTTTGCCGCACACGTGCCCACCCCACGGACCGATGTGATAGGCCATGCCCTCATTGTCGTCAAGTGCGAGTGCACCGATCAACTGCCTGTCCGCAGCGCAATCCGGCAAACACGGGTGAGAATGTCTACCAAGATACTGGTTATTTTGCCCAGGGGACAAATGTGTATCATCAAAGAAATGGTTATCACCCTCCCAACGGGATAGGAAACCAATATCGGCAGCCCATACGCCGCAACAACGCCGTTGGGGCTACCAATGGCCCTCCTCACCCAGATCCTCTTGATCTGGATGATGAGGCACTTGCTGAACACCTGACAGATTCTTCACAACAGTGTTATCCTGTCTGCGTAATCAGTATTGGATTTTCAGTGGTCCAAGCAGCCCAGGTACCCGTACCGATAAACGTATCGGACATACCGCTGCCACCACCACCACCAAAGTATGCGATGCCGGTCACTCTGGACCCCTCGACGACACCGCAGTTTGTTGGCCACGCTAACATCCTCGCATCGTATCGCATTCCTAAAATTAAGACTGCCGAGCCAACTCCAGCCGCCAATACGACGTCTTCGGCGCCACCGGCCCGCATCATCCCTCCAGGACCACCGCCTTCGATCCCCACGGATTCGGCTACGGAAGTCCTCGACCAGGTCGAGCCCATGAATTTGTCAGGTATACTACCTTCTTCTTCACGTGATCCTAGAGTAGGAACCAGAAATCTATCTCAGTCCACGACTCTATCGATTTCTTGTTCACAGCGCCATCGCCCGTCCAAGACGCGATGTTGGCCATCTGGTCAGTCGACCTGGCCAAGAAATACCCGCATTTGCCGTGGACTCTGCTCAACGAGCCATCCCACGTCGAAGCGCTCACGGCCGCCGACGTCGTGCTTGCAGCACCCGTCTCAATGCGACTCTTACGACCCGACGTCGCCGGACGGGCACTCGAGTTCATTGCCAATGGGACTATCACCATCTCGCCTGTCGAGAAGTTCTTATTGGACGGGGAGCCATCCTCGCCTTCAGTCGATGCCGTCCGCCGAGCAGTCGAACAGGCCAGTCGGATCCTCCTGCCTGCTGCCGCCGCTACATCACCGGCAGCAGCACCACCTGTTGCCGCGACATCGCCAACGAAAATGGACATTACTGCTTCCTCGCCCCCGGCCAAGGAACCCGCAAATGATCCTACACCGCCGGCAACAGCCCAACATACATCGTCGGCAACAGCCCAAGTCAAATCGCCGGCACCAGCCCAAACGACATCTCCGACCGCTGCGACCAAGTCGCCCGTCGTCAAACACATGGCCGTCGACGAGACCTTACGTCCGGTTAATGAAGATGTCAGCATCGTTGAGGAATCCCCATTCCCAACGGCAGTCGCCCCACGGTCGCCAAAAATCGGTATCCTCCGGGAAATCCACCCGTGCGGTGGATTGGTCCTCAATTTCCCCGGCCAGGAACCAATCTCGTCCGACAGCGACGAAGAAGAAATCTGACACTGCCCCTCAGGCCAGATTTGTGAAATTGAGTGAACACTTACAAATTACATTTGTACAGTTGTTTTTGACAATAAAATTGACCTTGGTAGCATCACTGTTTCTAGGGGTGAGTTTGTCAGCACCGGCGGCTCAGTATCAATTTTGCGGTCTCTCAAGAAGCGGACATCCACTTGAGTTACCCCAGCGTGTAGAGTGTAAACCACCGCAGTCTTCATGGAGCCCGCGGCGCATGAATGTCACGGTGTATGTCCCTAGCTCGGACCCGATTACAGCCACAGCGTGGAAATGCACATTGCGCTCCCGCAAAGTCTGCACCAACACTGGTTTCTTCGGCTCTAGGGGCATCACTGCAGACGTCATCACCACTCAGCACTTAGCGCCTGCGGCATGCACGCTAGCACATCGCACTAAGATGTTTGGTTCACAAAAACTTGTCGGCATTCGCCCTGGCTTTTATAGCACAAACCAAACATTGGAAGTGATGTACAAATGGTGCTGCTGCGAGGTCTGCAAGACAGTGACTAACCTCTTCATCGAGGAGGGACAAGTCGCTTCGTGGGACGGCACTACGGCCCTAAGCACCTTAGGCAACGTAGGTGGATGCAGTCCCACTGCAGGCCAGTGCACTACTCTAGACGGGGTCATTGTCTGGCCTGCGCAAAACTTCACGGCGCGGTGTCATTATCACCCCAAGGGAAATTACACTGCGTCCATGTCAGGGAACCACGTCATCATCGATGATCTACAGGTTGCCCTCAAGATCCCGTGAAACTCCCGCGTCTTCCAACTGTGCCCAGAACTACATTCCACCACAGTCCGGACGGATCAGGGTCTTCTCCTTCGCATCCACGGGAGATACAATTTGACCCAAAACTTGTTCAGAGTGGCAACGGACAGCCGTCCCGATCCTGTCAATGCCAAACTGAACTATCTGGCTCAGCAGATCAAGGAGTCGGAAATTAACGGTTTCCGGTTCACGTGGCTTGAGCTCTGCTCTCACGCTCAATGCTATCTTGATCTGACTTGGCAGTTGCTTCGCTTCCACCCTACCCTGGGTGCCCGGGCATTCCTCCAGAGGAATGACCTGACGGCGGAATTCACAGGCGATGCGCTGACAATATCGCCGTGTCAGAAGGTCAACGCCACCTACGTTTACCACTCGTACTGGGTGGGGAACGTTTGCTACAAGTACTTACCTGTACAGGTTGGCGGCACCATCTACTTCGCCACCCCCGGTGGTCCGGATCTCATTAAATCTAGCCCAATTGTGCCGTGTCATCACCACTTTACCGGGATTTTCCGAAATCGCTCAGGCTGGTTTACTGAGTCTGGCGCGGTCCATGTGAGCCACATCCCACTGGAACTCTTCTGGAAGCAGCGTTTCAACATCACTCACTTTGAGGCACCGGCGCTCTTCCATGACCAGTTGGCGATGACCCCTTCAAACTTTGCCTTCTTTAAACAGTACATTTACAAGACTGAGCAAATTGAAGCGGTACTCAACCGGCTGGTAAACTTTACCGCTGGTCTATCCCTGCAACCAGACGCCATTTACCAGGCCTTTGCAGGGGTAGGAACCGACATCAAGGCCTCTCTGGAAGGTGTCGGTTTGGCAGCAAACCATGTTATTACGGGTCAACAACACACCCTCGCCCAGGGCTTGCATGCTGTCCTGAGCGGGCCGGTCCAGTTGATCTTTAACATCCTAATTACCCTGACAGTGCTGATCGGTGCCGGATACCTTGCCTATCTTGGTGTATCTTATTATCTCAGCTACCGTCTGCGGAGCAAACAGGTCAGGTTTGTTAGCCGTTTCTCCCCGTTGGGTCTTTACCGCAAGGTCCAACGCTGGATCGGTTTTCACTACGTGCAAAACGATGTGCCCTCCCAGCTTGACCGAATCACACCGTGTTTTGTCGTGCTGCTGGATACCAAGGAAACTCCTGCTTTCCTTGACACGGGTTGCCCACGCACTATCATTAGCCAACGTCTTCATAAGGCCTTGGCTAAAGAAAGTCCGAAGGCGGTCATGGCGTTCCAGCAACATCACGACTTTAACCCATTGATGAGCATCAATGGTAAAGCCGTTCATACCATCCTTTCGGGACCATATGAAATCATGTTGCCCGGAAACCGCCAGCCTAACACACGGATCGATATACATCTCCATGTGTGCAAGACTACGTCTCCCTTCTGGGCACCTGTTGACCTCATACTCGGACTGGACTTCTTAGAACAGTTCAAGAACATTATGTTTGACTACCAACGTAATGTTTGTTGGCTGGACGCGGTAGAATTACCCCTCCTGCTGACCACGCCGGAGATTGACCAGATCGACCCCTGGTGGGAGAACACCCGTGCTCTCTCGCGAAACTCACACAGGTCGGGATCACGATCGCGGTCCAGGGCTTCGTCCATCTCTCGGCCACACTCACGGGCCTCCTCAGTTGCCTCATCACGTGGGTCAACTAGGGGATCCCGGGCCTCTTCTAGATGGGCAAGTCGTCATCTGTCGACCTTGCACGGGTCAGGTTGCCCTCGACCTCCGCCTGAACCTCTCCAGTTACGCTAGAGAAAGGCCGATACCGTGAGCCAAGTGATTCAGATGCTCCGGCATCGCCCGTGCCAAACGCGCCTCCGCTATCGGACACCGAGATTGAATCACTAGGAGCTACTCAGAGTCCGAAGGATCACTCAGATCACGTACTAACGGTGCAGGATGAGTCCACCCTTCTGAATGACCCAGAACCTTCCGTCGGATACGCTCTAGTAGGTCTACTACGTCGTACGGGACTGCCGATTCCAAAGCGGTCCGGTAAGACCAAACATGCTAGTGGTGCCACCACACCTGATTCCGGTCATGTGGTCACTGCTTTTTACCCAAATGATATTCGGACACCCCATATCAGAGTTCTCCTAAACAACTGGGTAGAAGCGAAGGCACTGGTCGACACAGGAGCTGTTTTCTCTCTCCTGGACCACAAGTTAGCGGCCCAGCTGCCCAACTTGTCACTATCACCAACCAGGGCACGCCCTATCGCAGCCAATGGGTCCCCGATCCCACTGCTAGGAGCAGCCTACATCACAGTTACAGTGGCTGATGTCTCTGAACGGATTCAGGTCCAAATACAGGAGAACTGTTCAGCTGAACTGGTCCTCGGAACAAACTTCCTCGGCCGGTTCAATTGTGTCAGTTTGAACTGGGAGAAATCCTTCCTCCAGTTCAAAGAAAGTAGAATACCCTGTGACGGTCTCATCCACAGCCCACCTTCTGCCCGCGGCGCCTTGCCCCTGAAGGATTTGGTAATTCTAGAGCCTCGCTCCCTGACACGATTCACTGTTCCTGTTCCACCAATCTATACGAACGTGCCTGAGGTGGCCTTCTTTCCGAAGCACCTCACCGGATCGCAAAGACACGTATATTTTGCTGGAAGCGTGAGTAGCATGACCAACAGTCACATACCACTTCAGGTAGTTAACCCGAGTACTCATTCCGTGGTTCTCTACCCGCACACGACCATCGGTCATGTGCAGATGCATAGTGAGCCCTCACGGGAATCACCGGTCGACTCAGACACCGTCCTCGATCGTCAGTGGGTCGAGGCCAATGCTGTAATCTCACCGGACATCTCCCCTCGGGACCGGGCAGCCTTACTCGATCTGCTGGTTGCATACACCGACCTTTATGCTCTTGATGAAAAGGACACAGGTTCCACTGATCTCGTCCAGCACGAAATCAGCACGGGCGATGCCCGCCCAGTCCGCCGTTTCCCTTACCGGTCCTCACCTAAGGAAAAGGATCTCATCATGCAAGAGGTCAAGGTGCTCCAGGAGAAAGGTATTATTCGGCCGAGCACATCTCCGTGGGCTACTAATACTGTCCTGGTGCGCAAGAAAAACGGTTCTCACCGTATGTGTGTTGACTTTCGTGGTCTTAACGAGGTCACGAAAAAGGATGTCTACCCTCTCCCACGGATAGATGACATTCTCGACACACTCAAGGGTATGAAATATTTCACTACCCTTGACCAGGCTAACGCTTATTGGTCAATCCCGATTGCCGAGGGGGATAAGGAAAAGACGGCTTTTAATACGCCTATTGGACTTTACGAATTCAATTATTTGCCTTTCGGTTTATGCAACACGCCAGGGACATTTCAACGTCTTATGGACCTCCTCCTTACTGGAATCCAATGGCGCACGGTTCTGACCTATCTCGACGACATTTTGGTGTTCGGGAACTCCCACACCCAAATGCTTGAGCGCCTGGCAGATGTGTTCGCCCGTCTTCGCCGGGGTGGAATGAAGCTCAGACTGAGCAAGCGCAAATTCTCGCACTCAGAGGTAGAATACCTAGGCTATCGCATCTCACAGAGCGGCCTAGAACCTGACCAAGCCAAGCTGGCCGCCGTCCAAAACCTACCCATTCCACAAAACGCCAAAGACATCAAGTCCTTCCTAGGCCTCGTGTCTTACTACAGGCGTTTCATCCCTGGTTGTGCCCGGCTCAGCGAGCCACTCACCAAGCTCTTACGGAAGGAAACTACTTTCCAGTGGTCAAAACCTCAGCAGGAGGCGTTCGATGAACTCCGCCGCCTGCTGACCAACCCTCCTATCCTGCGCCATCTGGACTTTTCGAAATCCTTTATCCTTCAAACTGATGCAAGTATTTCGGGGATAGGAGCGGTTCTTAGCCAGTTAGACGAACATGGATACGACCATCCTGTCGCGTACGCCAGCCGAGGGTTAACAGCGGCCGAGAAAAACTACTCCATTACAGAACTGGAGACTCTCGCTGTTGTCCATTTCGTCAAGCACTTTCGACCATACCTCTTCCAGCACGAGGTGGTCGTTCAGACTGACCATACCGCGGTCAAAGCAGTGTTGGAGAAGCCTAACCCCTCTGCTCGGATCGCTCGGTGGGGACTCGCGCTCGCCGAATTCAAACTGACAATTCGGCCGCGAAAAGGTCAGTCAAATGGTAATGCTGATGCATTATCACGCCTGCCGGATCCTAACTCCCTCACCGGTCAGAGTATTGATGATACTCCCCTCTACAGACCTGAGGGACATGTTATGATGATCACCGATGGTGCGCAGCACCTGGCGAGATCAAGAACCTTGACCGATGGTGTGCAGCACCTGGCGCGTTCAAGTAATTCAGCACCGATCACTGTTGGCGCGGAGCGCCCGGTACGATCAGAGTCTTATGCCGAGATATCGGTTGGTGCGCAGCACCCCGACCTTTTCACTGCTCAGCTGGAGGATCCGGACTTAGCCGACATCATTTGCTCTCTTAAGCCTCTGGGCGACCAGAATGATGTGCGGGGCTACCATCTGTTGGATAACGTTCTTCAGAAATGGACAGGCGAGTCCAATAAGATCGTCATACCCCGATCCATGGTTACTACCATTATCCGGGCTCATCATGATGACATCTTAGCTGGACACTTTGGTGCTAAACGTACTGCGCGGCTCATTGCTCGCAGATACCACTGGCCTTCCCTCAGTCGGGATGTCAAGTCCTTCTGTCAGCGGTGTGATCTTTGCCAACGGAATAAGCCCGCTCGACAGAAAACCACTGCGACCCTGAAACCTATCACCATCACGGGACCGTTTCACCGGGTAGGTGTCGACTGTATGGGACCAATGACCACTAGCGAAGCTGGCAACCGTTTCATCGTAGTCTTTATCGACTACTTTACGAAATGGGTCGAGGCTTTTGCTACTCCGGACATCACTGCGAACACCATCGCCTGGCTGTTTGTAACGCAAATTGTCTGCCGGCACGGGGCACCGCAGATTCTTCAGTCAGATCGTGGCACTGATTTCACATCAAAACTGATGACTGAGATCACTGCGATCTGCGCAACGAAGAAAATCCACTCTACCGCCTATCACCCAATGACCAACGGCGAAGTGGAAAGAGCTAATCAGACGCTAGCAACACGGCTACGTATGTATGTTCATCAAGGACATACCGATTGGGATGAACACCTGCCATACGCTGTGTTTGCCGTCAATATCAGCATGAATGAGTCAACAGGGTACTCGCCCTTTGAACTCATGTACGGTCGCACACCCATGCTCCCTGTTGATGCCGCGCTCTCATTCAACCCTCCGGCCCATATCATTAATGTTTCCTCATATGATATGGAGGTCAAACGTCATTTCACGAATGCGTTAACCTTAATCCAGAGTCGGATTGAGAAAGCACAGGAAGCCTATGCACGGTCGTACGACCGGAAGGCACATGATGTCTCGTACAAAGTAGGGGATCAGGTGCTCAAACTGCGCACCTCCAGCAAACGTGGACTCACTCCTAAATTGCTGCCCATCTACGATGGACCCTACCTTGTAACAAGTGTGGCATATCCCAATGTCACACTTCGTCTCGAGATGGATCAGGAAGACACTGTACATGTCAACCAGCTTCGACTTTACGTGTCCCCTGAACAACCGAGTGAAGCAGAGGATACACCTCCCACTTCACAGGCAACAGGTTCGGCACCCTTATTGTATCCCTCAATAAGCCGGGACTTTACACCGAATCTGATTGACCCACATCTTGATGCAGAGGTCCCCGACCCGTAACTCAAGATGCATTCTCTTCATTGTCCCCGCTTACGGACGAGGACGTCCTTTTTCGAAGGACCGCCGTGCCCCTCACGAAGTATCCACTCTTGTCCATGCTGGATCTTAGTGGATAGAAGAGAGCGTTCAGCAACCCAAGCGTCACGCCTTAGGCGCATCTGCACGCGATAGCCTACACTTCACTGGGTGCATCCTCTGCGATAGCCCGACAATCTGTACCTCACTGGGCGCATCCTCTGCGATAGCCTACATCTTGCCCTGAAAATTTTTCTTTTTCTGTGTTCTAGACTGTCGCACAGGATACTCAATGTCGGCAACTTCACACATCAACAACCCCCGGTTACCATACCGCAGTACGAATTACGAGCAAAGAAGGTGACATCCGCCAACAACCCAACGGACCCATTCGACCACTTGCCGTCACACCTTGGAATGACCTACGACCACGGACACGCCACTCAAAACCTCACTACTGACCACCGCAAGGACGAGGACGCCCTTTTTCGAAGGACCGCCGTGTCACGTGCCGCTCAATTCTCCAACGTCACGTGATTCTGATCATGCCGACATTTTGTTATTTTTCATGTTTCGTTTATTACTTGATCATGCTTTTGTTTATTTCATTTTTACATATGCATTTTACGTTCGTTTTTTATATTTTTCATGCATTTCTATGTTTCGTTTTGTTGTATTTTTATTTCTTTACAAACGCGGGCTACAGTAGGCCCTTTAGCTAAAAACTTCCGCCAGTCGTGCTCCACGAGCACATGGCTATTTTTGGTGCGCTCACGCACCTCTTATCATCAAAAATTAGCGTCGTTTTTGTTACGCAAAACGACTAGCTAAGAAGTTTTAGCTAAAGACGTTCATATGCTTAGCATAGGCACTGCAGCCGGCCTCAGTGCTAAACGCATGTGAATGAAAAATGTCTATGTGCTCATAGGCATCTTCTGCATCGCGTCTAGCTGCAGAAGTTAGCTTGAGCGCCGAGAAACTCCGCCCAAGCTGCAGCTGTAGCCAAACATGTCCTTAAAAGGACATGTTTCTTTAGTTTTTCGCTCATTCTTGGGTTCACCAAGCTCCGATTCGGTTGTTGTAACTTCGCGTCCGCCGCTCTTCCCAATTTGCATATTCTTATATATTCGACTGCGTCTGCCGCCTATTATTTTAAATAAATTTGCATACCCTTGCATTTCTTACTGCGTCCGCCGCTCACCATCTACCGTACCCCCGCTGCCCATCAGTGCCAGGTGTCCGACCGCCCCGGTTCGTGAATTAAACGTTGGAGTTTCGCCTCCCGCTCGCTCCCGCTCCCTCCCGCTCGCCGCCGCTCGCCACCGCTCGCCGCCTAGGACGTTTGAGGATCGCATCCCCCGCTCCCAGTGCCAGAAGACCGAAAGCATCCAGGGACTTGCCGCCCGTTGCGTCGTAATCGCTTGAGAAACAGGACTAGGTGAGTCTTCTCAGGGGATTATTGTTGTTTGTGGGTTATTTGTTGGGAAACCCTTCCTAAGTCGGTTTTCCAAGTGTTCCACAGATAAGCAGGGGCTCCACCTCTCAGGTTCGGGCTAAAAGGGGCTGTCTGGTTCATAATCGGGTCCCATAAATTGGGTCATTTTACGGGTGACCCTGTCCCCACTCTCACTGAGTAGGACTCGGGGATTGTCGCACCTAGCCTGGCAGCCTTGTCCATTACCCTACAGCAAGACCCCAAGGACAACACGCGAGAACCAACTATAGACCTCTCTATAGCCACCATTTGCCAGGTTAGGCCCCAACGCCAACTTGGGAAGCCTGGGGAAAATGCCAGTATCCATCAGGAGTCACAGCCTATTACTCACTGTAATAGGATCAATCTGATATGGTTCACCGTCAATGTGACGTCTAAAACACGGTATTACCTGATGAGATACCCAAACCTCCCCAGCTCTCCCAAACTAAACATGTCATACTCGTGGCATGGCGTAAAATGTGACATTTACATGCATCGACCTGCAAATGCACTGATCTATAAACTTCATATTACAGATCTTTATACTGATGCATGAGTATTTCCATGAGTAACATATTAATCAAACATCAATTATTTAATATTTGCAAATCTGTGCTCTGCGCGGAAAAAAAGTTTGGTATTACAGATCTGTGCACATCATAGATAATGCAGAAATGGCACCTTGAAGAGAAAAGATTTTGGCCAAACGTCCAAAGGCAACACGAATAAAAGTTTGGTACCACGGATCCTACCTGTCTCAAAAAATTTTCAACGATTTTTCGAAACTATTTAAGGGCCGCGTTTTTCTCATAGACCTGCAAATGACGAGTGACTTTTAGGAATTTATTTTTTGTACATATTTGCATAAAATGAATTTCATCATCAATGCTATAAAATTGCCACTACATTTAAGATAACTTGGCAACATTAACGACAATGTTTATGCATGCATTACATCTGTGCAAAATTTTCTTGACTTTTCAGAGCAAATTGAGTTCAAATCTTTCATTAATGCACTCAAGTAACCATAATAAGATTATAGCTATATGTAACTTTCATAATATTTTCTTTGTGAGATGATAATATGAAAGCTTTGTCTATAAGACAAATATATTTCTGTTCATTTTTGCGAAGTTTATGCCAATAATCACAAAACATTTAATTTTTACTTTCTTACAAGCAATACCAAGTGCAAAATGACTATCAATAAGCTTTCCATCAAGTTGGTGACTTTTTAAAGCTCGTTTGATTTTACGGTTTAGACGGTACTGTAGTCAAACCTTTAACAATTTACTTTCTAGCAGAAAAACGCGGCCCTTAAATAGTTTTGAAAAATCGTTGAAAATTTGAGGCAGGTAGGCTCCGTGGTACCAAACTTTTTTTCGTGTTGCCTTTTGGACGTTTGGCCAAAATCTTTTCTCTTCAAGATGTCATTTCTGTATCATCGTTCATGATGTGCACCGATCTGTAATTGTTATTATGCTTTCAGCTCCTGTAGAACATATCAGCTTACTTTGACTGATCTGACTAGAATTTTCTCAATTTTTCATCATTTTTACAGGTTTCTGACTCCAAAAACATCAAAATTTTTCGGTGTACTCCTAAAATGCAGGAAAAAAGCATCCATGGCCACATTATAAACGTTTTTTAAAATGCGGAAAATGAGGAAAAATTCTGGGTTCGGTTCTCATGTAGAAAAACTGAGGAAAAAAAGGTGATTCCCAGTGGTTGCACAACAAGGTATCTCGAAAGAGGTGCTAAGAAATTCTTATCTTCAATCATTTTTTTAAATATGGAAACTGTGAGCTTGATTTTACAAAATTAGGCCTGTTATTTGACTCCATCATTAGCTGCAAAGAAGTTGTAGTCGAAGTTAGAGACATCCAGTTTTACACTGAATCCCAGATGAAATGAATGAAAAGATGTAGATGCAGCGGCTTTCCAATATAGCAGAAGGCGTCTTATCGTTTTCTTGGAAATGAACGTCAAAAGATTATTCGATTCCATAAACTTAATAAAAATTCTCAAAATTTTCGACTTCTCATTTGAAGCATATCGTTCAACAACCATCAAAGCTAGATCAATGAAACTTTGTCTAGATCTCGTTCCATATTTCTTCTAATTTTTCTTCTTGTCGACTAATGATATTCCGAGAAATAGAACGCATTCTATTCCCCGGAACCTCGAGCATTCAAAGGCATACTTGAATAAAAGTACAGTGCGTGCAAATCTCTACAGCTCCCAAAATATTTCGCAAATCGGATTGAAACATTGACACAATATGTTAAACATAATTGGCTACAGAAACCAAGAAAAAAATTCTGCGGCAGGATGTGCACAAAAAAGACTACAAATAATTTTTCGGCTATTTCTCACCTCTAGATGATTTAAAATAGCGTGAAAAATGCAAAGTACGGAATTATAAAAAATTTTGGATACTGACTTGAGGAGAATTGTCTCCAGCGTATAATTTTTTGACCCTTGACCTGGTTTGCTAGATGTCTCTGACCCGACCCGTGACCCGATTTGGTATTTTTACTGCCTGACCTAACCCGATATTCTCTGGCCCGATACATGCCTACTACCGACCGATCAGAGCGCCCATAATTTGACATTGATCGTGCGCGCATTGTTCAATTTTTGGTAAATTATCGCAGTCTGAGACGCGTCTAACTTATAACATGTGTTTTGCTCGCCGAGCATGCTCGGCGGGAAAATTTTTTGTGCTCGGGGTTCTGCTCGCCGAACAAATATTCGTGCGCCGAGCATGCTTGGCGAGCAGCTTGCTCGACGCTGTGCTCGCCGAACATCTCCGAGCACAGCTCCGAGCATGTTCGCCGAGCAAAGAGCAGAAGTTTGAACCGGGCTTTATTCTTAGTTTATATGCATTTTTAGTACGGATTAGGACCATGTTCAAAAGTGAACAACAAAATATTGTGTGCGATGTCGATAGTCTGGGAATTCGCAAAACTTTTCTACCTCCTCTCAAACTTCAAATTTGTTTACATTTCCAGTTCAATTTGTTATCTTTCTCTTGTAGCAGAATCCGTTTCATGCAGTCTTTCGAATTCTTGCGTCGATTTTCAACAATTAGAGAATAGTTTGAACGGACAAATGGATTATCCATTTTTGAAAGAACCATCTGTACAGAAATCGGCAAAGTCGAAAAAAGATTCATCGGATTTGCATTCCACAGATCGATTATCGCCTCTTATGATCGATAAGCCGCAGTTTTCTACGCCTAAAACAGCTATACCGGTGTTACGTGTTGACAAAAATTTTTGCACCGATGTGGCTGCTAAAATTTCAGCTCTAAATTTAAACGAAACAATCACCGGAGTGATTACGTCTACCCGGAATTTACATAAGATTTACGTGAAGACAACGAAAGCCGTTGTTTTGAGAGATCAGGCCATAAAAAAGAAACATTTTCCAGCTGATTATTGACTTACTTCATATGGCTATCATCAATTAACCAAAACACATGCATGTTTGTTTTCTGTAATAACTCTGATCCGTAAGTTTTCATATGAACTTGTATTTTTAGTTCATGATTCTCCCAAGATGCCTACTGTGATTGACGAAAAGTGAAAAAGGTCATTTATACTTGTTTTTTCAACGGAACGGATCGCCAACAGCTTGAAATGTTCACCCTGATGATCCACAATCGGTCGAAAAAGATAACTGCAATTTTGTGGAAAACGGCCGGCGGTAACTGAGCGGAACGAAAATTTCCCTCTCGTTCGGTTACGTGTTGTCGATTGTACTCCGTTCCGTTCCGCCGAAAAACGAAGGTATAAATGATCTTTAAACGTCGTGCAAGAAATTAATTTTGAAAATCATTTCAGGTAAGTGAATTTATTAAGGAACCGTATTTTTAGAGAATGATTTGACCATAATTACGAGGATGTCGTTTCGTGTCAATCCCGCTTTCTTTTCCAAATGACATTCCATTCATTCCGTTTCAAGGGAATTTTTTATATCTACTGTATTATCTCATTTCGGAAGTGTTAATTTGGCAGTACTGTTTTTTTTCCACAAATGTGGAAAGGGGTCAAATTTTTTTTCCACATGTGGAAAAATTTTTTTTCGTCTTAAAATCCTCGTTTTTTGGCTTAAAAATGCTCACAGACGCTTTATCGCACTGTTTTTGAGCTTTTTCAAGCCTTCCGGTGTTTTTAAAGAAGTTAATTCATTAAAATTGAAAAAAATTGAAATATTCGACTTGAAAGCCTAATCTACAAGCATTGTTGAACAAATTTTCTAGCAAACTATCCAAGAGCATAATGGACTTGAATTACACAAGAAATCAATGGTCAAGTCCTCTATGATGACGAAAGCCCAAAAAAGATAATAATCTTTCCGGCGCAAAGCGCCGGAAATTTTTTTTGGGTATATTGACATTCTGGGATGCTGGAAAATCAATTTTCCGAACATTTATTTCAAGAATTAGATTCCAATTTTGTGTTCAAGAGTCGTAATTTCTAGAATTTTACTTGGAAAATTTTAAAATCTGTAATTTATTTGTAAACTCTCAATCTCATGAACTTGGTCGAAAATATATGAGTAAGTAGAGTATAAATTTCCGAAAGATATTTCCATGAAGCTTTTGAATTGATTTTTTGTTAGCAAAGAAATAATCGCATCATAAAGCATAGAGACTTGACGTATATTGATTTTTCTCAAAAGGAAAAAATGCGAATCTTCATTGAATATTAGGATGAAATGTTGAAGATTATCAATTAAAACATGAGATACTATGTTTAAGATGATGAAAACTATTATAGATTAAGTGATAAATGAAGGTAGACATGATAAAAGCCACGCCTGAGCTACTTAATGAATAATGATGATTATTAAAGTTATAACCGGCGCAAAGCGCCGGAAAATTTTGAGATTTGGACTTCCTAAAATGCATCAAAACATACCTGTAGTTGGGGGGGGTTGGGGGGGGACCCCCCCCCCCCAACTCGGCCAACCCTATACCCAAAATCATTTTCCCCCCCCCCCCAACCCCCCCCCCAGTTGGGAAAAAATTAAAAAAATTTGCCAAAAAGTGTATGTTTTTTGGCCTTTTTTGGGAAAAATTTCGATTTTTTCCTACCCCCCCCCCCAAAATTTCGGATTTACCCCCCCCCCCCAACTGGTCGGAGGTCTTACAGGTATGCATCAAAATGCATCTTTTCTATATGAAAACACCAAACTTTTTTCCCCATTTGATAAATATTTTTTTGCACGCTGCAAAAAACCTGAAAATAAAGTTTTGCACGAGCGGCAAAAGTTTTGCACAGTGCAAAAAAACACTGCTTCTGACTTATAGTTTTTCGGCCAAATTTATGAAATCTAAAACCCATAAAATTTTGCACTCACAAATACACATCAAAAATATACGCTCGACCAGGCTTCATAAGGATGCAATTCGGGCAAAAATGACAAGAATGGTCGACGATGGCTTGCGCGTCTATCTAGTTCTATCCTAGTCGTCTTTTTTATGTTTTGGACAGAATTTTTTTAAAACCAATCCTCGCACATTTACCTTGTAATGTAGCATAGAATCATTTCTTTTTGTTGTGAAAATAATCGAAAGTTTATCTTATTGCTTTAGAAACTTTTTGACGACCCATCATAAGAGCGAAACTAATGCCTCGATTACGCTGATTTTCGTGTCACCAATCACGCTACTATTTTATGCCGCTATTTGTTGTCGAAGTTCTGTATAGTTTCGAGTCGACCAACGACAGGGGATATTCAGTTATTGTACATCCAGCCGAAAAATACGTATTACTATGCGATAAAGACCCCGAATGGTGGTACGTTGCGCGGGATGCCGAAAGCAGTGACGGTGGCTTTTATATTCCTCGTACCTACGTCCGCTTGTTGCCACAGATTGAATTTTCAAATAGACAAAACGTCATTACCTTTAGGTTTGATTTTTCGAGTGCTTCAATTTCCGACTTTCCGGCTTATTGACATCAAAATTAAACCTTTTTGATCTTAAAGAGATTATTTTTTACCACCTTTAGCCCTCCTTATATATTCGACCTTTTTTCAAATTTAATGAATAACTCAATGAATTGACCAATTTTTCATTCTAGACGGCCTGCAGCAAATCGTATGAGTCACGTCGAAATTTTATCTAAATCGTATTCGATAGATCCGAATGGTAGCGGAAATTCTAGTAAATCTTCAACATTCAAGAATCCAAAAACCTCAACCAGCCTAAATAGGTAATGGATCGCATGTTTTTCACTAATACTTCATTTATATTAAGCAAATTATAGACACGCTAGCAAAAATTTCGGATTCAAATTGGCTGATCCTGAAAGACTATCTCGTTCTATACCGTACGACCTTAATTTTATACATAATATTAATAGTTTGACTAATGAATGTATACATTTGAATAACGTGGATCGTCGTGATGCGATTCAATCACCTGTCAATGAAAAATCGTCACCCGATGGAAAGTTAAATGCGTCACAAATTATGCGTAGCAAATCCACAAAAGTAATGTTGAAAGTACATTTAGAAAAAAACAAAAAGTAATCAGAAAGCGTTCAACCTTTTGTTGTGTAATACGAGTGAATAATCGCCTCTGATGAGATGATTCTCATAGTCAGGAAAATCGGATAAGTATTTAACAGACATGCACGACAAGAATTTTCCAGGTGGTATAGTCCATGGACTTTTTTCCCTGGGGGTAGGGGGTGGGTGAGCAAAAAAACAAAATAAAGTTCTGCAAGCCCCTTATTCATACAAAATATGCACAAAGATTATGAAAAAACTGTCTTGAAAAAAGTTCAGGTAGGGGTGTTTGACGATTTATTTGGCCAGGGGGAGTGGCCAGGGTCTCAGGTATGGGGGTTTACCTCCCCTACCCTCTTATGTGCATGTATGGTATTTAGACATTATTTTTGCACGTATTAATTTTTTACGTTGATGACTTAAATAATTTACATTCAACGGGTAAGTTTTTCGTATATAATTGAAATTGATTTAACTTAACTTTTTAGGAACACACTGATGGACCGATTTATGCGAACTTACTTTACTCCGACAGATCCAATTGCAAACCGCCGTCGTCGCCCGACGGTGATAATCACCTAATAAAAAACCTACAAGAAGGCTGGCAGATGTACGAAGATTGCTCCAGCGGTCGAGTATTTTTCTACCACCCGATTGCGAAAACCTCTACGTGGAAACCGCCTAGGATTTTAGTATGATGATAGATAGCAAAGCTTAATTTATTCGTTTTTTTTCTATTTTATTTTCAATTATAATTTATTCTCTAGACGTCGTTGTATCGTCAAGACGATCTTGGTTGGCATTCGACAGTTTTAGAAGATAGTGATGCCTCGTTTACCGCCGCGGAATGTGAGAAAGATAAGGAACAAGTAACCTTCACTATTTTGTTACAGCTCAGTACGGATGGAACGAGCAGTGCTTTTCATATTATTGAGACACCATAATTTTTCGAGCTTCGATTCCAGTACTTTGGTTATGCATTCATAGATGACTATTACTGAATATTGTAATAGAAGAAGTCATTCGCGCAAAATTTGCAGCATTTTCATGCATAGTTTTTTTTAGCATTTTACAAGCCATGGCTTGTTGGACGGACAAAATGGCTTGTAGAATTTTTGTCCAACAAGCCAAAATGGCTTGTCAGAATTTCTTGAATCATGTGTTTGATCATATCGGATACAGAAAAGATGCATTTTGGTGCATTTTAGAAGGTCATAATCTCGAAATTTTCCGGCGCTTCGCGCCGGTTATCACTTAAATATGCATTATCATTCATTTCCTAGCTCAGGCACTGCTTCTAACATGTCTACTTTCACTTATCATTTAATCTTTAATAGTTTTAATCATCTTAAAGGTATTATCTCATGTCTTAATTAGTAATCTTCAATATTTCATCTTGATATTTAATGAAGATTCACATTTTTCCCTTGAAACATTTTTTGAGAAAGATCAATACGTCAAGTCTCTAAACTTTTTTAAGCGATTCTCATGTAATTCAAAGTCATTATGTTCTTGGATAGTTTGCTCGAAAATTTGTTCCACAATGCTTGTAGATTTGACTTCGATCAAACACAAAAATTTCAAAAGTTTCCTGAATTTTAATGAATTAACGGCTCTAAAATGTTATTGAATAAATGTTGAATGACATCTCTTTTTTGATCGATTGCCATGATGCTCAATATATACATTTCTTTAAAAAATAGCCTAGCATTGGAATTTATTCACGTATACTGATATTATAAAATTGGCTTGTAAAAATTTGGAATGGCTTGTAAAATTTTAGGTCAACAAGCCAGGTGGCTTGTGACTCGTAGGTCAAAAAAAACCTGTTTTCATGTATTACATTGCTGTTTTACTTCAAATTTTGATGTGATAACTATAACAAATTGTCTACCTTCAAAACAACAAAAGTTACAAAAAATTTCCTAATTATATATCGCAATCAATACTTGCAATCGAAAAATTATATTAATGTAGTGTATTAGCAGACTGCCCGTAGGGAGGGGTATGAGGGTAGTATTGCCCCTACCCGAAGTTATAAAAATTGATCACTAGATGCCAAATTTTGGGAAAAATGACGTGTTAGTTTAGGTGACATTCGCTACACTACCGCCGCAAAATTTTAACTTTACCCCTACCTGAAAACATGACCCCGGGGACCTCTGTATATTAGTGTTAAGTATGAAAATGATGGAATATTTCATACTGTACAAATTCGCTGCTGCACCGCAAAAATCCTGGAACAGATGCTCTAAAGTGATAAACCGCCTACGTTAGGTCTATTCCACCGAAAAGCTTTCCTTACTCTTCCTAGAACATTTTTATAATTCAAAATAAATTTCTTGTTCCGCGTTAATTAAGTGTTTTTTTTGTTCCGTGTTAATTAAGTGAGGCTCGATCAAAAACTAATGCCTCGAACAGAAATCACTTGTTTTGCAAATGGACCTAATTTTTCATCACATAAGAATCTCACGTAAAACATCAATACCATAAATAAAAATGCTGAATTCAAATATACCAATGAAAAAATGTTCTAAATATAATTGAAGGAGTTAAGTTTTTAGAGTTATTTAATGCGTCTGTTTTTTAGTCTTTGATCTAGCAGCTTCTTGAAAGGACATCTGTCAATATGCTTGTTTACTTGAGCGAGCAAGCTAATTTTGCGTGTCGCCCAATGAACAAATGAAATTTCCGGTTTTATGAGAGGATATAGCAGGTCAGAAGGGTTTGGTTCATAAGTGTGAACATCCCATAACAGCGAATGAGTCCAATAGCGCGGACGGCTCGTAAGCGCGAAAACAGTATATACTTAAGTGTGTCATATTTCTTCTACTGTGGAAGGCTCATAAGCGCCAAAGACTCCTGATTGTGAAAGCTAATAATCTTTATGTTAGTTTGTCCAATGTGATTTGAAGGAACTTAGTGTACTGGGTTTTCTTAGCATGAGTCTTATTAGCTTTCGTGTCAATGACAAAATATTTCATTAGCACAGTTAGCACGGTTGAAAAATGTTACTTTGTTGGTGGCAAATTAATGCGTTAGTTTTTCAATTCTGATAACATATGTTTATTGTATAATCAACTGATGAGATCATGCTTGATGTTGGTACCTTCAAAAGGAATAAGGCTCTCATCTGATTCTAATTAAATTAGCTCATTCTTATGTTATGCACTTGGTTAGTTAACCGAAAAGTTAAGTGGTTAGTTTGACAGTAAAACTTTTAGGAATCGCGAATCATGCTCTGTTTGGACAAGTTTACATGTTTTCATTGTATCTGGAACTATGCTTAACTTCAATATAGGTTCTCGATTGATTTTTTCAGGAAACGTACAATTATTTGTTACTCACTATTACTGATTTGTGTAAACTCAGCATATGTTAAATCAGCTGTTTTCAAATTATTCAAGTAGTGCCCAAGAGGTTAGAGTCGGAGATGATTCAGATTCGAGCCCCAGCTATTCACTAAGCAAAAGTGACGAAAAGAATGAGGATTTTGGCAGAGTTGTTATTTGTGAAAACGACGATTTTTGATTTTTCACCACAATTCTGTGATATCTTCAACTTTCTTCCCGAAGTTTTTTAAAAATTTCCCCCTTTAGCACCGTGCTAAAAAAGCCTGTCAATGTACACTGACTAGCATATTTCAATAAAGAATTTCGAAGATTTCTATTCAAAAACAGATTAAAGTCACCAAAATACATGATTTCCAACACTGATTTGTCGAAAATAAACGAGAGAGCCAACTTTTTGAATGTATTGTTGTTTCGTCGAAGTTCTTGGTTGTATTTTTGTTTCTATTTTTAACTCAAAAAGTCGAGGCTTCATTTGTATATTATACACCCTTTCTCACAGGCAGTTTTAATGTGATAGCGTAGAAATAAGAGTTTCGCTCTTGTGATCCTTTTGCGCTCATGAATCCTTCTGGATTTTCGCGCTTCTAGGCTCTTCGCGCGGATTGACGCATTCGCGTTAATAGGCCATTCGCGCTTGTGGGTCATACCCCATTAGAAGTATGCCTTATTGATGCTTGTAAAATCTCGCCTGAAGTTAGGAGACATTATTGGAGTAAAATTTTCATTATTTTCAATGACTAGGAATGGTTGCATACCTCTGCATTTGTAAATTAGGATTATCGAGAATAACGTCAATTCAGTCTTTATTTCAGCATGTCTTTTAATTTTCATGTTAGTGGGCAAAATTTGTTGTACTTATATAAAATTATCTATGGGAGGCTCAGTTGACAGTCCTTGCTCGGCATAAAATCCCAATGTTTCTTATCCAAACAAGGTCGGAACCCTTCACGGATGAGTAGTTTGTCTCTCGTCGTTGTTCTGTGGATATATCAAAAAATGAAATAATTTCATCGATAGAATCAATTGAAGCATCCGTTATTTCCTGGATGATTTTTATTGAACAATTTTTGACATACATAGATTTTTCTGCTTCACTTCCTTGAAATATTATCAACTGAGTCAATATTTGTTTCTTCCTGAGAAATTTTTGAAATAAAACTCAATCAAAAATTACGAATATTTTTTGCTTTACCTTATTCTTGATCACGTGCATTTGCTCTCTTAAAGAAGCACTTTTTCGCAGGTACTATGCATATTATATTTTATGCTTTTACTTATAGGATGATCCGATTACTGCCAACGCTGCCTTAATGGTGTCTACTTCTGAAATTATACGCGAATCTTTCTCAGAAAACTGTGAGCGTATTAATAATTCAGCTTCAGATTCGAACAAAGCTATTGAAAATCAGGAATTATTGAATGGTCACTCGGACGACTTACAAAAAGAAGAAAACGAAATGCATTCCCAAGAATTAGAGAGTAAAATCATATCCTGCGTTCAAAAGAATTGCGACTGGCCCCCGCCGCCTCCATTACCCATCAGAGAAACCTTGACGGAAAGTAGCACTTCAAGACAAAAATCTTCAATCGAGGTCGCTGGTCAACCTGAAAATGGCCAAGAATGTAATGAAAAGTTTGCATCGGGATCGACTACCTATGATACAATGGGTGCTTTGGCCTGCTTAGAGGAAAGTCTCAAAGCGAGCAGTTGTAGAACGAGCACACAGGTAAACGTACATAATTTTGCGGTGTTCATTTCTGAAGAAAAATAAGCATTAATCGTTAAATCACAGATATCAGAAAAACAACCCTATGTCGTTGTAGTTTTCTCAGTCAGAATATCCTTCTTCTGAAATAAATAATTTGTATTTATTATTCTGATTACGGGTTCAGGCTCTCGTAACTCTCAAATTAGTGGGTTTTCGAATTTTTGTGTTCGTAACAGGGATGTCCCAGGCGCCGGTGCCATGGTATCTAGCATCGGCCAGTGCCTGAGCTTTTATCACTGATAATTGAATTTTCATCAAACGTATTTCAATTGCTCCAAAAAACTTTTCTTCTGCATCCGGTGTAGGCCGTTGATCAAAGCAAACTAACTGCACAATTTTTTGAACTAAAACTGTGAACTATCATGATCAATGTCCCAAGTTTTATTGAACCTAGCTTCTAAGATCGTTCGATTGCCGTTATTTGTATTTTTTCCTTGCTTGAACTTTAATTTATACTTTTTGGCGAGCGACGCACGTTACAAGTATAGGCATGTCCCAGACTGGGCTAATTTATCAAAAATTGGACAATGCGCGCACGACCAACGCGAAATTTCGCGCGCTTGTTGTATGGTAACACACAACATTCCACCCGTAGAATTGATGTTTCTGCCAATCCACGGGTTCCGAATCCAGCCATTTTTGTTGAGCCCTGATCGGGAGGGTCACACCGATTGGGATGCAGAAGCGCTACCTAGTACACGAGCGCTACCTTGTGCACAAGCGCTACCTAGTGCACGAGCGCTACCTTAGTCACAAGCGCTACCAAATTAGGAAAAAAACGCCGTATACACTTTGTGTTGAAAGTGGTTTTATCATGCATCGTGTTTATAAAACAATGACGGTTGGACAACAAAATGGTCCTGTTCAACAATAAAATCCGAAAATCCTACAAAAAAAATAAAATCCAAAGAAATGATCATCGATGCGACCACCCTGTTACAATAACAAAATGCGGCACACTTCATGTTATTGTCAACATGGTATTCCAGTACAAAACAATGTTTTATGCAAAAAATCTGGACAATGACCTAATGAAGACGGTAATAGTAATAAAATCATCAAATCATAGACATAAGTTTAGGAATCAGAAAAAAACAAGATACCAGACCAGGCAGCATTCCTTTACTCGCATCGTACGCAATGAACACGGAAAACTGTCTTAAGTATTAAATTTAAAAAATCGATGGTTCCATGCGATTATGTCAATTTAGATAATCGTATTCACAATGCGCGCTTGAATTTGATTCAAATTATGGGTGATCTTTGGCAGATCAATAATTTTGATGTCAATGCTTCACAAGTTGATGTTTTAAATTTTTTGATGCACAAAATCCATCATTTTTGTGTTATATGCGTCATTTAGTGGTTAAAAAATTGCGTTTTGTTTTTTGTAATGATAACTTGTAAGATATAATATGAAAAAATTAATTCATAATCGTCCTATTTTTGTGATGAATGCAGATGCAAAACGAGTGCGAAAAGTCTGCTTCAACACACAACGTATATAGGAAATTTTTTCCAATTTGGTAGCGCTTCTGACCATAGTGGCGCTCGTGTACTAGGTGGCGCTCGTGCACCATACCCGTCACACCTACTCCGACATTGGCCAACGGTGGGACAGCTACGGCGCCACCCAGGAAGCCCTTCAACATGCTATGATCGGTCGGTAGTAGGAATGTATCGGGCCAGAGAAGATCGGGTCGGGCCAGACAGTAAAAATACCAAGTCGGGTCAGAGATCTCTATCAAACCAGGTCAAGAGTCAAAAATATGTTCAATTCATAAAGTGTAACACAAGCACATACTTGCCATGTTACATGCTTGTTTATTATTTAGTGTAAATAAGCATTGAAAATCAGAAATGACTCATCTTATTGCTTTCAAATACTAATTGCTGTTTTGAGAAACGAGAAATAAAACGAGACATTTAAATGGGAAATAAACAAAATCTTCTTATTCAAGGCAAAAGACGAAAATCAAACGATGAACGATCATTGAAAATAGATAAAAAAATCTGAAATGATAGTCGAAGATGGCATGTCCTTCTTGTCTGCGGAAAAAATTCTTGTTTAGAATTTAATTTTTTGCATAATCTCAATAACTGATCCGTGAAAACTTTCTCTCCGGTACAAGACTTATTTTTGTCTCTTTTTTATTAATTGATTGTTAATTGAAGAATGACCAACATCGGTACCACATTGTTCACACGAAAGATTCACTATAGAAGTTTTTGAACACAATAGAAATTGTAGAACACTCAATTTGAAACAGTATTTTATATCAAAAAGTTTTGGACACCGTATTATTGCTTTTAACATGATAATGTTGAATAATTCTCCGTGAATTATGGAAATTGAAAAATTTCTAAGCATACTTTTCCAGAAGGGGAAGGCTAAAAATTATTCATCAACCATTGTGTCATAATGCATTGAAAGAAAAAATAACATTATCATTACATTCAACGTTTTCTTATCACAAATAACAAAAATTACCCAAGATTTACATTTGCCCAATAAATAATCACATGCAGGGCTGATAAGTCAATTATCAGCCGATGCCAATACATCGATCATTCCATACGTGCATTGGAAAACTACCGAGAAAATTTCATTTCCGAAATATATGTGATAATGACTAAATTAATCTCATGTAGAGTAAAATTTTATCTGTTTTTTCTTCTAACACTGAAAATTATCACCTTAATTTTTTGACCCGTGACTATATATGTGCATGGTACCAGTTTCAGGCCGGGAATAAATCCCAATATCGTCGGGTAGCAAATTTGGTCCTTATTTTTTAAAAGCACCGTTTATTTAGGATATCAACATGATGTTCAGTTATTTCTACTGACTGGCACTTTTAATATTCAGTGTGAATATCGATTTGTCAATAATGGAGCAAAGAAATGTTGTTGCAAAGAAACCACAGCAAATAAACCACTCATACATGCACACAGGGTATGGACAGGGTATAAATTCACATTACCCTAAAAAATTTGACAGAAGTTTACTATAGGCCAAAAATTTGGCAAAAGTTTACCATAGGTCAAAAATTTGGTAAAGTAAAATGCAACAAACATTTTGAAAAGATTAGATTACAAAAAAAGATCAATTCAAAACACGGTTTATGATTAATGTTAACAAACAACTATGTTGAGTAATTTATATTAAAGGCAATAAAATTTCATTTTAAAGTAAAAAAAACTACTATATACCTGCTTTCCGGGAAAAAATTACTGAAGGACCTCCTTTGGTCACTTTCTATACTCTGGGACCCCTGGCCGCATACATGTAATTGGAGGGGGGAGTGCTATGGGAACCCCCCCCCAGAAATCGTCGACCATATGGCTAGCCATTGGGCGACCCGCCCCCGCGACCGCCCCCCAGGATTTTCCAATCCTATGGCTAGCCATATGGTAGCCGTAGGAACCCCTATACTTTTTGTTGGAAAAATACTGAAAAATGGTAATTTTTTGATGAAAAATGTCAATTTTTTAAAAAAATGTGAATTTTCTGGGCGCTTCGCGCCATGAATACATTTATTCAGTCTTTTTTTTTTAAAATTGCTATTTTGGAACCATTTTTCGGACTTTTTTCGTGAAAAAAAATTGATTTTTTTTGCTTTAGAGACCCCTCCCTCCAAAATTTTCGGAATTACTGACCCCCGGCCCAAAAAAAGTCGTCCAACCCCCCCCCCCAGACCCCGGGGCTCCGTGACATATATGCCTGGCCGTGTGCGTGTATGCAACCACTGATTGTACAGCTGAAGACTGGCTGGCCAAAATTGACTGACAGTAAATCCCTGACCTAAGTCCCAGCTCGGTGATAATCCCCGGACTTTCCCCCCCCCTATGCGCATGTATGCCCGTGACTTTCATGGCACAAAGGTATCCTGAATAACGGGTAAGGTCAAGAGTCTTTTCTAACTTTCGGGTCGGGTCAGAAAATATCGGGTAGGATCGGGTAGCATACCTGATCAAAACGTACGATACATCCCTAATCGCTAGATTTATTTGTGGGATTTCATTTTTTTGTTGTTAAGTTTTTGCTGTGTCTTTTTGAAAAAATTATCAGATGATGAAAAATTTGAACTTATTGAACTTGTTTGTGAAAAAGAAAGTGATAGCATACTCTGTGTAAATTTGCTCGCCGATCAGAAGTATGAGCCGGTCTTTAGCCGTTGAATGGCCGTTGGCATGTTAGTGAAGTGCTTGTTGAAGCTGCTTCGCCCAAAGCCGTGTTTATCTTGACCACCTCAGCTAATTTCTTTAGTGCAATAGTTGCATATTGCCAAGCTTTCGTTGGTTGTCAGAATGATAAAAAAAACTTTTATATAACAAATGAATGACTATGACCCATTTCATTTATAATGATTGAAAACCAAAAAATTAGTACAATTTGATTACATAGATTTTACTTGGCGGAAAACTTTATACTACAGAAAAATTCTTGATTTCCACATAAGAATGGGAAAGGTCAAAATCATTGAAAAACATCATGCTTATTCACTGTCGATTTGCACTTGAAGTTCTATTTGAGAAATTTTGACCACTCAACTGGGTAAAGGCAATTAAATGGAATTTCGGCTGTTCTATTTGCTGCATACTGACGTTGATTACAGTAATAAGCTTACTAGTTTTTGAGTATTGAACTTGCCTTCGTAGGATTACTGCATCGACCGTTTCAAAATGAATTGAGTAGAAGTAGTCATTCTCCACAATTTATTTTTAAACTAAATTGAAGAATGTAATATGCGAAAAACAAAACAGTGAATATAGTATACGAAACTCACTTATAGAAAGATTTGATGACGATAGGAGGACGCAAAATTCATATGTAATAAGTAAAAAAAGCATTTAAAATTGGCGCTGGTGCCTAGGCACCGGTATCGGCAAAAAAGGTGGCACCGGAACATCCTTAGTTCACTAGTTTTGAGCTTCGGACGGTTTCGAATTACAAATTCTGTCGAACTGGCCTGAGAACCGTATTCGCGACAATCTTCGAAAAATTATAAAGCTCGTCCATAAACTTTGTTTGAAAATGCTGTCACGCTTTTAAGTTCTTTCTAAATTTATTTTCAGACTGTCATACGTTGTGGAATTTTGAACAGATGCAAATTTACTGAATCGACTAAGCGTGCCAAGTCAGTATATGCTGATATTTTTCTCTGGAAATAAATGTATTGATGACCGAAAAATTATTCATAGGAAGCAATGGACGCCTTGCTTCGCCTATCTAACTGGTGCCCATTTGATATTTTATAAAGATGAAAAAGCCGCCGAAGTAAGTTCCGATTAAGGATTGACGATTGAAAGCTTTTTTGAAACTTGTTGATTTTTCGTTTATTTTCAAATTGTGCTTCCCAGTATTTTTTACACAGTGAAAAATTTTGACAGCTGTGAAAAAACCTTACTTTAGTATTTTCCGAGTATTTGTGAACCTTCAGTCTATATTATCAAGTAATTTTTTAGTGATTTTTGTGATTTTCTGGCTTTCGTATACTTTTGTTTTATCACATTTTTCTGGAGCAAGTCGAATGAAGTGGTTAAGCGTAATACAATTTTTTCACAAAAACACTTTTTCAAGTGTTATAAAGGTGTACGGTTACTTTTCAGCTTCTTACGTCATATTTAGGTTAATATCGAATTGTATGGAAGAAAGCATATTTGTGACATATTTTGCATTTCACATTTGTAATTACAGGGACACTTGAAATATTCCATGTTTTTGCTATGGAACGTGGGCACAAAAAAATTATCCATGTAAAAGCTTTTTTGGATCTTTTCTGGTTACACATATATGTGATATATCGCTAGAGCAGTGCCATAGTATATCCTTTCAAATTTGTAGAAGAAAGGCAATCAATACGAAGCTCCTTTGGGCGTATGTGATTTGAAAGGTGCCTCGATCAAATGGCTAGAAAGTGATAAAATGAAGAAACGTAGGATCTTCGTGGTATTTGACCTCTTTAAACCTTTATAATGGTGTCTCGAAATTATTAACCTGCTCTAGCTGCGGCCTTATAGTGACGCTAGCTATATGTTTTATTCGGATGATAGTAGTGACGTCGTTTCGTGGTATTTTTCAATTTCGGACATAATATCATGCTTGGTAAAAAAGAAATGTGCATTTTTACATTATTAAATGCTCATTTGTCATGGTTTTTTAGCCAAAGCCGGATATTAATTATACTAATCCATTATCGTCGATGGAAAACAGTCCTTCAATATCTAAAACGCATTCTCGAAAGTTGTCGAATATATCTTCAGTTTTTTCGTCGATAAAAGACACAGATTCGCTGGCCAGGCGTGTAGCCCTTGAGAAAATAAACTCGGATGGAAAAAAATCTACTGGTAACTAAGTTTAGCTCACAAAGTTTCAAGTGCATTGAGGGGAAGTGTTGAAGAGAAACTGTCATCATTCCACGGATTCTATACTATCTTGACCACTGGAAAATATATAATCGAAAATTTTCATTCAAGAGAATTGTCTTATTTTACTTCAATTGGTGTAATTTATCAAGAGCGCCAGCGGCAGGTTATGTATGCACAGGGTGCAATAAAAACTGGTATCAGGTAATTTAAACAGAGACTCGTATATATTTTGCAAGTATTTTCGAGTTTGACTATATATAAATACCAACTCCACTTCAATAGCATGTGGATGATTTTCTTTGGTGGCCATAGGAGCCAAAATGCATTGATAACGAAATTCAAGAGAAAGTTAGTCATCGAACAGCTACGTCATATTGCAGTGATGACAATCGGTCGGGAGCTCACCTGTATTAAGTTCGGCGAACAGTAGGAACGGTGTTAAATGTCGAAATGGCGAATAAATAAATAAAACTCATTTGAATGTCTGTTATTCGTGATAAATTTTTTATAAAGTCATATTGGTCCAAAGATGCTGATGTACATATAAATCATTTAAAAAATTTTAATATCATCAATGCATCAGATCTGGGAAATGAGATAATATGCTGATGTTTTCGATCAGCTATATGGTGGCTTCAACCTGCTAAAAACCAAAAGAAATGAGCAACAAATTAACTAATTTTCATAAATATTAACAGAGAACACAAAAATCATACAACATTTGGGCTGAAAACCGGGAAAATAAGCTGAAATATCGGACAATCAAAAAAATAATTTTCCAACCTTAAAAACGTCTCTATTTTCTATACCCGCTAATAACAGCAGCCTCAGGTTATTGAAGTTGACTTAAGCAATTCATAATTGAATCTATCTGGGACTACAAATACCCCTCCTGGCTTTGGTTCAAGTGCTCCCACCTCAAATTGGCAAAAAATAGCCAAAAGGTCACATTCTTCTACCAAAATTTCTCTTTTTCAAAGATATATTTACCCCTTGTATCCTCATACCGTAAATTTTTCTTCTATACCTTCCACCTATAAAATTTTCTCCGTGCATCTATGCTTGAAATATGTATGAGGAAGATATAGTTATTGCAGTAGATTCCTTAATCGAAGTTTGGTTAAACTGGTATTTTGAAGAGTTTACGTAGATGATTCAGAACCTTGGTCATACAAGCGGATACGCTCGAGCCTGAAACATGTGATTGGTGCAAATTTGAATTTTCCCCTTTTCGCAGTGAATATGACCTGTTCTCTGACCAACTCGTTAATTGATAGCGAAAGCGTCAGTGCGAAACAAAATCGAGAAACTATATTAGAGAAACTAAGAAGATTCTTCTTCAGTCGTCCGTCATTAGACCTCCTAAAGGAAAAAGGCATTTACAAACGTGAGAATAATCGCCATCGAGTACCCTTAACTTTAAACTTCAGTGTTAAATGCATTTCCAGCCGAGCCCGTCTTTGGAAGCAGCTTGATTGACATATGTTTCAGAGAAAAAGGAGCTGTTCCTAAATTTTTACGTGTTTGCACGGCTTTAATCGAAGAGAAAGGTATTTTTGTAAAGCAATTCTTCAAAAACTTAACTGTGATTTCGCATTTATTGTTCAGGTCTCGATAATGATGGTCTGTATCGGATGAGTGGAAACTTGTCACAAGTTCAAAAAATACGGTGTCAAGTCGACCAAGGTGAAGTACATAGAAGGTTTTGTATTTCTGGGTTTTGTTATTCGATTTTTTTTTAAGATCTGAAGACTAATTAGGCAACAGCTTGTGTGAGTTTAAGTTTGCTAATAGAAGGTGTTGCTACCAAATAGGCATGCCCAGGGTTTTGACTTCAGGTAGTGCCTCGTCGAGGGTGCAGTATGATTCGGTGATTCCCTGCGTGCAAGGGTACAGCGTTCTGCTATACTACTTTTCTTTCTCTTACATACCAGCTCTTGCACCATTTACTGCCTTAATTTTCTTACTTTTTTTCTCAAATGTTCCATAAGCTATGCAAATGAAAATTGCTACGCAAAATGTACATTCCTTTTGTATCCTGCAGTTGTCAAGTTTTCCGCTTTCACACATCAAAATCAGCTATGTAGTACATTTTCAAAATTGTAGACATCCTAAACTCATTCTTCTCAAACTGACTACCCACCGCCAAAAATACTATACAATAGCAAGTATTTTAAAAAAGTATACTTTGGCTTATTCCTTTCAAATTGGCATAATCAGTATGACGTCCCAAAATTCGTTGTACCCACCCGACCAGTAAGTCATTTTTTTTCAATGTTGTAAATCAATGTCCAAAGCTTAGATAAGGTAATATAATCTATGAGGAAGTCTGCTATCAGGGATCGACCATGACGGCCGTCCTGTCCCGGTTTCGAATGTTAGAGACTTGAAAAATTGAAAATTTTTAATGTGAATATACCACACGTTTTTATTGTTTTTTTGGTAAAATATTCTCAGATTCATCTTTTCGAAATTATTACACGAATTGAAATGATTTTAATTTTTTATCGTGCTTCAGATGTTATAGATGTTTTTTTATTTTATTTTCTAACATTATTTTTCAAGATCTGATTTGTTTTGCTTCTTCCTTTAGAATGTATTATTTATCAAATAATATTTTAGTGACTGGCAAATTGTCACTGATTCAGACTTTTTTGCTGAAAACAAAGCCAGACATTATATGAGCTGGCCAAAACACTTTTCAAAATGTCGTCTTTTGGGTTTCAGGCTTTTTGCTTCGTTTTTCTGCATTTTTGTGGGTTTTTGCAGAGTTTTGTGCCAGGTATGTTGGCGTTTGAATCGAGGATACTTCCGAACTTGTTGAAATTACCTAAACTATGTCAGTGATCAACTAAAATCGTTCAAATAGTGTATTTTGCATAGATACAACGATATAGTCTTTTCCGGCGAATTTCTGAAACAGCGCTTTTCTTTGATGACGATTTCCTCATCTAAAACTGATAAACTGACATTATGACATTTGAGTGATTGTGATGGTGTTATGTGCCAAAGATTTCATGATTTCTATTCGAAAATATCATCGCCAGGCTTGCAGACTATAACTGATAAGTGCTTTGATCCAGTTCAACTAGAAAACAATTTACAGCTGCTGATGCTTCTTCGACTGATTTTTGCTAATCGACATGTGGATGCATTCCAACCAGTGTTTTTTTAGCGGCACACCCATTAGCAGTGCCGCTAATGGCAGTTTGACTCCATTAGCGCAAAAAATTTTTATTAGCACACAGTAGTTCATTTATTTTTACAATAGTGATTGAGTTATTAGTAGCATTATTGAGAAATGTGTTATTGTAAACTTATTTTTTGACAGTGCTGTTTAAAAAGTACCTACCTATATTCACAGGGCCGTAACCGAGTAACACCACCCCCCCCCCCCTTCCGCAAAAAAGTTGGGAGCAAAAAAAAAGAAAAAAAGATCACGGCATATTTCAAGTACTACCCTTAAAATTTACGATTTTACCCCTACCTTAATCTTCGACCCTAGGGACCTCTGGTAGATATGCTAATGTCCATTTCCGATAGAAAACAATAACTGTTATACTGATTGATCGGCGCGAAGCGCCGGAAAATTTCGAAATTTTTGTCTGTGAGAGACACGAAATCGACATACGACAAAGTCCCAACAGCCTTATTCATCATAGTAAATTCTGAAATTAAAATTCGATTTTTCATTAGCGCGGCCCGTGTTTTATTAGCGCCGCGCTAAAAAAACAGTGATTCCAACTGATCATACATAAAAAAATAGAAGGTGCCATGTGAAATTCAGGAATATGAGCCTGATCACGTATAATTTTGGTCAAGAATAAAAACTGATAAAAAAATTTTCCGAATTTTTTCCGAATAATTGAATAAATTAATATAGTCGAATACCAGAGTTGCCCAACGTCAGATTTCTGAGGTAGGGGTAAAATAGAAAATTTTCGGGGGTAATGTAGCTAAATGTCCACTAAGCACGTCATTTTATCTTAAAATTAGGTAACTAGCAGGCTACCCCATAGGGAGGGGTATGAGGGGGGTATTATTTACACCTACCTTAAGTCCTTAAATTTGATCACTGGTTGCCTAATTTTGAGACAAAATAACGTGTCTACTGGACATTTAGCTATACTACCCAGGCAAATTTTCAACTTTACCCCCACCTTGAAAATCTGATCTTGGGGACCTCTGGCAACTAGTGATCAATTTTTAGGTCTTAAGGCAGGCGTTATGCCCCCTCATACCCCTCCCTATGGGGTAGTCTGTCGAATACTACAAATTAATATAGTCGAAAACCCAAAACCTAGAAAATTTTGCGCTCGCAAAAATCCCGAAACCCACCCTCGGCAAGCCTTGTGATTTGCAAAGCGATATTGCCAATGAACGAGAATTTGGCCAATTTTGAGAGTAACTTCCGGGGATTGACGAAATTTCAAGATATCACAGTTGAAAACGTAGCTTTTCTGGACGAAATTTCAAGACAGAAGCATTCAATCGATCACAGCTGAAAACATAGCCCGAATGTATGAGTCGTCCGAAAAACAACTACAAAATTTGATTTTAAGTGACGTCTGACGTGTTTTTGAAAATACGTGAGTATAATTGCCGTTAAGGTGGTTGTAGAACACGTACTGTGCATAGTTTTGTTCTGAATCTTGATGCAGAAATCAGGCTTATCAATGCTGCGAAAAATTTGACAATGAAATGTCAGATTGAACGTGATCATCGAACTTACTCCGAATATGAAGTTTGTTTTTAGTTGCGTGCTATTTTCATGTAAAATACACCTTCGAATCGAACATTTTTAGTATGCACTTGTTCTGATCGCGTTTCCATCCCAGCACCTTCGTCCCGGTCCCCGGTTGATCTCTGGTTGCTACGGCCTCTAACTAAAGTTATTTCCCCGAGTAATGTATACGTTGCTCCTTTGTCAGGCTGATTCAAAAATGCCGAAATTCTGTACAGAGTATCGTTTTTTAAGGAATGAGTAATTACCATTTTTATTAGTCAGTAATGTCCTAATAACAATATTTTTCAGATAAATATGCCTTATTGCAAAATGAAACTGACGTTCACGTTTTAACCGGAGCTTTAAAATTGTTTTTTCGCGAACTTCCTAATTCATTGTTTCCTGTGGAAATGACTAAGGATTTTTTAAATGCCATAAGTAAGAAGATATCACCATACAGGGTTTTAAATTTATTACAGTAGTCCTGCACCAATTTTATTTTTAGAACTCCAGGAGTCCAAAACGCGAATGAAACGCTTCAAAGAATTGATCACCAAAATGCCGACTGCGCATCGCGATTGTCTTGACTTGTTGCTCAAACATCTTTTGAGGTGATTTTAATATATCTTAACATAATAACTTTAAAAAAAAATTATCGACCGTGTCTAAAAAGCCCATTTTCAGCTTTTCATCCAGCTTTCTGTCCGAAAGCGTGAGCGGAAATACATATTTATTCAAATTTTTTCCGGTCGTTCGCTAGAATAAGTATTCAAAATTAGTCTGAATCACGAATCAGAGTTTAACCGAGCCTTACATACTCTGGAGTTTTTATTCTTTTAAAGTTTATATCTCAACTTAATGAAAATCATAGTGTTGCCAATTGGTCTTTTTATTCGGTCTCATATCGGGTTTTTTACAAGAGCGCAGACGGAATAAGGGCAATAATAGTTAAAGAGCAAAAATAATTATACAATAAAATTTCGGAATATGAGGGCTACACAAAATCAGACGATTACGAAGTTTTTGACCGAAAAGATAGCGGATAATTGTGATTTAGGTATTATGCAGTGATATTAAAGCGTTAGCAAAATTTGGATTGCTATGCCCTGTCGAAGACAACTTTTCAACGCATTCAGCATTCACGTTTCGCACAGTAGTTAATTTAGTACTCTGCGTTGATACCACTGCT